>OX596255.1:12238666-12891473 GCA_951394255.1 Polyploca ridens | reverse complement strand
GTATGTTTTATTACAAATTATTTATTATAAATCCAAGACTGTTCTTTGTCGAAATCAGTCAAAAACAAAGGCCCAGTTCAGCAGAGGACATCTCGTGACAGAATATGATGATGATACTAATTTTATAGTGGTTACAGAGTTGGTATACATATTTCAGATATCTGCAGCTCAGATAAGTCATATTATGGGCATCCTTAAATCAGCCAATGATGAAGATATCTTGGAAAAACGTCGTCAAGCTCAACAGTTGAGACTTTTGGCGAGTAATTCTTTAACTATTCTTGTTGAAATAAACATTGATTAAATTGTGCACAGCACTACAAAGTCAATGCATTTTTATTTACTGGAAATGCTAAAATTCTTCCAAATTCTATATAGAAGTCTTTGATATCTGGCTTATTTTTATTATTCCTTATAAAAAAATACCTCGTCAATTTAGTAGTATGTACTTACATACGAGTATGTTATTAAACATTATTCGTGAAAAAATGTTAATTGTTTCAATATTTTCAAAATATGGGCGCTATATCTAGCTTTCTTTTTGTGAAGTTTAAGTCGTAATATTAAGATAAAGTTAAACCAATGAATAGCCTTCATATTAAACCTTTAAAATTGGTATATTCAGTACATTAAAGTTTTACTAAAATATGAAATAAAATTAGCCTTTATCTAGTTTCCATATCATAAGTTTGCTTAGCTTGGGATTACGACTCAGATCATTAAAATAAATGAAATCCACTCGCAGAGCGCAGTTGATGTTTACAATACACCTTCCAGCCCATTTTAATTCTTTTGACCTATTCAAGTATTCAATTGTTTCGACATGCAATAGTCCGGGAGGTACTGATGCATTTTAGGTAGTATTAATATGCCGATCGATGGCCATCTTTTTCAATAGATCTTGAATGACTAATATGTGAACCACGCATCAGCGATGCACGCGCGGTGGGTTTAGGATTGGAAGGTTACGGCAGGGGTAAACTTTTTTTTTTACAAATTCATGCGAGCAGGTGACGCGTGTTCCCCCCTCCACCATGCAGCAGACGATTTTTTTTCAGCTCAGTATTATGTCAAATACTTATGAAACAAGTTTGAGCCGGCGTACTATGTCTTTTTTTTTACTGGGAGTGGCTGATGACGGATGTAGAAGACTTGAGCACTTACTTGAGCAGACGGTCGGTTCACTTATTAGTCATATAAGATCAACTATACATTTCAACGTCAGCCGGCTTACCATGACTTTTGTGTTTGCAACGCTACCTCCCGGACTAACCGTCACAACGGAGTCGTCGTCGGTTGCTGTCAAAAACGTTTCAGAATACCAAAGCAGAATTGCACTACAGGTTCGGTAATTACTGTACGGATATTTTTTTGAAAAAAAAAAACAAACTTAATCGACGAAATACACATTGGTTATCAAGTCTCGCCAGGTCTACAGTCCACAGAGCCACTAGTATAGTTATTGTACGGCCGTCCCATCAACGAGCCACCGAATTAAAATACTACATTATGTATCTCGCTTGAACTGTACAGCCGTGAACCTTAATATGGGAACTATTTAAGGTTGAATATCGTACAGCAAACGTATAACTTTAAGACATATTCTAGCATGTTAGTTAGTAGAGTTGGTATTAACAATTCGTTGTGCATTACTAAGGGCAACTGCTCTCCGATATCGCAAATTACCTTCTATCGATTTGGCCTTATTGGTATGTGTCCCATTTAAAACAAAAATATTTCGCAACTGTGATCATATTAAGATATTCAGCAAAATCTTCAGTTTGAAATAATGTTATCCAGATTTACGATAAAAAAGTAGATTAAGTTTCTAAAAGTAACTTTTTCTCTGTAAGAATCTATTACAATAAATTGAAAAAGTTTAGGTTTAGCTAAAGCCGCCATGAATGCCGTCATTTTGAACTCTATTAGTGAAATGGCACTTTAATAGCTTATCTAAGTGCTTGGTAGAGATACGCCAAGGTTAACATATTTTAGGACAAGTCGTACATAATAAAATAGAAAACCTTTTTGAGTTCCCTCATCATCATCAGCAACTCACAAATATTGAACAAAGGCCTCCTTTCACAAATGAGGGTGGAAGAGAATGGGTAGATACTCCACCACGCATGGCTATCGTGGATTGGTGGAAGTAGGCTAGTGGTCAACCTACTGGAGTTTTCAAGCTACCTAGGAGGCCTCCAACTAGCTTAACGACTATCACAATTAAGTGATAACTGGGACCAACCACGTACCTTCCGAAGCCTTAAGTATACATTTCTCAAATAAAATATCGAGTATCGTGTTGCAATAATAATTCAGCCTATCAATTTGATAACTCACTGATCATCAAAAGCGGTGTCGTTCTAATCCAAATATATTCAAAATTAATTTACACGAATGTGTTTTCCTAAAAGTTCAGTAACATAATCCAACCAATTTCGTGTCTAGAAGAATTTACTCATAGAGTTAGAATATTAATAGAGCGACGTACTAGAGTACGGTCCGTAGTGCACCAGTACGGTCCAAATGCCTTGAAACGAAGCAGTGCGCGTACGTATTTTGAACTACTAAAATACGTATAATAAATGCCAATTTCTCGTTGTTTATCGATACTAACCTAGAACAAATGGCAAGGAATTAATTTCGACATTTTGTGTGACACTAATGACTTAATGTACGATATATCTGCGAAACTGCTCACGCTTCGCACAAGGTAATGTTGTTAACGCTGTCACTCTATAATATTCTTACTCTATGGATTTACTCAGTCGTAGCTTAACTACCACCTCATTAGTTGGAACTTAAACCAGCTGTAAGATTATTAGCGAATCCATTATGTGTTACCAAGGCAATATGCATAATAATTAGGAAGGGTTGCGCCTAATTAATGTTTAATCGTTGCAAATGTCTTCATTATCTACTGACAATTAGCTACTCAACATACTTACTCATTCAAAACATCTATTTAACGTTTGTTGGTGTTCGGGAGAACGGATAAATGAAAATTTTACGATTTTTGTGAAAAACACAGATTTTTATTAATTTCTATAATACGCAGGAAAACGGAAGAAAAATATAACTTTTTTATTCAAAGCCATACCATAGAGATAGACCATAGATTTTCTTTTCTCAAATTTTCCTTGTTTCAGATTGGGCAAATGATTGTAGCCCATACAGCCTCGTCTTAATTGTTTTTTTAATTTTTTATTTAAGCAATAATATTATATTCAACTCTCAAATCAAAGTTACCTTCGGTACAAACCATGTTAGGTTTTAGTTAAATGGTGGTCGTTCTACTAAAACTTTTCATGGATTTTTTTAAGACATCTTGTAAAGTCACGCACGATATATGCAATGAATGAAATGAATTACTTTCGTGTATCGTGACTTTTCAAGACATCTCAAAAAGTCCTTGAAAAGTTTTAGTACAATGACGACCATTTTAATAAAACATTATAATGGACGGTGATGTATTGTGACTAGAACAAAGACTAGAACTTATAATTATAACTCGACATTGGCAAAATACACAAGCCGTGTGATGCCATGATGAAATAGAAAAACCAAACATACAAATTGTGAACAGAAAAGAAATGATTCAGATATTATCTAATCTGTGCTTGTTTATGACTCAGCCAAGACTCAGCCTTATTTTGCATTTAGTGTTTATACAGCGTTTATACGCAGGCTAGTTTAAGTACTTCTAGGCTTTGTGTGCTTTGTACATAGATCTTTTTATAAGAATAACATGATAATATCAACAGATACCATACCGAGAATACGAGTATATCTATAGTGTCGACACAATGTCGATAAGGAAAAGTAAATTTATTAATAATAATATTATCAATATCACAATAAACATACAGCAGATATGTAGATAATCTCCACTTACATTGATAAAAACGAAATAGTATATGCACGTTTTGCTCGTTAATATCAAAATAGGTTAACTCATACTAATAAAGAATGGGATTTATGTAAATGAAACAATGTTTTTATTATATAGCATTTATTATCACCAAATACACCACTTTACCTGTCTCCATTATGATTTAATATCGCATTTCCTTTGCCTTATTTATAATTCAATTTAGAATGATTCATAGTTCAGTTCTCGTTGGTTGTTTTTATCATATTTATGAACTCTTTTTGCATCATTCATATTCCTACTTATAAAGCAGTTTCTTTCGATAAATCCACTAAAACAGAGGAAATACATAAATACATGATTAAATACACCTTATTTTAAAGTTATACAAAAAAAACAAAGTGAGAGAATACAATAAAATTATTTTTCATGAAAAACAAAAAATTATACCAACCTTAGATCACAAAAAATAATGTTAATAATCATAAGTGAATGGATATGGAATCCAAATTTAATTTCTTCATCATATTATCAATGTTAATCCTTCATCAAATCTTCAACAGGTGGAGAATTCTCAATAGAAATATTCTGAACTTGAGTAGCCAAAGTATCTTGAGGTTCAGGCCTCACTTCAGTTTGACATGACTGGTCAGCAATACAATGGTTCCTTTTGCATTTCAACCAATGTCCGTAAAAACCTCGATGGTGTGGCTTGAAGTGTGGCACTTGTTGGCCAATGTTTGTCCCAGTAACAACTTCTGTACCACATGCAACCGGTGCATCAGCGTCAATCTCGATCACGGCTTGGGTTTCACCATGAGATATCGTCCAGTATGGCCTTCCTCCATGGTGTTTAC
The DNA here is from genome assembly GCA_951394255.1 of Polyploca ridens. Classification (NCBI taxonomy): domain Eukaryota; kingdom Metazoa; phylum Arthropoda; class Insecta; order Lepidoptera; family Drepanidae; genus Polyploca; species Polyploca ridens. The sequence goes on along the minus strand of OX596255.1, from coordinate 12,886,745 downwards.
CATGCTTTCCATGTCCTCCATGTCCGTGAAGATGCTTCTCGAAACCATGATGATGCTTACCATGATGACCATGTTTTCCAAATCCATGTCCATGTTTGCCAAAGCCATGCCCGTGTTTACCAAAGCCATGGCCGTGTTTGCCAAATCCATGGCCAAACATGAATCGATGACCTCGCCCTTCAAATTTTCCGTGATGTCCTTTCCCATGTTTGCACTTATGTTTGTCATGGTTATCTGATTCGAGATAATTGACGAATTCTTTGAGCAGCTCCAGCTTTTCATTGCTCAAATTTTCGGCACCTTCATGGTTGGGTTCCTTACGTATTTTTTCAGTGAAAGCTGCCATTTGGGCGCTATAATCTTGTTTGTGATGTATTTTCATGTTTGTATGTATATAACACTTTGTCTGCTAAGCGACCGTTGCCTGACGCGGAGTAATATTTATGCGACGCAATAAATAGTGACGGCTTCTTTTATACGGTTCACTAGTGATGTGATTGTACAACTTTGACTCGAGATTTTCGATTCGACTAGATGATTTTTTAAGTAAACGAACTTAGCATTTAGATTAAAATTTTATCAGGACTGAATGCATATGACTCTTTCAAAATTAAAGAGTAAATACATTTGTATGGAAACATCGTAGTAATGGCGATGCCATGCGTTTTTGTGTGATATCCTAACTATCCTTATTATTATTTATTATTAATATTATTGCGAAAGTGAGTTTGTTTGTTTATTTGTTTGTTACGCCTTCATGGCTTAACTATTCAATGGATCATCATGCTGGATTGGCATGCTGATAGCCTATGGTATAGAGAAGGGCATAGGCTATTTTTTATCCCGGGAACGCGAGTGAAACCGCGGGGGACAGCTAGTAAAAATATAAATGTGTAAAAGGAGCCAAGCCCAGAAAAAAGGAACTTCCGAACTGTAGGCTTCGCGGTTAAAACAATTCCCTAAATCATAGCTGCAAGAAGTTATAATGGTCTTCACTTAGGTTAAATATATTGTTGATGTCCTTATTACAGCTAAAGTTTACTAAGTTTCAGCTTACAAAATAAATAAAACTTAAAAAAGTACTTCAAATTGCAATTTTATCGGTCCAATCGTTTTTTTATCAAAGAAGTCGACCCACCTGATGGTAAGCAGTTACCGTAGCCATATGGACGTTTGCAACACGAAACCGACCTTTCCCCCTTCGCCAATGAGCTCTGGCGACCTTACTCATGCGCAGGAACAAAACATACATTTATATGGCTGCAAATTCTGTAAGGTGGAGGTTCTTCTCTAGTCGAGTTGCTCTTTGAGCGAATAAACGATTTTCTCTACCTCTAAAACTTTGATATTTTGGGTAGTAAGTAATGGTATTCAAAAGCAGCTTGAAATGTTTCTCGTACCTATACATGGCTGATACATGGTCAATAATTTTGTACTCAAGTACGTAACATAACTGTAAATTCTAGTTTGAGTAACATCACTAATAAGTAATGACTCATTCGCATAGGTCAACGGACAGTCACAAAAAATGGGTAAGTACCTACTTTCATGTAGGTACCTACTGTAACAATGTAGGTATAAGGTAGGTCCATTGATTGCACAACATTTCACAATATTGCGCCATCATTTCACAATATTGTGAAATACTTATTTGCATAATATTGTGCGATCGCATGTCATAGAAATTCAAATAGTCTATGAAATGCATCCTACTGGAATATTACAGTTTACATATTCGTGAAAAATCAATATTAACACTGGTATTTGCCTGCATGGTTTCGCATAGAAATATTTTGCTAAATATCTATTGCTATTATTTTCCATTAGGAACTCAACTCTGTTAGGTTTGTGTCGTTTCGAGGTAGCTCAGCAGGGTCTACCATCATTTCTTCGATTCAACTTTACCTAAACTGAAGCCCTTTTTAAGTTCACGAGCGCGAAACTCCTTCCTATTTCTTGCCACCCGCATCCAGCCCAGTGCGGCCACTTTTTTGAGGCTGTCAGTCCATAGGGCTGGCGTCTCATTTATTACATATTTATTTATAACGGTACAAATATCTACAAATTTCTGTAATTTAGATGAATTAGCCCCTTGGTCCAACTCGCAAGAATTCAGTCGAACATTCTTACTGCAGACTATTAGGATGTGGAATGAGCTCTATTTCCCGCATCGCTACGACAAGGGATTCTTCGAAAAGGCATGATAATAGCTCATTTAGGACGGCAACGCATTGGTAATCTTTTGATCCAATACGTATGATGACTTTCCGGGAACTGAAGCCAACTGACAACGTTTTCATGTTAAATTTGTCTTCTACCATCGCAACTCTCACCATCAACGGGGAGTCCATCCTCCACACATTGAAACCAGTATGGTTTCGTACTGTGCGGTCTCAAAGGAGCTTCCTTCCGCGGATGCTCAAACTATGGAATGAGCTCCCCGTCGTGGAGCTCCCCGTCGTGGAGCTCCCATTGGAGTACAGGATGGGGTTCTTCAAAAAGGGTGTGAAAGGATTTCTGCATGGTCGGCAATGCGCGAGTAATTCCCATGGTTATGCAAGCGTCCATATAGGCTACGGTAACCGCTTAGGTGCCATCAGGAGAGCCGTATGCTTGTTTGCTACCTTAGTTGTATAAAAAAAACAGGTCGTTGTTTTGGTCAGCGACGAGCGACTCAGGGTCGATAATACAAATGATACTGGTGCTAAAAAAAATATAAAAAAAATACTTTATTTTTTTTTAATACAAAAAATAAAAAAAATAAAAAATTTAAAATCATGTAATAAGCTAAAGTGTAGACATAATACTCAACGGGAGTACGAGGGAGTAAAGGGGTGGGGCGATGGCGGCTTGTGCCTAGCTCTAGTCTGTGCACGTGCCTAGTAACCATACTTTGCGGTAATTTTATTTCAAATTGAATAAGATATTTCTCAACATATTTACAGTATTTAATGGAATTAAGTCCATTTTTGGGGTATATATATTTTGTACTACCGCTCCTGGGTCGCTTGTCGCCGACCAAAACAACACCCTGTATAATAGAAAAATTCATCATTCAAATACTTTTCCTCAAATTAAAATAGTCTCTATTATTATCTATCGGTCACAAGAGGATAGAAAATTTCGTGGAACACTGCGACACGTATATGCATCCGACTGCATTTTATCATATTTGATTGAATGAGTTACACAAACAACAACAGTGCACAAATCTTTCTATCCGTTTTCACGACGCTTGCTTTTATTAAAGACTACAAGCTTCAGACAAATCAAAAGGTTATACTATCGTTATTATTTGTTAAAGAAGAGATATTCAATACTAAAATATCAAACATATAAAATATACAGGCCGTTTATTTTTATAGAACCCTTTTAAGAGGCCTATCTCATAAATACGGAACCCACCCGCGTGCCTCTGACTGATACAGAGTTTTATTGCGTTTTATTTTTATGTTTATTGAATTTCTCTTATTCAATATGAAAGGATCTATATTTTGAAGCCAGGGTAAGTGAATTATGTACACACGATTTGATCTCTATTTTACGTATTTATTTGTTGGAAAATAACATAAAATTTGAACTTGTAGGCCCATTTTAAATTACTGTCTCCCATTTCGGACCATTTTGCAAAGAAACTTTTTTTTTTCTTTTGCAATATGATTGGGTAAGCAATTATTTATAACTATTCCAAATTTGAAAACAATAGTATCAGTGGTTGCTCAAACATAGCGCTGTTTCAGACGGACAGATTGACGGAGTGGCCATAAGGGTTCCTTTTTTTGCCTTTTTGGTTCCGACCCTAAAATCGGATATAATCGGCGTCTGCTTTATGAAATCCAATATCAGAGTTGCGTTTACCAAAAGAGGATATTTCCTCCAATAATTTCCGAGAGACTGGCTATAATTATTGAATAGAAAAAAGCTCTTGGCATCCTCGGACTTTGAGTATCTAGCTAAGTAATAAGCAGAAGCGGGGGCGAATGATTTAATAAAGTTTTATTACTAATATTATATTATTGGTACTCAAGAAATAAGGTAAACAAAACTTATCTTTTATTATCATACAAATACTCCTTGATAAAATAATTCTCGTTATAGGCTTCCAAGAATTAGGTCATCTATGAAATAAATAACAGATATGGCTTATCAAAATAAAAATAATCGCAATAATACATTTGTCATTTCAAATGTGTCATGCATTATGCGTAATAAATGAAATATTTTCCATTCAAATCCGCCTCTTCAGGCAAATGAATCAGAGTCTAACGCGGTTTAGAAGATGCTTTTGCTGAGAAGAATCAGAAATTATTTTGTTCATAAATGGTTTCCCTATAAAAATTACGACCCAGCATTGGACACAAACTGACATTTACTATACAGGTCGTTGTTTTGGTCAGCGACGAGCGACTCAGGGTCGATAATACAATAGATACTGGTGCTAAAAAAAATATAAAAAAATACTTTATTTTTTTTATAATAAAAATAAAAATTTTTTTTTTTGAAAATCATGTAATAAGCTAAATTGTAGACATAACAACTCAACGGGAGTGCGAGGGAGTAAAGGGGTGGGGCGATAGCGGCTTGTGCCTAGCTCTAGTCAGTGCACGTGCCTAGTAACCATACTTTGCGGTAATTTTATTTCAAATTGAATAAGGTATTTCTCAACATATTTCCAGTATTTAATGGAATTAAGTAAATTTTTGGGGAATATATATTTTGTACTACCGCTCCTGGGTCGCTTGTCGCCGACCAAAACAACAACCTGTATAGGGTGACTGATAATTAGGTAAACGATACTTTAGACACATGATTGTAGGTAATCATTATATCAAACAACTTTCCCAACGAAACAAATAGTGATAATTAGCTATAGCTGATGGTGTATTTTTATTCTTGTTACGTACAAAATATTATCGACTCATGTGCTAAATAAAATTAAAAAAAAACTTTTGGAAAGTTGTTTGTTATCATGAGTACAATCATGTTTCAAAGTATCGTTTACTAATTACCAGTCACCCTATCTAGGCAATCAATCAATATTTAAAAAAATGAAGTAAGGCTGACAGTTTTTAACTTAAACCAAAGCCTCCAATGAAGGAGGGCTCGTGCCAAATTTACTGGAAATCTACTTCAAAAGAAATCTGTTTGGTGAGGGGACGTCCAGTAATGCACGATGGTCGTTCGTAGCAGGATGTTGTGAAAACACATGGAGCATTCAAAAGAGCCGTAATATGGTAGGTTTCTGTTATTTCTTTTTTTGGGAGAAAAATAAGGACATACGAGGAAAACTCATGGAAAACTACACCTATATGATTTTGTTTTAAAGGCTGTATACGAAATTTTGCCGATTTTGCTGATTTATGTGATTTTAACACTTAAAATACTGTATTCTATAAGTTTTAATGCACAACATGAAAGATCATTTCGATTATGATCTTACTAGCTGTCCTCTCAGTGGCGTGCATTCCATATAGGCAATTAAGCAATGCTTACCTCATAAGATTCAATAAAATGATATATTGATTCAATTAAACTACATAATCATTTTAAATAAAAATTCTAACCTAACATTCAATACAAAATTTCAAACTTAGCCGCGCAGGCACGCGCGAGTTCGTGTAACAATTTCACGCACACTAAAACGATTTCGGCATATGTATACACACACACACACTTCTTTAGGATGATACGACGAAATCATAAATCACGTTTTTGCTATGCGTAGCACACTGACATTTGACATTCGCGATTTAAGGACCAAAAGTAACCATACCTACTCTGTTGTGACACTAGTAACCCAGCCAAATTAAAAAGACTACAGTTTACCAACGTTAGAACAACTCAAATAAAACTTCGCAATTTATTTGTATTGTTTTGTTTATGGTTTGGCTGGCATTGCATAGGGTTACCGTACTTTGACAACATTTATCATCGATAGATTCAAATCGAAATGACTGATATCGATTTAAAATAAAATATAATAGGTTGATCCTTAGAAATTCAATATTTATATTATATTATGACATAAAATATATTTCTTAGTTAATTAGAAGCAAAAATATTTTAAAAAATGCACTGTTTAATAGGTCAATAATAATTAAACGAATATCGTTATTCGACTGGAATAGATGGTCTCGTTTAGATCGATTTCCGATCTTTTAATTTCGTGGCGATCTAAAGATTGATCCGTATCTCCAAAGTCGATTTAAAAGATCGAATATTGATTAAAAAAATCGATAGATTCAACCGAGGCTGATAACCCTAATTTGGCTTTTTTTATATTTGTTCATGACCATGGACACAAAGTCCTTCAGTCGCATACTTTTATTTATAATATCAATTTCATATAGTCCGCACATTAACTTTTACATAGTCCGCATTATCAGTCACCGTCCAGTCGTGTTTTAGTAAAATTGTTGTCACTGTACTAAAACTTTTCACGGACTTTTTGAGACAACTTGTAAAGTCACGATACACATAATTCATTTCATTTCATTTCACTTCACTAGTGCACATGGATTTATCCTTATTGGATAAAATACCACCGATAATATGCAATAATACAGGAATTTATGAAGATAAAAATGAAAACGCAACGTCACTCTGGAAGTTCCCGCCAAAAAGTCCCCCTATATAGTTTGGCCTATAAGGTTAAGTTTCATATGATTCAAACGACTGTCGCAGAGATCAAGGCTATCTTTTATAAACCATAGGTGCCGCACGTTCGAATCTATTATTCTGTTATCCTTGTATTTTGTTTTCTAATACGAAAAGTGTGGAATAATACGGGATACGCTGACCTAAATAATTTAACAAATCTTGCCAAAAAACATGATAAATCTGAGAGTACGATTAATTTGCTACATCTGCCTAGTACTTGATTGCCTACCTCATCCAAAAACCAATGCACGCCACTGTGTCCTCTATGGTTTTATCCGCGTTTCCGGGATAAAAAGAAGCATATAATGCTCGGAGATAATGGAGTGAAAGAATTTTTCGAATCCGATTGCTAGTTCCAATGATTAGCCCGTTTAAACAAACAAACATAATCTGAGCAATGAAGAACAAACGAATAAACACACTCCTTTAATTTCCTACTATTTTTTGACTGGAATATAATACTTAATTGAGACTGTATTACTAATCGCTAGAAGAAGTAAGTGAATTACTTACTTCTTCTATTATTATTCTAATATGTTATTTATTATTATATTTCTCTTATAATTTGTAACAACTAGACTTTTTTATTTATTTTGTTGAAGATTTTTTTAGTCCACTGACTTGATATAAAAACTAATTGGCTGTGTATAATTCTATTTTCTTTAATCTTTCCATGGAAGACAGTAGGTATAATTAAATTTTCTAGATTAAGATGAAAATAGCAGACGGGCAATTATATAAAAGCAACAAGAGGTCAATGACTGACTTCCAAACCAGTGGTAACTTCTAGGTTTGACCTTCATAAGTACCCTGATAGGGCCTTATCTGAAACTTTGAATTAGTGGATAATAGTATGCTTTGTAGGTATATATTTTAACAAAAAGCAAGCGGTTGTTTGTCACGCTTCTCAACCGTTCGCAACGAAAGGCTCGCAGATAGCCTATGGTATGAGAAGGACATAGGCTACTTTTTATGGTAGCTAGTAATCTATTTCTGTATAGCTATCCAACCACCATGCTAGCTATTGTTCTTTGAGGCTTTTTTCGTACCGAAAGCTTGAATCTCACCATGCCACTATGTATCGCTACCTTTGTCTCGGAATTACGATCATATGAGCCTTGATACCATATAAGAAGTAAACCAAAAATGTCTAGAATATATTTTATTTTCCGACGACTGCACTCACATAGATATGAAATCCAATTTCTCTCAGACGTTGCTTCAAATTATTTCATTGAGGCGAGAGCGATGCGCTCTTTTAGTTGCTAAATTTAAAAAAAATATTAAGAATTTTACTGTGTTTACGTGTTAAAAATCTTAGATGTACTTTTGTTCTTTTATGGCCTTTTAGGATCAAAATCCTATGAATGGATCAACCATACTAGTTCTATAATGCTATTCAATTTACTTTCAAACAAACACAACACCAAAGCTCATCTCTGTGCCTTTTAGACAATGTGATTTTTAATTTATTTCAGAATCAAAATAAGGCGTCATTATTTTACTTATGCATTGGACCGATTGGTATGGGGAAATGCATGTCAATTTTCAATTCATTTTCTCTTCATCAATTTGATTCTTTCATTGGAAACTATTCATGTAAGGTCAGAATCACGGTATATTTACCATAGTATCTGTGTTACCATGGATACTAAAGTTTTTAACAAAACTTTGTCCGTAAGCCCATTACGTCGGGAGCGATGAATAACTCTCAGCTCATTTGTTTTCTATTGTTCCGTTCTACAGGAAGGGATAGCTCTTTTAACATGGTTATCCTCAAGAATAAAAAATATCATTTGCTGGGACAAAAATATCTTGCCTCGTGAAGTTTTAAAATAGACTGGCTTGAAATGGCTTACTTTGAAGCTTTTGTAGGCCGAGTTCCGAACCGGTGGCAACTTCAGTAAATGTGACCTTCATAAGTGCTCTTCTGGGGCCTAAATTGAATAAATGGCTTTGACTTTGAAGACAAACTCGCAATATACCTACAAGTATGTTGTTAAATTAATCTTATGCTTCTTTCTCTTTCATTTTATGAGAGGTTCACAAGCAGATAGAATACTCTATTTTCCGGACTGTAGAAAGGCTAGAAGTAGAGAGAGATCTTAAAAAAAATGATTTTAAATCTCAATTTACTTTCAAACATTCTAAGCTTCTTTAACCATTTCTATGAGCCACAGATTCCTTAGAAAGACGATTTGATAGAAGGTATTTGATCACTCAATTGTCACGTTTAGACAAAAGAGAAATCTTAGGTATTATCTAGATTAGGTCCTTTGAAGACTGACGATAAATAGTGAGGGATCTTTCTTTGAAGACAGATATCGAAGTAATAAGTTGTTTTTGAGTCTACTTATTTGGACTACATTCAAATCTGGATAAGGGACTGGTTTTGTTTCTATTTTATGAAACTTTGTTAATATTATCTTGCTGCTTTATTTTTAATGGCGTATAATAGTTTCAACTTGTAGGAGTCTTATTAGGGTTCCGTAGTCAACAAGGAACCCTTATAGTTTCGCCATGTCCGTCAGTCTGTCACTCTGTCCGCGACTTAGCTCAGAGAATCTTAGGTAGGTACTAGTAAGCTGTATTTTGGCGTCGGTATACGGAAGTAACACAATCTTGAAAAAAAGAATTGGGTTACCCTACTCGTAAAGCGGGGTTTTTTTTTCTCGTCTTAACTATGTTATGGGGTGTAGTTGAATAGGTCGTTCAAAAAATATTACAATTGTGTGAAAACCACTTTTCGATTTAGGATACTGTTCGCGGAAATAGTAAGCTTTAAAAGGCAAATCTTTATTAGAGTCAAGTATCAGACATTTTGTACATAACATTATTTATTTATTTTTTTGATAATATAATGATCTAGAAACATACTTATCTGGTAAACTATGGTTGCATAACATCTGAAAATTTATCAACATGAACAAATGGATACAGGCTCTGAATAAAGAGACAATCTAAGGTCCTTACGACACAAGTCATATCAAAATCGAAACTATACAAATTAAATAAAATCATCAGTAATAGCTTCGCGCGTTGCATGAGTCTTTTCAGACGGACCAGAAAGGCTTAAGAAAAAAAAAAACTGTTTCTTTTTGTAGCTTTATCTGTTCTGTAACATCACTGGCCTGTTCCACTTCGCTGGAGATTTGGATTTTCCCCAACAGAGTAACCGTGAGGTAACATTATTTACACCCTCAAGGACGAAGTAAAAAGGGGAAAAACACGAATCTCGAGATCTTATAAAAACAAGACTATAATGCTATATTTTTTCCCGACACTTCTGCCGTGTCACGTTTTGAGATAAGCCATTTATTCCCTATACAGGTCGTTGTTTTGGTCAGCGACGAGCGACTCAGGGTCGATAATACAAATGATACTGGTGCTAAAAAAAATATAAAAAAAATACTTTTTTTTTTAATAATAAAAATAAAAATTTAGAAAATCATGTAATAAGCTAAAATGTAGACATAATACTCAACGGGAGTACGAGGGAGTAAAGGGGTGGGGCGATGGCGGCTTGTACCTAGCTCTAGTCTGTGCAGAAAATATATATTCCCCAAAAATGGACTTAATTCCATTAAATACTGTAAATATGTTGAGAAATACCTTATTCAATTTGAAATAAAATTACCGCAAAGTATGGTCACTCGACACGTGCACAAACTAGAGCTAGGTGCAAGCCGCCATCGCCCCACCCCTTTACTCTCTCGTACTCCCGTTGAGTATTATGTCTACACTTTAGCTTATTACATGATTTTCAAAATTTTATTATTTTTATTTTTAATATTAAAAAAAAAGTATTTTTTTTATATTTTTTTAGCACCAGTATCATTTGTATTATCGACCCTGAGTCGCTCGTCGCTGACCAAAACAACGACCTGTATAATAGTTAAAAAGTGACAATAAATATAACCAAATCTTACGAACTATTTTTAAGTGGTAAAGATTTGTGTATGAAGGTTATTAGGATATAAAACAGGCCAATTATCTCCAGCGATGTCATTAAACAAACATAACATTATTACAAAGTTAACATAGCGTAATAAAAACCGCAACCTACAACGTAACTTGTACGAATGAATTTTGCGCGGTTACGTTCTAGAGAACAAAGGCTAGGCACCTGACTACACTTAAGGCGCCGTTAATTCCTAAATCTGGTAAAAGCAGGATTTTCAAAGCAGTATATCTCTTATACAGAGACTTATTTAAACTTAGAAAAATTAATATCACATTCTCAAAACCTTCTTGCAGGGCTTGTCGGTATCCAAAATATATTTAAATATACTTAGTTACATAGAAAAAAAATTCAAACATACCGCTTTTTTCACCTTTTAAAGCAGTTTTTCTCTGCATTTTCAGTTGTGCTTAACATTTTAAAATATACCAAAAAATTCTAAATTCTAAACCACGTAGACTGTCGGTATAATATTTAACTAATAGTAAATATTAAATTTTTACGAATTTTTATACGTTTTTTACGAGATGCGCTTGCTTGATTTCAACACCGCCCGCACCGCGCCAGTGTTCATCAGAACGTAACGGAGGACGGACCTGCGTCTCTTCTCTCCGCGGCGCCTCCTCCTCGTTTTGTGTCAGTGCAATTTATGAAAAATCTAGGTACCTACTCGAAAATAATGGGAGATCTTTTATTGTGTATTGTGAGTATTTGTATTGTGAGCTACTAAGTATCTTGCATCTTCACCTAAGAAAGCCGAGTGTCTCCTTAAAGACAATTTCCCAAAACATATTCCCAATTTTTTATTTAAGTTTATTGATGCTAGTGAAATATTAGGAGCTTTCAAGTCTTTGAATATAAAAAATACAGAAGACTTATGGGGCTTATCAGTTAAAGTAATCCACTCAGTTATAACTAGTATAGCACCTATTTTAGCAGCTATTTTTAATCAATGTATTGTTCAGGGTTCTTTCCCCGATTTGATGAAACACAGTAAGATCATTCCTATATTTAAATCTGGGTGCAAAAATAATCCTTCTGATTATAGACCCATCTCTATACTTCCAGCGTTAAGCAAAATCTTTGAGAAAGTTATACTAAATCAATTGTTAACTCATTTCACCAAAAATCAGATTTTACATGATCATCAGTTTGGATTTACAAAAGGCCGGTCTACGACAGACGCTGGTGCTAAACTTTTAAAGCATATTTTTGAAGCCTGGGAGAATTCACAGGATGCGGTTGGCGTATTTTGTGATCTCTCCAAGGCATTTGATTGCGTAGATCACTACACACTAGTTTTAAAACTCCAACACTATGGAGTTCGTGGAGTGGCACTCGATCTTATATCATCTTATCTATCAGGTCGCCAACAAAAAGTAGGTATTAGCGGTACTACGTCCTCAGGGTCTTTAGTGAAAACGGGCGTACCGCAAGGATCAATTTTAGGCCCTTTTTTGTTTCTGGCATATATTAATGATCTGCCCTATATGGTAAATGAATTGTCGGATATAGTTTTATTTGCTGATGACACTTCTCTAATTTTTAAAGTCAATAGGAAAGATACAGACCTTACGCAGCTCAATGACACATTATCAGCTGTATCAAAATGGTTTGCCGCCAATAATCTTATGCTTAATTCCTGTAAAACTAAATGTATAAGGTTTTCTCTCCCTAATGTTGTTAAGAGTGACACTCATATCTTTGTCGATGGTAAAAGACTTGCACTAGTGGATAAGGCAGTTTTTCTCGGCGTTACATTAGACAGTAAAATACAATGGGGTCCTCATATAGAAAGATTAGCTAGTAAACTGAGTTCCGCCGCCTTCGCAGTTAGAAAAATTAGACAAATAACAGATGTGGCTACAGCCAGGTTGGTTTACTTTGCTTATTTCCATAGTTTAATGTCCTACAGTCTTCTGCTGTGGGGCTCAGCTGCAGACTTTGAAACTATATTTATTCTGCAGAAAAGTGCAATTCGCGCAATCTATTGTTTGGGTCCTCGCGAATCACTACGAAGTCGATTCAAGGAATTTAAAATTTTAACGTTACCGTCACAGTACATTTATGAAAATATTATGTTTGTCCGTAAAAACTTAAATTTATTTGAAATTAATAGTAGCCGCCATAACTTCAATACAAGAAATAAAGATAAAATTGTGACACCTAGATTCAGGTTATCTAGAGCTAATAAGTCTTTTCTCGTAAATTGCGTTCGATTCTATAATAAAATCCCACTCGAAGTAACTAAAATGTCTTATGATAAATTCAAAGATTTCATAAAGCAGAGGTTAATTGACAAAGCCTACTATAAGGCGGCTCATTACGTGGAAGACAAGAATATATGGTTGTAGTAGCTTCTCTCTGCACTTGCATCCCCCTGGCTAAGTGACAATTGTACGAATAAGCATAAAATAATAATGTATATATTGTATAAGTATTTGGAAAAAAGCTGTAATATTAAAAGATCTTCCACAAAAAAAAAAAACCTTGCTGAGTTTCTTGCCGGAGTCTTCTCAGTTTAAGTGTATTCCGAACCGGTGGTAAATTCAACTGTATGTACATAACGTTCATAAGTGCCTTACTAGGGCCTAAACTGAATAAATGACTTTTTGATTTTGATTTTGATTTTGTGGGACCAACTTCGTAATCGCAAATTTTTTTTTACAGCTTTTCATACATTTTTGCCGATTTACTTTTATTATGAAAAGATGAAAGCTTTTTTTTTCTATTTCGAAGTTGGTCCCATAGTAACAGTTGATCGTATTTATGAGTACTTTACGTGGTTTCATTTATTGCCATATCCACCCCGTATATAATCTGACTCTCGGAAACGGCTGCAACGATTTTCATGAAATTTTGTATGCGGGGGCAATAAATCGATCTAGCTAGGTTTCATTTTTAGAAAACGTAGTTACATCCGTGTTTTCAGGCAATTAAAAACTGCTGCAATATCATTAGAATACGAAGGTAAATTTCGCCACTGCTCTCAAGCTTATAACAGCTCAGTTGGGAACGTGCAGCCCCGAAATCAGACGACACCGGTTCGAGACCAAATAGATAACTAAAATTTTTTTTCTTTTCTTTTTTTCAAGTTCCTTCTTTTGTGTGAAAAAAATTATGATTTACCAAAAAACAAACGAGCACAGCTCGATCACCCAGGTACTGATGTTTAATCATCGTACTTCGTATCTAAGTATAAGTAAGTATAATCACATCTAATGGTAGGTTAGGGAAAAGGGTAGGACACTACGCAAACGAAGTCGCGCCGGGCAGCTAGTTTAAGATATTTTTTATCCCCGGAAAATATAAGATTCCTCGGCATCGTGGGTAAAACCGCAGGGAAGAAGGTAGTAAACTATTTTTTTATAGTTTGCTAGCTTTTGTGACTTGAAAGGAGACTGTTCAAATTTGTATGGGAAGTGCTCTATGAACCAATAGCGATACTGTTATGGTATTTCTGTGGGGATACCTCAACTATAGGCAACGTTAAGGGGCATCAAAATCTGACCCGGCAGTTTTGAGATATACAGGATGGACATTTTAGACCGGTCAGCATAAGGGCACCTTACGGGTTGAAGCCATGCGAATATGGTCTTAGATGACTGTTGCAATGAGGGTTTTATTTTTTCGAGTGTATGTATGTATGTATGGATGTATGTCTATTTCTTTGGCACGCTTTACAGCCTAAACGGCTTGTTGGATTTAAGCATATGAGGTGTCGTTAGATTTGTCTTAACTGTGGGAGTGCCATAGGGTATATTATTTTTATATGACATCTAGGATTAAAAAAGAGGGGGGGGGTATTAAAAACATAAATTTCGTTATTATAACAATATGGGCATCAAATGAAAGCTTGTGAACAGCCCATTCCATATATCTATATATTGTAATAATTTTGTGGTACCATTTTGACGTAAACAGCAAAAAACCATGTTTAATGCAAGGACAGTAGGTACCTACTTACTGGGCGGTTACCGTACGTCACTCACAGAGTTTGTCATGGTAGTTAGCCTTACTTTACCGTACCGCACATATACTTACTAATACATACAATTAATTTATTAAAAATAGCAAATATTTTTTTTTAAAAGAAACAAAAGCCCGACTTCGTAAAATAAAAAATAACATGAAAGAGAAAAACAAGCCCTTTAGAATTTTGAATATAACTTGAATTTTATAAAGTATTGCAGTCGGGGATAAACAAATATTACAAAAAAATACATACTTGGGTTATTGGTTTGGCCCCGACTGCAATAGGTACCTTATGAAATTCAAGTTATATTCAAAATTCTAAAGGGCTTGTTTTTCTCTTTCATGTTATTTTTTATTTTACGGAATTGTTCAACCTTATTCCACCATCCCCATTTTTACACCGAACCACAAGACGCCGGGAAAATTTTCACCCGTACGTTGTTGACATACCGAATATACGGACACAGCGTTTTGCATCCTCATTTTTAATGCGGACAGCAAGGGAGTGGAACTTGCTTCCGGCGTCTGTGTTTCCTGACGCTTACAATCTAGGTACTTTCAAGGCCAGAGTGAATAGGTTTCTTCTGGGTAAGCGTGTTTCATCTTAGGCTTCGTCATCGCCCCTTATGGGCGGGTCAGTGGCCAAACGCAAGCCCATCTAATTTAAAAAAAAAAAAAAAAAAAAAAATTCTATAGATTAAAGAGCTTGTTTTTCTCTTTTCAGTTATTTTTTGTTTTTGAGTAATTGCATTTACATTTACAGATTCTGAAAATTTACAAACAGCGAAAAAACGGCTATATTTGAAATTGAACAGCTTAATTGATCCTGTCTTCGACAAGGATTAAAAGGCTCTATGGGGCCAAGTTAGGTAAGGGCACTAGAAATTTCAGAAATCGAACAAAAAAAAGAAAATTAATCTTGCATACTGTAGTGACATAGTAGAAATTTTACAAAATAAAGTATCAACACTTAATTTTAAATACATTTTAACGAGTATTTCTGACTGTGTAATACCTGTAGTTATTATATTTTTCGACACTGAGCGGAAATACAACGTGGAGGGCCGTAGCCTCCTTCTGTGAGGCCGTTATGGTCCAGAAGGAAGCTGCTGAGTGGGTTCAGGAGAGGGCCGAACCTACTCGGAGACGCAGACACTGGGGCGCAAATGTGCCTCGTCACCTGCTAGGTTGGTTATTAACACTCGAGGCAGTATTAAGTGAGCCGAGAGTGTAATAAATCAATACACACAAGTGTTACACGACGTTTTTCAACACACTTGCGAGGAAAAAACAGACTAGTATTTTGCAATAAATGTCTTTTACGAGCGAGTGTTGAAAAAAATATTACACCCGCAAAAATATTACAGAATCTCCTGTACATTTTTTATGCTGATCATGTCAGTAAAGTGAATACTTGTAGTATATTATGGTACATAATAAATCAATATAGCTATACAGCGTGTAAGGGACATCGCCGCACAAACGGATACCATGGATCCAGGATTCTGGACCCCCCATGTTGGAATTTTTCGTCGGTTTTTCCCAAATTTTTTAATTTTTTTTTTGAGTTTTTTTTTACTTTACTGTTCATAATCGTTATTCTTACCTAACCCAAAGGGATTTAAAATAAATAAGTTATTAATTAATTACTTTCACTAAAAGTAGCAATGTAAATAAAACTAGAAACGGTGTCTTATGGCGATATTCGCCTGCAGTCAGCAACATACTACGTAGGCACAACGTTATCGCGCGTTTAAATCGCGGTGTTCACAATACATTGCGCGCTCGAAAATGACAATTTCTATAACCGATCATTAGCGAGGTGAATGACTTTCACAATTTGATTAGTGGCATTAGGTGTAGCCTTTTCGCGAAGTTTGCGTTACCATGCGAAATACACCCTGTATAGCACAGAATGCGTACCTAAAGTTCATGAGTAATATTTCATGGCTATTGAAGATGTCAAACATCTTTTTATGCAATGAGTAATTTGACATTTTAGGACATAGACATCCATGTAACTTTCCATGAAACGCTTCCCATACGTTTTGTTAAGAAATGTATCTAGCACTACTGACACTAATTACATAGTAGAGCCTTTTGACCCTACATATTGTACAATAATCGCCGTTTTCTCGCTGACTGTTTTTTTTTCTGTAAATGCCAATTGCAATAACTCAAAAAATAAGGGACAGTCACCTAAGATCATATTCGCGTAGTTTCAACCCGTAAGGTAGATGCCTTTACTGATCCGTCTAAAATGTCCCCCCTTTATATATTTCAAAACTGCCGGGACAGATTTTGATGCCCCTTTGCACAAAGGTTGATAAGGTGTAGTTCAGGTATCATACAGACCACCACCCATACAGATTTGAACAGTCTCCTTTCATTTTTAAAATTTGTCAAAATATTTAGAGAAATGTTACAAGAAGTAAAATGTGTGTGTGTAGCCTATTGTTTTTAACCGACTTAAAAAATGGAGGAGGTTCTCAATTCTGTTGCATGTTTTTTTTATGTTTGTTACCTCATAACTAATTTATTAACCGATTTGGAAAATTTGTCATCAAGTCAGGATTTGATTACTTTTTAGTGTACTTTGAAGTCGGTTTAAGATTTTTGTAAAACAGTTTTGAGTAGGTATTTTAATGCGCAAAATATTTTTACGAAGTAGGTACCTACTTACTAATATTATAAATTTTCTCTTCTCGAAATTACTATTAAAGTAATGTATAATTAAACTCAATATATGCATACAATATTTACAAAATAATTACAATACAATATAGGTCGTGATTGTTGTACCGTCATGTCGCATGCCGTAATGCGCGAGTCTAGTCTAAGAACTACGCACGCGACCTGCGACGCGGACGGCGCGGGGCGGCGAGCGGCGTGTGTAGCGTGAGGAGGTGAAGGGGACAAAACTCTTTTAATTTTAGGAGCTGACAGCGCCTTAACATGTGAAAGCAATTAATTTATCACATGAAATATTCATTAGTGTAACGTAGGGTGGTTTTTGGTTTGCATGTATTCTGGTTTTGATTAGAGATTTTGGTTTTCAAAGACTTTTATATTTATTGATGATCATTTTTAGTAGTTTTGTTAATTTCACGTATTCTTGACTATCTTACTAACGGAGTATGTTCTCGCACTAGCTAGAGGGATCTGACATTCGCCAGGATTAAATCATATATGCTTATCCAGCGTAGGATCTATGTTTGTCCTAGTTCCATAGATAAGCATCCAATAAACTTTATTAAGTAGTTCATACAAATGAATAAAATATCATATTTTTTGTTGTTGTATTGAACACCCCCGTTTTTACAGTTTATTTTAACTCCTCTCCATACAAAGGTTGCCTGGTAGAGATCACTTTTAGTGATAAGGCCGCCCATTGTAACACTTTCTTTTTTAACCGACTTCAAGAAAAGGAGGAGGTTCTCAATTCGGATGTTTATATATATATTTTTTTTTTTTTTTATGTATGTTCGGGCATAACTCCGTCATATATAGACGGATTTGCAAAATTCTTTTTTTGTTCGAAAGGGGTATATTCCGAAATGGTCCCATATAAATTTCATATAGATCTGATGATGAGTTTCGGAGATAGACAACGGAACACTTAAAAAATACAGTAAATCAGCCGCGATTGCTGCTATCGCATACATATGCATTGTTTACGCAGTCACACAACAAAACATCAGGCTTGTACACTCGAAAGGGTTACGCAGATGTATTCAGTATATAATGAAACTAAAAATTCAAAAATAATTAACTTTTTAACAAAAAAATAAACCGCCTTCAAAGTACACTAAAAAGTATAAAATAACTCTTATCTGACACTGTTTTGAAGTCAGCGAAATATTTTCTATAGAACACGTCATGCGATTTAGCTCACTTCAAAACAGTGTCAGATAAGAGTTATTTTATACTTTTTAGTGTACTTTGAAGGCGGTTTATTTTTTTGTTAAAAAGTTAATTATTGTTCTTTTTCATGTGGTGTAACAATAAAGCGTTATCTATATATCTATCTATGTATAAAAGACCCATTAAATTAAATGATATGATATTCAAAATAAAAACGAAATAGTAAAAAAACATGTTTCCACAATAAAGTTACATCCGTCGAGGTTGTACGGAAAGCTCAGATTTTACTCGTAAAACTACAATAAATGTGTTTTATTGCGACCTCCATGTAAAAGTTTCCAACTTAACGTACGTTCAGATATGAGTAAACTCTTTATTGTTGGTAACCTAGCGGAACTAATGGGAGTATACTTGCTGCTTTATTATTCAATTTGAGGTAAAATTCACTTTTTTGTAATATAACTGCATTCTTCTATTTTCATTTGATTCTTCTGAAGCTCACACTTAGGGTCATCTAGCCAGGTCAATTTTACTAGAAAGTACCTTTTCTACTTCTGGGTTATAGTTTTATCATAATTTCTTCACGGATATCTAAATAACGATTCGAAACTTTATTTTTGCCGTGGTTTTAGACGACATGAGCTATATTAATAAGGATAAAATCGCATTAGAATGTGAAAAACGGCTACAAAAGAATCTTTCTTGTTTCACGCATTATAGTAAAATATCCCTGAAGAGACATTGTGTAACATTGTGTAGGTATATTTCATAAACTTAGCGTAAACCACCACAAATGTGAACTTTTCACAATGTAAGAAAAAAGCCATCAATCTATATTTGAAGATTGATAGCGGGTATCGTCCAGGGACAAGAAGTTTTGAGCTAAGCGGTCTCTTTCACACAACTTTGTGATTGATAGACGTCAGTGTCATGATTTTTTATATCCCCTTTGGATTTTTACCAAGAAAGATTCTTGATTTTTACATAGAACATTTTTTTTAACGAATTATAGATTTTTGGCATTGCTGTTGGATGTTTTTGTGGTTTTCAAATGAATGTATCTTTTAAGAAAGCTGGTATTGGAATTTTAAAATGGAATGTGTATTTATTATTTTTTCGATAAGAAATCTTATATAATCGAAAACTAGAATAACTTCATCGAACACGAGTGTATGAGTTATGAGTATGTGAAATTACCAATGTATTCAAAACCGCGTCTCCACCCGTATCCGTATGATGATTATTTTTGACTCTGAATTGTTGTAATAGAAGTCATTGCGCAGCTCCCTTACATCCCAGTAAAATTATATGTAGCTTTAATTAAACCTTTATAAACAAATTCACGTGATAATTATGGAAACCGCATCAAAGTGAAAAAGTTTTTGAGTTATAGACACACTAAAGGACAGATATAGAGACGTTGCTTTCAATCATATAAGGGATGTAATTAATATTTTGTGCACCGTTCCACAAACGCTTCAATATTTGTACAGGTTGTATTTATACAGTAATATATAACAGTATGTTTACATATAAAATATGCTGCGCCATAAGCGATTGAAGTCATTACAAACAGCTCTCGGTAAGTTTTGGGGTCCTCGCTAAACTTGTGTAAACTGTACATAACTTTACTACTAGTTTTACTAAGTGGAAACATCGATTGCCACTAATGTGTTCTGAAAACGTTGTTCACAATCTTAGTTTGTTTCTACTTGAGTTATTGTATGTCGATTAGGTCCCTCATTTATGCTATTAGCACAGAATAATAATAATTGGTAATAGTTACTATTATTAGTCATTTTAATAAGTGATTTAATTTATAAACTACTATAACACCCAAAATTCACTTGAGACATAACGTCTAGCAGAGAACTGGTCTAGACTTTGTGTGAATACCATCATATCAAAATATCGGAACAGACATCAGAAGCAAAATATCGGCCTTTTCATAATAGTTTTTTTAGGTGTAGGTTCTTGAAAATATTTACTTTATTTAAAGGTACGAATTGACGATTTCTGCGAAATAAGTCCATTGCATTCACTTGATTTGGCATTAACTTTATAAACCTTATGTCACAGTCAAATCCCTAAAACCAAAGCCGAATAACACTTAACCATACCACTCGATAAGCTTTCCCATTCACTATAAAACCACGTCGTTTAGTTCCAAAGATCACCGCAAGCAAGTTTAGTGGAGTCAGCGCTCACTTCAGACTAATTTCATTAATCTTGCCATTGATTGGATTTGCTGGCTCGATCTTGTTGACTCGCAAGTTTTGTACGTTACTTTTGATATTAGTTCTTGCTCTAGTGGACTTGGACGGAAAAGTTTACGAAGTATGTTTATTAATGTGTGTAGTTATATCGCCAAGATTTGATTTATTGAGAATTATATTTGAGAGGGTTGTTATTGTTTTGGCATTAGATTTATGGCAGCTGAATACTACATAGTTAAGTTTATAATGGTTACTACTTTTGACCACATTGTCACTTTATTAATCATCTTCATTCTCTTCATTAATCAGCTCACTATAATGACAGAATTCTAAATTTATACTGTCATAACCTAGTAGATTAGTAGCTTCCCATCGTATCACATTTAAGGGTGCCGTTATGATAGTTTTACTCTCAAGCTAAAAATGTTTATAATGATTTTGAGCGATAGCTTTACCCACTCTACGTGGTCCTTCGGAATTCAGGTCAAATACAAACTACGGATAAGTTATAATAAGTTTAAGCAACTTTACTTTACCCTGTAAATAATTTCACACGAAGTTTCCTACCTACTTTTATTTTGGCTTATTTACTTCTTTCTAATTTTCTTCTACTTGATTACAAATCAAATTGTAAGTAGTTACATCTTTTTTATGATGCTTTAAATATTTGGTACCTTTATTTGCTGATAAAGTAACGCTTCATGCGAATCAATTTTGAGATTATTTGTCACATGGTCCGATTCCTTGTCAAAATCCAAATATGACAAAATTTCGAATCGATATATTTTAATCAGAGAACCTCAACTTTAATTTATTTCATCTTAATAATCTTCATCAACACTTATACCCATTTTGTAAATTAAAGCATTTCCTAAGAATTTCTTTCACTCCACTGAAGGCAGACTCAATAAATTATATAATTCTAAGTAGTTCTTATTTTATCGCGATTACGTTTGACCATTGACTCATTTCAG
Source organism: Polyploca ridens (assembly GCA_951394255.1). NCBI lineage: Eukaryota > Metazoa > Arthropoda > Insecta > Lepidoptera > Drepanidae > Polyploca > Polyploca ridens. The sequence goes on along the minus strand of OX596255.1, from coordinate 12,865,095 downwards.
TAGCAGCTATAACGACATATTATTCCAGTAGCATGCTGATCCAGAAAATGCCTATTCACTCTGGCTTCGAAGGCTAGCAGACAAGATATGTTCGAAAACTCACTCATATACCTACCGGATGCGATTTCCTTTGCTGTCGATGAAGCGTTGTGTCCGTATAAACGGGATATCGACTACGTGTGAATGGAAATTCTCCCGGCGACTTATGGTTCGGTGGAGAAATGGGGATGGAGGAATGACATCGTATATGTTTTGAGTCTAATAGATGTTATGTCGAGGTAACTATAAGATCAATAAAATCTGGGTGTAAAATTACTTGGAATAGGATAACAAAAAAATCAGTCTAATATTCGTGATTCTAAATCCAAATCAACTGCAACGTCTGATTCAGTGCCGAATACATCTGGCCGCAGCGAGTACGATGTGCAAGTTCCGACGAGCTAATTCAATTAATCTTCCTATAGGTGGATTTTGCCGAGTTTGCCAACCACTCGAGGATTACAACGTGGCTATCGATTTAGTCAGTTTGCCTCAGCTTAGATTCTGAATATTGAGGAAAACTTTCGTAGTTTGTAGATGAAAAAATTCAAAACGTGTAATTGTTAATGAAGTTAGCACGGAAATAAAAGATTTTCTACTTCGAGTAAAATGATCTTGATAGAGAGACGGATTAGCAGACTGACATGACGAAATAATAAGGGTCCATGGCGAAGGAACCCTATACAAAGAGTGATTAAGTGATTAATACAAAAAGCTTTATAACTGCTACGGTAACCGTTTAAAAATAAACTTACTGTATGCTTGTTTATGACAAAAAGGCAATGATAGCTCAGTGGTAGTGACGTCGGATACCGAGACGAAGGTCCCGGGTTCGAATCCTACAATGAGCTTGAGCTGGTGAAGGAAAACATCGTGAGGAAACCATAGCACGGTGGTAGGGTACTTTGTAGTACCCACCTGGCTGGCTACCACCCTCAAGTTGAAAATCTGTCGCCAAACACCTTTCGGTGTGTTCCGATAGCTGCACTTGAGAGCCAGTTCCTTCTAGGCTTTGTGTGCTTACCACCTTCGGCCACATCATCACTTACCATAGTGAGATTGCGGTCAAACACAGGCCTATAAACAGTAAAAAAAACATGTGATTATAAAACAAGAGTAGTACTTGGTCTTTTTCAAAGATCCTTTTTCTTTTATTGATGTTAGATTAGTGTTTGCTTTCATTGTAATTAAACAATAAATTTCATGTGTGTCAAATGTTTCCTTACATAAAGGCGTAAAGTCTGAAGAATAGAAAGTGTTTACCGAAAATAAACTCAATATTATTGGTGCAGGTTCCGTGTTCAATTATTTTAATCTCGGCTCAAAACTTGACTTAGCTGAGTGATGTTCTATAATTCGGACGTTAGTTTGTTTCAAGGATGTCTGGTAAACTTCCAAATTAAACCAAAAACTTCAACTAATATGATTTTATGTACAAAGTTACCTACCCAAGTAATCAAAATCACCTATCAAAACTAGACTAATCAAGAATCGAATCAAACTAAATTTAACTATTCCTATGATGAGGTACCACAAACAGCACCACCTCAGCGCCAACGGGGAGAACTTCAATTACTTAATGATCTTGAGGTCTGACCGCAGACTGCTAATCCGGCAAATGAATCGATCTCGAACTAATTTCGGCTTCGGATAACAACCATTCGGATTATGGGTTAGACAAGGAGTATATTAGATATGTGCTATTTTGATTTTATACTCCTACGTATTTACTCATTTGAGGATCGAATCAAATAAACGCAGTTCAAAAAGTGTCTCCACAATAGTTCATTAGTGTAAAAAAACCATATGATAATGTTTTAAATTGATATTGATTTTATTTATAATAAATTAACTGTTATATAAAAACTTCTATCGCGTCCTGTTGATTTTCCAACAATCTTTTGGATCGCAGATAGAAAAATAACAATAAAAATTATTGTTATTATAGGACGCGCGTCCCTCGCGAGAACTAACGAGTTCAATCTTTTCCTAACAATTACGAACACATCAAAAAAGGAATCGGCCAAATCAGTCGAGCCTTTCTCATATGATAGTGGCTTAGAAAATATATATGTCTAGAAAGAGTATCCCCATACTACATGACTTTTAAAAAGTGGCCAACTTTGCTACATCTTATCCTCGCGTTACGTCATTCTGCTTGTCATAGTGACGTTTATACCAGTTACCAGTTCTTGAAAAAAATCCAAGAAAATGGGGAAAAATATATTACGGTGTCGATATCTTTTTAAACTCCGAAAATAAAAGTGGAATCGGGATAATACATGATAATAAGAATAAGATTAATGGCGCCGATATAAATTAATACTTATTATTTTTACTTTGATGTCAACGAACAGTAATTATTTGCGTTGACGTTTCAAATCAAGTCAAATCAAGCAAATCAAGTAAATTTTTTTTTTTTTTTTTTTTTACTGTTTATAGGCCTGTGTTTGACTGCAATCTCACCATGGTAAGTGATGATGCGGCCGAAGGTGGTAAGCACACAAAGCCTAGAAGGAACTGGCTCTCAAGTGGAGCTATCGGAACACACCGAAAGGTGCTTGGCGACAGATTTTCAACTTGAGGGTGGTAGCCAGCCAGGCGGGTACTACAAAGTACCCTACCACCGTGCTATGGTTTCCTCACGATGTTTTCCTTCACCGAAAGCTCAAGCTCATTGTAGGATTCGAACCCGGGACCTTCATCTCGGTATCCGACGTCACTACCACTGAGCTATCATCGCCATTAAGTCAAATCAAGTCACATCGAGTCAAATCGAGTCAAATCAAGTCAAATCGAGTCAAACCGAGTCCAATCGAGTCAAACAGGGTCAAACCGAGTCAAATCGAGTCAAACCAAGTCAAATCAAGCAAATCTAGTCAAATCGAGTCAAATCGAGTCAAACCGAGTGAAATCGAGTCAATAAGTCAAATCGAGTCAAATCCAGTCAAATTGAGTCAACCCGAGTCAAATCGAGTTAATCCGAGTCAAACCAAGTCAAATCAAGCAAATCCAGTCAAACCGAGTGAAATCAAGTGAAATTGAGTCAAAACAAGCAAATCGAGTTAAATCAAGTCAAACATTTTTTTTGGCTAGGTCCAGAGATCTTCACTACGGCTTCTCCGAATGATATCTATCCATTGGCTTCTTAAAATTGGATCAATTGGTATTCTGTAAAAAAAGTCTTATTATTTAAGTCAGTTATTACAAAATTAAAAAAAGGTTATTCGACACGCGTGTATGTAATATTATTGGAATTGCAACATTCACAATTTAAAATAGTATCCGCCATATTGAACTATTTAGTTATTGGTCCGATTGCTCTCAAAATTGATATTTGAGAGGCCCTTGGACCATATAACATAAATTTTTACTCAAAATTGAAAAAAAATTGCCGCCATATTGAACTATTTAGTTACTGGTCCGATTGCTCTCAAAATTTATATTTATGAGACCCTTGGACCATATAACGTGAATCCATGCTAAAAATTAAAAAAGTGTCCGCCATATTGAACTATTTACTTACTGGTCCGATTGCTCTCAAAATTGATATTTGGGAGACTCTTGCACCATATAACATAAATCTTTGCTCAAAATTGAAAAAAAGTGTCCGCCATATTGAACTATTTAGTTACTGGTCCGATTGCTCTCAAAATTGATATTTGAGAGAACCTTGGACCATATAACATACATTTTTACTCAAAATTGAAAAAAGTGGCCGACGTATTGAACTATTTAGTTACTGGTCCGATTGCTCTCAAAATTGATATTTGAGAGACCCTTGGACCATGTAACATAATTTTTTGCTCAAAATTGAAAAAAGCGGCCGCCCTACTGAACTATTTCATTACTGGTCTGACTGCTCTCTCAAATATGAATTTTGAAAGCAATCGGACCAATAAATAAATAGTTCAAAATGGCGGCCACATTTTTTTAATTTTTAGCATAGGTTCTCGTTATATGGTCCAAGGGTCTCTCAAATATCAATTTTGAGAGCAATCGGATCAGTAACTAAATAGTTCAATATGGCGACCATTTTTTTCAATTTTGAGTAAAATTTATGTTATATGGTCCAAGGGTCTCTCAAATCTCAATTTTGAGAGCAATCGGACCAATAACAAAATAGTTCAATATGGCGGCCACTTTTTTGAATTTTGAGCAAAGATTCATGTTATTTGGTCCAAGAGTCTCCCAAACATCAATTTTGAGAGCAATCGGACCAATAACTAAATAGTTCAACATGGCGGCCACTTTTTTGAATTTCGAGATAAGATTCATGGTTTATGTTCCAAAGGCCTCTCAAATATCAATTTTGAGAGCAATCGGACCAATAACTAAATAGTTCAAAATGGCGGCCACTTTTTTTCAATTTTGAGCAAAGATTCATGTTATATGGTCCAAGAGTCTCCCAAATATCAATTTTGAGAGCAATCGGACCAATAACTAAATAGTTCAATATGGCGGACACTATTTTAAATTGTGAATATTTTGCAATTCCAATAATATTACATACACGCGTGTCGAATAACCTTATTTTTTTAATTTAGTAATATCCGACTTAAATAAAAATGTAATAAACAAAATGTGCATGGTACGCACATATACAAGTTTACATCGTACGCCTATGCAACGCGGCACTACGTAGTTCAAATGATTTTAAACAGATGGCTGTACAGTTTACTTGCATGAAGAAGTATTTTACAAAATGTTCCGGTGACCGCATCCATGGTTATATACATCACTGACTATGATGGAAAAACCGAAAACGACAAACACGTCAACTTAAAAAAAATAGGTCCGCCATCTTGAAATTCAAAATGATATTCGTAATTAGCTCGAGGAAAATCTTAAATTAATACCCATTTTGATTTTTTCATTACTGAAGCGACTACTTATCTTACATGACATAATCGTCATTAGTATTAAAAAAAAAACATTCGACTTTCCACTCAAAAATTCGACTTGTCCACCGTCGCTTTTGATTTATATCAGTATCTACATACTCGTATTTAACTATTGACTGATATTACCATGGGAGTTTTGAGTTCATAAACTGGCAGCACAGGCAACACATAAAAAATGGCGCTTACTCAAAATATTTATTTTCGAAACATTTCAATGGCTTATATTGCAGAAACTAATAGGAAATATTGTTACTTACCGATGATAGGTGATTTTTTTCGTTGGTCTAGATCGACCCATGTAGTTTTTATACACTTTTATCACACAAAACGACATTTTGAAACAATACAATTTTGGTGAATTTGGTTGTGTCCCAGTGACGTCTCGACTGACACTGAAGACGGGAAAATGATTAAGCCCCTAACAGTTAGGGGCTTATTTTATCGACGCGTAAACAGCTTCGTAGCTCCGTCTGGATATATCATTAGTCAAAGGATAGTGGTAATCGATTTTTATTCATTTTAGAAGCTGCGCTGTGCCCGCATCTAAGGGACAATATTTACTACAACTTTTCCATATTTGAATAAATAAATTGCCCCGCCGTGGTTTTCCCAATGGAGTACAGCATGGGGTTCTTCAAAAGGGGTGTGAAGAAATTTCTGCAGGTCGGCAACGCGCGCGTGATACCCCTGGCGTTGCAAGCGTCCATAGGATACGTCAACCGCTTACCATCAGACGGGCCGTATGCTAGTTTGCCATCTAAGTGTTACCTATAAAAAATATTTCAAACTGTATAGCTACCTATTTTCCAAGTTTAAATAATCTATCTAAAATACAGTTAGTAATCAAATATGAATCAGAAAGTAAATAACGGCTACCCAAGTCAATAAACCAGAAAATTACTAAGCTATTGATAATATCTAATATAAACATGACGTATACCGTAAAATCCATTCTCACTTCGTCCTCTGTCTGGCATTGCAGATAAAGTTCATTAACCTAATCAATTTATATTTAAGCCATGCAGCAAACTTTAATCCTATATAACCCTGAGCATAGAATAGCTGCGTATACAGAAGGTGCACATTCAACGTCTTTGAAATGTTCTGCACAAATACTTATGTACATACTTACTCAAAATATAGTTACGTGTGATGCACCTTTGCATTCATCTTTATCTTCGTATTGACGGGTGTGTGCTACATTGAAGGTCATAGGTTGAATTCCCGACCAGGGCATTTGAATAAACATGCTTGTATGTCGCTAGTGAGTCTATAGATCAAGTTATATTTACAAGTAGTATATTATGTTGTAAAATCAATTATTTGGTTTTCATTACTCAAGCTCTGCTTACTGTTTGGCCTCAGATAGCCGTCTGTAAAGAAAACCCAGCGATATCTATTAGAAAACAAAAATTAAGTCTAGACATGGAATTTGCTGAGCTTCGCCCAAAGATTTCCATAATAAACGGATCTTATGGCTTCCAATGAGTCTGACTACGTCAAAGTCAAATTCAAAGTTAAAGATATTTATTAAGTCTAGGCCCTAAGATGTATGAAGGTTATAGCTACTAACATTACCTAATGGAAAGTCCCGCTTGGTTTCCCTAAATCTATATATATAAAATTCAAAGTCCTGACTGACTGACTGCCTGATTGACTGATATATCAACGCACAGCCTAAACCGCTGGTCCTAGAGACATGAAATTTAGAGGGTATATTCTTTGTAAAGAGTAGGTATCCACTAAGAAAGGGTTTTTCGAAATTCCACCCCTAAGGGCGTAAAATAGGGGATGAAAGTTTGTATGAAAGTCCGTCAGTTTCGAAGTTAGGATCTTCAAATTTTGTGTTTAGCCTGAAGATTGAAAATTAATGTATACGTGTCTCAGCGTTTTTAATAATTCCACCCTCGAAGCGGGATGACGATGTTTTTTTTTGTTTTATTGTTATAGAAAAATATGTCATTTGATTCCTGTAGGCCACGCGGGCGAAGCCGCGAGCAGAAGCTAGTCACATATAAACCAACTTTTATAACGTTCGGTTGCATCATCTTTCAGCGATACAAGGGTTAAAAGAGTTATGTGGGCCTACCATCAAATAGTGATTCAACTATATACCTATGGAGGTGCAAGGTGGATAAAACCTCAATTTAAAAGAGAAGATCTTCCGCCAGGCTGTGTCATCGTGCCTGGGACCGCGGACTGTACATGTTGGTCAGTTGTATATATGCAGATCGCCGAGAAAACTTCGTAAGTGCGATGAAGGATATTGTGGCGCCATCTATCTTTCTGCATGTGAACTATCTTAGTGGTACTGATAGCTTTTTACCATACATTCTGACGTATCTTGACACAAACTCGATTCAGTCTAAGTTGAATCCCAATAACAGTTGATGGTAACGGAGGTTGTACGTGAGAGGTATGCCTACTGCGTTTAAGGGTAGTATGTAGGCTAGATCGCGCGCGAAAACCAGCATTCATTTGTTACTTTGCAGTTGTGTTACAGGCACGCACACATGCATCAGATCCAAACTTGACGTTGCGTCAAGTTAGGTACGTACCGCATAACGTGGTACCAGCCGATAAAATTCCAATATTATTAAGTAACATTATATTTAATATCCTATTTAAATACCTTTTCTAGTGGCTTATTTAAATAAGCGCAACCAAAGTTTACATAATTATTATGCAGAATGGATTCCCTTATACTAGTGCTATGCCTTATGTTAGTACTTTGGGGGTACTTACGTTAACGTTTTTTGAAGAAGTAGGTACTAACCCATAGTAACTCTGTTCGTTTAATAAGTAATAATAATAAATAGTAATAAGTTTAGTAATAAATAATAATTAAATAAAATAAACATCCTGGGACATTCCTCACACACGGTCATCTGATCCCAAACTAAGCTGAGCTTGTACTATGGAAACCTTTCTGTTTGTAAATACATAATTACACCCAGACTCAGGACATACAGACATGTTCATGAACACAAATGCATATCCTGGGTGGGAATCAAACCCACGACCTGCACCGCTATAGGTGGAATCATAATCAACTGCACCAACTGGCCCATTTGTTTGTTACGCTTTCACGCCTAAACCACTGAACCCATCGCATTGAGATTTGGCAATCAGATACCTATGGTATAGAGAAGGGTATAGGCTACTTTTATCAAGGGAACGCGGGTGAATCCACGGGGGACAACTAGTATCATATAAAAAGGTAAAGTTTGTAAGTTGCATGTACGAGGCTTTGAAATTACTAATCCGATTTTGAACATTCTTTCACTAGTACACCATATAGTAGAAGACGAAACAATACAAAAAAGAAGAAGTGATACAAAATAAGCGGTCTTATCGCTTAAGCGATTTCTTTTAGACAACCTTTGGGTAACAGGATATATGAGAATATGGAAGGTTTAACACATAAGAATACACTTTCATAACGTTAAAATAACAGCTCTAGAAAAATAGAAAGAAAGGCAGGAAAGGAGGAAGTTTATAGCGTGTGATAGCGTGAAATAATAAGAGATTCAAAAGAGTCTAACATCGAGGCCCGTCTTATAGTCTGAGGGAGAGAGTTTCAGAGACGTACAGCTTGGATAGTAAAAGATTGGGAATAAGAGTGAGAAGTGTGACTGGGAGTTTGGAAGTTAAGTTCCATGGGACTATGAAGAAGATGATGTTGAGGTGTAGTACTCGAAGCGTTCCTTGAGATAGCGAGGGGCTTTAGGATTAAATAAAACAGTGTATAAGAGTGGCAATTTTTGTGTATTCCGAAGGAAGCCACCTGAATTGTAATAGGACGCTACATTATCCTCAAATACTATAGGCTAATTTTCAATATATTTGCAATATAAATATAATTTAGTACAGTGCCTAATTAAGCCAGTGCGAGGCCCTTAGCAAATGTTATAAAGGACCTTCGACTCAGGTTATCTACTTTAATGGTTTATGTGCGGATCTAGCTTTCAGATTAAAAGAGATGGTTGCACAGAGACGTTTCACGACTTTATTACTCTTTTAAAAGATTTGGAAGCCATTCTGTATTATGTTTATAATATTTGTCACGCATCGTAATTTAAGTATGTCAAGAAATCCTTTTCAATGATTATTATACTATTGGCCATGCAGCGGTTCTATCCCTTACTTTGTATAATTATTAGTATACGCGACCGCAGGCCATTTAACGTGGGCCATAGCCATTTATCCTGCAATGGCCAATTCAGTACTGGATACTTCATAATTAGCTAACGAACATTTGTTAAATTCGGTCGACTGATAGGGAGTTCTGGGAGCACCCCCGCAACCCACTATGACTCGTTCGATGATTTTTTAGTATTTCATATGCAATTATTCCGCAGGGTTTCAAAACACCAGCTTTCCGCAGGGTAAAACAACGTTAAACCGTCGCTTCGGAAATGCTCTGAATGACGAGAAGAAGCGACGCAACAAACTCCTCAGGGGCCCAATGTGTTTATTGTCGTAATAATAGGTCTTTACCTATGAAATTGCCGTTCTGCAGTACTGGCCATTTCAAATCAAAATATTTTTTGTTTGGCTAAGAATTCTAATTTCAAATTAATTTTATTTTAAAAACATGGAATTCTTTTTCCAAAAGTAGTCATTTGTTTATTGATTAGTGTTACATTTTCATCGCATTTCAATCTTTTTCGTCATCATGGATACGTTAAAAATTCGAGTAATTATGGAATATGAATACCGTCGTGGCAGCAACGCCGCACAATCACGCAACATCAACGACGTTTACGGAGCTAACACTACAAACCAACGCACCACCTGTTATTGGTTTGCTCGCTTCCGTTCTGGGAATTTCGACCTGAAAAATGAACCTCGCGGTCGTCCGAAGACTTTGGTCGACAATGACGAATTAAAGGCGATTGTGGAAGCTGTGAATCGACGGCTGAATTAGCAGCAGCTTTCGACGTTAGCGTCAAAACAATATTGGTCCATTTGCGTCAAATTGGCAAGGTAAAAAAGCTTGACAAATGGGTGCCCCACGAACTCAATGATCGCCAGCGCGAAGTACGCGTCGAAACGTGCCTTGCACTGCTCAACAGACACACAAATGAAGGAATTTTGAACCGCATTGTTACCTGCGATGAAAAATGGATTCTGTTTGATAATCGCAAGTGCTCAGCAAGTTGGTTGGATCCTGGTTCAGCACCTAAACAATGCCCTAAACGAAAACTTACCCCTAGAAAAGTAATGGTCACTGTTTGGTGGTCTAGCGCCGGTGTGATTCATCACGGCTTCTTACCAAACGGGGTGAGCATTACTGCAGATGTGTACTGTGAAGAACTGAACACAATGATGGAGAAGCTGGCACATCTCCAACCAGTATTGGTCAATCGCTCGTCTCCGCTGCTCCTGCACGATAACGCGCGACCTCATACTGCACAGCAGACCGTCTCCAAGTTGCAAGAACTGGGGTTGGAAGTTCTCCATCATCCGCCCTACTCACCAGATCTTGCGCCTACAGACTACTACTTTTTCCAGAATTTGGATAACTTCTTGGCGGGAAAAAAATTCAATACCCGAGAGGCAATACAAAATGCCTTTGAAGAATTTGTTGCCGTCCAGCTGATTTCTTTAAGAAGGGCATCAATAAACTGCCACTGCGTTGGCAAAGATGCATTGATTGCATGGGTGATTACTTCGATGAATACAAATAAAAAATACATGAAAAAAAATCGTTTAAATTTTTTCATACAAAAGGGCAATTTCATAGGTAAAGACCTAATATTACAATTAAATAATCACTTCACTACACTTGACACATGTATAGTCTTAAATAATTATAGGCATCAGAACCGGGTCTAACAATTATTGCACTGAGGTGTGTACAGCTCGAGCGCTTGTGATAAACTAACTGATAAACAATGAGGCTGAACACTAATTAAACCAGGACAAAATGCTCATCCATGATCAGATTAAAATCACGGAACTTCATACACCCAGCAGGATAGGAAACCAAAAATAATACTTTCGGGAACACAAACTATATGTTCTCCTTGATGTCCTGGATGTTTCTCATCCCAATAACCAGGAAACTTAAGTTTTCAAACACACATCTGATAGAATACAGTCCCATATATTATGGCCATGTTACGGCCCTACAGTACACCAAAATCCAAACCCAGAAAACAGATATTTACTTTAAAAATCAATCGGCGCATGATATAGAATATTTTGACTACTATACTAAAAACCTTGCTGAATTTTGTGCCTGAGGCAACCAATTTGACTCTAGAATAATAACGAAGACCAAGAAATATGCAAGCACATACCGAAGCTGAAATGGACAAGGAGCCTCTCAACCATAGAAGCTATACCCGTGCATGGAGGAGGTTAATCTAATGAACAACAAAGAAATAACAAAATCCAACCCAGGAACAAAAAATCAAAATAAGAAAGAAGACAATAAAACTCCAGCACTCAACATACATCAACGCTCATTCCTAATCTATAGGCTGAACAGTCGGTCGATTGTGGTTAGCTGGTTGCGGTTAGCTGGCCGTACTCTCCCACCCCAGAGCGTGTCACTCCTATATAACACGCACTCCTTGGTTTCTTCATGGCTATTCCGATACAACTATTCAGGTACCAGTCATTATAAACTAAGTTAGTTACATGGTGGTTGATGTTTGAATGGTTGTATAGGACATGGGTCGGTGGTTGTACTGGCTAAGAGTAGTGCTAATCATCATCATAATAAAATGTATTTCAAATAATAAAAACGTGTTTCTCGTATCGAACGACAAAATTTATTGAACAACCTGGTATATTAGCTCTAGAAATAATGTTATATATGATGCACCGGTGCCGAGATATCGATTTTTTATTCATAATTAATAATATTTTTTTATGGATAATGCTCACAATGACTTTTAGGCGTAGTAGAGTGTGACGACGAGAATTAAAAATTATAAGAATTTAAATTGTAAAGATTTGCAAAGAGGCTTATTAAGTTATGCTTAATAAAATAAAACCTACAAAGAAAATAAACAATAATAGCTTTATAGTTAAAGAATATAATATAAGAACAGTGAATTATTTATAAATGGCCGTATCCATCGATATAATTGTATTCTACTAGCATTCTACTATATATACACAGTATTCCCAAGATTCACTCGGTTCGAATTAACTGAACTGCGTTCCGTTCACCTTACTTTAGTGTGCCTTCGACATTCATGCAGTGTGAGCGCGTACGGAGCGGCATTAATAATACAAGAAATCAAAGTCAAGTAAGTAAACTTATTTGTTTTTCAAGTGAATAAATAGGTAATAATATCACAATAGAAAAAATATTTCTTCATTTAAATGCCACGACTGCGGTGTAAATTCTATAGGAACGACACGTTGAACGAAACGCGTAGGCGCTATGAAATTCATTGGCGCTTAAGATGGTTTGGTCGCGCGAAAACCATAATCTATAAGCGGCTGGGGCGCTACATTTTTGTATAGTTTGGCTAGACACAGCTTGTACCTGCAACAGTCAGAGTACTGTGCACTCGCTTCGCGCAGGCCCCCTCCTCGCCCCCCCCCTGTCATCAAAATCGACGGATTTTTTGTTCGGAACGTGAAATCTAATAAAATACATATATTATATCGATGGCCGTATCCTAACCTTCTGATCAGCATCGACGATTCATTAAAAAGCCGCATGATTAAAAATAGAATCTTATTTATATTTTATTAATAAGACTAGTCTATCTATAGGCAAGTAACAAAATAAGCAATCAATGGCTGAGAGGGAGAACAAGGAAAATATTTTGGCATACGGGACTTTTTCAAAAAGACTAAGGACGTATCAACCAATCATGAAATTGATACCGATTACCAAAAGAACAATACATTTATCAAAATGTTCATGGTGTATTTCATAACTCTAATAATGTAAAAAATTAAAATGCACTTATTATGTTCTTTTTGACAAGCGTATGTATACAGATATATGGATGACGTAATTTCCGGTGTCAATAAAAAGCGACGTGGTGTCACCTTGGGACACTGGGGGGAACTGAATATTTTCGCGATTGCGTCTTGTATATAAAGCTTCATATGACATTTCATAGAAAAATGTATGGACAAATGGCGTCGCAAAATTGATGCTTATTAATAAATAAATTACGTTATTCTCGTACAAAAAAATGAAAATGTGGCCCCACGGATCTGTTGTACATATATTTGTGATTCGATGTTATATATAATTTTTACAAAATGGATTCTAAATTTGATGGTATCACTAAAGAGGCAAACCTCGATTTTTGTGATTTTGGTAATATTTGTAATGTTTTTGCTAGTTATTGGAGCAAATTAAAAAAAAAGAGCCAACACGGATCTATTAATTGGTGTCTTGATTTTATGTTTATGTTCATATAATACTATTTCTTTCATGTTTTCATTCATAAACCACTAAAATAGCGAACCCTGTTTATGACGTTTAGCTTACATACCGCCCTTAATATATGTAGTGTATGGATTTAGCGAGTGGTGCGTCTGTACTTGTTTATTTTATGCACTAAGTATCTGAACTACAATCCCCCACCGATAGTTAAACTGATTAGCATAATGAGCCTGTATTAGTTAGTGTAGTGGACTTAGTAAATTGGATAAGGATACAGGATAGGATCTAATGGACGTGATCCTCCAAAGTTTTGTCAGAATTTACTACGTAGCAGCTATTGAATTAAGGACAACCTTGGTGCTAAAAGAACCAAAGTGCGTTTTTGTGAAAAATTAGATTTGACTGCCAAATTATTGCAAAAGTGTCGTTAAAATGCCAATGTGATGTATGTTTTCATACTGTTCCATAAAAAAAATAATTAAAGTGTTAATAATAACAATTACTGAAAATAATGATTGATTTTGGCCCTTTTAGCATAGGTTCATGTTCACCTATTTTTGCCATAATACTGTAGTCACTTGGCATACATTCTTCGAAGTAGGATAATTTCAGTTTCGTTTATGTTTCATTGAGTTAAGAGTTTTTAATGTTTGAAATTTAATTCAGCCGTTCAGTAAAGTGTCGGCTTACAAACTTACATTACACGAAAAAAGTAAAAACCTCCTTAATATCTCAAAAGCATAATCCCCTCTCGACCCAGCCTAAGATTAGTTAGCTAATTTCTTAAAAGCGTTCGCTTTTTACAGATTTAATGGAGTGCCGGATTATTTGTCTCTATCCTGGCATAATTTATTTGGCCGAAATAAGCTTAGGGCGGAAAATCTCACTGAAAAAATGTCTGCCGATAAAACGGAACAAAAGGCTACAGAAACAGCTACAAAAAAGAATGTAGAGATATGAATAATGAGAATCATTGTGGAGGCATAAAAGAAGCACTGGGACGAAATAAGGGTAATCATGGATTCGCTACGTTGAGTAACGCCCGTGATAATATTTTTATAATCGAATTTATTGGAATCTTTCATGAATTCGCGAATGAAATCAGAGGCAATCAGTATACCTACATCTACACATTGGCAAAACCCCCTTATTATTCTAGCTCATTTTATCTTCTGATTGATATAAGAATTACGTACTGCTCGTTGAAAAATAAGTAAATTTACCACTAAAATCCATTATGAACCATCAAAGTTACTAATTCATAGCATAATACCTCAAAACTCTAGTTATAATTGAATCCCAACTGAAATTTGCCACATGTTCGGCTAGCAATAACCCAACTAATTTGAGATGAGCACAAAGCCATTAGCCACAAAACCATAGGACATACGACCGTCAAGTTTGGTGAACTACAATATAATTTATTTGATTTGATTTAATTGTGTGTAGTTGGTAGAATATTTATATGAAAGCAATAAAATGTCAGGAATAAAATAGATACGATTTAATACACAATGAAAATATATTTTATGATAGTACGATAGATAACCCCATAAACGAGCAATAACTGTTTACAGTAGTAGGTACCCAACTGATATGGCTTACGGCATACCTGCGCAGAATATACTTTTTATACATTTTCAAATCGCGGGAAACCGCTTTTGGTTGGCAGCTGCCGCCATGTTAGCGCGCGCAGTGCGGAGGGGCGTGACTTGCGAGTGTTGCGAGTGAGACGGAACTAACAGCTGCAGTGTTAAACGTTTAAAAAAACCGGCCAAGTGCGAGTCGGACACGCACACGGAGAGTTCCGTACAATATTAACTAACTCAACTTTGCTATGAAAATAAAAATGTTTCTTGTATGGGCGCCCCCTTTTATTTCATTTTTATCATTTGTTGTTATAATGGCTATAGAAATTCACATTCTCTGTCAGCTGTCTATTACGGTTCATGAGATACAGCCCACTGACGGATAGTCGGACGGACGGACGCTTAAAATATTTTGAAACCGTATGTCCACCTTTCACATCATGTTTGTTCACATAATAATTCATAAGATAGTTATCAGGAGCCTAAAAGCACTTTAGCTGGATTGCCAATCCCGCAGAACTGGTGCCTATATATTTGTATGATGACGCCGTCATATCCACTCTCGACCCTATGTAATTGGTTTCCTCGAGTGACGTTACGAAGATGGATTTTAAAATTGGAATAAACCGTTTGAGGCGGGGAAATCTAATCGAGATTTGTATTTAAATATCGAATGAAAAAATGTATAGTCGCCGAGATTCATTACTTACCTACATATTTCTAACTAGCTTTCCGCCCCGTCGTGTTTACCTTCTAGTTTTCCCCATATGGTTGAATTTTGAATCTCTTAGGCTTTGTGGATTCCTATCTTATTTAAGGGACCAGTGTGCATTTAAAGTTTCTAAACTATGCGATTTGAGCTATGAGTTGATATATCAGTCGAGCCATCTATACAGATAGATAGATAGTCTGCGACTCAAAGGACGTCAAACACAATCAAATTTCTCTAATTAGAACATTTGCATGGTATTGAAGTTAAACCGATTGGTAATGCAATGACAATCACAATTACATTAGCATACCGATATTGAATGTAGATTTGATATCACACCAATAGCAATCTCGTTACGATAACTAATTCGATCGAAATTTATGTCTAAAATTGATTCACGTGAATTAAGTTTAGACTTTGTTGATTTAATTTCAAGCACATTTTGCAAGCTATAATATTTTACATCGTATAGATGCACACACTTTATTATCAATTGGTGATCATTAACTAAAGTAACACAAATATATTTTCTACCAAATGCTACAACTTTTTGGCCATTTAAATTTAGTCAAGACTTTATGTTAGGTACTGGGAACACATTTTTTTTCATAAATGTTATACCAGATTTGTTTATTTAAATTACAGATCAAAATTTCACTAGATTCAGCTAGTTAATGGTATTAATACAAATTCGAGCTCTATGCATTGTTTAAGATGTTACTCCAAACCTAAAACCACCTGAAATCCTCCATTCACTGTCCAAATCTAATTCCACACCATTAATAATCCAACAATAACATTTAGGGATTATTTTGCAACCATTTCAGAAACTCCCCATAAATACAAAATTCTAATACAGCGTCTGTTATACAACCCAACTATCAGTCCAAAGCTGTTTTACGGATTAACACTAAAACGGTTTAGAAATCTGCCTATTTGTATTCTGAGTAGGTAGGCATCACTATCCCACGGGTATCGGAGTTACGAAAGTTTCTGCAGGCCCAATTAATGACGCGATTAAACTAAATTAGCTTTGAGGCGCGAACGGCCTCTTTGGACGTAGAGTGATCTGTGTAGAGAGATAGTGGTCGACGGTGACGTATTTTGGTAGAATTAAATTAGTTTCTGCGAGGATTGAAAAGTTTCTGTAAAGGTTATAGGCGGGGATGGTTCTAATGACCTGTAATTATGGTGCGAAATCTGTCTGTAATTACGATTAATAGATAGAAACAGCTTTACGTGTTGGTGTTAATGGTCGATGTCATTATTTACTTCATTAAGATTGCAGATATTTTCACATCTATGAAAACAATTCTATATAATTATGATGAGTGACGTGTTTTCACAACCAAACATTATTTGCGAAGGTTATCGAAACTATATAAAGGGCGTGTTATCATAAAATATAGGTGTTATTTGATAGCACCTTATTTACGTATATAAATTATATTAAAATGTGAAATATCACCTTAATAACGTACTTACTTGAAGTTATATAAAATTATGAAATGTAATTTAACGAGTTTCTGCCCCGCTGTTTTAACTGCGTGAACAAGATACGTATTTTTTCTCGGGATTAAAAGTATTCCTATATTTTATTACAGGGCACGATTTATCTATGTGTCTTTGTTCGCAATGCGCATCGTGATCGCAGATTTTAGTCAACTTATTTGTAAAAAAAACTATATTACGTTGATAAAGTAGCTGAAATTATGTATAAGTAAAGTGAAAAGGCAAATTAGACCATGAATAGCTGATAAACATGTCAAAATTACCACAAAGTAATAATTAAACAAAAGTTTCCGAAATTGTTTTATTTTCGGAAAATTAATATAACACATTCAGAAACTAACCTGTAAATTGACGTATGGAGCATCAGCCATCACAGTTGGCACGATGAACCCTCCTTCACCAGTAGACATGTCAATATCTTGACTGTAGATATCCGTCTTGTCATCGTAGAGCTTCACACGAACACGAACCCGCTTCTCTGTGCTCATTGCTTCCACCTAATTAAAGATAAACATGACATCTTAATATTGGCGGTAATTACCGTCGAGAGGAATAAGTAATGAGCGGTTTCTCTGTTGGTTTTTGTTTAATATTTAATTTATTCTGTAGATGTTACTGTGAAATATTTTATTGATGTAAAGTTATTGTAAGTTTTCACGGTAAACACGTTGCTTCTTATAGAGGCTGGTTTGCTTAAGTCTTGATAGAGTCTACTTGTAACAAACATGAAGCAATGAATAAATGAATATGAATATGAATACTTTATTGATTAAGACGTCAGTGAGACTAGAATGTAAATGTTATGTAATAAATCTAAGCTTGTTTAAGATAGAGTAATTGCTGAGTTTATGACCGGATCTTCTCAGCAAATGCAACGTATCTCACTGGTACTAGACTCAGACTATTTTATAAGTGCCTTGAGCATACTCAGTGCATACTAAGTATGATTTTGTTCATGAAATTAAGTGCCTGTACACTTATTCTAGTTGCTAGAATTTGATGTCTAAGCCAGAATAATTGTATGCAATTTCCTATCGTCCATTACAAACAGCCTGTCACCAATTCATTGCTTCTTCATTTAGCCGCGTGAATGAATACGATATTGCGACGTCGACTTAAGTCTTAATTAAGCCATTAAGTTGAGTCAACCCGACCTGGCTTAACTCCAAAACCTGTGCTGACAGAGGTTTCGATATGAAATACAGAGATAATTAAGCGTATTGAAGATAATTCGCTTAAATTATACAATTATTTAATATTCTCCTATCAATGTTTATTATCCGATAAAAGTTCTTTTTTAGAAAATGTCTTCTAAACTAAATGATAAAAACATTACCAGCAATTCTCTAAGAAAAATTAATGACTCAAATGGTAAATTCAAGAAGTTATTTTTGTTTATTAAAGAAAGCTACAAAAATCACTTCATCTACGCAGAAAGTAGAAAAACTTGCCTACAATTAAAATCAAATCCTGAAATTTAATATAGTTAAAAGCTTTCGTACATTTCATAACTAAAAAATATTCATAAATTATTTCACTAAAACAAAATAAAGTAATCAATCAAAAACTATTTAGTATGAAAAAAATAATAACGCTAATTCTAAATAAAATGCGGACGGAAAGAAAAGAGAATCTCGCCGATACAAAAGCTCTTCGTTAGGTTGCCGTCGTAATTTATTACATTGTTCTGGTGCCAAGTCTTGGGACAGAAAGATGGGGATGCGATAATAAAATATAGATTTCCGACGTTTTATTCAACTGAACGTTTTTTAGTTGAAGGAAGATGATAAATGTTTGAAAGATTAAGAGAGGTAGAGCACAGCGTTTATTCGCTCAAAGAGCAGCTCCACTGGGGAAGTACCTCCACCTTACAGAATACCGCAGCCAAATAACTTTATGTTGTGTAAAGTTGTGTTCCTGCGCGTGAGTAAGGTCGCCAGAGCTCATAGGGGAGGGGGTAAAGGTCGGTAACGCGTGAGCGATGCTTCGTGTATTGCAAGCGTCCATATGGCTACGGTAACTGCTTACCATCAGCCGGGCCGTATGCTTGTTTACCGACTTAGTAGTATAAAAAAAAAAAAAAAAGAAAGAAGAAGATGACGCATTGTGTTTGTCGTTGTTTTAATTTTGGCACATAAATACACGTATAGAAAATTATATGTATGCGTGCTAGTCAAAGGAGATATTTTATTAAAAATAGTATTGCACTATATTGAATGCCTAATTACGACCTGGTGGTAACAGTAGCTTTGGCCTCTATAAGTACCCTACTATAGGTCCTAAATTGAATAAATGACTTTGACTTTAGATATTTTTTTCCTTTTTTATCACAGTGGTTTTTGTGAATATAAATTTACGTTTTTTAAAAAAAAATCTTTGTATTTTTAACCTAACCATCACCTGATTTAAGCCTGAAATTGTTATGTAGCCGGTGAGAGTCAATAAATTTATTTAGCAAAACGTGAGTTTTACACAGTTAAATTTTCTTCTGTGCGTTGGTATTCATAATAAGAATATAAATAATTATGTATGGGGCTGGCTAGCAGTAATATCCTCTTAATATCAACGTTCCCCATTTACTAAAGCTGAGATAAAGCTACCGTCAAAAGTTTCAACGAACGAAGTATGGGCTAACGAACCTCCGCTTGTATTGTCGCTAGTCGGACTATCGACGCTTTAACAATGCTATGTTGAAACAGGAAAATGCGATGTATTATAATTCGATGCACTTTTGGAACATGCGACTGTGGAGAAAGGAAGCAAAATGGAAGACTTGTCTGCACCTACTCAGTGAAATGTGCCTTTTACTCGCTTTGGATTGTCTTTTATCTAGTGTTTTATTTTAAATTGTCTACTTTTAACACTCTAGTTATTTCAAAGTCTTATTTTGTTATGCTTCTATTGATAACGTATGTACCTACTTATAGTGTATATATTTTTAATACAGTCAGATATGGTTCGTGACCAAAATATACCGAACCATTTTAAAATAAAATGATTTGATTTGGAACAATAATATAGCTATTTAGAATTTAAATTTTAAATTAAAATTATGACTGAAATGTCATTCGCAACTTCAAAATGAATAATTTGAAAACTGTTGCCAACGTTTATTTCTAACTGACATATCCAAACTATTTTCTAAAATGTAATTATTTCTTTTCTATGACGTGCTTGGGGACTAAAAAGGAAGCTAAAGCAATATTGCTAACGGAATTTATTATTTCGAATTCTCGGCAGATCCTACGTAATTCCAATAATTATTGGTATAATAGTCACTCATAATATACAATTCAATTCATTAAAATATGCGGAATTGATAAATTGCATAAGAACTGCTGTAAATTCGAAAAAATGGATTCCATTAGCAATATTGTTTTAGCATCCTTTTTAGGGGGCCTTGTCAGTTTTGGCATTATCCTAAGTATGTCAATAAATGAAATATTGCTTTATGAATAACAAATATATTATTTACAAATCTAATACTCATAGAGTGTATTTATTATTTGTATGTTAATGAAATTATTTCTAACATACCTATATTTTAATTTACATTCTAACATAACTCTTTAAATGTTCTAAATTTACTTACCCTCCCAACAAAAGGCAGTCCAGGCTTGTATCTCCTCCTCATGCTATCAGCGAACCTCAGCTCCACATAGTGCTGCTCAGCAGCAGGTGCTGCAGGTGAAGTGCTGCCAGTTCCGGTTCCAACGGTAAGGTCTACTCGAGCTGTCCCACCTCCGCAGCGGGCTTCGATTCGCCAAGTGCCTGATCGAGCACCAGTAGCCAGGATTGCGCTGAGTTTTCGAACTCCTGTTGGGAGAAAAGAGTTTTTAGAACCATAGTTATTCGTAAACCGAGCTGGTGATTTTCACAGCGTTAGATGCTTTCTAGCTAACTATGATACTAACATATTATTATAAGCATTATTATGAAAGTCAAGAAGTCAGTTTCTTAAAAAAAATTGAAAATAAATATCTTGTCTAATTTTAAATGTTCTTATTCTTTTTCTGATCTTTAAGATCAATCAATTTCACACTTTCACCATCCTTCCATACAAATCAGTTCAAGTGTTTGAGTAACATGGTGCCCGTTCTACTAACACTTATCACTGAACTGCGACTTTTTGAGACAATTTTAAAAGTGCCGTGAGCATACATTAATTTCGTTTCACATTACCGTTACACTTGTATTAATCTTTATTTGATAAAATGTTACAGATTATATTCAATAAAACTCAAAATACACAATTTCATTAAAATAAAATTATAGCGCACTGTCAACTTCCCGCCAAAAAGACCTAAAAGAAATAAATTGTATAATGGCGGAAAATATTTTTTTTTTGTTAATTTGTTCATGACTATGGATACAAAGTCCTTCAGTCGCATACATTTTATTTATAATATCAGTTTAATATAGTCCGCACATTAACTTTCACATAGTCCGCATGATCAGTCACCGTCCAGTCATGTTTTAGTAAAATGGTGGTTATTGTACTAAAAATTTTTATGGACTTTTTGAGACAACTTTTAAAGTCATGATACCTACACATAATTCATTTCATTTCACTTCACTGGTGCACATGGATTGATATTTATTGGATAAAATACCACCGATAATATGCAATAAAACTCAAAATACACGAATTTATGAAAACGCAACGTCACTCTGCAAGTTCCCGCCAAAAAGTCATACAAAAATAACTTTATTGGTTGCCAGCTTCTTCTTATGCCTATGGTTGCCAGTGATGTAGACTATCAATAATAAAATTAGAGTCAGACTTAAGTGCCTGCGAAGGTTTATTTGAATATGTTTTTTGTTTTTTATTCAGTTGAATTTAGGTTTGGTAAGAAGGTCATGTATTTTTTTGTTTTAATAATTCTTCTTATCTGTATACACATTTACAAAAGGAGCAAAGGCTTATAAGAATCTGTTTTTCTTTACTACAATACCAAATTTGTTTTTACTGTGGATTGGCATCTCTCCGACCACAATTCCGTTTATTAGCAATGATGTGTACCAAATTATTATATTGTCTTTGGTCCTAGATAACCGTGCAATGTTTCTATCTGATGTTTTGAAGTCGATGTAAATTACTTTTGAAGATTCCATTCAAGAATCAGGTGAAGCCACAAAATTGTGTTAAAAAAAAGGAATATATTAATATATTTTTTAATAACATTATTATGTAACTTTTTCTATTATAAATCTATTTTCTTCATATGTTCACGAAGCGAAACACAAGTAAAAAGGTACGTGCAGCCACTACTAAACTTTTTGTCATTCGTTATGACATGGTGACATTGGGAAGGGTCCACGAATGTAATTAATCAAACTGTATCTCGAGTGGGACCCGGCTCACAGTGACAGGGTTACGCCTTAACTTCTCGTGACGTTCTACATTTGTGTGTTTTTTAAAGACCGTGAAAAGTGACCCTGATTGTTAAAACGTAAGAGAGTTTTCTGTTCTGTACTTTAAATATTTAAGCAAAACTATTTTGGTATGAACGATTTATCTTTTGAAATATCTCTGTAATCAGTCTTTATTTCAGTAAAAAAACATACCAAAGTGTACCTTCAAAATACAGTAATTGATTAATCTATTATTTTTTACCGTCAATAAGCTTAATTTGTCCTCAATTTCATTATGGTAATATGGTATGGGAGGTGATCATGTGACCGTACGTGATGAGCTCACAACGCCTAAAATGGAACTAACTGGATCTCAAGTGCAGCTGCCGGGTCACACCGATAGAAGGCAATGTTTATAGATCGACTGGTATTTAGATTCTCGAGGGATATTGAAAACGACGTTTTTGAAAAATCACCCTTTAACGAGGTAATGTAAGTTCCAGAATGAGAGTGAAACTGGGGGACAGATGCTAGTTTATAAATAGAAACAAGTTCCAATTAAAATTTTGAATAAAATTTGAGTTCGATGTAATAAGTGTGAAATACTGAAAGCTTCGTGGTCATAGATCACGAATCGTGCTATATTTTTATTAGAGTTGAGACTTTTCGTCTAGACACAATGCTATTATAATAGAGATATGCTACCCTCATACTAAGCGGCGTTCAGTTATTGTTGAATTAGGTGAATGCGATAGATAATACGGAACGTATAGTACAGAAAGAGATAGCTATATGTAGCCGCTAAGCAAAATTACGAATTATAATATCATTGTCTAGACAGTATAATAGTTACAGTCACTCTGATGACCAAACGGTAATAATAAAAATAACATTATCGTGACAATTGCGTGCCCCGGGCGGCAAAATTACAAATTAGACTAAATCGGTATTTAATAAGTAAACAGCAAACTTATACAGATCATCCCCCATAAGCAGCACCTGTCTCAAAATTAAGACTCAATAATTGGTGTAATAAATCTTAATGCACCTTCACCTTTATGTTTTATAAGATTACGAGTATAGTCTTGTTTTTCACTTTAATAGAAAACTTTTCTCGAACTGAAACACTTTCCGCAATTTTGTTGACAAATTGTCAAAGTGATGACATTTTTTCAGCGAAAGGGGAAGGATAAAATTTTAAAAAGTGATTTGTCATATCCTTGATAAATCTCTAAGGTAATCGATCGAGGTTTTCGCGATATCGCATTAGAGGGGAGCTGACTGAATGCATGTCAGGTAAAGCTAGCTTTATCCCTTTTCTTGGTAAAAGAATTTCCATGTATTAGGAAGTCACCCTTCCTTATTTGATAAATCATAGTCATCCAAAGGGTAGCGGTTTTGTGAAGAAAAATATATTTGATGACACTGCACTCAAAAATAATTGCTATTTTTAACCGACTTAAAAAGGAGATGGTTTTATATTTCATATTTTAGTAACATTTCTTCTTCATACTCTATGATAGGTTACTGATACCTTTATTATACAGGTCGTGGTTTTGGTCAGCGACGAGCGACTCAGGGTCGATAATACAAATGATACTGGTGCTAAAAAAAATATAAAAAAAATAATTTATTTTTTTAAATAATAAAAATTAAGAAATTCAAATTTTGAAAATCATGTAATAAGCTAAAGTTTAGACATAATACTCAAAGGGAGTACGAGGGAGTAAAGGGGTGGGGCGATGGCGGCTTGTGCCTAGCTCTAGTCTTGTGCACGTGCCTAGTAACCATACTTTGCGGTAATTTTAATTCAAATTGAATAAGGTATTTCTCATCATATTTACAGTATTTAATGGAATTAAGTCAATTTTTGGGGAATATATATTTTGTACTACCGCTCCTGGGTCGCTTGTCGCCGACCAAAACAACACCCTGTATTATGTGCAAATACTCTTTAGAGACAATATTTGAATCACATTTTAATATACCTTGATATTCTAGCATTCAAAAATGGCAACAGCAACAGTGATTGAAAAAATAAGTGTGTGTCCATTGTGTGTCGTATTGTATTAAAAGACAACTATTTTTGCTAAAGACGTTTACTAAAATTGTATATTGTAAAAATCCAGTTTACTGGACCTTTTATCTCTGCAATTAGAAACTGGGGAGTTTTCCAATTTTATAATAAAATTAAGCTTTCAAACTACAGGTTAAAACTAAGTTGCCACCATGAAGCGTAATCATTTCTGTGGTGGTTACCACGCTTCAGTAGTTCAGCAGCGACAATAACTGTCAGTTATAAGTCAATCATATGTTGGTTGGAAGGAAGTAAATGCAATCTATCAACATTTGACAGGGGTTGGCATAGAGATGACATGGAAAGGCTTTTTCGGTCGGCACGTACTACGGACATGCCCCGTTGGGTACGGTCAAGACGAATCTTTGGACTTTATAAAGGGGTCTTTAAATTAAGATTGGCGTAGGATTTAGTTAGTTTTAAACTGTATTACTCGTCAACGCTTTAATGGGCAGCTATTACGAAGGCTCTGATTATTTTATCTACAGGGTGGAATTGAAAACATTCGACAAACTTTAAGGGAGGATTCTATTACCGATTCATATTAATTTCGTATGGTTTAAAAAAAATCGGAAACGTTTAAAAAAAAAAGATTTTATCTTTAGCCGTTCGTGGAACTGATGAAACGAATAAAATATAGCTGACTGTACTTTTTGTTGACTATATTTGCATTGACATCCAATATACTAATGTATACTAAATATCAAGTCAAACCGACCACTGGAAGTGGGTGAAATTCGACTCCTACATTGCAAGTTAAATAAAAAAAAACTTGTGAAAGTCGTTATTTTCTGACTTCATTCATAACAAGAAGAGGAAATCTTTAGTAAACAGATAAACTTCTATAAAAACACCTAATTTATAATCATGAAGTAACAGTGATGAAACCACACACAAACAAAGTTAAAAATATCCAAGCTAAAAGCTGAAGCTTCCGAGCAAAAAAATGTTTCCACTGGACGATAGAAAAACAGAAACTTTCCAAGTTTTTATCAGTTAGCAGATGGAAAAATAAAAGTAGCGAGAGCTTCCGTAATATTACCCATGACTATCCGGGCAGAAACAATAATAAAAGTTAGTTTGCAATTAGGAATCGTTCAGATTCCACCATAAAACTTGATCTTCGCAGCGCATGTTGTGAGTACTATTGCTCTTCTATTAAAGGTCTCAAGTTATACTGGGTTTCATCTTTTATTTGTAGCCATGCATGTGAATTGTGAATTTCATGGATTGGAGATGAGTGGGATTCATAAGGGTTGTGTGCATTTTATACAATGAAAATTTGATTGGGCCTGGAGACACAATATTGAGTTTCACTACGATACGAATACTTGGATCGAGTTTTAAGTATATTGTCTATCTGAGAGAAAGAGAGGCTAATCTACTAACGTACCCTTAATCGTGTGTGAGCTAAGTTTATTTTAGGAAAGCCTCTGTCCCGTTCTTTCAATCACGAAACATCACGTGTCAGAAAAAGACTTCGGAATTTAAACTAATACCTAAATGTTTCATAACTTTTTTTTTATAATTTCAGTTAATGAGTAATCGTTTTAAGTCTATTATTTGATTCCCAAGCATTATCAACTAATAACTTGCTATTATTATTAACGTCTACAAAAACTAAACATGTTTTATAAACAAAACTAGATTCAGTCCACATTTAACCATCTTTCAAAGTAATAATAACTGTTTAAAACCGGTTACAGTGAACTATTTTACTTGAAATAGTTCAGTTAAGTTCGCCAGCTCATTTGTGGGGCACCAAAGTTAATGAACATTGAGTTTAATTAAGTTTCAACTTTGATAGAAATTGCTTGGAAGTAGCTGCCTTCTTGTTAAATTTTCATATCTTAAGTTAGCTGCCAACTATAATAGTAGAAAAAACTTTTATAATTTTTTGTTAAAAGCACTTTGAGTTTTTGCCAATTCAGCTTTACCTACGGGATCTCTACTAAAGTTAAAACTAACTGGGTAGCTATTTGACGCCTGACGCCTTACCTTGTCTCTCCATTTTACTGAATGATTTTATTAAATCTTACAAGCATAAGTTTAAATAGCACATGAACTTTTTATAAGATATTAAATGTCTTGATTCAATGGAATAATATAACAGATATCAACTGTACATTTTAAGCTGATTTATGTAATTTAAGTAAATTCTTGTAGTATTTATATAAGTAGTACTAGCAGCGAAACCCGGCGTTGCTCGGGTTAAAATACATCGCATGTTTAATGGTATAAAAATATATAAGGATACATTTTTTAACATATTATAGATTTCTATTTTCAATATTGAGAGACTTTCCAGAACATTCAAATAGTTTGTTCTTTTTTTACTCGACTGCAATCACAATTGAACTGACGAAAAGTCACTGAATTTCGATTTATATACCGAAATTTCCAGTACCAGATCACTCTAGAATATTTAGAATCAGCGTTGCCAGACGTCCCGATTTTTAGCCCAAAATTAAATGTCCCGCGCGGGACAGGCCCAGTCCCGCTTTTCAAGGATTACTCGACGGTGAAATAATCGTTGGATACGTCCAACTTCTACGGAAGTGGGAAATTATAAAGACACCACTGCCACAGTATTACCATATGCCTAATGGTAAAACTGTGCCTCTACACAGAAATGTCACCAGCTCTCCCGTGACACAATACGGCCATATACTTATGCCGCATATTATGACGCTCGCAAGGGAATCTAGCTTCCCGTTAATCTAGAATCACATAGAATCATAAAATTTGGCAAGAAACAATTCCATGTAGCACAAGTAAAGGAAGAAATCCGAAAAGCGTTTTGTAGTTACATCGCAAAAAAGATACTCTTCGAGACTCCCGTGATGAATGAACTATTTACATAACTACAAGTTTCTACGGAACCCTCGGTGTGCGAGTCCCACTCGCACCTCGCTGGTTATTTTTAGAATGTCCTGCTTTCGGCAATAGAATCCCGCTTTTTTTACTCAAGATGTTACAAAATCACGATTTGCCCGAAAAAAAATCTGGCAACGCTGATTTAGATGTACATCACTTCGATTTGGTTTTTATAGATCAATAATAACACTCGTACACATTTTGGAACTTTCCAGATCATTCGGAAAATTTTTGAAACTTTCTCGATCATTCTAAATCGATCATAATAAATTGCACTCATTTTGGAGTTCTCCAGATCATTCTAGAAATTTCTCGAACATTCTAAATCGATTATAATAAATTGCAAACATTTTGAAAATTTGAAAATTTCTAGAACGTTCTCGAACATTCTAACTCGATAATAACAGTTTTGGACATTTTGGAACTTTCTAGATGAAGCCAGATCAATTATAACCGTTTTACTCATTTTGGAACTTTCAGGATCATTCAAGAAATTTCTCGAACATTCTAAATCGATCATAATCAATTGCACTCATTTTGGAACTTTTCAGATCATTCTGGAAATTTCTAGAACGTTCTCGAACATTCTACAAATTTCTGGCTTCATCTAGAAAGTTCCAAAATGTCCCAAAACTGTTATTATCGAGTTTGAATGTTCGAGAACGTTCTAGAAATTTTCAAATTTTCAAAATGTTAGCAATTTATTATAATCGATTTAGAATGTTCGAGAAATTTCTAGAATGATCTGGAGAACTCCAAAATGAGTGCAATTTATTATGATCGATTTAGAATGATCAAGAAAGTTCTAGAAATTTCTAGAACGTTCTCGAACATTCTAACTCGATAATAACAGTTTTGGACATTTTGGAACTTTCTAGATGAAGCCAGATCAATTATAACCGTTTTACTCATTTTGGAACTTTCTAGATCATTCAAGAAATTTCTCGAACATTCTAAATCGATCATAATCAATTGCACTCATTTTGGAACTT
Source organism: Polyploca ridens (assembly GCA_951394255.1). NCBI lineage: Eukaryota > Metazoa > Arthropoda > Insecta > Lepidoptera > Drepanidae > Polyploca > Polyploca ridens. Next base: position 12,836,667 of record OX596255.1, on the reverse strand, counting down.
TTCAGATCATTCGGAAAATTTCTAGAATATTCTCGATCATTCTAAAACGATCATAATAAATTGCACTCATTTTGGAACTTTCCAGATCATTCTGGAAATTTCTAGAACGTTCTCGAACATTCTAACTCGATAATAACAGTTTTGGACATTTTGGAACTTTCTAGATGAAGCCAGAAATTTGTAGAACTTTCTCAAACATTCTATATCGATTATAATAGTTTGCATTCATTCTAGAATTTTCTAGATCATTTCAGATATTTGTAGAACTTTCTCGAAGATTCCAGACCAATTATAACAGTTTTACACATTTTGGAACTTTCTAGACCATTCCAGAAATTTTGAGATCTTTTCAGAAGTCCTCATGCGTTAGAAAAGGACAGCAATATATGTTTTAACATTTTCGCCACCCACAACCACCCCCTTCCACCCACCGCGACCAAACTCCCTTACTACCACCTGGAGACCAAGGGGTATTTACCATCCCAACGGGAAGTTGATTGGGGTTGGTGGTGATTGAGAAAACTGCGTATTTACGTACCCACAAAAGCATTTTATATATATTATTAGATAATAATAAATCAATCTAGCTATCTTAGCACCATCATCATCATCATCATCATATCAGCCTATGGATGTCCACTGCTGAACATTGGCGTCCCCCATAGACTTCCACTTCGAACGGTTCTGGGCCGCTTGCATCCAGCGGCGCCCAGCGACTCAGTCCACCTAGTGGGAGGTCGTCCCACTCGGCGCTTTCCAGTACGTGGTCGCCACTCGAGAACCTTTCTTCCCCAACGGTTATCGGCTCTTCGAGCACCTTAGAATGCATATAATCATTTAATGAGAATTTTCTCATGATTATTAAAGTTAACATCGATCTTTTTTCGCAAATAACTCTGTAGTTTCACGTTTTAGGACATAGACACCCCTGTATTTTTTTGTTTGTATGAGTGTCCCCAATCGAGGTATAACGGTAGGCGTCTGATAAGTAGCCAGGCTACGTACAAAAATCTTCGATCTTTTATATGGAGTGTTGTATGAAATATTGATTTGTGACCTCATCATTTTACAGCATCATATTTAATTTTATGATCAACTTTTCGCAGTTATATTGGTAATTAAAAATCATTTATAGCATAAAATTTGATAGTCTTATTATTTTGAACGTTCTAGGCATTTTTAAATATTCTATAGACTGTTTAGTATATGATATTTTTATCTCGAATGCAGGAAAATCCATATTGTAAACTCAAACTACAACTAAGGCGTATTTGGAAGCGGAAATTGAATCTGTCAAATACCGGAATCGGCCTCAGATCAGTGGGGGACAAGACAAGAGAAGGCTTTTAGCCAGGGATCACCTTCACGTAGGGTGTTTGAGTTTAGTTGTCTCTCTTGAGATTTGATTCTAATATATGGAATGGTTTATTCAGTTTTATGAAGTGTATTCAAAAGTATGTTATCCTTTGTTATATTTTGAAAATTGCTACTAGATAATGAGATAACTGTGTACTATGCAAATATATTTTTTATGATTCATTTATTATGTTTCCCTGCGTGAACTACTGGCAAGTTATTGAGTAAGCGTTACATTAAACCTATTTTTTTATTTTGCATACAATTTGTATATTTATTAAAATACTCATATGTTAAACCATTATTCTAAAGTAGAAATATTAATGCTAATAATAAAATAATCCATAAATTCATAAAAAAAATAGGATAACGTTTCAAAGGCATGTTATTAACCTCCAAACGTAATACAATGCAACACAAATACGATGTAAGTACAGTGTTATGTTTGCGTCAATCAAAGAGCTACGGGCTACTAGCATGCCCCCACTATACCAGAGTTAATATCATGCATTATTATTGTATTCAATATGGTACTTTAAACGAAAAGTATGATACGATCGTGAAAAAAAACGGTATTGTTTATGACGTTTGAACCAAATGAATAAAAGTGTAATTTGTAGAATCAATAAATAAACCTGTCTCATTTATATACACGTGACCATCTACCCAGTTATCGCGTATTTTTGGTGGTAATCGTAGCGAATGATTCATCTAATGAAACGGTACGACGAAGACCATTGGTGGGCCCTGATTGGATGAAATTAATTTCAAAATCAAAAAGTCTTTATTCAGTTTACGCCCTGGTAAGGCACTTATGAACGTTAAGTTGGTACATACAGTTGAATCTACCACTCCGGTTCGCAATACACATTAATGGTGTTATTTACTATTAATATCAAAGAAAGATACGCGATAAAGCCCCTGTTGACGCGATGAGGTGAAATCGGTCAACTGTATCACCATAGGAATTAATTTTTAAATAGCGGGGAAAGAGATCTAACCCTAAACCAAGGAAAAGCTGCACAACCACTCACCTCCGATTTGGAGCCTGCCTGGCGCGTTCTTCCTTCGTACGAAAGGGCTCGAGTCTCTGCGGTTCTTCGATATAGTGGACGAAGCCGTGCAAGAGGATGCACTGGCTCCAGTATAATGATGGCGTGGAAACTCCTCGATAGCACAGAGTCATACACACGCGACTGGTCGCAACCGACGATGGTCCAGTACTTCTCTTCGATAAAGTAGACGAAGCCGTGCAAGAGATGCACTGGCTCCAGAATAATAATGGCGTGGAAACTCCTCGAGAGCACAGAGTCACGCACACGCGACTGGTCGCAACCGACGATGGTCCAGTACTTAAGCTTGTAGTCGTGCAGCGAAAAGAATTTGAATAGCGAAAAAATATGAGAGTACCTACATTAGATTAATAAAGAAAAAAGTAAGCACCGAATACCTTCGGCGCGAACATTGCCCCCGGCCTTAAAACCATCGGTTTTAAAGAAAAAATGAAAATATTAAGCTAAGGCCGGGGAGCACGGAGAGACGCTATTGCGAAGGCAAGGGACAAAGACGAACGGCAGGTCTCTTATAGATTCCTGTCGCAGTCTTAACTAAAGCGACTCTAGTGATCCCATCTTTACCGGGATAAGTTTCAGTTATAATACCAAGGGGCCATGATAGTGGTGCTACGTTATCTGTAACGATAACAACAACGCTACCTATAAGAATCGGGACAGAGTGTGTGTTCCATTTTCCTCTGGATTGTAAAAGATGAAGGTATTCACGTTTCCAACGGTTTGCAAACGATTGCACCATCTGGTCCAACAAAGCGTAGCGACGTAATAAATTAGTATTATCACCAGTAACGTCATAAGCGGGCAGGCCTCTTAACGGTGTTGACATCAAAAAGTGAGACGGAGTTAATGCACTTAACTCAGAAGGATCTTCACTAAGCGGTGTCAGCGGGCGCGAGTTAAGAACACATTCGATCTGTGTTAGAACAGTTAACATCTCTTCATACGTTAACAACTGACTTCCAATGGCCCTATATAAATGCGTTTTGAAACCCTTTATAAATATTTCATAATGTCCGCCAAAGTGCGGAGCGCGCGGTGGGTTAATTTTCCACGTTATTTTATGTTCGGCTAACTCATTACCGAATGCAGTTTTATACTCGTCCGAATTAATTAATGTGTAAATTTCCGACAATGCGTTTTTCGCACCTATAAAAACAGTGCCTGCGTCAGAATACATAGTATTGACAGCACCTCTTCTCGCAAGGAAACGTTTAAATGCCGAAAGAAAGGTGTTCGTGCTTAGATCTGTTGTCAGTTCTACGTGAACGGCGCGAGTAACGAGACAACAAAAAATACAGAGATAAGCTTTGATGGAACGAACTCCACGTTTACGTTGCGGGATAATATTAAGAGGACCAGCATAGTCAACGGCGGTGTGTGTAAAGGCCTTTGCTTCTGTGACACGACAAGCAGGCAAATCTCCCATAAACGGTTGCACTGGCTTTGGCTTTATACGGAAACAAAAATTGCAACTGTGCACGATACGACGCACGACGTTTCTACACGAGAGAATCCAGTAACTTTGACGTAGTATTGACATCAATGCCACTGGTCCGGTGTGACAATTATGTCGATGAAAATGAGATACGATTAGGTCTACAATGTGATTTCTATGTGGTAGCAACAAAGGGTGCCGTTGATCGTAAGTTAGATCAGCATTACGAAGTCGCCCTCCGACCCTTAGTAAATCGTCATCATCGATAAAAGGTGAAAGTCTCTTCAAAGTGGAACGGCAACACTTGTTTGCTTTTAAACAAGCTATCTCATTTGTGAAATAGTGTTGTTGAAGGGCCTTAATCAGCATTTTCTCAGCATAGATTAAGTCAGATGTGGTAATAAACTTAGATTTCGGCAGTTTACCTAAAAACTTGTAAACATAAACAATAGAGCGAAGCAATACACTCCATTTAGAAATACGTTGTGAAAGCGCGAGAAGCGGATGCGGTAAGTCTGAGTCTTTAAAACTGGATTGGTCATTGAATAAAACCGACGCAGAGCCAGATGAGACTGGAAATGAGACCAACTTGGTCTCCGGCAATTTTTCAGCCATAGCGGTGACGTCAACAGACGTAATAGGCCACGTAGCCTTATCTTGGCAGAGCCATGAAGGGCCAGTGAACCATAGCGGGTGCGATATTAATTGGCTAGGTGACAGACCTCGCGATAAGCAGTCGCTAGGATTGTCAGAACCGGGAACGTGGTAAAAATATTCTGCGGTAAGATTATCGAGAACTTTTGTAACCCGCGTGGCAACAAAAGTTTTTAAAGTTTGTGGATCGGAATTAATCCAATATAGGGCAACCATTGAATCAGTGAAACAATAAATATTTTTAATTTCATGACGTAATTTATAAGTGTCTATAATGCGACGTACGAGCCTAGACATCAGTAAAATTGCGCACAACTCTAATCTGGCAACCGATATAGTTTTAAGAGGAGCGACCTTGGACTTCGCACACACTAAGTTTACCACTGCAGGAGAGTTGAGGTCGGCCTGAACTTTAACATACACAGCGGCGCCGTACGCTTTTTCACTAGCATCGGAAAACGCAATAATAGACAAAGCGGAGTTTTCAAACACGTCCAGGTGACGTTTGATAAGAATATCCTGTAACGTAGGTAGTTCTCGCAGATAATCCTCCCAGACTCGAACAACACTCCGGGGCGGCTTGTCATCCCAGTCCATTTTTAAAATAAAAAGCTTTTGCAAGATTAACTTTGCATATAAAATTGTTGGTGCAATTAAACCTAGAACATCGAACTGACGGGCAATAACGGACAATATGTTGCGCTTTGTACATGGACGATTATCTAGAGAAACTGAGAATGAAAATGTATCTGAAGTGGGAGACCATTGGAGGCCAAGCACCTTTAAACTTTGACTAGCTTCATCGAAGTTAACTTTTGAGGAATAGCGATGGTCGTCAGGGAGTGACTCTAATAACTCTTGCGAGTTACTAGACCACTTAACGAGCTTGAAGCCCCCGGCCGTGAACATCCCTAGCAGCTCATCCTTGAGCATTAAGGAGTCCCGAACAGTAGGAACGGAATAACAAATATCGTCCATGTAACAATTACGGGTCACAATATCTGCCGCGTGCGGATACGATACACGTTCGTCAATGCAAAGCTGTCGTAGAACTCGCATGGCGAGAAAGGGGCTACTTCGCAAACCAAAACATACGCGGTTAAAATTATATGTATTAATTGGCAAAGAATCGTTAAAACGAAATAAAAACCTTTGAAACATCCTGTGGTTTTCATGAACTAATATTTGTAAAAACATTTGATGTATGTCACTTGTAAAAGCCACGGGGTATAAGCGGAATTCGAGTAATATTAAAAATAAATCATTTTGAAGATTAGCGCCCGGGTGAAGCATATCATTCAATGACTTTCCTGAGTCCGTCTTAGCGCTCGCGTCCATAACCATTCGAACCTTTGTAGTAACCTTGTCACTCCTACAAACCGCGTGATGAGGTATATAATAACCCGAAGGTAGCGAACCATCATCTTGAAGTAGTGAAATGTAACCCTTTGATAAGTAATCTTCAATAATGGTGTTATATTCTAAGCGTAGTTGTGGAGCCGCGTTCAGCTTGCGCTCGAGATACATGTAACGACGTTTGGCTGTCTTGTATGAGTCACCGAGCTCAGTAGGGTCAGCCGAAAAAGGTAAGTTCACACTATAGCGGCCGGTATCGTCGCGAGTTACACCTTGTATAAAAATCTCTTCGCACTCCTTAGCGGCAGAGTTGACTGGACGGTCTAAAAGTACCTCCTCAATTTGCCAAAACCGTTCCAATAAAGTATCAACTTGAGGCTCATGCTGAGTGGACGCACATAAAGAAATGATATCGGAAGTGGAATTAGAAACCGGAGTGTTCCCGATAATTATGTAACCGAAAATGGTTTCAAAACCGGTAGGTAGTCCGGGTGGACCAGTGATGCGACCCGAAAGTAAAATGTCCGAAAACAGCGGCGCGCCTATGAGAATATTTATTTCTCCCGGTGAGTGAAAATTTTTATCAGCTAAATTAACCTGGTTGAAATAATTTAATGATTCCCTATTTATTTTCACAGAAGGCAAATTGTCGGTAATTTGATCAATGACGTAGGAGTCAAGCGAAAGAAAAATGTTTTTATCATCGTGTGCAAATAAATTAATGTTTACGGAACCCTTGATACGATTAGGTGAAGAGCCAATTCCCTTAACTACAGCGCGCGATACTTTATTGTAGTTAATATTAAGTTTAGATAAGAAAGTCGACGTAATAAAATTGGTTTGTGACCCGGGATCGACGAGCGCACGAGCACTATGTAATACGCCGGCATAGTCTGAAACTAAAACTTGAACCGTACCCAGCAGGCAGGTGTTATTGATTTTACGGAGACTATTATAATTGCATAACGAAACATTAAATGCGGACGCGCTGTTATTTTGCACTAAAGGATCAGTTGATATGCTAGCCTGAGCGGCGCGGTCGTCAGTAGACGGGGCGCTCGCGCTGGACGCGGGGCGCGTCGAGGACGGCATGGGTGCGCCTGCGCATGTGTTCGTATACTGTTTTCTGCATAACAACGAGTGATGCTTACAATTACAGTAGCGACAATGTTGAACAGATTTACAAGCGGAATTATTATGAGACAAACTAAGACAGTTCGTACAACCATTATGTTGATTTATAAAGTTAAATCTATCATCAATAGGAAGTTTCTGAAACTTAAAACATTTATACAAGTTAAAATGATTTGAAAGCTTGCAAAACGAACAAGATTCATTATTCATTTGGCTATGCGACGCGGCACCTACAAATGAATGCATAGACTTTGAACTTGGGACATTTTTTCTAGCGATGACGTTTGATGAAGTCCGATCTAATATTTTAGATTGATCACGGAGAAAACCTATTAAATTTTCATAAGTAGGCAAATTGATGCTACGATTAAACATTTCGAAGGCGCGAGATGTTTCCGGGTCTATTTTCTTCAAAGAAAGATGAAGAAGAATAAAGTCGGCTAAATCGTCTAAATTCAAAGTTTTTAGACTCGACACGGCAGAAGCAAAATGTTCTAAAAATAAGTCTAAATTCTTTGAGTTAGCGACCGAAAATGGTTTAAAATCAAACATTTGATCCAAGTAAGCGGAGGCTAAATAACGTTTATCTTCATACTTAGTGACCAGTGTGTCCCAAATCATGTCGTAGTTCGTAGCATTCGGAGTAATACCTGTCACTGCAGAGAGTGCTCGGCCCGATAATTTACCCATCAAATATTGGATACGTTCATTGTTAGTAAGGTCGGAATTTTCATGTATAGTGGTTTTAAATGTTTCGTAAAACGTAGGCCAGCTAGTGGGTGAACCCGAAAAACTAACAAGTTCTAATTTCGGTAACTTAACGTGACACTTTTTAGTACGATCACTAAGAGAGGGAGAAGAATGATCATGCATCTTGGAATTTAATTTATTAGCCGTAAATTTACAAAGGCAATATAATTCTTCAAATGAAGACCAACTTTGATAATTAGGTTCGTAATCTGCATTCAATAATAAGTTATTCGAACTAATATCATCGAGAATTTTCTCAAAATCGTCACGCAAAGAATCAATGGTAATCATAGCTGCGAGAAATCTGTCAGAATTAGCCTCATCTTTGAGATTTAATTTTGATAAATCATAAATTGCCTGTAAGCGTGCAAAAACCGTATCTCGCTTTTTAACCAGACATCTAAGATTACGGTCTGTATCTGAAGTCTGCCCACTATTTTTACTCATGATGAAAAATTATAAATCAATAAATGTGGTGAGACAAAGAAGTTTTAGAATAACCCTTATGGGTGCGGTACACAGGCGCGATATCGTGTCCGTACGGTTTGTGGAACCAGCGTATGCGCTTACCTACACAATATGATAAAAAATATTCAAATACGTAATTTCTTATAATTACACAGAATAACTTGAAATCTTTTAGGAAATGGAACACAAACGAATAAAATTTGATATTCTTTATGTATAATGCGGAAATGTATAATATAACAGAAGTTTTATAACGGGCTATGTAGGTACCCTAGCGGAGATTATGCGATAATGCATACAGCGAAATATAAAGAAACGGTGATCCGGCTCGAAGGACCACAAAATGTTGACGCGATGAGGTGAAATCGGTCAACTGTATCACCATAGGAATTAATTTTTAAATAGCGGGGAAAGAGATCTAACCCTAAACCAAGGAAAAGCTGCACAACCACTCACCTCCGATTTGGAGCCTGCCTGGCGCGTTCTTCCTTCGTACGAAAGGGCTCGAGTCTCTGCGGTTCTTCGATATAGTGGACGAAGCCGTGCAAGAGGATGCACTGGCTCCAGTATAATGATGGCGTGGAAACTCCTCGATAGCACAGAGTCATACACACGCGACTGGTCGCAACCGACGATGGTCCAGTACTTCTCTTCGATAAAGTAGACGAAGCCGTGCAAGAGATGCACTGGCTCCAGAATAATAATGGCGTGGAAACTCCTCGAGAGCACAGAGTCACGCACACGCGACTGGTCGCAACCGACGATGGTCCAGTACTTAAGCTTGTAGTCGTGCAGCGAAAAGAATTTGAATAGCGAAAAAATATGAGAGTACCTACATTAGATTAATAAAGAAAAAAGTAAGCACCGAATACCTTCGGCGCGAACAGCCCCTGATCCTAAACTACTACATAGTTTAGGATCAGGGGCTCTCGTGTTACGGTAACCAAAATAACTTATATTATACTACTTTCAAATAAATACATTTTAGACAAATACGAGTACCTATATACCTAGATTCAGAACATACTCCTACTTAGAAGATTCACTAAGTATATACAGTAAGTAAATACAATTTACTGGGTACATAATGGTTCATTGCTATAATATCATATTAAACTGGTATACTGTTTATAAGCCTGTGTTAGACCGCAATCTCACCATGGTAAGTGATGATGCTGCCGAAGGTGGTAAGCACACAAAGCCTAGAAGGAACTGGCTCTCAAGTGCAGCAGCAGTCGGAACACACCGAAAGGTGCTTGGCGTCAGATTTTCAACTTCAGGGTGGTAGCCAGCCAGGTGGGTACTACAAAGTACCCTACCACCGTGCTATGGTTTTCTCACGATGTTTTCCTTCACCGAAAGCTCAAGCTCATTGTAGGATTCGAACCCGGGACCTTCGTCTCGGTATCCGACATACCGACATATATTAAGTACCGGAATAAACAAAGTTTAAAAGCTTTTGGTAAAATATTACCCACCTTCGTCCATGGATAGCTGATCCCAAATTGCCACTTTGGTGCCAGCGGGGTCACTCAGAGCGACATACGCCAATTCCCCATGAACTAAGCGCAGGTCATGATCCAGGGCCAAGATCCAGAAGGTTACTGAAACAAAAATAAAAATGTACATTACAGTTTATACACCACCATCATCAGCCTATAATGTCCCACTGCTGAGCACAGGCCTCCTTTGACAACTGAAGGTGAAAGGGAATGGGCAATACTCCACCACGCGTGCCCACTGCGGATCGGTGGAGTTAGGCTAGTGGTCAACCTACTGCTGGAATTTTTCAAGCCGCCTTGGAGGCATCCAACTAGCTTAACGACTATCACAATTAAGTGATAACCGGGACCAACGGCTTTACGTGCCTTCCGAAGCACGGAGGTTATACACAGCAGTTTATAAATTGGAAGGGTAAAAACATCAGGTGAAATTTAATTATGAATGCTCTAAAAATTATAAAGTTGTTTTAAAAGGGTTGAGTAATCTAGCCCTTCTATCTTAACCTTTGACGTAAAACAATATTTTAATATTACAAGAATTTTATAAAACGCCATTTTTAATTAAGTTCGTAACAAAAATACAAAATTGGTGATTACTGAAGCAATTTCGTGTAACATTAATTCTGGGGATCGTTTCATAAACATCTAAGCTGAGTTTTAGGGTCACAGGAACATAAAACTGGCTCGTAAAGGCAACACAAAGTTGGGGAAAAATTAATGACTAAGAGGAAAAACATAAAACAAAGATATTCGATACAGGTTTTGCGAGAGCAGTTACAATTTTTACACGCGACGCTTTAACGGGCGTGTGATCATTTACCGATATTAATAATTGCTTTTGTTCACGTTTATTCGGCATTTCCATACAAATTAATGTGATCATTATGTTGCGAGGGAAGAACATTGTCTACGAGTATTATTACGATGATAAATAAAAAGTCCGTGAGTTCAGTTACATAAATATTTTGTTTTCAGTCTTTTTAAATAAGCAGTTTAATTAAAATATTAATATACAATTGTATCATGCTTTAATGATTAAGTTTTGATACAAAAGCTTTTTTTTATTATTACTAAGTAATTTTTAAGTTTATTTAAAATAATAATAACGGATAACAATCAACAATCGTAGTTCACAACAAATTCATAACGATAATTTGTTATGAATTTGTTGTGAACTACGATTGTTGATTGTTATCCGGTACCTACTTCTAAGAAATTGTGTTATCTAAATTATTATTACTAATTAATTAATTATTTAAGAACTGTAATTTTAATTATAGCATGAGGTGCTTACTTATAATAGGCTTTACGTTTTAGCTTAAAATAGTACGTAAGTTTTTTTTTTTTATTGTTGTATGTTTTAAATATAAGCTGCTAGTGAGCCAAATAAATAAATATTTTAATTGCTTCTTAAAAAGTCCTCAATAGCAAATCTTGTATTATTCAATCAAATGATAGAGCCTCGTTACGTATTATCAGTATGAACAATTCTTAGACAGCACATAAAAAGATTTTTTTTCCATTCAACCTACTTCTCTTCTAAGAACATTGGTCCGATCTAACCATTGTTCCAATCCGGTGTTTCCGCATTGTAAGGAGTTACTTATTGCCACTTTAAACGCATGGCCCTCTTACCCACATAAAACAGTTAAATTGTATCCAAACTAACTAGATTTTACACGTAAATCTTCGTCAATAGACCGCGTCGTACCATTAAAAGTTTCAAATTGAACAACAAATTCTCCGAACATTCTGAAAGTTAATTTATATCTAAATGGTCGTAAAGCAGTTGGTAGCGAAATGTATGGGACTCTGCTTTGTAATTAATTACAACAAGTAACACCCGGGTTAGGTTGGAAGTTGAACAATAAAGCGAAAGTTGGTGGTCGGCCAAGTTTGCGAAGGTTGGGCCGAATTTCGCTTCGATGTTTTCACATGCACGAATGAACTTTCGACTAATGTTTCAAGTACGTTTAAGAGTTTGTGTAGCGCTTATGGTGGTGACTTTGACTTTATCGATAACTGAATAAACGTTGGATCAAAGTTGTTTCGTAGTTAAATTAAAAATTAAATGTAAACGTAAAATTTAAATGGATATGCTTCCTTCCGCGGACGCTCAGACTGTGGAATGAGTTCCCCGCTGTGGTTTTTCCAAGGTAGAACAGCATGGGGTTCTTCAAAAAGGGTGTGAAGAGATTTTTGCAGGGTCGGCAACGCGCAAGTGATACCCCTGGTGTTGCAAGCTTCAATACGGTTACGGTAACCGCTTACCATCAGGTGGACCGTATGCTTGTTTGCCACCATAGTGTAAAATATGTAAATATTACTCTAGTTTCACTGGTTTCAATCTACCTACCATTCTTGTGATATGATTAGCGAAAAAAATGTGAACGTTTAATTTGAAACCGCATTGTATTACACAGGAAAACATATTTTACATAGTAGAAATGTTTACGTTTCAATAATAAATCTCATATTTTACAAGAATAAGCAATTCCAAAAAGATCAAATTTAAACATAGCATTCGTAGCAAAAGTAAACTAATTAATTTATCAAATAATTTTAATTAATTTATCAAATAATTTTAATTAATTTTGGTATCTAAAATTACGAAGTAATTAAAATACTTATTAAAAGTAGTCTTATCAGCTTTTTTAGTTTATATTATTACATAACATAAATTGTATTTTATACTTTACTGATATACCTTTGCAAATCCATTCAAAAGGCAATCCATTGAAAATCCCTCTGGCATTAACTTTGTCATCAGCCTCTTATACCGAAAATACCGAAAATTCAACTTTCACAATTTTCTTTTAAATTACCTATATTTTACCCATCATATTCAGCTAAACCCTTGACTTGCGGTTAAAAAATAACAATAGATTTCTATTGTTTTCCTCGCCCGCGCGGATCGTCAAAAAGTCAAAGGATTAAGGATGTCGACTGCTGAACATAGACCTCCTCTATTGATTTCTACAACGAACGGTTTGGGTCCGCTTCCAGCGGCAAACAGCGTCTGGCCGTCAGTTCACCTGGTCACGCCGTTCGACGCTCATATAAAAAAACCTACTTACTAGTTTCGCCAGGCCGATAGTGATGCCGAGCCGGCCGCACGATCACATCCCTTACAGGTCCAAGGAGTCGGATGACGCTGTGACTCTTGGCTGTGCACTCATCATTGCCAACACAACCCACTGTGGTATGCAGAGTGCAGTGAGTCGCTGGTGACGACGGGATCTTGAGGGGGATGATGCCGTAACCTGTAAGAAAAGATAAGCATATGAGATGATATCATTAAATTTATACTAATATAATTAAGCGGAAGAGTTTTTTTGTTTAAAAGGGCTAATCTCTGGATTTACCAGTCGGATTTGAAAAATTCTTTTACAAATATGAAGCTGCATTATCCCTGAGTATTATAGACTTTTTATTCCAGGAACGCGAATGAAATCGCAGGGGACATCTAGTATAATTATTTTAGTGCTGACTATCTTTGTATACGACATCGCTTACCATGGTATGGAAATAAAAGTGGTAAAAGAAAGCTTTTTTAAAATAAAATATGGTTAGGCCTGTGTTTGACCAATATTCCATGTGATATGATTTTCTCACGATGTTTCTCTACACCGAGCTCAAGGTAATTGTAGGGTTTTTACTCGCGACTTTCATCACGACATTCAACGTTTGACGTTTTAGGCGATGATAGCTTAGCTGTTGCCCAGACGAAGATCCCGGGTTCAAATCCTACAATAAACTTTCTAAGAAGGAAACCATAGCAAGGTGTTAGGGTACTTTGTACTTGTAGTACCCACCTGGCTGGCTTTCGGCCTCAATTTGAGAATCTGTTGCCATGCAACTATCGGTGTGATCGGACAGCTGCACTTGAGAGCTAGTTCCTTCTAGGCTTTATGTGCGGCCTTACTGACAGTGAGAATTTGTTCAAACACAGGCCTATACATAGTAAAAAAACATTCGACATTCCCCTGAGCCAACATTGCCTGACTTAACAAATTAAATCATTGTCAAATCCTTTTGTTATTAATTCATCTGTGAGCAGATATAAATCATGACGAATTAAGAGCAGCTAGGTCTACCCAAGGGCTCACTTAGCTCCCGCCAATATTATATTAACCCATTAAGGGAGGCCTATAAATATTCAGAATTTGACGTATCAGCTTTATTATTCTCATTAATATTTAATAATACAATACTTGGCCTGTCATTTAGTAAATGACTACCATAATTCACAAGCTAGTTAATAATCAGTTGTGGCTAGAAAATACGTACCTATTCAGACCTCGCTCAATCATATTATTCAATGTTAATGTAACGATATACTTGCATTAATAAAAGGGTAGACAAGTATAGTAAAAAACGTCATAATGCAGTTAATGAGGAGAAGAAGAAGAAGCTTTTAGAAGCTTTTTAATAACTTGCAATGTATTTATATATGTTTGTTCGGGTCAAATCTTGCAAGTCGAATTTCACCCACTTCCAGTGGTCGAATTGACTTCATATTTGGTATACATTAGTATATTGGATGACAATGCAAGTATAGTCAACAAAAAGTACAGTCACTAAAAAAAGCTTGTATTAAATTGAAATCTATTTTGGTTTCGATATTGTGCTGAATTTGCGAATTTTTTTTAAGTTTTCTTAAAGTCTCAAAATAATCATTATGATTAATCCTAATCATTTGGATTGCGCATAATAGTACGATGTAAGTTAGTTGATGAAATATAAAATGTTACAGGAATAACAAACACTCAAACACCCCAATTTGAATATCTGTATATATAAAAGGAAACAGTGACTGACTGATCTATCAACGCATAGCTCAAACCACTGAACGGATTGGGCTGAAATTTGGCATACAGATAGTTGTAATGACGTAGGCATCCGCTAAGAAAGGATTTTTGGAAATTCCACCCCTAAGGGAGTAAAATAGGGGAAGAAAGTTTGTATGAAAGTCCGTCAGTTTTGAAGTTAGGATCTTCAAATTTTGTGTTTAGGCTGACAATTGAAAATTAATTTATAGATGTCTCATCATTTTTGATAATTCCGACCCAGAAGGGGTGAAAAGGAGGATGAAGTTGTGTATGAAAAGTCCTTAAATGTCAAAGTAAACATCTGTATATATAAAAGGAAACAGTGACTGACTGATCTATCAACGCATAGCTCAAACCACTGAACGGATTGGGCTGAAATTTGGCATACAGATAGTTGTAATGACGTAGGCATCCGCTAAGAAAGGATTTTTGGAAATTCCACCCCTAAGGGAGTAAAATAGGGGAAGAAAGTTTGTATGAAAGTCCGTCAGTTTTGAAGTTAGGATCTTCAAAATTTTGTGTTTAGGCTGACAATTGAAAATTAATTTATAGGTGTCTCATCATTTTTGATAATTCCGACCCAGAAGGGGTGAAAAGGAGGATGAAGTTGTGTATTAAAAGTCCTTAAATGTCAAAGTAAACATCTGTATATATAAAAGGAAACAGACTGACTGATCTATCTATAGAGTAGTTTAGTATGTGCTTTGATATATCAGCCAGTTAATGAGTTAGTCTAATGACTTTATATTTTGGGGATGATTTTGGAACAACTGATACAGGTGTCTCATAATTTTAATTGAAGAGTATGTGTACCTACCAATTATCGAGTTAATCGACACCGAGAATCAAAGTCAAAGCCATTTATTCAATTTAGGCCCTTGTAGGGCGCGCTTATGAAGGTCAAAGCTACTCAAGTTACTACCAGATGGTAAGTCAGCCTTAAATTTACAGGATACATAAAAAAAAAAAATGGGGCTATATGATTGGCTATTTTTTTTTCAAATTTTTTTTTTACACAATCGTTTAATAAATGACGAAGTTATGAGATAACAAACATAAATAAAAAGAAAAAAATATATCCACTTCTGTGAAAAGACCTAAATGGGAGACATCCTATTTAGATTTTTTCACACACTTCGAGTACTCTCATCCCAGAGATTAGTTTAGTTTTACGAAGAACTTCATAATTATTGCTTTGTTTGGGATAATGTTAATTTGTATATTATTATTCAATTGAGAGCGAGGAGTGAGAGCGCTTATAATGTTTGTTTTAGAAGAAAAATTATGTCATTTGTTTCTTGTAGGCCACGCGGGCGAAGCCGCGGGCAGAAGCTAGTTGAGTAATAAACATAGGATACAATTTTATTTGTACATTCTGTGGGTTGGAACGTTTTTGCATAACTACGTCCAATTGTATTTTTATGTGCAAGGAAAGGGCATTTTTTTAGGAATATGGCTCATATACTTAAGGAAGTCTGTATGTAATTAAAAAAATGCATGAAATCAAAATTATGATTATAATTCGATTTATGAATCGAGACAAAACTACTTTAAGGTTTATAATTTCACATTTTGTATATCCCGCCTCATCAACAATATTGAATCTAAAAATATAAGAAACATTTTCATCGTCTAGTGTATAACATAAATAACATTTAGAGTACCATATGTGCTTCAGAAACTCATGTGTGATGTGATATATATGATAAAACCTTTTTTGACATACCTAATTTATAAAAATGCCAACAGCAATATCCAGTGCTTATAACAAACGTAATCATCTTTTTGTTTCTCTCGCAAATCCACCAAGCTATTAGTACCAGACTGTAGCATTTATTTTTTTGTTAGCTAGCATTCATCATTTCTTTATTAAGTACTCGCATATACCTAATGTCCAAGCCTGATCAAGCGAAGTAAATAACCGTGAGTAATAGTTGGCTATAATAATTTGGTACACTGTCCTTTGATAAATACACATAAATTATGAAAGCGTTGATCAACGCTTCGATATTTATGTCTATGCTATGTTTGACGTCTATTAATCCCATTCCCAAGATAAAGCTTCAACCGTCAAAATAATATACCGTCGTGGATTTAATTTATCATTCAGGGCAAATGTTTTGTAAGCCTAATTGTTCTAGGTCTCGGTGTAAAATTCTGTAATATTTACTAGCAGAGTTTATGTAGGTAAAGAGTTAGCACATGCTCTGCGTAGATTGAGATCAGATGTCCCAGTATATTTATCCATTGAAAAGTGTTGCTGAATACGATCTACAATGTAAAAAAAGTACAGACAAAAAAACGTTGATCAACGCTCCTTGAAAAAATCAACCTTTCGACTGCAATAATAGACTTCGCAACTTGTTTTCTTTGAATCTATTGTGTCTGTAGAATAGGCAATCTTTTGAGAAACACAATAATAAATGGAACTTGCACACTCCATTTAAACCTTAGTAAGGCTACAAGAGTCTTCGATACCGACAATAAAAGCTCTTGGAGCACCTCCAAATGGAAAAGATGTTGAAGAAATTCCCAGTTCGTTCGCCAACCGAGCACTTAAATGAACCAGACACTATTAAAGGTAAGAGTTATTACATCATCTAAGTGTAAAAAAGTCACAGGATTTATTTAATCTTTTGGTATTTGAAGGTGGTGGATTATTAAATTGGTTTTTGATTACTTAAACATTAAGTTCTTTTTATTTTGACAAAAACTTACACTGTGATCATCATCGTTATAAGCATGTTCTTGGTCCTAGAAACCTCTAAATTGTCCCATGGTCTCGACTACAAAAGGCATAAAAATATAATTTGGTCCAATCGATGCGTATTTTTTGGAATTTTGAATTTTCCGTACTGGCCGCAGCTGCCCTTGTGGCTTTACAAGTCGCCGGTAAGTGACATTCTATTATTTTTAACAACGTGTTAAGATAATATATATTTCAAAATAAACGAGGTGTTTTATCAAATGTTGGAATTGTTCGTTATGCATGAAAGGTGCCTCGTAGGTATTTGAATGAAATGTTCGATTTAAATTATTAGTTTTAATATTTTCATTTCATACAGAGGAGTTTATAATATGAAATACCTTTTTCATCCAAGCAAAGCGGAATAAAATAAAATGAAAACATGGCAAAGCTTTTGCTCGTATTCTAGAGACGTAACTATATAAAATACGTATAGTCAGAAAATAATATTTTTACCGTAGATACTACAAAGTACTACGCCGTAGTAGATGCTACACGTGCTACGGTGCTACGACGCGATGGTGGAATGTTCCGGTTCCGGCTCACTGCACTTATATCCCCCTTTTGTTATTTTATTATAGGTAAAATAAAAGTGGTCCATAGTATTTTTTTTTACAATTTTATGTTTGGTAAAACAAAAGATATATACGAGTGAAGTAGAATTTCAAAAATATGAACGAAAATGTTTTTTTATTAATATTACTAGCCCCGCGGTTTTACCCGCGTTCCGGGGATAAAAAGTAGCCTATGTCCTTCTCCATACTACTGACTATCTGCATGCCAAATTCATGATGATCCGTTGAGTAGTCGAGGCGTGAAAGCGTAACAAACAAACGAACAAACTCACTTTAACATTTATAAGATTAGTTAGGATTATAATGTAAATAAATGTATTTTTCAATATAATAAGTTATTAGTTATCTGGTTTCCATGTTTCTTTGTGTCGGGAATGTCCCGTAATATTTATTTTATATTTATGTACGTAATAAGTATATCTAGTAATTATAGTATGTTTAGGATTAAGACTACCCCTCAGCTAAAATATTGAATATAGTAACTTCTTTTTAAAGTAGTAAATAAAAACAACAGGAACCTTTCATGTCAATTAAAAAAGAAAAATGATAAACAAAACAATTTTAGAAACATAACTCTTTACATTTGATACAACATCCAATTATTCCGCGAGACCTGTTAAAAGTATTACAATACTTTCTGTATTTTGAAACATATTTTAATAATCCCCTTGTTACCTAACAAAACAAAAGCTTTGTTTTCAAACAAATAGAATAAAATCCTGGAAAATGTTCTTGTAAACAATATCAAAGTTATGTATAATCATAATAATGAGTATTCGAGAAGGCTTTACGTTGGGAAGAACAGCAAAAGTTGTTTAAATATTTTGTAGGAAAATATTTAGTTCATTTAATAATGTATGAAAATAATAAGGAATTGTGCTTGTCGACATTTTGATGTTTGGATGAAGCTAATTAGGTATAACTTAAATAAATAAATAAATATCCTGGGACATGCCTCACACACGGCTAACTGATCCCAAACTAAACAGAGGTTGTACTATGGAAACCAGATAACTGATATAATACATATACTACTTTTTGTTTGTAAATACATACTTAATATACATAATTACACCCAGACTCAGGACATACAGACATGTTCATGCACACAAATGCATGTCCTGTGTGGGAATCAAACCCACGCCAAACGCAAACCTGCGGCGCGTAAGGTGAATATTAACCAACTGCGCCAACTGGCCCGTCGATGAATTGCGTGTCCCGGCGCATCTTCCGCTATGTTTATTCCGCTTATTAGCTTCGATCCCATGTTAATTTTGGGGTTAAAAATAGGTCTACTGATGAGATCTTTTGAAAGAGGTTGAGCGTAGCAGTATGATCGCTCAAAGAGCAGCTCGACTGGGGAAGTAACTCCACCGTACAGAATACAGCAGTCAAATAACTTTGTTGTGTTCCTACGCGTGAGGTTGCCAGAGCTTATTGGGGAGAGGGGAAAGGTCGCTAGCGTGAGTGATGCCCCGTGTATTGCAAGCGTCCATATGCGTACGGTAAGCACTTGCCAAATGCTTGTTTACCGACTTGGTCGTATAAAAAAAGTTAAATATATTTTTTCTCGTCAACAGTAGAACTTGAAAATGTTCTTCTTAAATATCAAATGTTAATCAAAATACTAAAGTAATATATAGGAACTCGCAGCTTCCACCATGTCTACTAAAAGATTTACTTCTGTAGTCTATGAGCACAAAACAATTACATAATGCAGTATCCGACCCACAAACCTGTGTTCCTAATTAAAACACAGCTGAACGTTAGCTATAAATTAAAACCACTATTCCAAGTGACTACCGAGATAGTACACCATAAAGTTTCAAATAGCTTGAATCTCGCATTCTCAGGTAAACCAATTTCACACATGGTTTGACTATGCAATCTGCGATGTGAGGTAATTGTGCGATTGTAGTAAAAATTGTGTAACGGATATATCTTTGCAGTCTAGCTTTTACTATTTTGTATTTTTTTAGAAAACTGCGAAATGGATGAAGATTAGAAAGTGATATTAACTCATTGTAAACTCAACCAAAGAATAAAAGATAGATTCTTCAAGAAGGTTGTGAGAAGATTTTGGCACGGTCGATGCGTCTTTAGGCTACGGTAACCGCTTACGATTTTGTTGTGTTGTGGATCGTTCTGTGTTTGACCACAATCTCACCATGGTAAGTGATGATGTGGCCGAAGGTGGTAAGCACACAAAGCCTGGAAGGAATTAGCTCTCAAGCGCAGCTGTCGGAACACACCGATAGGTGCTTTTCAATTTGAGTGTGGTAGCCAGCCAGATGGGTACAACAAAGTACCCTACCATCGTGCCATGGTTTTCTCACGATGTTTTCTATTAGATTTGTAAATAATACATTTGTTATTCATAAAGCAATATTTCATTTATTGACATACTTAGGATAATCCAAAACTGACAAGCACGTCATAGAAAAGAAAGAATTACATTTTAGAAAATAGTTTGGATATGTCAGTCTCTCCGCCGCTAATTGAGATGTCCACCGAACGTTGAGGGCAGGATTTGGTTGACGTGCCGCCGCCACACGAGTCCGTCTTCAGTCCTCACATTGTAGTGGACTCGTCCCAGCCGCTCCGTGACTGTGGCGAACTTCCACCTCTCCCTCCCGGAGTAGGCTCGCACCTGTACTCTATCTCCCGGTGTAAATTGTTTACGATGGTTGGTTTGTACAACCGCCCGCCCCACATGATTTTGATTCTTGTTTCCTACACCAAACATTACGTGTAAGTTTGTTCGGATGTCTCTTCCAAACATCAATTGTTATGCGGATTTACCAGTAGAGTTTGGTGTGCGTCTGAGTTGGGATTTAATTATTAAGAGTTTTTCATTCATAGTCCCAGAACTTTCCGTCATAATTCGTAAGGATCTCTTAATAGTCTGTACAAATCTTTCGGCCTGCCCGTTCGTAGCTGGGTGATACGGCGCCGATGTGATGCTAAATGGTGTATTCCTGGATGGGGAGGATCTTGGTTTGGATATCTTATTGATGGCGTGGTCAGAATAACTTGTAGATCTATGTGCCATCGCCATATTTTCTGTTTTGCCCATTTCCATTGGTGTAGCCGTTTGTACTAGTTCGAAAAATTTTGTAGTATCCCGCTCTTGAAGGAGTTTCGTACGTATCTCACCGTCACGAAGACCGCGGATGAACTGTAGTGCTAGGAAGTTGTCTGCTATAGAAGTGCTACAATTTTTGCACTGGAAACCACAATTCGTGGTAAGTTTCTTTAATTCTGAGACATATATATTCACCGTCTCGGTTTCGTTCTGAGTGCGAGAGATGAATTTATGCTGCGACGCCAAGATAATAGGTTTCGGATCAATGTAGTTACCCAACAGTAAGGAAAGTTGTTCAAACGTCATTTCTGTTGGGACTTGAGGGGAGCATAGGTCATACAACCGTTCGTGAAGCTCTGATGGTAGTGTAGATAATAGGAAATAAACCTTCGTTTTAGGATCGCCCATGTTGTTCAATAAGAGGTAAGTATTCAGCCTTTTTATGAAGTTTTCGAATGTTTCTTTTTCTCGCAATGGTTGGAATGAAATCTTGGGTATGCGGCTTCCACTAGGTTGATTGACAGATGGTGTTACGAAATTATTTCTAAAACCGAGGAGTTTTATTTCTGATTTGTGTAATTTGTTCCTCTAATTCGTACCTGTATTCAGCTTCTGTTTCAACATTGTCATCTCCTGTAATTAATTCTATATCTTGTTGTATATTCTTAACTTTCGTTGTAGTGTCTTGAAGAGATTCGAGGCGGGTTGTAAGCTCCCCCTCATCCATGGACTCTCTGGTAAGAAGAGAGTTTTGTAATCGGGTTAAGGCACCCCGCAAGGCACG
The DNA here is from genome assembly GCA_951394255.1 of Polyploca ridens. NCBI lineage: Eukaryota > Metazoa > Arthropoda > Insecta > Lepidoptera > Drepanidae > Polyploca > Polyploca ridens. The sequence goes on along the minus strand of OX596255.1, from coordinate 12,814,917 downwards.
ACGCGCTCTTTTTAATTGCGCTAATTCGCCGGCCATCGTCGCCAGTATTAGATTTGTAAATAATACATTTGTTATTCATAAAGCAATATTTCATTTATTGACATACTTAGAATAATCCAAAACTGACAAGCACGTCATAGAAAAGAAAGAATTACATTTTAGAAAATAGTTTGGATATGTCATTTTCCTTCACCGAAAGCTCAAGCTCATTGTAGGATTCGAACCCGAGATCTTCGTCTCGGTATCCGACTTCACTAACACTGAGCTATCTTCGCCTTACCATACCATTAAGCAAATCGTATGAATATTTGCTACCATAGTATTATCAAATACAGGAGAGTCATGACAGCGACTAACCTAGTTAACTGCACCCTATCTCCGCCTAAAAATATTTAAATTAACGTAACAAAGTAGTAAATACTGCCTATTTAATCCTAACACTGCATATCACTGTAAAGCTAATCATATCACGGCACCACTCAAGCGATAGCTTCCAGCTCGACAAATAAGCTAATTGCGTTTAGTTCAGATGGCGCTCCCGTAAGCGCACAGGTTTGCAGTAAGAGTGGAAGGTAATTTTTAGATCTAATTTTCTGATTGCCGTCTGTAATGTAGGTATACGAAAGCGAATTTGTTTTGCTTTTTGCAGTTTAGGTGAAATTAATGTAGGTAATGCTCAAATATTTTTTTGGGCTTAGAGCAAATTTTGCAAGGATAAAAAAAATTGGTAATGTTGATTGATACTTGCAGTACCTATCTTTCGAATAGACTAACTTGCGTTCGCTTGCTGCTATTACGACTTAAAATACTATACATACATTTTCAAAAGTTTCTGATTTTATAGATACCAAGATTTTATTTAAATGAACAGGGGACAAGTCTGAAAAAATTTCATACCGGCAAGATACTATTGCAATTCCATTATCATTGACCCGATGTGCGGAGTCTACTAATTAATAATGGTCTCATAATGAATGAAAAGAATTTTATTTGATTTTATTGTATTTAGAAGATTGTAGTTTCAGTGAAAAATTATCGGACAGCTATTATGACGCTATTGTGTTAGTAGACTACCAAAACTGTAAAATGTGTCAATTTTGACACCACTGATAGTTCATTGGAACACATTGGCCATAGCAGACTTGGGTCCATTTTTGGTCCGCAGGCTATCTTGACCTTTTCACGATTAAACATATACCTGTGTAGAAGCCATTAAGGGCTAATGTCCTATCTAAGGCTAGGTTAATTAGTATTCCCATACTCTTGTGTTGTTTGCTCTAACACCTTGGCTCGTGTGGCAGTTAGCGACTTAAGTGCTATGCGCATACAGAGAGCTGCTGTTCAAATTTGATTCCCATTTCAAGATGTACATGGCGATTGGGTTTGGAAACGTGATATATAGCACTATGTTGTAAATTGTAAATATGTGTTACATGAACCAATTAAGGGCAAATATATTCTAATGTTTTTTTTTTTCATCGTGGCTACTTCTTGTGTATTTTGCGAATGTCGAGTCACAATAAATCACTTTCAAATAGTCCGCACTGTCAGTCACCGTCCAATAAATGTTTTAGTAAAATGGTGGTCATTGTAATTAAAACACTGTATTTTTAACAAATGTAACAAGTGTATGAAAGAAGAGCTGTAATATTAAAAGATATTCCACAAACAAAAAATTTAAAAAAATCCTTGCTTGTTTCTGCCGGAGTCTTTTCACATAAAGTGTATTTCGAACCGGTAGTAAATTCAACTGTTTGTAACTACTTGAATAAATGACATTTTCTGATTTTGATTTTGAAAACTTTTCACGGACTTTTAGAGACAACTTGAAAAGTTACGTTACACATAATTCATTTAATGTCACTTCACTGGTGCACATTCATTAATTTTTATGAGATAAAGCATCACCGATAAAATGCAATAAAGCTCAAAATACACGAATTTGTGAAAATAAAACGAAAACACAACGTCTCACTCTGCAAGTCCCCGCCAAAAAGGATTGTTAAGATCATTTCAAATTAAAAACTGCAACTGTATTATATTTACACAAATACAAACATGCTATGGTTAACGAAACCATGGTTGCATGGCATGATCTGCATATTTGGAAATAGAATTAGCGACGGTTATACAAACACTCTGAATTTAGACTGTATTTTTATTTGGCTGACATTTTTAAGGGTTGCACTCTGTTGGAAATTCTATAAAATATTTTTCAACACAGTGACATTTATTGCAAAATACAAATCTGTTTTTTTCCTCGCAAGTGTGTTGAAAAACGTCGTATGACATGTGTGTGCATTGATTATTACACTCTCGGCTCACTTATCTTAATACCGCCTGGAGTGTTAATAACCAACTTTGCACACATGTATCATAATGTACATATAGAATTATTCAGTACAACTAAAATTGGAATGAAAATTCCAAAGCAACTATAGTGGAATATGTTTTTTATTTGGCCCTTCCTAAAGTTGGGAGAAAAAGAACATCCATATATATTGCACAACTGCGCTTTAGCTTCAGATCTCAAACATTATATTGATGGTCTTTGGAAACGACGAAGTCCAAAAAGGGAAGGCATCAACGTCTATAATACGTATTCAGCAAAAAATACTCATATCGCCTGTATACTCTATTCGCTTTCCAAATTCGAGCTGTTAGCGTTGTCGTTCTGGCTTAATTTTCAAGCTGCACTCATTTAACCAAATTAGGGGCTCTAACAGCTTCATTAGACGACCACACAGGATGAATAGCTTCATTTCGTGCAGTAAACCAGTCATTTGCGATATTATTAAATTTCACTGCGAATGTGTACCTAGAAATTACATTTCGAGCAGCTCTAGTGCTTGCGTTTCTCTTACATGCAAAGCGGTGCTAAGTTGGCTCTTGGCAACAGTTAATATTTCAGCGGGATTAGCAAATGAGAACTGTTCTCTAGGAATTTTAAAATAGATTATAGCAATTGCGAATATGCTGTAATCATGTACTTACCCCCTTATTAATAATAAAGCTATCAAACGTTTATTAGCTAAAATTCCGAAGTCTTTATCTGACAGATGACATTTGGTGATCGAAAGAGTGAGACGGGACATATTACACTGATTTAGTTAAAAAGCGATTATGAATAAGGGGGTTAGTTTAAGGGGGGCTTTATCCTACTAATCCTAGAAAATGGTTTCAAATAAGCTAGAATTAAAATATACAAAATCTTCCTCTTTATTTAAATAAGAAGAACTTGAATAAGTACGAATTATCTTAATCGTTAAAGCCATCGCCTAAAATAACAATCTAATCTAAATAGCTTTTCAATGCCAAGTGAAATAATAAGATAAACAAATTATACTTTTTAACAGCGATTTTATTGTTACAAGCAATCTCAAGACTATATCTGAGAAGAAGCAATTTAGGTCAGGAGTATTACATTACGTTCGCATTACATTAAATCGAATTCTTATAAAGGATATCGTTTTCCTATTCCACTGTGTTTCCATTCATTCAAATTGTTTATTTTCATTCGTTATTAAGGAATTTCGTAGAGAATTTCTGCAATATTAGAAAATATTAATTTATTAAAATTAATTTAAAGTATTTTTTTTAATCTTTCATATTGAAATCTATTATAGGTCTAGATACATTAAAAACAAATTACACTGAAAAAAAAAATAGACTACAAGTGACTACAAAATTTTATTTAACAGTGACACAAAATTTGACGACCAATAACCTAAACAGAGTGACTTGCGAACTAAACTTACCAGTAAAAAACTAGTTTTTGTTCGTTATTAAATTATTTGATTAAATGCAACTAAAGTTCCCGACAACAAAACGTCAACTTACATAACTAGTTTTGTAGATCATTTTTTTCAGATGCTGGAATAATTTGTAACCATTAAATTTATCTCTTTAAAAAGACGCCCCATAGAGCAATTATATGAACAGGAGAGACTAATAATGTAAAAATTCAACTCCTAGAGCACCAAAATCTTTGTAATTACTTTTCACATTCTCAAGCTTCGCAATACCTTTGCAATTTAATAAACAGAAAAGCAATTTGTCTCAACAACACAGTACTATACACTATAATATATACTTGGAAAGCGTTTTCAGACAGTAATTAGAAAAGTATTGACGGTGTACGTAAATTCAATTAAAACTTTCCACCAGGGGGTATTAAATTTCGCTTCTGTCCCTAGGCATGACTATTTGGTTGGATCAAGTGGCTTGACTGGTATTTAGGAGATTTGGAGAATAGAGAAGCTTGTCATTACACAAGCATCCAATTTGTTTGAGGATTACGAGTGGTCACGTTGTAGGAAAGTTAACTGGAGTTCGTAATTGAGTAGGAAAAAACTGGGGACAGGCGCCATGAGGAGAGCTGATTGAAATTTGGTGACGTATACTTTAGCGCATATATTGAAGGATAACATGCAATACTTAGATACTTGGTAGTATCTAGAAATCTGTAATAAGCTAAGGGTAATAATGTATAGGAATTATGTATGTACGCAGAAATCTTCAGTCATAGGTTTATGGAGACAAGATAATCACACAAATATAGCAGAGTTTTTTTTTTGCATTACATTGCTGGTCCAAAATTTCACCATAATAATGTGGCTAAACGTTTTATGCACTAAAGTAATGATTAAATTTAATCTTACGATAAAGCAAGATTGAGTTTTGGAATAAAAATAAAATGTTGAACATATTTTAAAATAATATCCACTATCTATCAGTTCACTAGAAATGCCTATATTTCTTTTTATTTTCAAATTGCAATCTAGCTCAAATCAATCCGCAAGAACCAAACGCAGTGGAAAATAAAACTCCATTCCGGACAAAACTACTCCGCGGTGGATTAATCGGGCGATTTATCAACCCTTGATGTACAAAACCTGATTCCGGAACTCGGTTTGTTTAACAGATAAAACTGCGGGTGTTTCTGCATTGCCGTTTCCACGCGTACGTGTTGCGAGCGACGATTTTTTAGGTAACATGGTGACACATTTTGCGCCTTTTTGTGGAGAGGAAAAGTTGGGCTGACGTAGTGTGAAATATTCTTTTAATAAATTTGTGGTAAATGTGCCTAGTGCATATAGCTACAGAGTCGATGTTGGTATGACTATGTATAAGTGGCGAATTATACGGCACCGAGCTCCTGTAGTTAGTTTTGTACTGTAATGTAGGGAATCCACCGAGTTTGCACGATCGTTACCGCGTAGTGCGGTGCCACGCCGTTGTTTTATCAATTAACGTCCCTTGTATCTGCCCTTTGGCGCTTTTGCCGCCCCTACGCACTCCCGTGGTTTGACAGTGCGTCCGGTCATATGTAACTTGTCCTAGTAATAATAATATAATCTACAATCAAGTACTTGAAAATAAGTTTCTGAACTAAAATAATTCCAACCTAGATGTAAAGTTTAAATTGACGATCAAGTAAAAAAAGAAATTCATAAGAATATGAGTAGTCAAATATCATCATCAGTCTATAATGTCCCACTGCTGAGCACAGGCCTCCTTTCACAAATGAGAGTGAAACGGTTGGGCCTATACTCCACCACGCGTGCCCACTGCGGATCGGTGGAGGTAGGCTAGTGGTCAACCTACTGTTGGAATTTTTCAAGTCGCCTAGGAGGCATCCAACTAGCACAATTAAGTGATAACCGGGACCAACGGCTTTACGTGCCTTCCGAAGCACGGAAACGCTCGATTTTAAATACCACTAGGTGGTCACCCATCCAGGTACCGACCACGACAGACGTAGCTTAACTTTGCCGATCGATTAAGAACGGCTAATCATGCTACACCACGAGCGCGTCAAATATATAGTTTATATAGCAATTATAGTTCTTGTATTCTTTCTTAAAAAAGCGAAAAGCGTAGCGAAATAGTACCTTATAAAAAACCTCGATAATCTACATGTTAGAGAACCGCACTTGCAACCGCAACTCGCAAACGGCAACGAAAAAAAGGACAATCGACAGGAAAACGAGTTGCACTGGCTGCCAGCTAACCAAACTGAGAACTGGCTCACACTTTTTATTTTATTAAAAGAGAAATAAACAAAATACTCGATAACGAGAGCATTGGACCGAACTGGAAGTCTGTAAAAAAACCTGCGTACCGTAGTTCTGATGAAATAAAAAATATGCAACTGAACCATAAATTGAAGCTACCGTTTTAACATGCTTGTTACAGGCATATTGAATTTTCTGATATTATAAAGCTTCACTGTTGAAATACAAACTTCAGTAAAATATTATGGGAGTTAATCGATGACCCAAATTTCATGATTGATTAAAACTTTTATATTTTTCAAATGAAATCATTTCCAAAAGTAAAATATGTTTTATTATTGACATTGGAGTGAATCCATTTCTCGTAGTGAAAAATATGGCTCACTAGTCGACGACGCTTGCCAAGTTTCTTATTGCTACGAAAGCAAGGCAAATCTGTCTGTGCTTGTGCAAAATTGTAACAAATTTTATTTACTTCGTTCACGGGTCGATGTCGTAAGAAATATAGAGAGAAAAAACTAAAATTGACCAAAAATAATGTATTTCAAAATTTTGTATTTGAAAATATAGCAGTAGTTAAGGTAATATAATGTTTATTACATACCATAAGTACATAATCATATCGACAATTTTATGATTGACTTAGAGATTAGCCCCCTTACTCATAAAACGTTATTTAACTAATAAGCTGATTAAGTGGTCACCTAACTAATGTCAAATTGTTTGACAATGGTGCCGATTCTGTTGAAAATCGCACTAAACTAATTTTAGTCACATCTCATCTCTTTCTTACGAACATTATTGAAAAAGGATAGAACATATTTTAAGTTGTCAAATTAATCTTTGCCGTTTTATTTTGCATGTATTTAGGCGTAACCGCGATAGATGGCGACTAAATTTATATTGAAAACAAGCATTGGACTAATTTGACAGGACTAAATTTCTTACATCCTTTTCTTATGTTCTTTGTTAGAAAGAGACATAGTGAGATTAAAATTAGTTTAGTTGTAAACAACAGGTCACGTTGTAGGAAATGTGAACAACAGAATCAGGGCCAATGGCCCTGATTCTGTTGTTCACATTTCAGTAGATTTAGTTAAATAGTGTTTATGAGTAAGGCCGTACTTAGTACTTTAGTTTATTGGACTCGAGCAATTATCATTTGTTAGTGCCGTTTTAGCAAACTCTAATTAAACTCCAAATGTAGGCAATTCATAAGACATCATCATAAATTTTGACCTTATTATGAATTTCACAAGTTCAGCAACGCATACAATAATAAAAGCTATAAGAAAAAAGTTTCAAGATCGTTCAAACACAAAAGAAACGCGAGGGTGTCAGATAGAATATTTCTAAAAGGGCCACCGAATTTTTAAATTGACTGCTTTGCATTCTTCCTTCAATGGTGAACGACATAAAATTTCCATAAGCACAAAGCAACAATATACTCTATAATATTTTGTTCGGCGGGAAGTCTTTTGCATAGAAAACTGAAAGATTGGCTTTGTCCGGACGCACAAACAAGCAGAGTTTGTATTCAAAGGCATAGAGCCCTCAACACAGGAAACGATTGGATTGGACGTAAATAATAAAAAAGAATATTTTGTGGGAATAAACACTCTATTAATGTAGGTACCCGAAAATGTACTGGGTATATTTTTATTGTCGTCAGTGAAATTTATTTCTGCTTTTGAATTAAATTCGGGTTGTTCCAGCGGGTGAGCCGTCTATATGTTAATGTGACCCTGTCGATCTCCCCTGATATTTGAAGTCAATCAGCTGAGTGTTGTAGCTGTGATTGCGAGACTAATAAACAACAGGATTCCATTAGAATAACAAGAAATTTGAACATGTTATAATGATTATGATCTAGATAAACCAAATAAATAGGTATAAAATGCAAAATCACCAAAATGACAAAACCGGTAAATCAGTAAAATTCAACATCAACCATTCAGAAAAAGCAAGCCTTACAGACTTATCCTAGACGGCGCGGCGTACAAACAAATTTTCGCTTCACATTTGCTATATTTATTTACTCACGTATAATACGACCGGCGACAAACTGAGTCATTTGAGATTCGCTGATGATTTAATACTTTTCTCCGAAAGTCCGATGGCCTTGGAAAAAATGCTACAGCAATTATCAGACGAAAGTGCAAATGCAGGGCTCACAATGAATATATCAAAGACAAAATTAATGACCAATTCCTCACAAAAATATGCGATTACAATTAATAATCAAGAGTTAGAGTATGTAAGTGAATACGTTTATTTGGGCCAATTGGTATCACCGACAGAGAGCATGCAGAAAGAAATAGAACGAAGAATAGCAAACACTTGGAAGAGATTCTGGTCGTTGAGCGAAGTAATGAAAAATAAAGAAATGCCTATGGCAGAGAAACGAAAAGTCTATAATGCTTGCATACTGCCATGTCTTACATACGGATGCCAAACTTGGGCCTTAACTATACAACAACAAAATAAATTAAATATATGTCAGAATGGTATAGAGAGAAGCGTATTGGGAGTAAGAAGAAGGGATAAAATACAATTAAAAAAGATCAAAGGAAAGACTAAGTTTAGAAAAGTACAGTCAATATGCAGAAAATTAAAATGGCGTTGGACAGGTCATATGCTGAGAGAAAAGAAAGAGAAATCGACCAGAATAATAACGGAATGGTACCCTAGAGAAAGTAGAAGAAGTAAAGGAAGACAGCCAAAGCGATGGGAAGATGACTTGAAGCAAGTAGCTGGGCCAGAATGGTTATGTACAGCAAAGGACAGAAACAAATGGAAGTCCTTGGAGGAGGCCTTTGTCGAAAGACAAGCTGTTGAGAGGAGAGACAAGCCGAATGCCGAGAATATGTTTTAGTTTAAGTTAATTTATAGTTTTCTTACCTCTATTGTTATTGTTATCTTTTTTTTCTTTTAAAAAGTAATGTTTAGTTAAATAAGTTAAAATCTAACAGCAATAAAGGCTTATTTTATTTATTTTATTTAATACGACCGGCATAACGAGTGGCCCTAACAAGAACGCCTTCCTTTTACCGTGTACGAGATCTAATTTTTCCGTTTCATCTGATGAGACGACGCAGCTGACACCGGCTGCACGGTTCGTTAGCCGGCACGGCTGCAGAGAAGAGCAAATCGGATTTCTTTGAGATGAAATTAGCATCACTTTGTAATATTAACACCTGATGTTGGGTCTTATAGGCGATGAATTCTCAGATAATCGAGATATAACGTGATCTTGAGCAGAATTGGATCAAGACGTAAATGGCCGTAGTAATAAAAAATATGTGTCGGCTCCTACAATGAATTCAGATCCAAACGAACATTAAGTACGACGAATTAACCATTCAACATCGTCTTAATTTTATAATTCCTAGCTATTCATCAAAGGGTTTAACATCCATTTATTAATTTAGTTAAACTTTCCGACACCAATTACGTGAAATCACTTAATAAGCTTTTAATTAGTGGAAAGTAGCTCGTATAAATGCAAGCAAACACGATGATTATCGATGTCAACATTGCTATCAGCTTACATCACTATCGGTTCTGCAATCGTGATTCATTAGGCTGCGAGGCGATATCTTTGAAGGGGATTGGCAATCGCTTTGAGCTATTAACACTCTGATTTACGAAGTCCCCGGGCAATCATTACATAAAAGGAATGATCACACGTATTTGCATTAGAGGTTTTTTTTATAATACTGCCCTAAAATAAAAGAGCTTTCTATTATGGCATGGAATTAATTTGTATTTTTACTACCTTCGTTAACTTATTTACTTTTACGCTATCAATTAATCTACTCAGCCACTCTGATTGATCATTGCGACAAAAGGTATACCAGGTTTAATTAACAAATTAGTGAGAGTATTTAACAATAATCGTCAACTTTCATTGTTTTTTTTTTATTATTTGGTATACAGAACTGATTACATAAAATCTTCTATAAGGCATACCATTTTCTTTTAAAGTTGGACTTAAATATACTCTTCTTGACCTAGACACAGCTTGTTTATCATTGTAGGTATAATACTTAGACTAAGTTACTTACCAATACTTAACAAGGGTAAAAAATATAAAAAAAAAACATAAGCAGCAGATTACATAAGTTACCGACCGCAGTCAGAACCTTATTGTTAATTGAGGTCACAGAACCGGTAAACAAAACGACTTCCGAGCGTAAAGAATTTGATGATGAATACATGCGATAGTGTGGTTCTGGAGACAACTACCTAAAGATAAAATATGATTGTTTCGCTCATTTAAATCCTAAAGCATGATCAAACCGAGGATGATAAGAGAAAATAACATTATGGAAGTAACCCAATAAAAAAAGACAGTGTATCCACTCTACGCTAACTAAAGGTAACGACCATAAAACCAGTAGCTATGCTGTACGAGACGTCGCAGTTCCGACGTTATCTCGACATAGATGAATGTGCTTGCACGAGATTGTTTCACAGCTACAGTCCTAACAGTGACGGATGTACCCGGTACCTGAGGGTTTTAATCGTGCGATATCATAATTTAATTAATTCGCTTTATAGAATGAAGGGTTTACGGCCCGCCTGATCCGGTACCAGTTAACCTTTTCCCTTTCCCAATGAGATCTGGCGACCTTACTCACGCGCAGGAATACAACACAAAGTTATTTCACTGCGGTATTCTGTAAGGTGGAGGTATTTCCTCAGTCGAGCTGCTCTTTGAGCGAAATAACGCTATGCATCTTTAAAATGTTAGAAAAGTCTTTAGAGGGTTGGATGTTTCCGCCGCAAAACGATGTTATAATATTAGAAATTAATTAAGGTTTCTTCACGATGCTTTCCTCCACCATTAACTCAAACTCAGAAGAAATACCTATATTAGGTATTTATGTGTGCAATAATAAGCTGCCAAGTCTTGTGCCAAGTTAAGAAAGCTAATTTCCCAACGATCAAAAATAATTCAAATAAATAAAGCGTAAAACAAACAAAACACGAAACACCCACTAAAGAAATGTAAACTTTAGTAGCACAAGCGTCTCCAGATAGTGAAATGGTTGAAGTTTCCTAGACGACTTGAAATGTCTTTATGATTCCCCGGAACATCGTAAATTGATATTTATTCTGAATCCTTCTCCCGTGCAGTACTGACTTAACCTCTTAAAATTGTAGATTTTTTGCCAGTTTTGGTTCTAGGATCGTATATAGGTTCTGGGTTCATACTCATGACTCGACATTTTATGAGTGTTATAAAAGTTTTCATATTAAAACTTGTCATATTTGATGAGGAACTTTTAGTTTTATGACATCAGATACGTGATGTTATTACTGAGATGTCAGTTTCTCATGTGAAGTTAGTAGATGCCAATATATATTATGATCATGGATCTAATAATCAAAAGTAAGTGTTATATTTCTGAAAATGTTATGCGTGACTTTAGAGCGACTAATAATGTTTTTTTTAATTCAATCTCATTTTTAATAAGAAATATTAATCTACATTTTTCTATTAAATATATGTTGTTGCGGCGTCTGTACTGCGCATACGTTTATCGAACGCCTACGCGGGACAAACGCTCGCGTGTAGGCGGTCTAAAAAGAACTGATTACAAACATTTTGATTGCGGGCTAGTTGGCGCGGTTGGTTAAGATTCCACCTATCGCGCCGAAGGTCGTGGGGTCGATTCCCACATAGGACATGCATTTGTGTGCATGTATTTACGAACAAAAAGTAGTATATCAGCTTTGTATAGGATTAGATAATTGGATGTGAGGAAAGTCTCAGGATATTTATTTATATTAATATTTTTAAACGTAGCCCTTTTTGATTGTAACTTTCTACATTCTACAATATCAAAAGATTTTTTTTCTTTTGAAGCACAAAGATTTTATTTTATTCAAACAAAGAAATCAACAAATGTTTTTAAGCATCAGACTATTTGACTCAAACCAAAGTAAAATATTTTGGTACGTGCATTTTCAGCGCACTTTATATCTATTTGGCAATAAGTAGAGTTTTCAATGGCGGCGTCTGGCGAACGAAATGAGATTTTTACTACGGTAGTAATAACTTGATAGAATCTAGGGCACGATTCATATAGATACGAAATCATTTTAGAATTTTTCCCGATTGGATTTTCCATTTGTGTGCTATTTTTGGTTTTCGATTTTTCAATTTGATGACGTTCTATAATTATTAACCCCCTTATTCATAATCGCTTTTTAACTAAATCAGTGTAATAGTGTCCCCGTCTCACTCTTTCGATCACCAAATGTCACCTGTCAGATAAAGACTTCGGAACTTTAACTAATCAACGTTTGATAACTTTATTATGAATAAGGGGGTGAGAAAATACTAATAAAGTAATATAGCAACAACATTCTTGTGTTATGTATGCTTTTCCTAACCTGTTTGTTCAACATGTTACCTTTTTTATTTATTATTCTATAAGTAAATAGCTACATCCTTCCGTTATCCATTTCCATTATAAGAACAGCGAGAAAAGTCGTGTCCTCCATTTTTTTTTCATCCTGTAAGGGTCCTTCAATGAACTCGGCTACAAGAAATTGTTACAAGAAAGGAGCTTGATAATAAATCTAGCTTTTTATAGAAAATGCAACGGGACCGTTGAAAGCTTTTCACGGAATCTTTTGCGGTTGTCGGTGCTATGAATATTACTGTGACGATAGACAATCTTTTATGAAGCGTGTACTAGGTAATGAGGTACAAGTAGCTCATAATAATAATAGTGCATCTGTATTGTTTTGAAGAAAAATAAATTAAACATAGCTGGTTTCTGACCTGCAGTTTTACACTTGTACCCAACGGATGTTATGGTTGGAATTTTTTACCAGTATAAAAGCATATTTTATGCTTTATTCTTGAGTTTGCCCCATCTGGGATGCCCTCAGGCGATGTTGCTAGTAGGTTGGGAGCTTGCTTGCCAACTTCTCCACGTAAGGCTCAATTTACATTGCCGCGGAATGGAGTGGAAGCGAATTTTTGCAACGAAATTGTACATAGTATTGACGCAATCATTCGCTTCCATTCCATTCCGTAGCAATGTAAATTGAGCCTTAGGATGATAAGGCTAATCTTTTCTGAGCCGTCACCTTTTAGTAAATAACAAAATCTTGAGGATCTGTCTAATTACTAGCAAGCCGTCTTGATTGAGCAACAAGCATTCACACCAACACATTAAATTAATAATAATAAGTCGGACGTAGGATATTTTGATGATTTTACTACGTTTTTTTTTTTATACCACTTGGGTGACAAACAAGCATACGGCCCGCCTAACTTGCTTATTAACCCCTATCAATATTATAGATAATAGATATATAGCGTTTGACTAAGGCCTTAAATAGTCCGCTTATCTCGTAGTAGATAAGGCTTTGAACAGTAAGGTCATGGACAATTCGATTTATTCACGCACATAAGCATTCCTGACTGAACAGCTATACACAACCTTTGAGTAAGCAAACCAAGCCCTGGCGGGGCTTAGCTGATAGAATATTTTTCTAGTAAAGACTTTGAATGTTAGCGCATTTAGGATTTCTATGTTGTAAATAGAGATAAAAAAGTAAATAAATGCTTACCTGTAATCATTTGACTGGCCGTTGTAAGCAGTTTAACATCATTGTCTGCATCTTGAGTTTCCAGTCGTACAGTCACATTCAGCGGATCCAGCGTATCATCTCCTATTCTTCCATGAAGAGTGACAAGGACTGCTGTTGTTTTCCCAGGTACAGCAACCTCTGGAGCTACTACTGAGAAACCCCTGTGAAAGAAAGAGATAGATATAAGTATTATTGTACTGTTTTGCATTTCCGCCCTATGAACGGTGATTGATATTACTTGAATAGAGCATGAATCAATAAAAAAAAAACTATTAAACAGTAAAAAAAATTATTTGCTTATCGGTTTTCTACAGGATATATTTTGGAGAGTGTGCGCAGGAATTATTCAACCTTATTCCACCATCCCCATTTTTACACCGTACCACAAGACGCCGGAAAAATTTTCACCCGTACGTTGTTGACATACCGAAAATACGGACATACAGCGTTTTGCTTCCTCATTTATAATGCGGACAGCAAGGGAGTGGACCTTGCTTCCTGTCTCTTACAATCTAGGAACTTTCAAGGCCAGAGTGAATAGGTTTCTTCTGGGTAAGCGTGTTCTTAGGCTTCTTCATCGTCCCTTATGGGCGGATCAGTGGCCAAACGCAAGCCCACCTAATTAAAAAGAATAGAAAAAAAGGGCCTAAAATTTTAAAGTACAAGTTTAAATGGGATACCAAAAAAGGTTTTTATGCTCTTTTATAAGTTGGTCAATTTGCTAAATAATATTCCGTCGAATTGAACCTCAAATCATATCTATCGATTATGCTAATTTTATTCTGATTTTGTATGTGAGTGAGCTAAATAATATTGGAAGCTTATCAATGCGTACTCATTGCCCATTCAATCGTTTTACTGAAGCACATTCAGTTAATTATGACCTTAATTTTGTATGGATAAGCATTCAATTCAGAGTTGTCAACTGCTGGCTAGTAGGTATCAATAATAAAGAACGTCAAAGTTTTGAGTCTATATTAAAATAATTAGATTAGATAGCACAATCTAATCCTAAAACTTGACTTACTTTTTCTATAATACGGACCTCTCTAAATGAGTGTTTTATTAAATTTAAGAAGAGATAATTCGAGAAGTATAATAAAACATAGATATTTTTCACTATAAATAGAAATAACCAATTCGATATACCTAATCATTAGGCAATGGTTGTGTTCAGGATATAAATAAAAAGGTTGTCTCAAGGGTTGAAATCCTCCAATGGATATGTATCAGACATATCGACTGTAACCCTCATCAAATGTAGACATTATGGGGCCACTAGTCTTGTAAATAATATATCTCATGTAAGTATACATTAATATTTTAGTTCCAAGAGAAATAATTATAAATTTTACAACACACTTGCTCGTAAAGTGACTTTATTGCACCGTTTTTAGTAACTTAATGCAGCTTATTACGCACTAGTGCTTTTTTACTTTACATTACCGCACAGTTGTATGATAAGTATAATCCCGATTATGTTAAGTTTGTACCTCAATGCAATTTATATGTGTGTAATCGAAGGATTCAGGTTGACAGCGCGTCGCTGTCAAAAAAAAAACCTGCGCGCCATATTTGTTAACGTTCTCATTGTGTGGTTGATTATTATCAAAAAATCTAGTCCAAGAAATACAAGTCTGTTTTATTCCTCACAAGTGTGTTGAACAACGTCGTATGACACGCGTGTGCTTTGATCATTACACTCTCGGCTCTCTTATCGCTTAATACCGCCTCGTCTATAATGCCCAACTTTGCACACATGTATCATAATGTACTATTATTTATAGGTGAAATTGTCTGAGGAATTTCAAATACAAAATAGTACTAAATACACTGAAGCTTTAGCACACAATATTGCAGCACGCAGACAGCGAGCAATTCTATATATAATGTTAAAGGAAGATCCCACTACTCAGTTTAAAACTAACTAAACAGTATCAGCGAACACAAACAAACAGCGTAGGCCGATGGACAGTCTCTGTGTTCAAACAGGATGTTGCACGAACGGTCTCGTCAAACAAAATTCAGTATTCTGAACACACGTTGGAAAATACAATAATTCGAACGTGTCCACGCGATTTGTCGCACTGCAGACTTTGGTTGGAGAAATTTTCAATATTCCCCTCCTCTCGCGGAATTGTGTTTTGCTGCCCTGTATTTTTCGGTTGTACGACATTCGTATTGCTGTCAACTGGCCAACTACAGTATATTTTGCTTGTGTTATTCATGGAAAATGCTCGGTTCAAATATTGAAGAGTAAGAATTTTGAAGTATAAAGTTGGCTTGGAATTTTTGCTTCAAGGACTGAATAATTCAAGAAACCGTGTTTGTAATTCAATGTACTCTATCATCATTATTCACAGGTAATTATTCATTTACTTTAAGTTAGACTTTACCAAAGCAAGCCACAAAACTTGCGCCTTCTCGGCAAACTAACTGGAACGTGTCAATTTATGCCTTTAGATGAGGCATATGAATAGGTAAGTAAGCGAGAGCTTAACACAGATTCACTGAATATTTCAAAAGGAACTGTGCACCAAGCTTTGCACGTAAGCGTAGGAAATACAACTAATCATAGTTAGTCAACATCACTACCGCTGGGTCTTCATATAAACTTATGTAATACGAAATCAACCAACGCTTTCAAATAAACCAGGCTGCTCCCACAATGGGCTAACTCAACACAAACTTTTGGATATACAGTCCAATCTCGATATGTGTCAAGCGAACCATAACGTCAAACGGCATCTAGAAAGTCTCCAGCGGAAACAAAGTTAGAACGAACTATAGTGCGGGTGGAACTTCTAGAACTACGGTACTGCGGCTTCCTGAACTTACTTGGTTTATTTGTGCGCTCGCTTTACTGGGACGTGTGATGTTTGAGTGTGGACAAAGCCTTAGTGAGGACAAATGAGTATACAGTTTTAGTGCAACCCGTTTTAAATCGTTATCCAGTTGTCAAAGTAGTTGTGTTTGTACTTACAATTAGGTAGCTTCGTGGAGACACGGGATCACATTTTTATAGTGACTGACATTTTATTCACTATAATTTATTTAGTTGATTTAAATATGTATGAGAAAGCTTACATAAAAAGACAGGATTTGATAGTTTTGATGCAATGTCAATCTGTTTCTCAGTTTAATATTTATTATGTTTACCAAATCTTCTGTTAATTTTAATGAAACTATTTACATTTTTATGAAGATTACTTACAATAATACTTATGTAAATACATCAGACAGACTCTTGGAATGAGAGGTATAGCTTTAAAATTTCTCATAAATAGTTCAAAACTAAGAGCCATCAGAAGAATTTCTGAACTTAACAATAAAGAATTCCTTGGCTAGACAAAATATTTCTTGTTGCCCGATAAAAACCCGATCCCATTTTACCCTGGGGCGCTAAAATCTGTATTATCTGCGGTTTTGTATGTACATGTTTTTGGAACGAATTCGAATAACAAAAGGCTTACAAATGGACACTTGCCAACGGCAGTCTCAGCCCAATCGATACGAATCGTTTGAGGAGAGATTGCTTTCCAGCTCCTTCGTTAGAATTTTGGAATAGGCTAGACATTACACGCTGTGATAGCTTTTTGATGACTATTCCCAGATTCAAAGATATCGACGCTGACTTATCTATCGGAATTCTTGTTTAAAATGTGACATTGAATTTGAATTTATAGGTTTAATTATTCTTGTAGATGGTTTACTTGTTTTTATCAAACTTACTAACTCGTTACAGTAAAGGCTACTTTGGTGTCAAATGATGGTATATATTTTTGCAAGGGGCTTATCATCTTTGTTATTGAGAACTATTTAATGGACTTTAGAAATAGACGAAAGTGTAATATTATATTAGTTTCCGGTTTCCGGGTCTTATATTTTAATCCAACGCACAATCAATCTATATTATCATGATCCTATTATTATAATTTTATTCTTATTTTGTTTCAAACATATTCTCGAATCTTTATGTGATTAGATATAGACAGATATAGAATAGATTACTGTATATTTGTATCACTGTTGGCAAGAAAATAAGGAGCCCAATTTAGGAGCTAGCGCTTTTAAGTCTTTTGTAGATGAATTTTGATAAAATAATTTTAGATTCCTAGAGTTAGAAAATTATAGATTGATAGCGTTAACAACCTTAACTTGTGCGAAGCGTAAGCAGTTTCAATATTGCGTTCGTACACTAGTTGGTTTACAGTCAGACAACATGTTGATATGGATTCCTTGTCTATAGTTCTCGATAAAAGTATCAATAAAAACGAGAAATTGGCATTAAAATTATTTATGTATTTTAGTCGTTCAAACTATGTACGCGTACTTCGTTTCAGGGCGTTTTGCCTATACCCGTGCTCACGGACTGTAGGTAGTCTATTACAGTTGCTCTATTAATATTCTAACTCTATGGATTTATTAATATCTTATGCGTATTAAGTTTCATACATAGAGTAACACATATTCAAATCAATGATAGGGTGCAAATTGCGATTGATTTTAGATTCCTACAGACTTGAGCCTGCTGTGTCCAACAAAATAATCGTCTATATTTTTTCGGGAGGGTAGGAAAACAGTAAAGTGGTTGGCGCGCGTGACTTCATTGTTGCCCAACCGATACTTGACGGGTCGAAACGACCCACGCCGCGAATAAATAGAAATGGTAACGTTTTATACGTGACATCCGTATGGAGGATATTATTTAGTCAGCAGAATTTAATGCAACACGAGATGTTTGTGTTTTTTGAGGGCTTACGTAGTAATTTTTTGTTGTTCAGAAATTGACGTGCATTGTACTATTATCCCCAATCCATAAGGTCACAGAATGAGGTTAATATGAAATAAAATACGACGTTGTTAGATCTAATGGTTGTCTTGTATCTCGATGTGGTCGTTATTATAATAATACTAGCTGTCCGCCGCGGTTTCACCCGCGTACCCGAGGGATATCCTACCCTACCCTACCGTTAAGTATTCTTAAATTTTCTACGCAACTTTCTTATTTTTTTTCCGTAAGCACCTTCTCCAGAGTATTACAAAACTTTAAATAATAAAGCCGGCCAAATGCGAGTCGGACTCGCACACGGAGGGTTCCGTACAATATTACAAAAATGCAAATTAAAAAAATGGCTTATTGAGCAGGCATTTTATAAGTTCGACGACATGACTAATTAAATTAAACTGGCATCTGCCAGTATTCTGGGAACGTTACCCACTGGCACGGATTTAGTATAGTTTTTATTTGTAAAGATTAGGTTTAGTTTAGAGTAGTTTTTATTATTTAAGTTTTTTTTGATTGTATTATTAGAAGTGAAATAAATATTACTACAACTGACATTGAATTTTAATATATTTTACTTATTGTTATTATAAATAATTACTTTTTTAGTTTTTATTATTGTGTTATGTTGTAAATAATGTTGCCAATAAACTACTACTATGACTATTAACTAACTCATTAAAGATAACTAATACAAGTGCTTTAATTGTGAACTGAATTGATGATGATGATAAATAAATAAATACAAATATATACCCAGCTTATATAACTACAGAAATAACATGTTGTAGAAAAATAAAATACATAATCAAGAGAAAGAAATCCTCTTTTTCCTTATCTCAAGATATAATATAACTATATTATTACAAATATCCAATAAGGATACACGCAATCGAACACAAACACGTGGCAACGCCATCTGGTGTTGTTTCCTGGATACTCGCTGATTGAAATGTACACCCGGGGCGATATTTGCCTTGAATACGTTAATTTTGATCCCGTTTTGGGAAATTTATTGTTAATTGCTTAAAGTGATGCTATAGAAGCTAGTAGATGCCTAATTGAAATACTGTTTATTATATTTTTATTTAGAATTATGATGGTTACAGTACGAATGCCAGATGAATGTTTATTGGCACATTAAAAGATTATTAAAACTATTTGAACATCTATTTGTATCTTATTCTTCTTATCATTTTTTTGTACGGATTATCCGTTTTAGATCTGACCAATGTAAGTGATGATGTACTTGTAGAATCCCTTAACATAATTATAAGAATGGAAATTATAATTGCAAAAGTGTTATTTTCTAACGTTTTTTTTTAATTATCAAAAGTTTTATGTATCTTTTTATTTGTAAATAGACTACATTAGCTAAAAAGAGACTGGAATTTAACTTTTATTAGTTATAGTTAGGCTTCATAACTTCTTTATTGAATAAATATACTTTAACTTTCAGATGCTAGTAAGTATTAAATTTATATGCACATAGAGTATATTACCCAGAAACTAAAAACCAATACAAATAATAAATTTCCATTCGCATCACATTCAAAAAGAGCAACTTCTCAAACCAATTCTTATAGCGACACATTTTTTCCTAAAATCATTAAGGTCGAGGGCTGTTCAGCTTCTTCCATAGATTTTCTGTACAGTGTGACTGAATACTTGCCCGCGGCTCATTACGCCCCTATGAATAATTCATGCGCTAGCGCCTTATCCCCCTCGCCTGCCAGGGCTGCCAGCCCTACCGGGGAGGGTAGGGTTGGCAGACAAGGAAAATCTTGGGTTGAGTGTAATCTTTATCTAGTGGAGATTTGGGTTCTGTATTCGAATTAAATTGGATGGTAAGCATGTGAGTCTTTAAGGATTTGTTTTGGGAGAGCTTCGGAGTAGAGTGAAATTATGTTAAACAGATCCAATTGACTGAGCCATTACCTTATACCGATTTAAAAATATTCTACGGTAATGTACACTTCTAAGTAAGTCATCCCTAAGATCGCATAAAATTGAATTTTAAAGAAAAACCGACGGTAAAATCTCCAATCATTGTAGTCAATATTCAACAATACAGTGAGTACAACCCTACCCCCTTCCCCCTAGCTCATACCCACTGACCTAAAGGCTTTAGATCGAGAGCTCATTGACATGTCTTTAGATGTTATATTTTACCTTTCTTGGCTAAAATATGTAAACACTTGTATTCATACGTGTGGTTTTACTGGGGTTTTGACATCATTGTTGTTTTATTTTAACAATGACTTTATATGTATAGGTATCATATCCATTTAATGTACCATACCATACAACATCCTCGTAAGCTTTTACTTTTAAAAAATGGTAGGTACGAGGGTAGGTAAATTGTTTATATTAATTCACAGGAAAATTACCAGTAAAAAAATTGAACTTTTTTATTTTTAGTTGCAATGCATTTTACGAGTAAACTTGCCTCAGCACGCGACTCTACCCGCATAGTTATTTTTGACTCACAATAGACTAAAATATCACTATAAGTACGCTACACACAAACATGTCTCAATCCGTACAGTGATTCTTATGTTATAAGGACACCAATGTACAGAAATATTTATAACATGAGTATGCTAGTTACTCGTATATCACGAAAATACGAACTGTGTCTATTAGTTAACAGAAATTATCAAAACTATCAAAACAAGTGAAAATAGAAAATGGAAATGGCCTGTGCAAAATCAGGAATGCTAAGCATCATTAAGACTAATTAACAGTTTCAACTATACAAATTGAACAATATTTGTACCATGAACGTGATATTTCAATACAAAATGGACTTATTTTAGCTTCCAGCAGCAGATAATGGAATTCACTTCGCAAATGCTCCAACATGCACCTGAATACGTAGAATCGAAACAAAGGCTCTATATCTGGACCAGTGAAAGCCAATGGACTGTGTACGCAGATAGCTGTGGTGTGAACTAGAACTGACTTTATTTTGGCTCCTTTATTAAGTCATGTTCATACATAGAATTACATTATGTAGCACCATTGAACTGGAAATTCTGTGGTTTCTTTTTCAAGTGTTTACATAATTTCAGGGTTCAATAGTTCCTACAAGCAAACCCATACAGAATGCTTATATTTAAGTATAGATCATGTCTTTGTGGGGACACATTGTGTTACATAGATCAGTTAAAGAGACGCCGCAGTACTCACCATCACGTCGGGGTCACCAATATAGGGACGCCTACGGGGATATGAAATGATGTACGCGAGAGTCCAATGCCAACTGATATTTATTTCAATAAGCAAGCTTATATACTAGTACACGTTACATTGTGTCCCCATATCTTAATTAATATTTTTAATTAGCATACTCAAACTCGCAGTATAGTTTACAGATTTTGAGTGCTTAGGTGCTCAACATAATTATTGGAGACCAAATAAGTATGTTTTTTTGTGACAATGGAATTGACTATAACTTGAACAGCTTTCCTCTGTGTGCAACTCTGTATTTATCTGAAATTCGTATGACGCACATTGTCCAGTGCAAATAACACGAGTTGCCTCCGCACTGGGGCCCAATACTTGTGCTTTTAACAATGTTGTCTTAGCTATAAGAAAATTCTAGATATCTGTCTTAATGTTTTAAATATAAATATTATGCTCACCGCATCGTGGAGCGCGCGAGAAGGCTGCTCTACCCCGTAGCTATTCAAGCACACAGCAACAAGTTTACAACTGTTAAGCTATATATAGTTCATCGATTAATATATCCATCAATGGTGGCGATTCTGTTAAAAATCGCACTAAACAAATTTTTGTCACATCACATCTCTTTCTTACAAAAATTATTGAAAAAGGATAGAACATATTTAAAGCTGTCAAATTAGTCTTTGCCGTCTTGATTTACGGATAGACGTACAGTAGTACCTAACTAATATGGCTTACCGATGTACCTGCGCAGAAGATACATTTTCAAAGCGCGGGAAATTCTATTGGTCGGCAGGTCGGCAGCTGCCGCCATGTTAACGCGCGCCGTGCGGAGAGGCGTGACTTGCGAGTGAGACGGAACTAACAGCTGCAGTGTATTATGAAACTTATAGCAATGATCTAAGGTTGATTGTAAGTTTTAAGCATTCTTTCGTTAATCTTCGGGGCCGTACTTTCTTTTCTGTGCGAGCGAAGATTCACGACGCGCCATATCAGTTGGGTAATACTGTAACAGCGTTAGAGGGCGACTTGTACATTGAAAACAAGCATTGGACTATTTTGTCAAGACTAAATTTCTAACTTCCTTTTCTTATATTCTTTGTTAGAAAAAGATATAGTGAGACTAAATTAGTTTAGTTGTAAACAACAGAATCAGCATAAATAAATATTTATTAATACAATATCTAAATAATATCGCCTCAAGCTAAAGTAACAAGACTGTGGTTATAACTTCGAATACTCTTTGGTGTCAATCAACCAGCGCAGAAAAAAGAGACATGTCTACTCTGGGCCATAAATAGTCTCGCCATAGAGTTATAGAACTATCAGCTGTGAACAGCTTGCATTCAAAGCTCCCAGCAATAACTAACATCTAGCCAGCAGCCTCAGGCATATGCCTCACTCAGAGGCCGTATTCTATATTGATTTATAGCATATCCAGTGAAGCTGACTCCACATGTCAGCTTGTCAATAACAGAAATATCTCTGTGAATGCTGTTTGTATACTCATGTACAGTTGGGTGATAATTTCTTACATAAACACTTATAAATATACTAGCAAGATGTAACTACAGAGCGCCGCGGCTATGCCATAAGTAATGTTTAAAATAGGATTTTTTACTAAAAGAAAGCTTTGTACAAGTAGTACCCAACTAATATGGCTTACTGATGTACCTGCGCAGAAGATACATTTTCAAAGCGCGGGAAACGCTATTGGTCGGCAGCCATGTTAGCGCGCGCCTTGCGGAGAGGCGTGACTTGCGAGTGAGACGGAACTAATAGCTGCAGTGTATTATGAACCTTATAGTATTGATCTAAGGTTGATTGTAAGTTTTAAGCATTATTTCGTTAATCTTCGGGGCCATACTTTCTTTTCTGTGCGAACGAAGATTCACGAAGCGCTATATCAGTTGGGTACTACTCTACTTGTTGTTACTTACCCAAATAAACCGATCAAAATTTTTTGCTGAAGTAGAGCAGTTGTTTTTTTTTTCTCCTAATGGTAAGTCCTCATCGCATATATCATTAAATACCATGGATTTGCCAATGCTCAAGCTCAAGCTTTTGATACCACTAAACAACGATCGCAATTAATTTATTATTTGTTCAAAATACCACCTACTGATAAAATAAGTTATTTAAAAAATCTAAATACCCACGTAAGTTATTGTAAATATTCTGAAAACTGGTCTTCCAGTTTCTCTGAAACTGACCTTCTGGTTGTAACGATCTTGATCGTTTCCCTATTGTAAGAGTAAATTGCCAATCGGCCAAATGTAAAGATACTTATAATACTTATAACCGGGAGTAAAATTTGAAATTGTGATTATTGTGAACGTTAAAATTGTTATATACTTAGAGACATTTGTTATGGTATAATAGCGAGCTGCAGTGTGTTTGTTCAAAACCTCAATTAATTGACCTCAATCAAATGAAGTTCAAGACCTCTATCAATGAACCCAAAAAGTGGGCGTGGTTAGCTGATTTCACGTTGCAAAGCGAGTGCGGAGGGACAGTAGGTACAAACTACCACATTTTAATAAGATAATTAAATTACCTATTGAGAATTTCATTTTGTTTTGTTATTTATTGAATATCTTTGGTTGTAGTTTCTAATCGTAGTTAAACGATATGTACCTATTTTCGAATACAAATTCCTGATAAATTTAAACATACTTATTTATAAAATCATTTGAAGCTATTTGTATACCACAAAAAATCGGCTAGAAACATAAAAATACCAATAATTTAAATATAACGCTCACTTACCCATTACTTCAATATCAAAGCAACGTAACATAAATAACCGAAGTCAACCGCAAAAAACCTTCCCAAAAGGGTTGTCCTCAACAATAAAAAACTTATGTGGGTACTTCCGAACCCCCGTTTAGGTTCGCGCGGCCTTTCACAACAAAGTTGAAAAGTTACGTCAATTAAATAGATGACTTTGTGAAATAAATCGAGTTTTCCGAAGCTCTTAGTTGGAAAGACGTCAAGTAGTAAATTTTATTAGCAAGACGTGAAAATGATTAATTGATTTTCGGTGTCGACGCGTCGCCTCGAGTTACGGATGACAAACAAAATTACTACAGGATGATTCGGAATTTCTGTAGTGTGTAGGCAAATATAAAATATATGTTTTATTTTGGTGCGAAAAGTGTAGTTTTGGCAAATAATTATCTAAAAATGGTGTTAATTCCTTTAATTCAAAAAATATACAAGAAACAAAATAAATGGCTTTCGAAAGTTCTTAATTAAATTCACATAATAATGTATGTCATCAAGGTACAAATAGTAGAGCTATGTCTGAAGGAATCTAAGTTCTAACTTAAAGTGAATCAACCTGTATATTACAGTCATGATTCAAGTTAAATCAAGTAATCAAGGGGAGGTGATTTAAGACGAGAGATGAATCGTGATTGAAACTAAGTTACAATTAAGTGACTGAAAACAATAATTAAAAATTCGATTCAAGTTATGTTTAGGAAGGAATATTAATAGAGATACTTCTCTTTTATCTTTAAATATCGCTGTAGAGTTCGATGACAGCTGAGTTCTGAAAATGTATACAAAAATTATCGAAAGTAAATTAGGCAACCATTTGATTATGGACTGGTTGTTGTGGAAATTGTAGTTGCCTACGCGAGCGAAGCCGTAACTGAAAGTATGATATAATTATGCATATTATAATACCGTCTTAGTAACGACCAATAATAATAACGCGCAAGTGATACCCCTGGTGTTGCAAGCGTCCATAGGCTAAGATAACCGCTTACCATCAGGCGGGTCGTATGCTTGTTTGCCACCTCAGTGATATAAAAAAAAACTTGAAGTAAAACTGAAACTCTACAATCAAAGCAAATCTAATTTACTATAAGAAAAAGATACGTCATCTGAATTTGCTCCTTATCCAACGACTGTCAGCCATGTCCCAATGATAATTTATTCATTATCTTTAGCAGAATGTCAAATAGACGGATCATAATGAGCAGACAGCTGAAAAGAACTCATCCCTCGGGCTCTCCAGGCGAAATCATTAGCAGTGTGTCCATCAATCACAAGAAACGCTGACTGTAACGAGTATAATTACGAATAAAAGGAAAATAATAAATAAGAGAAAAAAATAGGAATCACTTAGCGCACTGTCATGGATTTTTGTGTGGGTAAATTAATATGACTAGTGATTTTAATGGGGATAGTTGAGAGAGCGAACAACATCTAAAAAGGTAATTGAGTAGGCCGAGCGGACTCAAAGAGGCATCAATGCGAAACAAATATAGAGTGATGATTGCATATTGTGAAGGTAGACTAACTGACTGGATACAGGTGGCTCAAATCTACTACTATTATTGGACATAGCTTGGCTGAACTCCTTTAGTATATCGAGCAAACCAATTCCGCAACTTGTCAGTGACTTTGCACAGATTTTGAACTAGTTTGAACAGTAAGCACCAATCACTGCATCTAAATGTTTAATGTGTCCTTGACATAGCCAATCAGAGCGTATTATCGGTGGTGGGTACTTGAAGGAATAGATTTCAAATAATTGGACTGTTTTACAAAAAACTTAAACCGACTTCAAAATACACTAAGAAGTAATCAAATCCTGATCTGATGACAATGAGACCAAACGGGAAGTGTACCCTTTCAAATAAAAAAATAATTTTCCAAATCGGTTAATAAATGACGGAGTTATGACTTAACAAACATAAAAAAAAAACAAAAAAAAAACATTCGAATTGAACATTAAATTCGAACCTCCTCCTTTTTTTGAAGTCGGTTAAAATCAAAATAGACGTCATTGCGCTTCTTTGAGTTAATTGTTCGATGGTGAAAGAAGCATGAAATATTACACAGGAATTCCTTATTCGAAAAGATTTCCCGAAAGGAATTTAACCTCTATGGGGGCTAGTATCAATAATTAATCATTTCCATGAATACAAATCACATGCAAGAACATAAACCCAAACAAACAACCGAATTTCCTTGTCCCAAACGTCAATATTCCCTTAACAGCTATTAAACAAACTTCCATGTTACCTGTGCATTAATAACCAACCAAGTTAAAATGTCATTAACTGGATGACTTTCCAGAATAAAATTAGACCTCTAAAGATCCCCTTTGTTTGCAAGTACTTACACATCACCCTGGCCTTTTGAAAAATGATTATAGTCAAAGTTTCCCCGACGCGATTTTAAAGCACCCATCAAACGAACTTGAGGCTGTCTCTTTCTAATAAAATGGCGTTGAAGGAGATGCCAAAACTTTGAGGCATATTAAATGGGCAAGTTGTAAGTCTGTCTACTTTGAAAGTTATCGGCAGAACTAAGTGTACGCTTAGACATCGTAGTTTATGTTATAAAATAAAAACAATTACAACAAAACTAAAACTATTTTCATTTTGTTACTACTAATGTTTTGATTATACAGTGGTTTTATTAAAAATGCAAGTGAAATAAATTATTAAAAGTTTTTAATTATAAAATATTATTATTTTCGAGCAAAGCTCAGTTTCGTTTCGAGGAAATAAATATTTACTGTTTTAACAATGACTAAAACGGTAAAAACTAAACGACCTCAAACCCAACGCAAAAATTATTTCTACAGTAGGTACTACGCTTGACATGTATTCATTTCCCCTGTCGCCCCACTGCCCCAGCCTCGAATGGCACCACAAGTGCGCGTTGGGTTTTACATTTTTAAACATAGTTCTGGGAAGGTCAAGTCGTTTATTTCAACTTAATGAATGAATGCCGAGCTTATGCTGAGTTTCATATAAACAAGAAGTTTATGTGTATGCAATGAATGAATTAGAAACAAAAAGGGTACCGTAATACCTTATTTATAAAAAATATTTAAAGCTACCCAGATATTCACTGATCGATCGATATATTTAATTTAAATAAATCGTAAAGAATATTGTTAATTATTACACTATTACAGTACTGTTACAAAAACAATGGCCCTGATTCTGTTGTTTACAACTTCACTAATTTTAGTCTCACTATGTCTCTTTCTAACAAAGAACATAAGAAAAGGATGCAAGAAATTTAGTCCTGTCAAATTAGTCCAATGCTTGTTTTCAATTTAAATTTAGTCGCCATCTATCGCGGTTACGTCTAAATACCCGCAAATTATAACGGCAAAGACTAATTTGACAGCTTTAAATATGTTCTATCCTTTTTCAATAATGTTAATAAGAAAGAGATGTGATGTGACTAAAATTAGTTTAGTGCAATATACAACAGAATCGGCATCATTATTATTATACTTATTTTCTTTTATTTATCAGCCTTAGACAATCATCCGGTATCTTTAATTAAAAATATAGAAACTACTTTTATTTTATGATATCGGTAAACAAGCGTTCGACTCGCCTGATGGTAAGCGATTACCGTAACCATATGAACGCTTGTAACACATAGGGCATGATACTCAAGCGTTACCGATCCTTCCCCCCTCCCCAATGACTACTGGCGACTTTACTCACACGCAGGAACACAACATCAAGTTATTTGGCTGCGGTATTCTGTTAGGTGGAGACACTTTCCCTGTCGAGTTGCTCTTTGAGCGAATGAACGCTACGCTCTACCTCTCTTAAAAAACGCTATGCTCTACCTACATCTTTTGTGCTCTCTCTCTCTCTCTCCACGCTAGTTTGGTGTTTACGTTTGCAATATGCTTCTCGAACCAAGCCAACCCCTTCAACTTGTTCAACCTTATTCCACCATCCCCTTTTTATACCGAACCACAAGACGCCGGGAAAATTGTCACCCGTACGTTGTTTACATACCGAAAATATGGACACAGCGTTTTGCATACTCATTTATAATACGAGCAAGGGAGTGGAACTTGCTTCCGGCGTCTGTATTTCCTGAATCTTACAATCTAGGAACTTTCAAGGCTAGTGTGAATACTTATAGGTAAGCGTGTTATATCTAGAGGCTTTGTTATTGTCCCTTATGGGTCAGCGGCCAAACGCAAGCCCATTTAATAAAAATAAAAAACCGGCCAAGTCCGGCCGGAGGGTTCCGTGTAATATAATTTGAGTTAGTTATAAAATATTGAATGAAAGGTAAATTGCGGTTTACGATTTATGACGTATTAAAAAAAACTACTTACTAGATCTCGTTTAAACCCATTTTCGGTGGAAGTTTGCATAGTAATGTACATCATATATTTTTTTTGTAGTTTTATCATTCTCTTATTTTAGAAGTTACGGGGGAGGGGGGCACACATTTTACCACTTTGGAAGTATCTCTCGCGCAAACTATTCAGTTTAGAAAAAAATTATATTAGAAACCTCAATATAGATACAGCACACGTATGGGTTAGATGAAAAAATAAATTTTGAGCTTCAGTTCTAAGTATGGGGAATCCCCAAAATGTATTGTTTTTCTTTTCTATTACCAAGTTTCAACAGTATAGTATATAGTTCTTATAGATTCGGAAAAAAGTGGGTGTGACATACGGACGGACAGACAGACAGACAGATAGACATGACGAAATCATAAGGGTTCCGTTTTTTGCTATTTGGCTACGGAACCCTAAAAAGCAAAAGTGTAGGCTTTATTAGTGGGCAAATCTCTAGCTATTAGTACATTACAATCCAGTCCATACCATAACTATTATTCGAAAATAAAATCCCATTAATCAGTTTAGGCTCTGATAAGGCACTTATAAACACTGCAGTTGACTTTACCTCATCATCATCATCAGCCTATAATGTCCCACTGCTGAGCACAGGCCTCCTTTCACAAATGAAGGTGAAAGGGAATGGGCAATACTTCCACCACGCGTGCCCACTGCGGATCGGTGGAGGTAGGCTAGTGGTCAACCTACTGTTAGAATTTTTCAAGCCGCCTAGGCGGTATCCAACTAGCTTAACGACAATTAAGTGATAACCGGGACCAACGGCTTTACGTGCCTTCCGAAGCACGGAAACGCTCGATTTGAAATACCACTAGGCGGTCACCCATCCAGGTACCGACCACGACAGGCGTAGCTTAACTTTGCCGATCGATTAAGAACGGCTAATCATGCTACACCACGAGCGCTTCACTTGACTTTACCTAATTGTTAGCATTCCTAAAATATAAATTAATAATTCATGTCAAACAAGTTATTTTCGACTTCAAGATTCTACTAAGTAGTATAAATATAAATAATAGCACAATACTCACGTGGTACACTTCCCAGCATTCGCTAGCGCTAGATGTAGCGCGAGCAATAAAACTGCTCTCACAGCCATCTCGATATTCAGGTCAGCGCATCGCCACCAAGCCGGATATTACACCACGGACCTGGAAGACGATGGTACGTTTAAACATGCTACTGTTAGAGGAATGTACTGTGATGCAAATAATGTGGACTGCGGGATTTTATTTAATTGTGTTTCAAGCTTTTATTTATGTAATTTGATATTATATTGAGCATAGACTTATAAAAAAATTTGGACGGAGTGTCGCCTAAAATCGAGTGGTGTACCAAAAGGAAGCCGGCCTTCTTGTAAATACATGACCACATGCACATATACATAGGATACACCATAGGAAGCCGATCGGTTGTCATTCCGCATTGAGACGTTGACAGTGACAGTAAGACTCAGTATCACTTGTGCCTGCTTGGGCCAGTACTGATTCTAGTCACGCATACGTAGGAAATATTCGGCTTAATTTCATATAAGGTGACACTCCGTCTTGATTTTTTTATACGTCTCTGGTATTGGGTTAGAAATAAGTTTGCTCTGTTATTTTTTAACCGACTTCAAAAAAAGGAGGAGGTTCTCAATGTATTTTTCTTTTTTTTTTATGTTTGTTACCTCATAACTCCGTCATTTATTAACCGATTTGGAAAATTCTTTTTTCATTTGAAAGGGTACGCTTCCCGTTTGGTCCCATTGTCATCAGATCAGGATTTGATTACTTCTTAGTGTACTTTGAAGTCGGTTTAAGGTTTTTGTAAAACAGTCCAATTATTTAAGGAAATCTTCAAAGGTCTAGTTTATTTTCAATTCTTCATGTTCGTTAAAACTTATCCATTGCCTTAACTTTACAAACAACTCCAACATTGACTTTCAATATCGTAAGTATTTCTTTTACCAATAATAATCCTCAAAGCATGTTTGACCGTCATAAACTTCAGCGGCGGTGAGTGGGGGATTTTCCGTGAAAATAAACGTGAAATTCAGCAATTCATGAAATCAGCACGTTTCACCTTTCCCAATAATACTTTAACTACACACGCGTCAATAAAATGCTGAGTTATATCAGTTTCTAAGATTATTTTACCGTTTTTCTGGGTACAAGTGTATTTACTGGGTTCTGGGCACAGATATACATCTAAATAGATGACGCGAGTGTATGTACTTCGCGTGTCAAAATCTGTGCAAAGATGCCCCATCTTGTTCAATGTTCTTCTTTTGAAACTGTTTCGTGCGGACAGGGAACTCACATAAGGCTGCATGTTCACCAGTAATGTGAAGCGAGGGATATGTTTAGCTGACAAATAGGATAGCTTTATTTTCAAGTAAAAAATCTAATGCCAGTCTAACTAAATCAATCGAGATAAAAAAAAAGTTACAATAATGTTACACGCTTGGTTTTTATACGGATAGAGGGACTTGCGTTATCTATTTAGATTTATGTCTGTGGTTCTGAGTATTACACAGGTTGTTGTTTTGGTCAGCGACGAGTGACTCAGGGTCGATAATACAACTGATACTGGTGCTAAAAAAAATATAAAAAAATACTTTATTTTTTTATAATAATAAAAATAATATTATTTTGAAAATCATGTAATAAGCTTAAATATAGACGTTATACTCAACGGGAGTGCGAGGGGGTAAAGGGGTGGGGTGATGGCGGCTTGTGCCTAGCTCTAGTCAGTGCACGTGGCTAGTGACCATTCTTTGCGGTAATTTTATTTCAAATTGACTAAGGTATTTCTCAACGCATTTACAGTATTTAATGGAATTAAGTCCATTTTTGGAAAATGTATTTTTTGTACTACCGCTCCTGGCTCGCTTGTCGCTGACCAAACAAACACCCTGTATTTATTATCAATGAGCGTTCTTATACCTATTACAAACATAACAACAAAGTAGTAATAAAGACTAAACTGATCCCATTAATTCTATATAAACTTAAACTGTTTCATAAAATAATAGTTGAAGCAGGTTTTCGATTACTTGTACAGCCTCTAGAGCGCTTAATCTTACAAAAGCTGTATTTATGATATATAAAACTGTTTTACAACTCGCATGAAGCCCCAAACCAATACGGGCTAGAATTTCTAAAGGTCTCTCATACAAGCATATAGATATCGTAGCGTTGGCATGCTGCTTTTGATAAGGTGGAGAGAAATACCGCGAAATGTTGCTATGCTGATCCAAAAAGATATAAAATAATTTTTGGAACATTGAAATGAAACAGCAGACTTAAGTTGTAGAAAGAAACGCTAGCTCAGGTTTTTTTAATTGTTTTAAAAACTTAAAAAAAAAACAAAGACATTAACTTCTATCGTTACGTAGGGTTGTTGTTTCGAGTTATAAGTTCATATTCTATCATAATCGTATACTCCAGAATCCAGACAACCACATTAATATTAATTGCTGATTCAGCAATTACTTACTCGAAGAAAAATATTTTTGTAAAGTTTTTTTAAATATTTATTGCAATTAATCTGTACTTGCCTTTGTTTAGATATTTTTTGATGAATAACTACTCGATGGTTTTATGCAAGAATAAAAACATTCCGTATTTTTTTACTGCCAAGAATTAAGCCTACTTTAAGTCACTAGATAAGGTCATGTTTTAAGAGTGCGTATAAAGCAAAATAACAATTGAATAAAATGTACCCAAGTAAATAGTATTTAAATGAAAAAATATTGTTATATGGGTATGTTCATTATATACGCGAGGGTTCTATCTGAGCAAAAACATAATGGAATGAAATTTCCTCGATAGAAAAAAATCACAAAGCTACCTCTAATAATAATGAATTTTCGGTTTTATTCGTTCATGGTGTATCTAATTAAGTCAAAAATTCGATAAATAATATCACTAACATATGACCTAGGGCTGCTACTAACGATTTTTCGAAATATTCTATACTTTACGAGCTATTTAGATAAAAAGCGCATAGTTCATTTTTGTTCCGCGAAACACGCTATCTCCACCTCATCTCCACGCGAAGATTAGACATAAGTTTGTTTCATCTGACATTGCCATATTTTTCTGGCTTGGTACACACTCTTAATTAATATTATCTAAACATTATTACTTACATCACTATTGTGAGAATATCTAATAAGAAATCCAATAAATAGTAACTAATCTAATTCAATAAATTAATAGATAATTGTATCTACGTCGGATTTGTAATTAGTAGTCAGAAGTGGAGATAATTTGTGTTAGGAAGGGGAATATAACTGAACAATTACCCGGGAACGTGATTAACGGGATTCCCTTGCGATTCTACCATTAAAACCTGGACCAATCAAGTTATATTAATCATTTGAATTTGCGATGGGCGAATAATTAATTTTCTATTTTGGAACATTGTTTAATGGGATCTTAGTGTATTTTTTTATAATTACCTATTATTTAAGTTTATTGTTTCTTTTAATGAATTATACGTGGAATTATTTATAAATAATTATCCTGGGACTTCCTTCACACACGGTTATCTATTTGAACCCAAACTAAGCTGAGCTTGTGCTATGGAAACCAGATCACTGATCTTCTACGTATACTATTTTGTCTTGAATAGATACTTAATACAAATACGACATACATACATGTTTGTTGGAATCGAACCCACGACCTGCAGGATGATAGGTTGTGTCTTACCAACCATGCCAGCTGGCCCGTCAAGTAGTATTAGTCAGTATTTTTTTATTTTATCACATACGTGGTAGTAACGGTCAAGCATTATTATAATATGAGTCAGCCCGTTTGGTGGCTGCTACACTTGTGTTGAAAATCTGTCACCAAGTACCCACCCCCATATGTTCTGACAACAGTCCTTGAGACTACCTGAGAGCCTTTTTAGGTTTTATGGATATTGTGGTAAAAACTAAGCATATTTAAAGATATAAAAAGTAGTAAATGTAGTATATATGTTATCTGGTTTCCATAGTACAAGCGCTGCTAAGTTTGGGATCAAATAGCCGCGTCTGAAGAATGTTTCTGGATATTGTTATGTATACTTAATATTATAAAGAGAGAGAGCGTATATTTGTTAAAGGCATTACCGAAAATCTGGTGCTGCCGTACCATTGAAATAGAGTGAAACAGTCAAAAAGATGAGGAGTACAGCTAGGCTTCACATTATCACCAAACAGAGAGACTGTATGGTGGTTCGGCCGTACCAGGTTCGGTCGTCTTTATATGCGGAGGCTAAACTCCAGATCTACTGATCCGATTCAGAATATTCTCTGACTAATAAGAAGCTACATTATTCCCGAGTACTATAAGTTACATTTTATCCCGGGATAACAATACATCCCTCGAGAACGCGGGTGAAAACACGGGACGGAAGCTAGTAATAATATACAATTAACAGCAGATAATTTATTTATAAATTAGCTAAGGGCGTTGTTCCTTTGTTAAAATTAAATCATTGTTACGAATAATAGGTTATTATAGAAGCACAATTCCACAGGTGCATAATACCTTCCAATACAATAGGCAGTGAAATAGCAATCCTTATAATCAATAACACAAAGCTTAGATTTACTCACAAATGTTTGTAAAACTTGCGATGTGTATTGGTATAGATTCTACTATGTAAAATGTTTGCACTGATTGATAAGTACAATCTACCTTATTGTTCCATAAATAAGTACCTATATAGAGTGACTGGTAATTAGTAAACGATACTTAAGACACATGATTGTACTTATGATAACAAACAACTTTCCCAAAGAAACAAATAGGGATAAATAAATAAATTAAATAAAAGCTGATAGTACATTCTTATATTTGCTAGGTACTAAATATTATGGGCTCATGTGCTAAGTAAATTAAAAAACAATGTTTCTTCGGGAAAGTTGTTTGTTATGATGAGTACTAATTATAACCAGTCACCCTATATAATGTTGTATTTATTAATTACCGTAAGCATAGATATAATGTAAATTAATAAATAAATCAAATGTAACATAACTTGATTGTAAGGAAATATTGTAAATAATGTAGTGTATGTAATGATAATATCTGTACTGTACCTACGGCTGTACCTACCTATGCTCCACAATAAAATACTTTGACTTTGACTTTGACTTTGACTTTTGTAGTGTGTAGTAAATATGAGATTTTTATTACATTTGTTTCAACCTCGAAGTTTAAGTTTATCTGAAATAGTACTAGTTACCCGCGTACGTTTTTTTTTGCGCGTAACCATAATTATTTTTCTGAACATAGTAGTAGCATAAGTTAATCCTTATACTATCTGCCATTCAAAACCCCTTCAAAATCGGTCGAGCTGTTTCAGAGATTAGCAGGAATAGAGAAAACGACAAATAAATGTTTTTTTTGTTGTAACTACTGTATATACTTTCATATGCATTTAGTACTTTTTCGATAAAATTGCGGTTTATAATACTTTTTCTCCCTAGAAAAATCTTTATTTTCAAAAAATAATCGGCTATTTCCAAAAAAATATGAAGTAAA
The DNA here is from genome assembly GCA_951394255.1 of Polyploca ridens. Lineage (NCBI taxonomy): Eukaryota > Metazoa > Arthropoda > Insecta > Lepidoptera > Drepanidae > Polyploca > Polyploca ridens. Next base: position 12,779,631 of record OX596255.1, on the reverse strand, counting down.
CTCCGCCAAAACCAAACATGCTAAAGAAACTCACTCAAAATACACAAAGACCTGACCTGACCCTTATTAAACGCCCCTTATTATAAACCCTAGTACACAAAGGTGCTAAACAGTTAGGGCAGGACCTCCCCACATAAGGATTTGAATTAGAGTCCGAGCTCAGCTGCGTAAGACAGGTAAAAACATAAATTGTTCCCTTTAGACATATTACAAAAGTACCCATTGTAAGGCAACTCTCACAACTATGGAAGGAAAGAAATTTGTAAAAACACCGGACCAAACTAGTTTAATAGTTGTTAATCAGCAATTTTGGTGTTATCCATACAATTTTAACTATAATATTGTGAATGCGAATGTGAGTTTGTTTGTTACGCTTGTATGTACAATGTCTAAGCGATGAACATGGTCGAATCCTTGTTGCCTTTATTTTATGGTTTCCAGTAAGGCAGCGTTTCCCCCTTATAAGGCCTAGTTAATGCTTTGGCGGAAAAGTGTTTTTTTAGGATTTGACTCAGGTTGTTTTTTACTTACGTAATGTGTAATAACCGATCCGCAGTGGGCACGCGTGGTGGAGTATTGCCCATTCCCTTTCACCTTCATTTGTGAAAGGAGGCCTGTGCTCAGCAGTGGGACATTATGGGCTGATGATGATGATGATGATGAATGAGTAATCATAGTAAGTGATATTATGCTGTACTGCACTATGCGTCACAAATTAGAAATTAGCACCATTTTATAGCAACACCAACATTAAATATAACAAAAAAAATATGACTAGAAATTGTACTTAGATAAGTATGTATCGTTCGTTGTTTTTTTTTATTATTAGCATTATATTGGACTTTCTAAAACAAAGTTGCGCGAAATACGTAGTAGAATAAGCTTTATTATATATCCATACTAATATTATAAATGCGAAAGTAACTCTGTTTGTTTGTATGTTTGTTACGCTTTCACGCCTCAACGGATCATCATGAAATTTGGAGAAGGACATAGGCTACTTTTTATCCCGGGAACGCGAGCGAAACCGCGGTGGACAGCTAGTAAATAATAAAATATATTATTATATGATATTTGTTGGTCGGCTGTAATGTGGAAGCAGCCTTACAGATATTACAAAAGTACCCCTTCTGGGTCTAATGATGGAAGGCGTTATGCAGTAATGCTGGTGAAGCTATGAAAAGATAATTAATTAAGCCATCTTCCTTTTACGTGTCGAGGGTGTATGTCATTGTATGGCTTAATATGAGCTATATTTCATATGTAATGTAAGTAAACAATGACGTATTATTTTACCGTTTTTTTTATATACAACGTTATTTTAATTATAACCAAAGAACTGATACATCCCAACAAAGGTTATTAAATGCATTTTAATAAAAAATAGCTTAGGATTATGAAGATATGTTAGTTTTAAAATTCATACAATTTGACCTAAACTAATCTATACAAATATTATATAATAGAGCGGAAGAGTTTTTTTTTTTGTTTGTTTAAAGGAGCTAATCTCTGGAACTATCAGTCGGATTCGAAAAAATATTACACTAATAGGAAGCCACATTATCCCGGATTATTATAAGCTTTATTACGAGAACGCAGGTGAAACCGTGCGAGACGGCTAGTATGGCATAAAATCATGTAGATAAATTGACTCTACTGACATTGATTATACCTTGCATTAAAACTACTTTTTATGTCGAGCAAAAATTTTACTCTAAAAATTTCCAAAAAAATATATATTGGTGATATGTACAGGACATCAAAAATTCGTTGCCAGCGTGCTTCAATATTTTACAGTGTAAGGATTTGGTTAAAATTTTACATAGAGCTGTTTGGGTCTGGATTAGGTTGTGTATCTCTTGAAATTAGGTCAGCTTGGTTGAATAACGTAAACACGTTTATGTTTCAATTTAATTTCGTTTTAGAAACGACTACGATATTACGCAATACGCGTTTAGCATTGTTATTGTTTTTTTTGTCTTGAACAACATCGTTTTTTAGTTTTAGTTTATTGCTTGCTTTAAGTGTTATATATGCTTTATTTATTATATTTTATGTCCAGTAGTATTTCACTGTGGTATTCCTTATACATTTTTTTTGTTGTATTGAATACCCCCGTTTTTACAGTTTATTTTAACTCCTCTCCATCCAAAGGTTGCCTGGTAGAGATCACTTTTAGTGATAAGGCCGCCCATTGCAACACTTTCTTTTTTAAGTTCTTGTATTTTTTTATTTTTTTCATGTGGTGTAACAATAAAGCGTTATCTATCTATCTATCTAACACAGAAATAGGCAGATTTAAATGAAAAAAATTGTTTTAAGATCCTAATGATCTTACGAATATAAATAAGCGAAGAATCGTTTTAAACTGCATTAAAACACTTTGCGAGTCAAAACTGGGGGCCAGTGTCACAAAATTTATGTCACAAGTTTTTCGCGACACTTATTAATTAGTAGGGAGTCAGAGGTTCGTCCCTCAGAGGGTTCAAAGTACTCTCGAGTTAATGGTTCCGTAACTTGGAAGTTAAAAAAGGAACGGCCAGAGTTGTTGGCTGATGTTGGGACATTTTATGTTAAATGTAAGTCACATTGAAATTTTATGCAGCCTGGGAGCCTGACCTTTTCCAGGATAATGAATGTAGTTGTTATTTATGTTTGGGTTTTTATGTTACTTAATATTAAGGATAAGATTTAAGGTAAATAGAATAACTTTACATATTAACCTACTTTAGGAAACTAATTATATTGTCACGCATAAAACGAAATAATATAGTGATAAAATGGTCACAAAAATAATTGGACTGTTTTACAAAAAACTTAAACCGACTTCAAAGTACACTAAGCAGTAATCAAATCCTGATCTGATGACAATGGGACCAAACGGGAAATGTACCCTTTCAAATAAAAAAAGAATTTTCCAAATCGGTCAATAAATGACGGAGTTATGAGGTAACAAACATAAAAAAAAAAAAAATACATTCGAATTGAGAACCTCCTCCTTTTTTTGAAGTCGGTTAATAACGTCACATTATTTGAAAATGACGGTAAGGTGGTCTTTAAATATGTGATAACTTATACAACGTCTTAGTTATACTGGGTGAATATTTCGAGATGGCATATTTTCGAAGAACGTTTTTTTCATACATTATGATCGAGCAAGTTTGACCATTTGTATGAAAAGTACAAAAAATGAGAAATCTGTATTTTCCCATGGCAAAAGTTGTTCAACATAACTAAACCACATAGGTTTCGAAAAACTCATCATAAATTCTCCAACCAGTATAACGTTTTTAACGGGTATTAGTATGTTACGTACAAACAGACAAAACGCTTGGTCTTATCACTAAGATAATTTATTCCAGACAGGAAGGCAATAGGAAATAACATTTATACATCGATATGATTAAGATAATAGGTACGAAGGATAATGTATATTGTACGTGATTTGATAATGTTTACGACTGTACAGAAACTAATTTATTCATCACACAATACTTCACATTAAACATGGACTGAAAAATATTTTCTAACACTAAACATAACATTATGAAATTTTAGAACATTTTCAAAACATCTACACATAATAAGTTATTTAAAAAGTTTTGTGGCCTATATAAAATTCAGCAGAAACATAAATTCGACAGCGGCGCGTGAACTACAAACTTTAATAAAATTAAAAAGTCCAACAACGCTGTAACGGCATTGTGAAAAACTAGGCCACACCACTAGAGACTCGCTAATGTGCCCATGACACGGTGGTGTATTCAAACTTTAACACTTACCATGAAAACATACGGGAAGCTGCTATGTTTATAGCCGCTGGAACTGCACGCTGGTGCACTCACGTAAAATATTGTAGTTTATTGGTGACAAAAGTTTTGCGGTCGTAAAATGTAGCTTTATTTGCTAGTTTAATATCAATGCTTGTCACTAATAACATAAATACAAGATTAGGCCTACCGGAAAATTCAATATGGAAATGGAGTTATAAAACTCCTTACGGATATACGTAAGGTGAAAGATGCATCTTAATTGGAATGAGATGATAAAATGCAAATGAGCACCAAACAAAAAAAATAATGCAACTTTAACTTACATAACGGGCCAGGGGGCCTACTACAAGCTCTTAAAACAAGGTTAAAATAACCTTATTTGACTTTTGTCCCGTTTTGACGCCGGATGTCAAACAAAGACAAAAGTCAAATAAGGTTATAATAATATTGTTTTAAGAGCTTGTAGTTCGCCTTCTGTTGGCGCAGTTAGTTAAGTTCACCTATCGCGCCGCAGGTCGTGGGTTCGATTCCCACACAGGATATGCATTTGTGCGCATGAACATGTCTGTATGTTCTGAGTCTGAATCTAATTATTTATTTAAGTATTTATTAGAAAAAAATACCTAGTATATGTAGTAGGGTTATCTGGTTATCATAGTACACACGGCAACACATCAAGCTATACATTTCTAGTATAAGCTGAACTCGTATTGTATAGGATTTCCCTGCAATGAGAGGTCAGCTTCTATTGGAAATGTATAGCTTGATCTGTAGCCGTGCGTACAAGCTCTGCCTAGTTTAGGTTCAGATGACCGTGTGTGAGGAATGTCACAGGATATTTATTTATTTGATTTATATAAGTATGTAATAACATTAATAAATAAATATAAACGGATTATAAAACATCAAATCGTGTAACAAAATAATATAAATAAAATAATAATATTTAAAGTAAATATTTCTATTAATAAATTTATCAAAATTACCTTCCAATATATTCATATTGGAAGGTAATTAAGGTCATTCATTAAGGTAATTACGGCTATTCAGCCGTAGCCCTTTCGCACCTGAATAATACGATTGTGAGTTCATTTTTTCTAAAATTCTACAACGTAGTCTACACACCTGGATGTCACGAACGTGCTATGCACTTTCTAGAAGTTGTGTAAATGGTATATTTTCTAAATATGTCTTCCCATGATACTTACCGTACATATTAAGATTTTGTAGAAAAGAAAAAGATTTGGACGGAAAAAATCTCAGGTGCGAAAGGGGTAGGAAAGCGCACAATACGAACCCGTATATTGGTACTGTATATCTCTCACATAAGTGAAGATAAGCACCACTTTAGACTTTGTCTAGTGCGGTGAAACACACTAATTTTCACACCCTTTTGAGGTATAAAATGCCTCCCAAGTACCCTCTGGGGTTTTCATACGTTCTGACTTGAGTAGAGTAAGCGATTATGGTGATTCTTGGGCTCAGCATGTAAGTATAATGGAATTTTGATAACGTCAGAACCCAGCTTGAGTGTTCATTCTTTTGAGGGTTTTTTTAGGAAAGAGCTGAAATATTATTTTTTTCTTATAAGAGGGCGCAGTTCTGGTTGATTTTTTCGTGAATCCATTGATATTATTATCCAACAATATTTTTTATATCAGAAAAGGATAGTGCTACTGTCTCACTTATAGATATTAGCTTTAACCGGAGTTTTTCCATATGTTATCGACCTTTTACGAGCCCAACAGTACATTGAAACTGGCTGAAAAGTCCACGAAACACTGATATACTTTTTTATATTTATTTTATTAGCAATAATTTAGATATAGTCACCTATAGTTTGTTATTTTTTATCTAGTAAATTTGTTAGTTATGTATAGTTATTCTTTAATTTAATTTCAAGTGTAATTTGCATTGAGTATGCACATATTATATCTATATATAAAATATTATATTGTAAATGCTGTACACAATTATAATAAGGATAGGGTGATTTGTAATTTGTTACTGTGTCTATAAATAAATAAATAGTTCTCCAGAAGTACCAAATTATATGCTATATTATACATATTGCAATTTTCTTTTCACTAATATAACATTACAATTATTATTTTGTTACCTTTCGGTACAAAATATTTTTCAAACTATGTCTATCCATCTTTGAAGTAAAACAACCCGTTTCTCTCTGAAAATTTTGCACTAACCTCTGCAAGGTTGACGCTTTGCCAGATACCCGTAGAAATTTACGACCTGATAAAACATCGCCGGGCAATCTTGACCTCCCAAAACAAATCTAGTCACCCGCATCACGTCACAGCCGTTTAGGTAAAGTAGGGAAGCGGTAGCTCAGGTTAAAATGGCCATTGTATAAAACTTGTCTGCCAAATGGATTACCACGATTAAGTATGAGCGACCTCTGACCCGTATACGTTGACGCATGATTAGTTCGCTTTCAGATTTTATAGCGTATCCTTCTAAATTTACTGCATAGGAGTTTAACATACTGCATACATTTTGGACAGTTCAATCCGATTTATCGGTCTATTTTCGCTGGGTAAGATATTTTGGAAAGTAGATGACTAGGAATTGCTATTTTATGTTGAGATTGAATTCGTTATGTAACTTATCTAAACTGTTTTCAAATACCTGAAATATAATAGAATTAAATTAAGCTTTTTCCTACTCTTGATAAAGTTTTGGAATCGATAAAAAAAATTTGCTCATTTTAATTGCAGGCAACATCAATCCAATTTTTCAGAATTCCAAAATAAGACGAAAACTTATTTAAAAAGTATCAATAACTTACAAAATAGTTCAAACGGACAGTTTCAATGCTTCTGAACCAATATCATAAATGGACTGTATCGATATCTAGTAAAACCTCACTCTCCCCATTTTCATCTTCTATACAGAAGTTCGATGCTTAAATGAAAGAAATATTGTTATAGCGTTCCCGGCCATTAATTTGGGTTAAAAAAATGGGGGCCTAAGGGCATGGTACCCGTCAAACGGGTAGGCATAAATTTTTCAGTGGGGCTATTTGGAACATAACCTCCATTTTTTTTTTGCATATCCGAATGTGTCCAATTACCGAAAGGGCTTTCTGTTAATATGGTGCAAGTGATAGAAGCTATGGTGTTTAAATAATGCATTGAATATTAGAAATGATTGATTCGTCAAGTATTTATATTTATTGATATGTAGGTATTATTGGTAGATATCACTGTAAAATAAAATCAATTCAAACAGTGTTCCGTAGATTTTTTAAAGCATATATTTTAGTAATGATTTTTAAAATGTAATGGAAGCTAACGCGCTTAAATTATCCGTGAGAGGCGCTAGTGTAGAGTGAGTTTCCAGAAATGTCAAATGTACTGAACTTTTACAGTCTGCGAGCTATTCATCGCGAATTTCCACTAATTATTCATGATTTTTGTCAAATTGAGCCATTGCAAAAAGGATTGGGTAACACTGAGGCATAATCAGAATTTTATTAATTTGTTTAATAACAATTATATTTGCCTAATACTTTTTCAATGACAGCGATAGGACCCACATGCTAGTGACGACTAAAATGTAGTTTTATTACTGCTGTCGAAGCACCTGTGTAAATCATACATCATTGACACGGGGCGCTCTGTGTCATACCTTAATTTTATATTTTGAATATAACTCAAATTATTGACACGATTATGTTAAATTTTATCAATTCAATCCGCTGTCATCTCATCACTTGTACCCCAAAACGGTGCGGTTGGAGTTATACGCGCATAAACCCAAGAGCTTTATGTGATACCCGCGATATTATTGTTACGAGATATTGTTCACTCACTTTTGTCGACAACCGCGATTTAATGGATGTTATGACCTCCATGAATTTTGAATTGTATTGTATCTAGGTTATGGCTGATTCATCAGTCATCATATAAAAAATCAGTTAATGAATACCCTGGGATAATTTCTTATACATCGCACTAATCTCTAAGTAATAACAAGATTCAAATTTAAAGGAAATATCATTTCATATACCTAATGTTATAATAGTGAAAGTTTGGATGTTAAAATATCTAGATACTGATACAGTAGTACCCAACTAATATGGCTTACCGATGTACCTGCGCAGATGATACATTTTCAAAGTGGGGGACACGCTATTGGTCGGCAGTTGCCGCCATATTAGCGCGCGCCGTACGGAGTGGCGTGACTTGCGAGTGACACGGAACTGACAGTGTATTATGAACCTTATAGTAGTGATCTAAGGTTGATTGTAAGTTTTAAGCATTCTTTCTTTAATCTTCGAGGCTATACTTTCTTTTCTGTGTGAACGAAGATTCACGACGCGCCATATCAGTTGGGTACTACTACTGTACAGCGTATGGTGGCAAACGAGCATACGGCCCGCCTGTTGGTAAGCGATTACCGTAGCCATGGACGCTTACAACACTCGAAGCATCGACCTCTCCCCCCTCCCCTATCAGCTCTAGCGAATACAACTTTACACAACATAAAGTGAGGTACTTCCCCAGTTGAGCCGATCTTTGAGCGAATAATTACTACGCCTCTTATACACCTAGCAAAAATAATCAAACTTTAGTAAAATGCTATAGCTCAAACTCCAAACATCACTCGCCAAGTGAATCCCACATAAGAGTAACGTAAAGTATCAAACTCTAAGTCAATTTGTAGAACAAACACCATTTGTCTTCGTGGACTGAGCTAATGCAATGTTACCGGACTGGGAAACTTTGGATGTGCTACCGAATTAGATTTGATGTAATCGGAATTTAGCAATTTGTGAGCTGGTATTTTTGGGCTTGTAGACTCAATGACGTTCTTTTTGGTTGAAATATATTCCGCCAATTTCCCACTGTATGCGCTCTGATTCGCCAAGTCATAAACACACGATGCAGTGAGTGGTTCTTACTCAGAATCAGTGACAAATCACTGACTAGTTTCGGAATTTGATTGTTCAGTATTACTAGTCTAAAGGGATATTTTCTCGATGATTGTAGACTACAATCTTGTAATGGTAACTGATGATGTAGCCAAAGATTGTAAGCAAAACAATAAAAAACGTAAAATTAAGTTGAAACTGGTTTTCAATAAAATTAAAATGTATAGAAACATCTGTAGTCTATCTAATAGTGTAATATTAAACTATTTTTACACAAAAATATATAGATACTAGTCCTACTACTACTACTACTGTCCCCCGCGTTCCCGGGATAAAAATTAGCCTTTGTCCTTCTCCATACCACAGGCTATCTGCATGCCAAATTTCATGATAATCCATTAAGTAGTTGAGGCGTGAAGGCGTAACAAACAAACAAACTCACTTTCGCATTTATAATAATATTAAAGTAAGGAAGTAAGGATTCGAACAAGTCCATCGCTTGGACATTTACGAATATAAAATTGAATTTGATACTGTAACACCTTAAAATTTACGAAATCAAGCAATTAATAAATACATTAAAATTGAATAAAGCCTAAATTAATTAAATGTCTTCTCCATATATTCTTCAGTGCTGAATGTAAGTCTGTTTGCCAATAGTCTGATTTGGTCTGACCACTGTTGAATTTGGCGAACCATGTGAACCGGGATTATTCGGTGGAAAATTGCACTTAGAGTAACTAATCATTTAGATTGACTGAATCAAACGTTTGTTTTAACAATTGATGTAGTTTATATACATTAGTTCCTTTACATTAGGATTTTTGGAAATTCCATTCCTAAGGGGGTAAAGAAGGGGCTAGGAAAGCTATATATATAAACTCACTAGCTTTATAGCCCGCGACTTCGTCCGCGTAGATTATTTCTTTTTTCTAGATATGAATCATTGTAACAATATAGAGCTTTGTTCATGGCTATTGTCCGCCACTACATGTGATATTGACAAAAGTTCACCTAGATTAAGAGCTCATATGCGAGGATGCTACATTAAACTGAAACAGTCCTGCCGCAAATCAACTCTAGCAAATTTCAGAGTTTTTCCCTGTGACTACAAACCTTAATTAGGAACTGTTATCTTTTAAATTCAAACGGAAGGTGATTTGGGATCAATGGTATACGCGGCAAGAAGACTGTTTCTCCTCTGGCAGAACCAGTAAATATTTTGGCCTCAATAACATTGCGGCGGAGAGCTGTTACTTGTAGTCTAGTTCCACAGCACAATTTTGGAGGCCTTATCTCTCTTTCCCTCATGTCTGAGGATCGTGGTCAACATCGGGTTTGCTTCTAGAGCGAATGATCTGCCTCCACTGGTTTCTGTCTTCTGGTTTCTGTAAAACTTGGAGGACGATAAGTATTTTACTTGATCGGACCATCTTGTTGGTGAACGACCACGTAGTCGTTTTCCTTCCGTGTTCCCAACTATGATCAAATTTCCAAACTTTCATCGCCTTTGCGCACCATGTGGCCGAAATACGAAAAAATACGTTGGTGGCATATGGTGGACAATCGTGTTTTAATTTGGAGCTGCGATAGGATTGATGCATTGTTACGTTTAGCGGTCCAAGGTATTTCCAACATCCGTCTCCAGCACCACATCTCGAATGCATCAATCCTTTTTCTTTCTCGGGCCAGTATAGTCCACGCTTCCACTCCATACATGAAAATGAGGAATACCAATGCTCGTGTTAACCGGATCTTTGTTTTAATACCGATTCCTCTCTTTTTCCTGATGTTGTTTAGGCGAGTCATTTCAATACGCCAATACCATAAGCCGAAATAATAAATTTTGAAATTTTCACTCCGAAAATAAAGAACTTCATATACTAAATTTAATCCCCCTTTTCACTCCTTAAGGGTTCAAATTCCAACAACACCGATATTCGTTGCGTTAGTTTATAACCATAAGCTTAAATAATAAATTTAGTGTACTTCCATACACAAACTCATCCCCCTTTTTACCCTTTCGGGATCGGAATTATCAAAAACGTTGAGGCACATATAAATTAATTTTCAATTGTCAACCTAAACACAAAATTTGAAGGTCCTAACTTCGAAACTGATGGACTTTCATATAAACTTGCATCCCCTATTTTACCCCCTTAAGGATGGAATATCCAAAAATCCTTAGTGGTTGCCTACACTGTGTAATAATATATTAAGTGACGTTTACTTTGAAACAGAATGACTTCATACATCCCATACCTTTTCACCCTGTCGGGGGTGGAATTGTCAAAAAAGCTGAAACATGTATAAATTAATTTTCAATCGTTTGCCTAAATACAAAATTTAAAGATCCTAACTTCAAAACTGACGAACTTTCATACAAACTTTCATCCCCTATTTTACCCCCTAGGAGTGGAATTTCCAAAAATCCTTCCTTACTGAATACCTACACTGTATAATATTAAATTTAGTGAAGTTTACTTGAAATTGAAGGACTTGCATACACAACTTCATCCCCCTTTTCCTCCCTTCGGTGGTGGAATAATCACAAACGCTGAGATAACTATACATTAATTTTCAATCGTCAGCCTAACACAAAATATGAAGATCCTAACTTCAAAACTGACGGATTTGCATACAAACTTTTATCCCTTATTTTACCCTGTTAGGGGTGGAGTTTCCAAAAATCCTTCCTTAGTGGATGCCTACACCATATAATAATACATTTAGTGAAGTTTACTTTGAAATTGAAGGACTTGCATACACAACTTCATCCCCCTTTTCCTCCCTTCGGTGGTGTAATTATTACAAACGCTGAGATAACTATATATTAATTTTCAATCGTCAGCCTAAACACAAAATTTGAAGATCCTAACTTCAAAACTGACGGACTTGCATACAAACTTTCATCCCTTATTTTACCCTGTTAGGGGTGGAATTTCCAAAAATCCTTCCTTAGTGGATGCCTACACCGTATAATAATACATTTAGTGAAGTTTATTTTGAAATTGGAGGACTTGCATACCCAACTTCATCTCCCTTTTCCTCCCTTCGGTGGTAGAATTATCACAAACGCTGAGATAACTACACATTAATTTTCAATCGTCAGCCTAAACACAAAATTTGAAGATCCTAACTTCAAAACTGACGGACTTGCATACAAACTGTCATCCCCTATTTTACCCTCTTAGGGGTGGAATTTCCAAAAATCCTTCCTTAGTGGATGCCTCCACTGTATAAGGTATCTTTGTGCAAAATTTCAAATCTCTAGGTCCAGCGGTTTGGGCTGTGGGCTGATATATCAACAATCAGTTTATCATTTTATATATTAAAGATTACAGATTCGTCAAAAAATAAGAAAACCTAAATGAAAATGACAAACACATAGCTAAACTACGAGGTAGCATTTCAAAAGTTGTGCTGCGACTATTCGTAGCATTTCAAACATTGTGCTACGACTATTCGTAGCATTTTATGTGTAATCCTACGAAATATATCTTTGTAGCTCTAGGTGTGGCATGCTGTAGATAGATTTTTACATTCATGAAGAGACATCAATGTTTGTCAATTTTCTTGATAGGTATTAGTATTTTATACATAGGAAATAGGATCCATGAAACTATTTTTTTTTAAATTAGAATAAATAAAATAGAATTTAATAATAATGATCGAAATTATTACTATGACCTGTAAAATAAAAGCTGTTTAGAGTTCGACGAAAGCCACTAATTACTTTAATTATTAACTTTACGTTTTACCAAGTCAACAAATTGAGAGAAAATTCGTTATAACGCCAAAATACTTGTAACATGTTATCGGATAGTATTTTAATGGCGGCTGCAATATAGGCACCCTAAAAAGGAAGCTAAAACAATATTGCCAATGGTTTTTTTTTTCAAATTCACAGCAGATCTTATGCAATTAATCAATTCCGAATCTTTTAATTAATTGAATTGTATATAATTAGTGACTATTTTACATTTAATATTGGAATTACGTAGGATATGCCGAGACTTCTAAAATATGAAATTTTAGCTTCTTTTTAGCCCCCCTGGTCAGTTGACAATCATGACATTGCAAGTTCGCTATTATAATCCAGCTAAATAATCGTGACGTAAGATTTCACTTTGTACTTGAGAACCAAGAGTGTTTTGAGTTTAGTCTGGTTTGAGTTTAGTTTGGTTTCATATTCATTCGTTTACCGTTGATTAACAAAACACAGTATAGATTTGCGATAAAATAAAGCTAACGGAATGATACGAGGAATAAATTAAAACAGTAAAATAATTGGACTGTTTTACAAAAAACTTAAACCGACTTCAAAGTACACTAAGAAGTAATCAAATCCTGATCTGATGACAATGGGACCAAACGGGAAGTGTACCCTTTCACATTAAAAAATAAAAAAACATTCGAATTGAGAACCTCCTCCTTTTTTTGAAGTCGGTTAATTATCAGGTTACTCTATATTAAGTCAATAAGTAAGTTAATTTAGTCGAATTCATCATTAATAATATAACCTTCAAATTACTCTCAGAACTAGTTCTCATTCCACCAGTTTATCAACATGACAACAATAAAAATGCTTTGAATACAAGTCCCTCGAAAGATCACTCGTCATATGAGAATGTTCTACCAAAGAGCTTTCAGCTTGACCTAAAATCTAGACTCGTACCGCAGAGCAATTCTCTAAACAATATATTTTATTTTTTTCCTTTGTTTTATGAGCTGAATATAACATGAGAATACCCCATTGTGGTTTGCCTTCAGAATTATGTATGACCTCAGAGTATCGTATGACGTTCATAAACTTTTCTTAGCATTCACTTCGAAAGTGTCGAAATACGAGCTATGAGTATAGTAAGGAGCATTACATATTTTTAGCTAAATAAACACTTATGTTCTTACTCATAAATGCTATTAGCGTATAGTGATCACTTACATTATGGACCTTAACGCACGATTATTATTTATTTTAGCATTTTCTAATAAATATCCTGGGATATTCCACACACACGGTCATCTGATCCCAAACTAAGCAGAGCTTGTACTATGGAAACCAGACAACTAATATACTATATACAGCAATTACCAAATAAAGTCCAAAATTACATCTTGGCTACATAAGTTTGATTATACAGAAACAGAAAATCTGCTTCAGCAGCAACTATGAGAATAAGGATAAAAACACACACATTAACACACACACGCATACACACACACACCCCTTATATTTATATTATTGTTTAGATATAGAACAAAGTATCACTGTAAGGGAAGACTGGTATCTAAGATACAGAATTTTTAATTCTAGTTTAGATACCAGGGAACCGTTTATTTTTTGTACACTTCTTCTATTTCAATAAAGATTATTGTTATTATATAATATATAAGAGTAGTATAATAATACTACTCTTTATTTGTAAATACATCTCACTAATATTACAAATGCGAAAGTTTGGATGTTTGTACCTTGACACACAAATATAATATTTTCTGGATGAACACATAGGATTTTCCCGGGATGCTTTATATCCCGAGAAGCAATATAATCCTCGGGTACGCGAGTGAAACCGCGGGGCGCAACGACTACTTAATATACATAATTATCCAGACTCAGGGCATACAGAGATGTTTATGCACGCCTATCCTGGGTGGGAATCGAACCCACGACCTGCGGCATGATAGATGGAATCATAACCAAACACGCCAACTTATTCGGTCCGCGTCAAATAATTTCTAAGTACCACCTCAGGTACCACTAAACTAATGACGCAATATAATGTAAAATATTCAGATTCGGTCTACCTACTTTTCTTTTGTTTGAAGAAACCCGTTTTTGTTATTAGCATATAAGCCTCCCCTCATGAACGATCATATTAGTGAATTATATTGGAGTCCTTACCTACCTTATGTATGAGTTACGAGTAGGTACATAATTAAATATCCTTGAGGCAAACAACTCTTGAAACTTCGACGCCGATAGAAAACGGATGCTAATATTACTTATCGGAGGCATGTTTACAACCACTCACCTGTATTATAATGGTTGGATGGTAGATTTAAGAGATGGGAAGTGTCGTTATAAACATCGATAAAATTGGAAAAAAAGATAAAAAAGTATATTTTGTTAAACTCATTCATAACCATTTAAATAGAACATAGCCATCGATAAAAATCTCAGAAAAAACAACAACTATACGTACGTAATATTATAAAACCTTAAATTTGGCGTATAGCATAACTTTTTGTAAAATCATGTCGGTAAACAACCTTACGGCCCGCCTGATGTTAAGCGGTTACCGTAGCCAAATGAACACTTGCAAGTTGCAAAACACCGGGCAATACTCACGTGCTATCGCTTCTCCCCTCCCCAATGAACGCGACTTTATTCACGCGCAGGAACATAACAAAAAGTTATTTAGTCGAGCTCCTCTTTGATCAAATAAACGCTACGCTACCTCTCGTAACTTCCTAGAATTTTATAATAATTTGTCGCCAAGTATGTAGCCGTATTGCTAATATCCCTAACCAAGGGTAGCTACTTTCCAGCCTGCCTTACTTTCTTTATATGTAATGAAACAAATTTTATGTTTTGTTAAATACATATTATAAAGCTAAAGAGTTTGTTTGATTGAACCCTCTAAAATCAGTTCTCGTTAGCTATCAGGCATATATATTACATCATGCAAGTGTAACAAGATTCCACTGAGCCATTCAGACATGAATAAATTCTTAAACAATCGCGAATCTGCTTCCACGAATAGCTTGCTCTGATTCTCCATTGACATTTAACATGTTGATCGATATATTTATCGACTCATCCCATCCCTAGGGCCTAGGGGCGTTTTGGAGCGGATGCGTCTCTAATATGATTAGCTGTGTTACTAGGCAATCGCGCTCTAATGCGTGTACCATCCATTGATTTTATTCGAATTATTTACTCTTGATTACTTCTTGTTCATGAGATATAAATAGCTTCTACCCCACAGATTTTCAAAGGATACTTATTATTTTTATGGCATAAGTTTCCAACTTTCTGATTTCTTATTGACTGAGCGATCGAAATCGTCTCTGTTTCAGCTTGGACAAAAATGCTTTCGTATAAGGATGCCCGGCTGTTCTTCTCTACAGGTCGCATTTTTTAACCGATTCTCGTGAATTTTTGTGAACAGGTTCAATAATTTTGTTGATATTTTTATAGAGACGGGAAAAACTGAATCTACAAGGGAATTACATATCATTACCGAGACTTATTGAGCCACTAGCATGATTAGTATGCCATGTTTTTTAATTTAAATATAAGGCACTTATGTAGTCTAACTCTTATACTGTAGCCTTAGCACGAACCACTTTCGTATCGCCTTCGTAGCGTCATCGTATCGAGTAGATGTCATTTTTGACAGAAGTTCTATCGTCTACTCGAAACCTAGCTTGCGAGCTACGTTAAATTCGTCTAGAAATTTTGAAACATACATTTTTGATTTTATTGGTACACAATATTAAAATATTTATTTCCAATAACATAAACTAAATGAAATAATCAGCTTATCTTATATTATTAGCTAACGATATAAGGTATTACATCATCATTCCCATGTAAATGTTTTCTTTTTCACCATTGAAATGTGATGAATGTGGAAATATTTTTGAACGTACAGCAAAGAGTTCACGTGTTTAAAGGTTTGAATTTAGAACATAACAGGCGAAGAGGATGAGTCTTGTGACTCCGTTAGAAATAAACTCGACGATTTTCATTTCTAGATTTGTGTTTTAGCAGTTTTAGGGGATTTCATATAAAGAGTGGCTCAACTTGAACTATTGACATCCCCTAACATTTATACACTTATTATAATTACGTATATATAGGGTGTTTCAGAATCAATGGGTTAATTATGGCCTAAAAATATTTTTTTCAGATAGTAGTCAAACAATACATGAGGCTCCCCACTTGAATGTGTTTTAGTTAAAACTAACTTAAATACTATAATAAATGTAGAATAAAATAAAATTAAATAATTTTAACTATAAGATTCACTATATTTAGTTATAAGATTATAAATAAAGAAATACAACTAAAAATCTTAATACTTAAAAAAAGAATACATTCAAAACATTCCAAATACCTACCTAAGATGCGAGGTGTTCACGTAACGCTCTCACTGAAAAAATCACGGTGACAAAGTCTACGTTAGCTGGCTTGCGAGTAGACGATACCATACGTCAGAATTAGTTCCAATTTCAAATTATATACCAAACCACGTTTACGTAGTGTGACGTGAGGTTAACGTAGTTGTTCGTGCTACCGATTTGAACGTTTGGCAGCATTAGAATGACACATTCCCATACAAATTTGAGTTAACTCTCTCGATACGAATACGTTACGCTTGCGATAGATTTTCGTGCTAAGGCCTCTGGACGGTTGCATTTGGTGAGAGGCGCCAGCAATAAACTCAGCAATATTACAATCGCCGAAGAAAAAATTAAGGTATACGTCTATTTAATCGTTTGAGTTGTAAAAAATAGCAATTGGTTAATTGTTATAAAAGTCTTCGCGGACCTTAGAGCCGAATATCTCCCCCATTTGTTGAGCCCTTACAGAGGCAATCCATTAGCAGAATAGCTACGTCTTATCAACTCATAAATTTTGCTGCTATCTTCGTTACATGTCAAACGTATTATATTAATAGGTTTGTTTGGTACAGAAATACGGCTTTGGTCGATTTTCGGCTTATAATAAATCTTGGTACCGACGAGTAATAAACATGGCCACTGGAGGTTGATTTATTTATTGATGTAGTGGCTTATGTCTGTAATCCGAGTTCATATTATACTTAAATATTATTTATTACTTAAAACATAGCATCATCATCATCATCATCATCTACTTGCCCTGTTCCCAATTATTCAGGGTCGGCGCAATATGTATACTTCTTACATTGGGTCTTCTATCTGCCATGCCATATCAGCACTCACTTCTTTCTTACATATATCATCTTTCACACAATCCATCCATTTCTTTTTCGGTCTTTCTTGTCCCGTGTTCATCCTCTCAGAGCTCAAACTTATAGCTGAACTTTAACCAAATAATATAACTGAAGGTTGTATACAACGTGTAATAAATTTGGATGCTAAATCGTTGAACGGTTTGTTCAGAATCGCCTACTGAATCGATTTATGTAACTTTAAATATCTTTATTAAAAGTTGCATAAATCGATTCAGAAAACGATTCTGAATAAACCGTTTAACAGTTTAGCTTCTAAATCTGTTACACGTTGTATAAAACAATAATTTCAGTCTCAAAGTGCCCACTAATCTGTTAACGAAATTCTATAGTTAGTGCAAGTTGGGCAGCAAATCTATGGTTAATATAATTATTCTTAATTTACTTAAATACAAAATTATTTTATAAGACCTCAGAGATTCTGCGAACCCAATTCGATATTTAAGCAAATGTAGGTTATACGTATTCATGAAGGAAACAACCTCCGACATTAATTCACTAATTAACATTTCGCCTTCTAACACAATACGATACGGGATATCCTTACAACTTCCCGACTTGACAATATTATCAACAGAGAAACTTAGTTTTGATATAATTAAATTACGAGGTTGTCATTACGAATTTGGAATAACTAATTTATTAGGATGAATTAACGATTAATTTTAGAATATGTTTATACTAGTTAGGAAACCATCTCCTCCACCATGTTCAAATGTTTTGCTGAAGAATGCTTTAAACTACTAGTGATTAAAGAAATTTTATACTTGCGACTGTTTGTGCATATTGCATTTGTTTTGAGTGTATGTGAGTTTGGATATTTACAAGTAATGGCTGATTTGATACATAGAAAAATAAAACCCTGGAAAAAATAAACGATACTTTTATCTTTACTGTCGAATGCCAAATTAGTTAATTTACAAAACATGCCATGTTTGGCAATTCTTCGGTTTTTCAGGATAAAGGCGGTTCTCCGGTAGATTCAAACATTTCTTTAGGATTAAAACTAAGGCGTGGAGTTT
The DNA here is from genome assembly GCA_951394255.1 of Polyploca ridens. NCBI lineage: Eukaryota > Metazoa > Arthropoda > Insecta > Lepidoptera > Drepanidae > Polyploca > Polyploca ridens. The sequence goes on along the minus strand of OX596255.1, from coordinate 12,760,934 downwards.
AAAATACCGAACAAGTTGATACTCATATTTACCCTTTTGTTAGTAGCTACCAATTCTCAAAAGTGGCTATTAGAAAAGAATCAGTTAATTAAATCATCAATCAGAACATGTGACGGTAGGCGGGCGCAACTTGATTGATCGACGAAAACGGATAAAAAAGCGAAAGAACGGTAAGGTAATTGATAATGTGGACAGAAATAGACAACTCAAATTGATTTGTATGATAAGATATGTCTGATAAATAGTAATTTATATTTATAGATACAAAATATTCCAGATATTACGGTAAATATGTGGCATAGTATGACAAACAATTAATTATCTCCCTTTAAGAAAAGTATAGATGTCAAAAATAGCTTATCAACATGTTATCATCAATAGAAATGAATTTACAGGTAAATTCAACTCCATTACTACTCCACAAAGTTCAAAATGCAACAATTTATAAATCGACGGGAGTTTACCATGAAACGGTGACTAACAGGGCTCTATAAACCCTTACGATGTTTGATTAGCTCAATAGAACACTGTTTGTGTTTGTTCAGTTCACACTGGAGTGAGGGAGACAGCTAATATTAGTTGAACAGACAGCACCTACGGGTTTAATGAACCTGCAAATGATTTTCAGTTCACAGTACAGGTATTAAGGTTGATAACTCAATGGTAAATGTCGAGACGATTGAAAATATACTATCAAAATATCAGTGGAGACTTAACTATAAGATAAGCAGAGTTGCTAACCGTAAGTTACTGTATAACTTTAATATAACTTCTGTTAGTTAGGAACTTAGATTACTAGTTAAAGTTACAAGCAACTGTTTATATTTTCAACAATTATTAGCTGTTTTTTTAATAAATTTATGAAATAATTTAAAGCTTTAACTTAATTAAGATTTTTCTGAAATAAACAGTTTAGATATTCAAAATCATATTTTAGCTTGTTAAAAAAAATAGTACTTAATAAAATGAATGTGACTACCTATGTATACAATTCTGATCTATTGTTAAATAGATATAATTAAATCTTTACACCAACTCAATAGATTTATAACTTTATACGAATACGGAACCGCTGTATTAAACCAGTGAGTTCGTTGGGGGCTAATTGGGGTTCGTTAGGCGTCGATTGTTTGTTTGTTCAGTCGGCGATGGCTAGTGAACGTTCGAGGTGAATGTAAACATGTTACGGAGTAGATTTATGTAGAATTAGGGTAAATTGATACTAAACCTGATTTCTTACCATGGTTAGTTCAAATTACCGGGGGACAAAATAGGGAGAGAAAATGGTGCCATTGGTAATTCTGATCAAGCTGATTGTTCAGTAATTCTATTATACTGTTTTTACTTACTGACTTGTTGATTCTATTATAAATATAATCATTTTCCCCATGGTGAATTCTTACGTAACTGGTCAGATACATTGTGAAATATAGTTAATAGTCGTTGTAGATCATTCACACGTTATCAGTCACCGTCACGGCACATCAGAATAATATCTCAATATCTGTCTCAAATCGATGGTAGATTTATTTTTATGTTCGTAATGTTCATAAGTGCGTTACCAGGGGCCCAATTCTCACTTCCCTCGAACTAGCCTTCGAATCGAACTTGCACTACGAGTTCCAGTTCTACCGTAAAATTTCGAGGGGCGGAGTCAATTCTTCGATTCCTGTATTCTCGGCACTAATCGAACTAACCTTCCAAATAAGTTCGAGTGTAAGGAGTAAATGTTGCCATTATGATGGATACAAATTGCACGATGCGTTTCGTTTCACTTGATAATTGCGTTTTGTTAACGTACGTGATAATGTTATACCTTAAATTAAAATTTAAAAGATTTTAAAGAATATAAAATATATAAAACAACGTTTTACTCTTATTATATCCTAATATATCCGGAATTCATAAGTTACTCAATTTTATATAATAATTATAAATGAATATAACAAAATATTTTCTGTGCGTAACGGAAATTCTTAGGCTTATCTGTCATTACGTTTCCAAATGACAACCTAACTGATTGACGTTTGATAGTTCGCATTCGAAAAACGTTTCGAACGGTCCCGACCAGTCGAAGTAGTTCGGGCGCTAGCCCTCGAAAAATAAGAGAAAATGGCGGCTTCGAAATTCTCAGAATAGCTTTACTTGATTTTCACTCGAAAAAAGTACGAGTTCGAACTTTATTTGGAACGAGTGATGAATTCGAGTGAATGAGAATTGGGCCCCAGGGCCTAACATTTTAATTTTAATTTACAATTATACGTGATTTTATAAACTTTCTAATTCTTTTAATATTAGCTAAGGCTTTTAGCAAATAGTTGACAGTTTATAACAAGCTTTAAATTATCCCTAGTCAACGAAATAAAATAATACCATATAACTGATTTAATTATACATAAGCATGTAATTATATGCAGGTGTATTTAATTTATAATATTGTACAGTCGTTGGTCACAGTGGCCAAATGTAATATTTTGTCTGTTTAGATGATTTTCTCGTATTAGCTAAAGCCATATAGTAACATAAGCTCATCCTCTGAGAGTGCACTAGTTTGCAGTTCTGAAACGTTATTTAACTTTGTTTCTGACGTTTGATTAGGTCTCTTGAGATGCTTTGAATCGTATTTAAGCCCGCATCTTGGGATTTAAGGATTAGTTTAGTTGTAGGTATGATGATATTATTGGATGGCGTTGTGCAGCGTAAAGACAGTAAGTGGTATGAAACGTTATTATTATGTAGTAACAATAAAATGTATGAAAAATTTAAACTTGATACTGGGTCTGATTTAAATGTGTTATCATTAAAAGTATTTATAAAACTGGGATTTTCTAATAAAGATATTGTTCCGAGTAGTGTTCGAGCACAATCATTTTGTGGTAATTACATACCAATATTGGGAAGTTGTGAAATGCTATGGTCATATAAAAACAACAATTATTCTATTAAATTTGTGATCTCGAGTGATGATTGTCAAAGTGTTTTGGGTAAATATACTTGTGAACATTTAGGTTTGATTAAAAGAATATATACTGTTGACTTTGATCAATATTGTGACTTATTTCAAGGAATAGGAAAACTTCCCGGAAAATATAAGATTGTATTGGAAAGATTCCGATAGGTATTAGGGATAAATTAAAAGTTGAATTAGAACGCATGGAACAAATAGGTATAATAAGGAAAGTATCACATCCAACACCATGGGTAAATGCCATAGTTTTGCCTGCTAAAAAAGATGGTAGTTTTCGTGTGTGCCATGATCCGCGGCCGCTCAACAGGGCAGTGCGACGCGCCCACTACCCGCTTCCTACACTTACGGAGATAGCCACTAAGCTACACGGTGCTAAGTACTTTAGCAAGTTAGATGCTCGATCTGGCTTTTGGATGATCCAGATCGATAATGAGAGTGCAGATTTGTGTACATTTGGTACACCCTTTGGCCGGTACCAATTTTTACGACTTCCGTACGGTATAAATTGTGCTAGTGAAGTATTTCATGCAAAAATAAGACAATTGCTGGAGGATCTCGAAGGAGTAGATTCCTTTATTGATGACTTAATTGTATGGGGTTCTACACGGGAAGAACACGATGCCAGATTGATAAGGTTACTAGACAGGGCGCGCGAAGTAGGCATAAAATTTAATCGAGGCAAATGCGAGTTTTGTGTGCAACAAGTCACTTATCTAGGACATACTTTTAGTACCGACGGGATGCAAATAGATAAAAATAAATTAAAGGCTATTATGGATATGCCTAATCCAAATGATAGGTCATCCTTAGAAAGGTTTCTCGGTATGACAAACTACCTTGCGAAATTTATTCCCAACTATGCTGATGCTGTCAGCCCGTTGAGAAGTTTGTTGAAAAAAGATGTCGAGTGGTACTGGGACAGTATGCATGAAGCTGTGATAGCACAACTTAAAGGTGCCTTGTGTAGTGCACCGGTCCTCGCGCTGTACTCGAGCACGGTGCCTATAGTGGTGACGGTGGACGCAAGCGCGCGAGCCCTGGGCGCGGCGCTGCTGCAGGCAGGCCGGCCCGTCGAATTTGCCTCGCTAACCCTCACCGAAACACAGTGCAGGTATGCACAAATTGAAAAGGAGATGCTCGCGATTGTGTTTGCCATGGAACGGTTCCACCAGTATGTGTACGGTAGGACGGACGTAGTGGTGGAAACCGATCACAAGCCTCTCGAAGCACTCTTTAAGAAAGCATTGGATGCAGTTCCGGCGCGTTTGCAGAGAATGATGTTGCGTGTACAATGCTACGAGTTCACTGCCATTTACAAGCCCGGAAAGTACATGTATGTAGCCGATACTTTGTCTAGAGTGGCACTTCCCGAGCTCATGCATGACAGAGTGTCCGTGGAAGTCGAGGAACAGAGTTGTTTCCTCATAGATAATATTTCATTTAGCAACGATAGGTTACAGTCTGTTAGAGAAGCCACACGTGACGATCAGGAGTGTAATGTTCTGATTAATTATATTTTAAAGGGATGGCCTTGTTCTAAAAATGATGTTGATGTAATGGCACGTTCACACTGGGCTTACAGGGAAACCTTTGAATATATTAATGGTATAATATTCAAAGATAACCTGGTTTATATACCACGTAAAATGAGAAGCGATATGATCGTTCGCGTACATGAGGGTCACCTAGGTATAGATAGGTGCAAGCGGCGCGCGCGTGACGTCATGTTTTGGTGCGGCATGTCACGTGACGTAGAACGAGCAGTACGCGCGTGCGCCGCGTGCAGCGAGCATGCGGCAAGGCCCTCTCGGGAAACTATGATTCCCCACGCGGTTCCAGATTTGCCCTGGAGAAAAGTTGGTTCCGACATTTTTGTTTATCAACAAAAAAGTTTTATGATACTAGTGGATTACTTCTCTAATTTCATCGAGGTTAGTCCTCTGTCTAGTATCGGAACAAAGACTGTCATAGTAGCGATGAAAGATCAGTTCTCGAGACATGGCATTCCTGCCGAGCTGATAAGTGATAATGGACCAGCGTATTCCTCTAGCGAGTTCCGTAAGTTCAGTACAGACTGGGGTTTTCAGCATACGACTTCCTCACCAAACTATGCACAGTCTAATGGCTTGAGTGAACGTGCAGTGCAGACTGTTAAAAACATAATAAAAAAATCACTGGCAACAGGTACAGATTTTTATCTAGGATTGCTAAATTTTAGATCAACTCCTCGATGTGGATTGAGTTCTCCGTCTCAATTGTTAATGGGCCGTCGGTTAAATACACGACTGCCGGTACATGTTGATAAGTTACTTCCTGATCGAGACAATAAACAGGATTATTTTAATCTCATACAAAACCGTGAGCAAACTAAACAACATTACGACAAGCAATCGCGCGATTTGCCAAGTTTGACGCCTGGTGAAGAGGTGATAGTTGCAGACGGTAACACTAGACGTCGTATGCGTGTGCAAGCACCAGCACAGCAACCACGGTCATACTTCCTCACTGACGAGTCTGGTAGGCGCTACAGGCGAAATAGACGTCATTTGATCAAGACTACGTCAGAGATAGGAAATTTCACCGCACATCCTGCTTCCTTGGTTGGGAAGGAGGATAGTGAGTATAGTGAGAATGATGAGACAGAAAGCAGGAGTGTACACGGTTCATTAAGTGACATCGATCACGAGAGTGCTGCGGAACAGTTGAGCGGAAGCTATGATAGGGCTCCTTCATCACCTGTTCATGGTAGAATTGCTGCTCGTGCGGCGCGTGAGAGACTTGCAAGACTTTTCAAGAAATAAGGTTTAACTGCTATCTGCTTTAAGTATGTCATGTTATTACTAGTTATGTTTTCTTAATTGTTATGTTTTTCATGTCTTGTTTACTTTTGTTTAAAATAGTTTTCGTAGATTAATAATAGATTATACAACGAACATTATTTCTATTATAGGGGAAGATGTTGTATATTCTCAATAAATTGTGGGTACCTATTATAAAACTTGTACGTGTACCTACCTACTTATGGAAATAAAAGTCAGTCTTTGTCTAGCAATCGGTCGTTTCATTACAAGATTAATGTAAGTTAGCAGATATCTAGATAATAATCCTAACTAATATTATAAATGCGAAAGTGAGATTTTGTTTGTTTGTTACGCCTTCTCACCTCAACTACTCAACGGATCATCATGAAATTTGGCATACAGATAGCATATGGTATGGAGAAGGACATTATTGTTTATCCCGAGATCGCGATCGAAACCGCGGGGGATAGCTAGTTATGAAGTATTTCCTTTTTTAGACACTACTTGTCATTGTATTTTTTTTTAGTTTGTGTGTTAATGAATAATCAATAGAATCAATTAAATTTCTTTTCACTAATAGTAATAATAATAAACTGTGCAAGGGTGAATACAATTATGTAATCACAATGAGTATTATTTTTAATTTACTTGGTTACTTTTATTTTTAAATATTGGAACATTATAGTCAAAGAACTGTGAGTAACTCGTCAGAAATTACATATAAGTACTTTATGTATTGCCTTCTAGGCTTTATAAAGATCGAGGCAATCCTCAAGTCCAATCTCCAAAAGCGAAGTGGCTGCCGCTTCCCATGAGGTGGCACCGGCCTGCTTATCAGTATGACATAAAATAATAACTTTTTATTTTTACTCAGAAAAAAACAATGTACCTACGTGAAAAAGAAAATAGCTTTTTTGGTAAAGATATAATAGAGTTAATAATGTTTTATTTGTTTTTCAGAATAAAGCTTTATCTTCTCAAGAAGTAACATCAAAGCTAATGGATAAGACCGCAACACACGAGATATTCACTAGTTATACAGTGTTTAACAAAATGTTATTATGTATGCACCACATTGTCCTAAGGTTCAAAGGTACCCGTCTACGACCTATGTCTGACTTTCTATTATCAATAGTTGTTTAACACTATTTTTTCTGCGAAAAGACGCTGCCTCCAAAGTTATCGCAATGTACGTGCAAGGATTACGGTGGAAATTTTTTGGCTGTCAAATTTAATATCGGTGACTGAAATAAAATATCGCGTTTCGTTTTGTCCCTAGATGACGATCCATTATGGAAAATTCATGTAAAAAATGATTCGATTGTTTTTTTTTTGTAGGGCTTGTCACTTGAATAATTTATGATGAAGAATTGAACCCCAGATGAGAACGAAACTTTCGTTGGTGTTTTACATATTTTGAATTGTTTCCAGTAAAAATGCTTAAAGCAAAATTGTTCATTACAATTAATTACTACAACGTTATATAAAGTATTTTCATATAATCTTGAAAGTAACTTCAAGAACCATCAACACCCGTTTGACATAGTAATGTTTCCTACGTGTGAAAAGCGCCTCATCTTGACATTTTCCCATCTCTTTGAAGGGCGATAGGCTGCTATAATTGCCAATAGCTCCAGGCTAAGTCCTCGCCTATGGAATGAGTGGTACAAGTTTCAAGAAACTGTACTTTGTAACTTACGAACTATTATTTACGTTTTTTTATATACGTATTTATGGTCGTTATTTAAACATTATTATTACAATGATTGTGTTATACCACTAAGGTGACAAACAAGCATACGACCCGCCATATAGTAAGCGCTTACCGTAGCCTATGGACGCTTGCAACACCAGGGGTATCATTCGCGTTTTGCCGACCCTGCAGAAATCTCTTCACACAATTTTTGAAGAACCCCATGTTGGTGAGCTCATTCTACAATCTGAGCGTCTCTGGGAGGAAGCTCCATTGAGACCGCACAGTACGAAATCATTTCATTGATAACGGTTGTGTATTTCATTAATAAAATCGCACAATACAACTCATGCTTCCCAATGAAAGCCTGATTGGCTAATTACCACTACCCTTACCACTACCCTTGAGTTGAGAATCTATCACCAAGCACCTACTGATATTCTGGCTGCATTTGAAAATCAGTTTCGTTTTGGGCTTTATGTACTTACCACCTTCGGCCACATTATAATACCACAAAAGGCAATCTAATACTAAAAATGCTTTAATTTATCAAAGAAATACTTGTCATCTGATATGGATCTAGTAACGTTTATAGATAAGATTAATGTTAATGAAACAGCCTTATGCTCACATCTTGGACCGCATTGCAAGTTTACTCGACCCACAAAGGCTCGCTATCTGGTAGTACTCGCTATTCTTAGCGCTGTGCTTCTCTTATCTTAATAAGTTTGTTTAGCTTGTGCCTTTTAATTGAGTCTTTTGGTATAAACAAAGGAAACTTTTTCGATAAAGTTAAAAATTAAAGGTGAACATTTTTGGACTTGGTATCAAATAACTTTTATTTTAAATAATACCATTGGAGAATTTGATATAAAAGGCTCTATTGTAAGCATTAGTTACAGTTAGCCTAATGAATGATAATATTGAGAATCAGAACTATGCGTTTTACTCCTTAAGCAATTTAGAAATAACGCCAGACGAAACCAATCCATGCGAAGTAAAAAATGCTTGCAGTAATCATAAAATACATAAAGAAAGTGATGATAACTCGTTCAGAATTGAACCGAGTAGGGTCAGTTCGCTAATATAACAGTGGTTTACGGCCAGAATATACTCAGCATTTCCGAACGGAGCGGCGAAGGGCTAATAAATATGACAGACCGGGAAATTGGACAGAAATTCTGCTTATTCGACATCCGCTCGGCGATCGAGAACTGGTGGATTATAGTTATTGGAATCTGACTGTACCTGTTACGTGGGTAAAGTCAGCTGCATAATATGTAAGTGGAATTTTTCGAACAATTTCGTGTGATAGCTGCAGCATGGTGGAAAAGTTTAAAGTTCCTTTTGTATTTCGAGAATGTTTTACTGAGTTAACATTGTTTTGTCGCTATTGTTTGTCTAAAAATGAGTTGTTGGTTTCATAGTTTGTTAGTACAATTGTATATTGGTGTACACATCTACTATATAAAAATAAGTCGGATTTTCCTTCCTGACGCTATAACTCCAGAACGCACGAACCGATTTCCACGGTTTTGCATTCGTTGGAAAGGTCTCGGGCTCCGTGAGGTTTATAGCAAAGAAAATTCAGGAAAAAACGCGGGTGAAACCGCGGGGGACAGCTAGTTTCATTATAGATATTTCATGCATATTTTTTTCTTTTACTCAATTTTAAATAATCTGTTTAACAAATGTTGGAAACTCCCTAACGATTTGTCTACATAAATTCAAATGTCCATAGTGATAAATACCCTTTACATTAGAATTTAGCACGTCATCACATTAATTAACTGCTCTCATATCTCCATACAGCGAGATTTATTATAATACCCGTTGAAACGATACATCATTTCAAAACAGATATAAAAGCAATAAATTTCGTGCGCATCGCGTTAAAATAATAAGCTCGTGTAAGCCTTATTTAACAGCTACGATTACAATGTGTGGGTTATGTATTTCCATCATAGAAAATTAATTTGGCATGCATGTGGGGCCAAATTTAGCTCTTGTTTATTACGTTTTCAATGTTTTACAATTTTATGATTGGTTAAGTATATTCGTAAGATATATTTTAATAGAAATTCTATGTAGTTTTATGTATTGTTTTATTTTTATACTACTAAGGAAGCAAAAAAGCATACGGCCTGGTGATAAGCGGTTACCATAGCTTACTGACACTTCGTATACCAGAGGTATAAGTACATTGCAGACCCTATAAAAACCTCTCATCAAAATATCTCAATCAAAGGAGTTGAGAGGAGTCCCTGTGCTGGCATTGAGCTATTATTACTACATATAGAGAAGACGTCACCACTGTTGTTAAAGAACGATGAACGAAATGCATAAGCGCCGTGAAAATCACGGTGTTTGCGAGAAAAAGTGTTCTGATAGCGATACGTGTTTCTACTGCCTGCTTAGACGACTAATCATTGTTTCAGCGCTATAGAGAACTTTAGTTACTCAAAAAAATGGAGCTATCATAACCTTTGCTTATGATAGCTTTTCTATACGTAGTAATAATAGCTCAATGTATGCTGGCATAGGGAGGGACATTATTTGGTAACAAGTCGTTGGTCTTTGTTACTTTACTCACCGCAGGAACTCAGGTGTTATTAGCATAACATAGTATGAACTTTAGACAAAAGAATATATATATCATATCCAAAATATTAAATCCCACCTCACTCCAGACTAACAAAAACAATTCCAATCAAATATAAATATCGTATAATTTATGGTTGGAATGCAATTACGTTCTCCCAGGTGACGGTCTGTTCCGAAACATACATATTTATCAATGCCCCATGGGACACCGATTGCCACTACAGCCATATATATAATAGTATATTATATATAGCGGTACACGGGTTGAATACGGGAACAAAGCCTATTCGGAAGCCTCGGTTGGTAATATTGACAGGCGGATGAAAAAGGACAAAAATGTATGATATTTAAATTTCCGCTCTTGGTAGTGTTTTTTGTTGACATGCCTTCATAGGGGGCTCGTATTCAACGTTTGACCTGACGATAATGAAAATTGTAAAGCTTGTGTATACATCCTAATCTAAGTATCATAATAATAATATTAAATCAGTTTAGAATACTCGATAGAAGCGATATTTTCATGAATAGGTATTTGCATTCTGTGTGCTCGAGCACGTATTTCAATATCCCGGTAATTTGAATAGATTTACGAATATGATTGGAAAGTTAATGAAGAAAATTTGAAGTAATAATATGACTATAATTTTAATAATTCTTCTAATAAGACTTGTACTGAACGATACATTCAGTTTTGCTTTAAATATAAAATCAGCCAATACCCGTCATGCGTTGCAGTATATCATACATTTTTATTTTGTTTAATTTGTTATAACTTTCAATATGAACACACACACACACATACATACACACATACACACCCACACATACACACACACACGCACACATACACACAGGTTAATAAAATGTAAAAAAAAAAAAAAAGTTAAGTGTAAAACATTCTGGAAGGGACCAGTTCCCACAACACAGGGAATCCTAGTGTGGGGACTGGAGACCGCATCTATTTGTAAAATTATTTTGAAACTAATAATTATTATTTTATTTTATTTTATTTTTTAATATTCAAAATTACCCATTAACTTTATCATTTTTTTTTTATAAAACGAAAAAACAAAAGTCCTGTAACAAAAACGCTGCGCAATCCCACACAGTTTAATCTAAAGTAATATAATCACACAACAATAATAAACCAACGCCATCATCAAAGAGTGCTTACCACTACCCTTACCACTACCCTTACTACTACCCTTGAGTTGAGAATCTATCACCAAGCACCTACTGATATTCCGGCTGCATGTGAAAGTCAGTTTCATTTCGGACTTTATGTCCTTAACACCTTCGGCCACATTATAATACCACAAAAGGCTAATACTAAAAACGCTTTAATTTATCAAAGAAATACTTGTCAACTGATATGGATCTAGTAACTCTTATAGATAAGATTAATGTTAATGAAACAGCCTTATGCTCACATCTTGGACCACATTGCAAGTTTACTCGACCCACAAAGGCTCGCTATCTGGTAGTACTCGCTATTCTTAGCGCTGTGCTTCTCTTATCTTAATAAGTTTGTTTAGCTTGTGCCTTTTAATTGAGTCTTTTGGTATAAACAAAGGAAACTTTTTCGATAAAGTTAAAAATTAAAGGTGAACATTTTTGGACTTGGTATCAAATAACTTTTATTTTAAATAATACCATCGGAGAATTTGATATAAAAGGCTCTATTGTAAGCATTAGTTACAGTTAGCCTAATGAATGATAATATTGAGAATCAGAACTATGCGTTTTACTCAGTAAGCAATTTAGAAATAACGCCAGACGAAACCAATCCATGCGAAGCAAAAAATGCTTGCAGTAATCATAAAATACATAAAGAATGTGATGATAACTCGTTCAGAATTGAACCGAGTAGGGTCAGTTCGCTAATACAACAGTGGTTTACGGCCAGAATATACTCAGCATTTCCGAACAGAGCGGCGAAGGGCTAATAAATATGACAGACCGGGAAATTGGACAGAAATTCTGCTTATTCGACATCCGCTCGGCGATCGAGAACTGGTGGATTGTAGTTATTGGAATCTGACTGTACCTGTTACGTGGGTAAAGTCAGCTGCATAATATGTAAGTGGAATTTTTCAAACAATTTCGTGTGATAGCTGCAGCATGGTGGAAAAGTTAAAAGTTCCTTTTGTATTTCGAGAATGTTTTACTGAGTTAACATTGTTTTGTCGCTATTGTTTGTCTAAAAATGAGCTGTTGGTTTCATAGTTTGTCAGTACAATTGTATATTGGTGTATACATTTCATTATAGACATTTCATGCATATTTTTTTCATTTACTCAATTTTAAATAATCTGTTTAACAAATGTTGGAAACTCCCTAACGATTTGTCCACATAAATTCAAATGTCCATAGTGATAAATACCCTTTACATTAGAATTTAGCACGTCATCACATTAATTAACTGCTCTCATATCTCCATACAGCGAGATTTATTATAATACCCGTTGAAACGATACATCATTTCAAAACAGATATAAAAGCAATAAATTTCGTGCGCATCGCGTTAAAATAATAAGCTCGTGTAAGCCTTATTTAACAGCTACGATTACAATGTGTGGGTAATGTATTTCCATCATAGAAAATTAATTTGGCATGCATGTGGGGCCAAATTTAGCTCTTGTTTATTACGTTTTCAATGTTTTACAATTTTATGATTGGTTAAGTATATTCGTAAGATATATTTTAATAGAAATTCTACACTGAAAAAAATGATCTACAAAACTAGTTATGTAAGTTGACGTTTTGTTGTCGGAAAACTAAATTTAGTTGTCGGGAAACTAACCTTAGTTACATTTAATCAAATAATTTAGTAACGAACAGAAACTAGTTTTGTTACTGGTAAATTTAGTTCGCAAGTCACTCTGTTTAGGTTATTGGTCGTCAAATTTTGTGTTACTGTTAAATAAAATTTTGTAGTCAATTGTAGTCCATTTTTTTCAGTGTATGTAGTTTTATGTTTTCTTTTATTTTCATACTACTAAGGAAGCAAAAAAGCATAGGTACGGCCTGGTGAAAAACGGTTACCATAGCTTACTGACACTTCGTATACCAGATGTATAAGTAGATTGCAGACCCTATAAAAACCTCTCATCAAAATATCTCAATCAAAAGAAGTTATAAGAGGAGTTGAGAGGAGTCTCTTTGCTGGCATTGAGCTATTATTACTACGTATAGAGAAGACGCCACACATCACAACTATGTTCCGTTCAAGTGAGACCATCCAGCCACAATTATTGTTGTAGAACGATGAACGAAACTTGTAAGCGCCGTGAAATCACGGTGTTTGCGAGAAAAATACTCCTTAAAGCGTTCTGATAGCGATACGTGTTTCTACTGTCTGCTTAGAAGACTAATTATTGTTTCAGCGCTACAGAGAACTTTAGTTGACTCAAAAAAAATGGAACATAACCTTTGCTTATGATAGCTTCTCTATACGTAGTAATCAAAGCTCAATGTATGCTGGCATAGGGAGGGACATTATTTGGTAATAAGTCGTTGGTCTCCACACACAGCAAGCACAGCGCCTCTTGATGGAGCTCTGGCTACTTTACTCACCGCAGGAACACATATAAAATGGTGTTTTTAGCTGCAATCTAGTATACTCCTAAAACCATAATGGACTTTAGAAAAAAGAATCATACCTAAAATATTAAATCCCACTCACTCCAGACTAACAAAAACAATTCCAATCAAATAGAAATATCGTATAATTTATGGTTGGAATGCAATTACGTTATCCCAGGTGACGGTCTGTTCCGAAACATACATATTTATCAATGCCCCATGGGACACCGATTGCCACTACAGCCATATATATAATAGTATATTATATATAGCGGTACACGGGTTGAATACGGGAACAAAGCCTATTCGGAAGCCTCGGTTGGTAATATTGACAGGCGGATGAAAAAGGACAAAAATGTATGATATTTAAATTTCCGCTTTTGCTAGTGTTTTTTGTTGACATGCCTTTATAGGGGCTCGTATTCAACGTTTGACCTGACGATAATGAAAATTGTAAAGCTTGTGTATACATCCTAATCTAAGTATCATAATAATAATATTAAATCAGTTTAGAATACTCTATAGAAGCGATATTTTCATGAATAGGTATTTGCATTCTGTGTGCTCGAGCACGTATTTCAATATCCCGGTAATTTGAATAGATTTACCAATATGATTGGAAAGTTAATGAAGAAAATTTGAAGTAATAATATGACTATAATTTTAATAATTCTTCTAATAAGACTTGTACTGAACGATACATTCAGTTTTGCTTTAAATATAAAATCAGCCAATACCCGTCATGCGTTGCAGTGTATGATACATTTTTATTTTGTTTAATTTTTTATAACTTTAAATTTTCAAAATTACCCATTAACTTTATCATTTTTTTTTTATAAAACGAAAAAACAAAAGTCCTGTAACAAAAACGCTGCGCAATCCCACACAGTTTAATCTAAAGTAATATAATCACACAACAATAATAAACCAACGCCATCATCAAAGAGAGTACTTGATAACGAACGAAATACAGCAGCCTTAAGGCACATTTACACTTTGTAAGTTCGAATTTTCCTTTTTGGTGGTAAGTGATATGATGTCGCTAAGAGTAAGAATAATATTAAGTTTTGATGATCCTTAAAATTAATATCTCCATTTAATACATACCAATTTTTCCTTTTTATCAGCCGTTATTATATGTTTTAATTTCCAAAGCCATTCGCTCTTTTGGTTTACCGCTTCAACTAAGAATTCCCTACCGAATCCCGAACTTCATAGTCATACAAATTCTGACAAGCAATCAAGTGTATTTGCGCCTTTAGGAAAATTCTGTGGGGAGAGTAAAATGTTTTTAATGAAACAGTAGAGCTAGAATCCCCTTAAGAAACCCCATGCTTTCTGCCTCCCAATTAAATTTTAAGCAGGATATTCTCGCGCCACTTTGTTCAGTTTTTCTATTGAATTAAAAATGTACTTACTATACTTTTGCTTTACATGACTTTTTAAAAGCTTTTACAATTATCTAATTAAAATACTTTGACAAAGTGGCATGTTTTGATCGACTTTTTTAAATTTCCATAAGGAAAGAGTCTCCCTTTCTAGTGGGGAAAACGCCCCAAGCTAAGGAAGTACCTATGTCGTCTTTGAAGTATTCGACAGCAGAATCACAAACCAAATTCCACTTAATATAACCAATTAAATGGCTTGAAAACCTTTTATTTCTTAAAAAGGTTCCATTTACGGGGCTTTGGCAAGTAAGCTGTTTAGAAAAATAAAACATTTTTGGTGATATTTCTTTGCTCATCGAAAATGTACTGCAAGTTGTATTAAAATTTTGTGTTTGTCAAATAAAACTAAGACCTCTTTTATTTTTTTATTTGAAAATGGAATAGAAAATAAAGAAAAAAGTAAAATATTTTAAGTTTAAAAATATACTTAATAGTAATTCCCTTAGTTGACTGAGACCACTTTTATTTACTACTAGCAGCGAATCCCGGCGTTGCTCGGGTTAAAATACATCGCATGTTTAATGGTATAAAAAATATATAAGGATACATTTTTTAACATATTATAGATATCTATTTTCGATATTGAAAGACTTTCCAGAACATTCAAATAGTTTAAGTATTTTATTGTCTTAATGTAGCTATTGTATTATATTTGTAACTTATTGTGGGAGAAATAAATAAATTTTATTATTATTATAGTTTGTTCTTTTTTTTACTCGACTGCAATCACAATTGAACTGACGAAAAGTCACTGAATTTCGATTTATGTACCGAAGTTTCCAGTACCAGATCACTCTAGAATATTTAGATGTACATCACTTCGATTTGGTTTTTATAGATCAATAATAACACTCGTACACATTTTGGAACTTTCCAGATCAATCCAAAAAAAAAATAGAACTTTCTAGAACATTTTAAATCGCTTATAATAAATTGAACTCATTTTAGAATTTTATAGATAATTCCAGAAATATTTAGAACTTTCTCGAACATTTTAAATGGTTTATAATAAATTGCACTCATTTTAGAACTTTCCAGATCACTCGGAAAATTTCTAGAACTTTCTCAATCATTCTAGATCGATCATAATAAACTGCACTCAATTTGGAACTTTCTAAAACATTCCAGATCAATTATAACGGTTTTACACATTTTGGAATTTTCTAGATCATTCTAGAAATTTCTAGAACTTTCTCGAACATTTCAAATCGCTTCTAATAAATTGTACTCATTTAAGAATTTTCTAGAACTTTCTCGAACATTCTAAATCGATCATAATCAATTGCACTCATTTTGGAACATTCCAGATCATTCGGAAAATTTCTAGATCTTTTTCGATCATTCTAAATCGATCATAATCAATTGCACTCATTTTGGAACTTTCCAGATCATTCGAGAAATTTCTAGAACGTTCTCGAACATCCTAACTCGATAGTAACAGTTTTGGACATTTTGGAACTTTCTAGATGAAGCCAGAAAATTTATAGAACTTTCTCAAACATTCTATATCGATTATGATAGTTTGCATTCACTCTAGAATTTTCTAGATCATTCCAGATATTTGTTGAACTTTCTAGAACATTCCAGATCGATTATTACCGTTTTACACATTTAGGAACTTTCTAGACCATTCCAGAAATTTTTAGATCTTTTCATAAGTCCTCATGCGTTAGAAAAGGACAGCAATATATGTTTTTACATTTTCGCCACCCACAACCACCCCCTTCCACCCACCGCGACCAAACTCCCTTACTACCACATGGAGACCAAGGGGTTAATTGGGGTTGGTGGTGATTGAGAAAACTGCGTATTTACGTACCCACAAAAGCATTTTATATATATTATTAGATTATTTGAAAATGGAATATAAAATAAAGAAAAAAGTAAAATATTTTAAGTTATAAATATGATACCAAGTAATTCCCTCAGTTGAACCTATTGTCTTCAGGTATAAGGTTCAAAATCGATAAATCTAATATGTTATTCAGTAATACTATTGAACGTGATCGTAATTGATGTCGGCGGGAGAACATAAACCAAATTGACTAGAGTAACTCTGAATAGTGTTTTGATCTAGACATCAATATCTGGATACCTTAGCTTAATTGCTACCTTTGCTACCTTTCTATACCTATATGTACATTCAAATGATGAGATAAGCACCGAAATGAATGTAAAATAGATATTTGAAATATGAGAATTTTGTTATCTGGATACATTGAGCTATTATTACTACGTAGATCATAAGCAAAGGTTATGTCCCATTTTTTTAGAGTCAACTAAAATTCTCTTTAGCGCTGAAACAATAATTTGTCGTCTAAGCAGACAGTAGGAACACGTAGCGCTATCAGAACGCTTTTAGGAGTATTTTTCTTTTTCTAGCGTTTCGTTCATCGTTCTACAAAAACAACTGTGGCCGGATGGCCTCACTTGAACGGAACATAGTTGTGATGTGTGGATATTATTTTTAGCAAGACGTTAGCAATTTCCTTGTATTGTTAATGGTCTAAGGCGACGGTCCGTCTTTCAATTTTTTCAGCCCTCTGTATTTGAAAATCAGCTTTACTGTTTTAAACATATAATTCAAAATAATCAATATTTTTTCCTGTAAAAATTTAATTTAATTTCATAATATTATTTGATCATAAAATATATTAATAAAATAGGTAAAGTAGCGCGTTTATGGTACGGGATTACTATTTAAGCGGTTCTATGGATCTTTGGTGCAAGAATATGATCGACAAAGAAGTCTCCAATAAAGTAAACTATAAATATAAGTTTTCATTGACTTACAAACTTAACTCAGTTCATTAAACTAAAAAGTGGGTCATCAAATGTATTACGTGACCAATGCACCACGATCAATATAAAATTCGTCTTACAAAAGCAAACGTTTTCCAATCGGCAATTTACTTAAACGCTTTATCACGTTCCAGTAACAAATTCAAAGCGGCGCGTTCCGCTCCGTCTTTTACATTTTAAACAACCTGGAAATCGTTCTGATCCCACCCAGGAGAACGGTCTAGAGTACAGATACAATAAATATTTTACGTACCATTGGTATTTTTAAAAGAAAATATTAGTGTCAAATAACTTACTGAATTTGAAATTTCCGTAGGCTCATAAAAGACTACAACGTATCCCTATCGTAAAGCAACTAATTTAAAAATACAGGATACTAGAAAAACATCCATCTCTGATAAAATACCCAAAAGGATGATTATGTAACTAAATAACAAAATTAATATAATATTTTCGCTCTACATAATGAATTGTATATTCATCTTTGTAAAAACAACCCTATGAAAAAAGTTAAAATAATATTTGCATTCTTAACAAAATAAACGCACGAATATATGTACGAAAGTACGATATTTATGAAATATTTTTAATATAAGTATCAATATTTAATAAGTGCGCAATATTCTTGAGTGCTCCCTAAGCTTTTACATTATCGTGTATATTCTTATGCAAAGTTTATTTTTTGTATTAATCAATTTAGAAAAAAAAACTTCGGGATTAGCATTTGATGTGTCAAGTTTCTGCAGTTTAGTTAAGTTTTTTTATAAAGTTATACAAATATAAAATTCCACTTAATATTTTTTATTGATAGTATTTTCTAATTAACCTCGTTCAGTTATTTGTTTTTAGAATAATTTTATTACAGTACCTAGTCCCATCTCATTCTTCAATTCAATCTATTTTGAAACTTCTGAAATAGTATTTTACCTTACGGAGATTTATAAATATCTAATAAATAACCTAAAACTGAATCAACTACTAACATTTATTTTCAAAATAATTGCATATGTATGTTTTTTGAATTTGAATTACAAGGTGGAGCACAGACGACAGACTTTTTTGTGCGAAGAAGTCTGTAGCACACAAAAAAGTCCGTTACAGATTCAAAGCACACAAAACAACGTACATTACATCTTCGATCATTCTGTCGGCCGGACTTACATGCTATGGAAATGCAGAGATTGCGATGTATTATTTTGTACTTTAAATACAAAAAAAGAAGAAAAATATAGATTTGGGTATATCCTATTTTTTCGCAGACTTTTTGCGCGCCTTGTGTGTTACTGCTTAGAATTATATAGGTTAATACAGCCTAAAAAGTTCGTCACGGACATTGAGCTATTATTACTACGTATAGAGAAGACGCCACATATCACAACTATATTCCGTTTAAGTGAGGCCATCCGGTCACACTTGTTGTTGTAGAACGATGAATGAAATGCGAAAGCGCAATGAAAATCACGGTGTTTGCGAGAAAAATACTCCTAAAAGCGTTCTGATAACGCTACGTATTTCTACTGTCTTCTTATGCCCGGTTTCAATAAACAAAAACGAATCGTTTTGCTTACCAATGGTAGGTTTTTTTATTGCCAAACTGGGCATATAGATAATTTCGTAAGCTAATTTTACCTGTGATAGCTACTTCCATATGACAGGCGTCTGCTATGCAAAGCTTTGAGGTCTTTGCTTCATTATTAGTAAAGATTTAAGAGTTTTAATTTTAATAAATCTTAACCGATACCGGTCCATAAATTATTGAAACCGGGCCATAGACAACTAATTATTGTTTCAGTTCTAAAAGAGCTTACTTGACTCTAAAAATGGGACTTTACCTTTGCTTATGATAGCTTCTCTATACGTAGTAATAATATAGTCTCGTCATCTGCGCTGCACCTTAGAATGATAAATTCTTATACCCGGTTTTACCATATCGCATTAAAATAATGTTACAACAAAATTTTCCGTAAACTTCTTCCTGAGCAATTATTAAGTTTATATCAATTTGGCGATATGCCCAAACTATGTAACAGCATACTGAAGGCAGGGAGAGTATGCATTTTGACTTTATCTTCAATAATATGATTGTGGAAATGAGCCAAGGAAGTCGGAAGTGGTTGTGTGTTTCATATAATATAACAATTAAACATAAACTGGAATATGTATGCAGGATAGAGGTCAGTGAAGTGGATCGTCTATCAAATAAAGCAATGAGATAGAGTTTACAACTAGAGTAGTATTTGGCACTTGAAAGGTTAGCTATTGGCAAAAAAGTTTTAATAATATCTCAAAAGAGTATCAACCCATATCAACCCGGGTGCTAATGTATGATTTTGTATTTTACTGAAAATAATTACGATAGTGCAAATAAAACTAGAAAAGTGTGTGTTATAGAAATTTACATGCGCACTGAAAAAAATATTATTTAACAGTAACACGAAATTTTACGACCAATAACCTCAACAGAGTGATTTGCGAACTAAAACTTACCAGTAATAAAACTAGTTTTGGTTAATTACTTAATTATTTGATTAAATGTAACTAAAGTTAGTTTCCCGACAACAAAACGTCAACATACATAACTAGTTCTGTAGAACCTTTTTTTTCTGTGTGTCCTGTGAATCGAAAGATGTCGATTGTTATTCGAATGTTTTTTTTTTTTTTTTTTTTTTTTTTATACGACTAAGTCGGTAAACAAGCATACGGCCCGCCTGATAGTAAGCGGTTACCGTAGCCATATGGACGCTTGCAACACACGAAGCATCGCTCACGCGTTACCGACCTTTCCCCCCTCCCCTATGAGCTCTGGCGACCTTACTCACGCGCAGGAACACAACTTTACACAACATAAAGTTATTTGGCTGCGGTATTCTGTAAGGTGGAGGTACTTCCCCAGTCGAGCTGCTCTTTGAGCGAATAAACGCTATGCTCTACCTCTCTCAAAATTCGAATAAATTGGAAAATCGAATAATTTGATTGTTTTAGTAACAATTGCCCATCGCTAATTACAGCTGGCCTGCACTCGTAGCACCAAATAAAGAAAGGCCAAAGTTCAATAGAATTCAAGTACTCCTCAAGTAGTTTGTTGAAAAACTCAATGGCAGTAAAATAGCAAAACCGCGTTAATAAATTTAAATTCCCACTTTTTATGTAATTAAATGAATAGCTTCAAAAGGCAGGTATTGTCCACAAAAGTGCAATGACAAAAACAAACATTCCGTATAATGTTAGGGCTAAAACTGTTACTGCAATACGCTAAAATTTATACAAATAAAATACGAGAGCGTATATTTTCAAATGGCCAGCAGCATTTTCAAATAACGTAGAGTAATATGGTAAAGTAGAGTCATATCAGTAAATACTGCTGAATATATGACTGTATGCAATTTAATAACGTTATGAAAGGAAAATTGAACTCACTGAAGTTAACGATAGCATAAAAAGGAAATCTTCTTTGCATTCGTTGTGGAGCTTACCTGAAACGAGAATTAACATGAATATTAAATTATGTTATAAAGTTTTGGAGTTTGCAAGGTTGTTAAAAATGTTTCATAATTAAGATGAAAGGATGGCTGCAAGAAATTTGAAAGATAGGTATTTAACAAATCTATTGCTGTCGCGCTGTGGCCCGGAAATCAATGTGTGAGTGAACAGACTGTGCATGGTGCAAGTGTGCGTGCCGTAGCTCGCACCGCTCCCACCGACCGCCCGCCCCTCGATTTTACTTTACTTGTAATATTATATTTCTGTGATTCGGCCGGCGACTGGCAAGTTGATATACCTTTCAGCGCTTGCAGTTCTGTTGTTCCAAGTGACATTAGGGATTTTGAAATTAGAACAAATACCTAACCATACGTTATTTTATTTGTATTTTGAGTCGATATAAAAAAATAGATTATATATTCGACATTTATGTATGTAATATTTTTTTTCATGTACCTACTATATTTTTCATATTTTTATTTAACTCTTTTGACATCCACCAACATACGCTCAACACTATATTATTACTTTAGTTTTTTTAATTTCTCATGTGAAGTGATTTGTAATCTTTTGAGAAATAAATGTCTTAAACCTTATATTATTGGAACTGCATTATATTCACATAATGATAATCTATTAGGGCTTCCAAACAAATACCTATACAACATTTTATAGATTTATATTTGTCCACAGTCCACGCATTTCTTCGAAACTATTTATCGAATTGTGAACATTCTTTTTTTAATGCCTTATATTTACTTCAACTTAGGGAACAGTGCGAAAGTAAAAAATAACTCTAATCTGACAGTCTTGTCAGAGTCTTGATGTCAGCTATAATATTTTTAATTGAATATATACGACGTGCTCTTTCGTGACTTTAAGATATTTTCAGTTTACAGTTATTTCATATTTTTTTGTGTATTATGAAGTAGTTTTTTTTACTAGTGAAAGAGCTTATTTATACGTATAAAACAAGCCCTTGAAATAATATTGTAGAATCATAATAAAACGTAGCTCGTATCAAGCCAGGCCTTCACGCGTATTACTCCATATCTTGAAAAAAACTGAACCGATTTTGATGAAACTTATTCACAAAATATTAAAAATAACTCTAATCTGACACTGTCTAAGTCAGCGAAATATTTTTACTGGAATACGTCGTGCTCTTTCGCTGACTTCAAATCAGCGTTAGATTAGAGTTATTTCATTCTTTTTAGTGTATTTGGAAGTCGATAAAAAAAAAACTTTTTTTTTGTGTATTTTGAAGTCGATTTAGTTTTTTAAATTACTTTTTTATTTCAATTACCAACTGTTTTATTTCGTATTATTTAGAATTTGACCAAGCTCAAGCCAAGCCGCCGCACGTATTACTTATTCCATATCTTGAAAATAACTGAACCGATTTTAATAAAACTCTCACTGAGTTGAAGTAAATGTAAACCAATAAAAAAAATGTCACAATCCGATTAATAGTTTCAGAGAAATGCGTGGACAAACATACACCTATGAAATTTTGTATATTAGTTTGGAAGGCTGAAATTTTGTGAGGAAGTTTCATCAAATTCAGTTCAATAGTTTTTAAGATATGGAATAATAAGTGTGTCGGGTTGGCTTATTGATACGAGCTATGGGCGTTGGTTGTGTCAAAGGGAAAATATCTGAAAACTTTGGTCAAATCCTCGTAAATGTAAGAAAAAAAAAATTACAAGTCGATTTTAAATAAATATACCAGCCAAGTGAGAGTCAGACTCACACACAGAGGGATCCGTACAATATTAAATAACTTATCGTTGCTATGACAAAAAAAAAGAAGTTTCTTGTATGAGCGGCCCCTTTAATTTTTCTTTTTCATTGTTATAGCGGTCATAGAAATACATATTCTCTGAAAATTTCAGCTGTCTACCTATTACCGTTCATGAGATACAGCCCACTGACAGACAGACGCACTGACGGACAGCGGAGTCTTGTTTGGCACCCTTCGGGTACGAAACTAAAAAGTATAGTCACAATCCGATTAATAGTTTCCGAGAAATGCGTGGATAAATATACATACTTACAACCATACATACACCTATAAAATGTTGTATATTTGTTTGGAAGTCCTAATAGATTATCATTTGAATATATAATATTGTTTGGCAGTCCAATAATACATACATACGTGTCGAATTGATAATCTCCTTTTTTTAAGTCAATTAAAAATAGATATTTTGTCCTGTTATTTTGAAAAAGGTTACTAAATATTAGATATTATGATAACCTTTGAACGATCACATTTCTTGTTCTTTAATCCTTCATCACTCAAAAGTATAAAAAGAACAATCTTGGTTAGGGCACACTATACCTTACATGTAGGTTACCAAAGACGTAATACTATATCGATATCGACGAACAACACTAGAGCAGGTATCGATAATATATTATCGACTACTACGCGACACTTCTTTGACTGTATATGTATTTGTCCAAGCCTCTCCTCCCTCAACCCTGCCCGAATACAGGCGATAGAGACAACTGCAGCTTGGATCGATTATACCTATTTAAAATTGACGAAATCGTTATTTTGTAATCCCCAGTTTCCTCCTCCAATACTGAATCGATTTTAATTATTTTTCAAGAATAGTAATAAGAAGGGCTTTGGCTATGTCGGTCGGTTTTCCTTTTATTATTTATATTCGTCATATTTGTTTTCTGGACGTCTGATAAGGGCAGTTAAAAATGATGAGTTTTTGTGATTTTAGAAGATTTTTAGTTTTTATAATAATTAATTTATGGAGAAAAACGAAACCGAGGGACATACAGTGGCACCTACAGATTGCATGGTAAAATAATCATTGCTCTAGTGTCATTATCCAGAGAGGAAACTGAGGATTACGTTTGTATGGAAAAAACACCACCAGTGTTTCCTCTTAAGTGCAAGGTTTTTTACAGGTTTTCAGGTGGTCAGTAATATCTATATTAAATGACAAGCCGTCCCGCGCGGTTTCACCCGCATTCCAGAGGGATCGTATGTTTTCTCGGGATTAAAAGTATCCTATGAGTTAATCCAGATCATATTCTATCTGTGTGCCAAATTTCATCCAAATCCTTTCAGTAGTTTTTGCGTGAAAGAGTAACAAACACCCATACATACAAACTTTCGATTTATAACGAAACGTGTGAACTCCGTTATGTAGTGGTTCGCTACAAGGTTTAGGTATGTTGCGAAAAGGGTTAAAAGAGACATAAGTCACAAGTAAGTACATCATCGTAATAAAAAATAAAAACCCATAGACATAGAACACTAATAAAGCAACTGTAATAGAATATGTGCAGTGAGCAAGGATATTTACAACGCTGTCTTGAAACGAACTGCGTGATCATGGGTTGAACGCCTAAATACAAACATTTCTCGTTTTTTATCGATACTTTTACCGAAAACAAATGACAAATAACTCTTAATTTTTTTCTAACTGTAAATCAACTTCGTCTTCTAAGTGTATTCTGAACCGGTGGTAAAATCAACTGTGTGTACCAATTTAACGTTCATAAGTGTCTTACTAGGGCCTAAACTAAATAAATGACTTTTTGATTTTGATTTTGACTAGTGTACGATATATCTATGAATTTATCTATATCCAAATTTTGTTAATGCTATCACTTTAAACCCTGATTAAATTCGTCAGTATCACACAGTACCGATGTTTGCCTATTCAGTGATGCCAACTGTTGCCATTATAACAGCATCTGTTACCTAATGCCGTTATAATGGCAATCTTTTTTATTGTTAATTATTTGGAAAAAAAAAGCCAAACATAGTCAGATTGTCCAAAAAATATATAAAACATGTAACCTTGCTGAGTTTCTTGCCGGATTCTTCTCAGTTGAAGGCCGAGTTCCAAACCGGTAACTTCAGTAAATATGACCTTCATAAGTGCCCTTCTGGGGCCTAAATTGAATAAATATCTTTGACTTTGACTTTGAATAGTAAACAACAACCTAATGTTATAAAATACGAGTGTTAATTGTACAACAAGCTAAGGCTTGGTCAGCATAAAATCCGCCTTTTCATCAACGCTCCCCCAAAGCTCAGTTTAATAACGTTTACGTATCTACTTGTTTAAATAATGCATGCGCAATCATCAAACTGCAAATTGGTGCAGTGGATGTTAACTCAAACGAAAATAAACTTTAAAGCACGTAAACAAGGGCCTTGTTAGTATATCACGCTATGCTAGTATATTCCTTTGCAGCATAATATGTTTTTTTTATTAAAAAACGGCTGTATCATATTATAATGAAGATTTAGTTTTATTTGTGTTAACTGTCAAAGGATTTTATGTATTGATCAAATCCACACAATCAAAACTTTTTAACATTTTATGAATGTAAGTTAAAAAACTTACATTGTAATAATCGACATTTATTTTCAACAATTCTAATGTCGATTTCTATGACAAACCAAAACGTGATCATTGAGCTATTATTACTATTTATAGAGAAGACGCCTCACATCACAACTATATTCCATTCAAGTGAGGTCCTCCGGCCACACTTGTTGTTGTAGAATGATGAACGAAACGCGTAAGCTACGTGAAAATCACGGTGTTTGCGTTACGTGTTTCTACTGTCTGCTTAGATGACTAATTATTGTTTCAACGCTAAAGAGAACTTTAGTTGACTCTCTCTTGCTTATCATAGCTTCTCTATACGTAGTAATAATAGCTCAATGAACGTGATAGACTATTATTTTTTACCATAGATAATATATAGAAATAAGTTCCGCTTAGAATAACTTATAACACGACATGTAAACACTTTCTTTGACACTACCCCTAAATCATCAAACCATTTATTTGCGACAATCGCTAACAATAAGTGAATGGCTGTACCGAACATTGTATTATGAATTATGCATCCCTTAGCACCCGGGGAGCCACCTGATTAAAAGCAGCTAGTTCAAACCCCCGCTTTTCATGCACCCCCTGTTTTTCATACACCCCCCGGGTTATATACACCCCCTATTAATGCAGGAACAAATTTATTGGTTAATTTTCCGGTAGACACCGAAAACTGTAATCATGTTCATTAGATGTAAAATTTCAATAAAAAGTGGCAGATTTATCGTGCGGTAATTATGCTAATTACACTCACTTATTATGGGTACATATTTTTAAGCTGCAGAATAAAGTATGAGTCATGCTAATTGGGAAAATGTAGCTGACGTATTGGCCAAAATTCTGCAGGTTTGTAAATGTGATAATATTTGAATTATACAGTCATTAAACGACTTAATGGCCGAACAAAAGCTGTATAAATACAAAGTTGTTATTGGTAATAGTAATTTAGCATTCACATATTATATTTTTTTATACAAAGTTGTTATTGGTAATAGTAATTTAGCATTCACATATTATATTTTTTTATGCGAGTAATTCTTTAAGCAAGTAAAAAGTTAAAACATGAGCGCAAATCTTAAATGCATCATCTGCAAATTTTGAATCAAACAACCAACTCATATCTGCTGAACAAGCAACTTCAATTGCATCTGAGTACATAAACCTTATTGTTAGGAAAGAAGGTTTAGTTTAGCATTGACTTAAGATGAAAGCAATGGCATCAATTTGTAGGCTTGTACAACGAAATCCAGATATTCTTTTTGGCTTCTCTCTCAGAGCAATATCGGTTCAGAATTTAAATTTTTCAGTCGATGAACAAATCTATATTGACACGGATAAGCGCCTGTGGATATCGGAAGCGTTTGTTTGGTACAACTGTAAAAAGGTATCAGTAAAAAATACAGGGTCAAAGCTAAATAAGCATTGATAGGAGAATGGGAATTTCTACTATTATCCCATCGTTTATTGGTAAAGGATAAGCCCTGATTAAAATTCGCTTCAACATCATCTGCCCTTGTTTTGGTTGGGTACTTTTATGACATTTTCTATTTGTTGTAAGGCCAAAATTACAGTATTCTTTTATAGTCATTAAAATAAGTAGAGATTTTAAAAACTTCCCCTTCACTTATTATATTTAGTTCGTAAAGGGTCGAATCTTGGTATTGGTAAATCGGTATACGCATTTAGTACCTATAAACACATGTATTTATACTCAAAACAGTCTATAGCTTTAGCATCTCTATCCCTAAATAGTACCTATACCTAAAACAAAGTTGCTATTTTTACGACTGCCCAAAATATAAGTGATATGTTTCCAGATAACATTTATGTGAGTTTTTTTATTCCACCATAACTTTTAAATGGCTGAACAGATTTGGATGTATGGGGTATCGAGAATTCTTACATCAACTCTAGTGACTATATTTTTACACGACTGACCCGGAAGGAGGGTTATGTTTTTCGAGTGTATATATGTATGTATGTCTATTTCTTTGGCACGCTCTGCAGACTGCAATACCTTACAACATTCAAGTTATATTCAAAATTCTATAGATTAAAGAGCTTGTTTTTCTCTTTTCAGTTAATTTTTGTTTAACGCAGTCGGGTTTTTTGTTTCTTTTAATCATTTAATTTATTTATCTTATTAGTTATTTTTGGCAGGGTGTTTTTTAAATACTTTGACCTGTTGTCTCTCTTTTAAAATAAGTACGCAATACATTTAGATGCTGTTTTTACCAATATTATAATAAAAAGAGGTAGATATCGCATTAACGCACGCTAATTGTTGCAGACAAATTCGGACAATTGTCGTAATTTTGCTTAGCGGCTACATATAGCTATCTCTTTCTGTACCATACGTTCCGTATTATCTATCGCATTCACCTAATTCAACAATAACTGAACGCCGCTTAGTATGAGGGTAGCATATAATATCATTGGTTTTTACTATGATTTAGAAAATACGTAATGTTTGGCAGCAGCAAAACATTCACACATTGTCGACAGGAGGCTTTCCATTATACTGTACCTACTAAGCAAAAACCCCGGAAAAAGGTGTTCACCTACATACCCATTTGCAGTTTACGATTCCAGTTGCAGAGGAGGAAAACGATAAAATGTTCCAAAGGTAAAAAATGGACTTCGCCATGCGGAACTTTATAGGCAAAGTTGGAAATTAAAATCCTAGCGAAAATAACTGAAGCATTTTCTTCTGAGTTTTTGTTCAAAAATTAACAAGCCTTTGACAATTGCCTTTTTTCCTGCACTCTCTTTTATTGACAGTAAGGAAAATTATGTCTATAAAATATGCAAACTACAGAAGAGAACTGATTTATTAGAGTATAGGAGTAAACATGATAATAATACAAGTAATATTAGGATTTACAATTTGTTTTGTTATTTCTACTTACGAGTTCAATAAGAAAGCTTACCGCAAAATTGGAATAAGACTCGACTTGTTCTTTCTTATACAACTTTTTTTACCGAACATTCAAATTATGGCACTCGGTTCAGCTCGGTATCGGTATATGTTTCTCAGATTTTTTTATACATAACAATATTCGTAAAATTCTAAAAGTTTCGTAATAAGATTTTGTATTATTGTTTTAAGTAATAATTTGAAAAATATAATGATACACACACCTAGATGTCTTTACGGACAAAGTTATTAGGGATTTTTAAGGAAAGCTTATTACATTACTAAATTTTAAGAAAAAGTAGTTTTCTATATCAGAGACAACTAATAGTTTGTTAGAACGAAAAAAAGGGTATGTTTTTTACATCACATCCGTGGTTATTCTACATAATACAGTACTGAAACTCTATAATCGGGGGGCACGGCAGTGCCCCCGCCGAGTCGAGCGCGAAGCAAACACTGCCGTACCATCCTTTACTGGAACCATTTCGCCGCATTTTCAGGCCCCTATTTGAGAACCTCTGGATAAGACCCGAACGCAGAAATTTTCGTCATCCAGTAAGCTATAATCACATACTTAAAATCCAAAATTTCAAGTATGTAGGTCATTTAGTTCCGAAGTTAAGCGAAAGCAAAGTTTCACATTTATGAAACTCACTCACTCACTCACTCACTCACTCACTCACTCACTCACTCACTCACTTATGATCATCAAAATAGAACTAGTACTTCCCATAAACTCAGAGAGCTGAAATTTGGTACAGAGTTAGGGTTTAATGACCGCATAAAGGGAAAACTATAAAAACTAAGATAATCGAAGATCTGGAGTACCTGGTGACCCTGATTAGAAAACACAAGAGCCCAACCAAACTATTAGAGATATCGACATACCGCCTTCACAAAAAATATTCAACTTGGTAGGCCGCTTCATTTTCTACAAAAAGAAGTGAAATCCCATCAAAAACATTCTGTAAAAAACTAGCCAAGTCTCGATGAAATGTCTTGTTTAGCTCTAAAAAGTAATGAAATCTAGACAAAGTCGTGCCAAGTCTAAGGTTCCTTACTGCGATTTCTTTATTATTATAGTTAATGTTGTGTGACTTGGCCGTTGAAGGGAACACAAGGGTACAAAACCAGGTGTTCCATGACACCATTGCACCAATCTGTACTTGTACCCACTAACGTATAAAGAATGTTCAACGGCCAAGTCACACAAGATTAACTATAATAATAAAGAAATCGCAGTAAGGAACCTTAGACTTGGCACGACTTTGTCTAGATTTCATTACTTTTTAGAGATAAACAAGACATTTCATCGAGACTTGGCTAGTTTTTTACGGAATGTTTTTGATGGGATAATAACAATAGACTCCTCGCGGGGTTCAAGACGAGATAAGGAATGGCTAAGTTACTCGCTAATTCCCCACGTGTACCATATATTCTAGATCGAG
Organism: Polyploca ridens; assembly: GCA_951394255.1. Classification (NCBI taxonomy): domain Eukaryota; kingdom Metazoa; phylum Arthropoda; class Insecta; order Lepidoptera; family Drepanidae; genus Polyploca; species Polyploca ridens. Next base: position 12,730,809 of record OX596255.1, on the reverse strand, counting down.
CAGATGGACTGGCATTTGGCATATCAGAGTTATTCAGTAGTATTGTATAGCTCACTTGCATCAACCTAGTTTATCCAAGAGCTGGTAGACATTTTTGGGAAGGTATTTGAGGCACTCTGTTATTTTTTCTATGGTTTTTTGTAATCAATATTTATTAAAATTTCAAAATTTAGTATGTTTAAAAGCTTAAAATGAAAAAGCCAGATCATTTACCCGGGTCGCAAACTTTGCCAGGTGTGTAAACCATCTTTTAGATTAGCATTGATCGGTTCTGTGTAATATTTCTGTAGATAAGGTTGCCAAAGCTCATAGGGAAGGAAAGGTCGGTAACGTGTGAGCGATGCTTCGTGTTGCAAGCGTCCATATGGCTACGGTAAGCGCTTACCATCAGGCGGGCCGTATCCCTTTCGCACCAGATTTTTTTCCGTCCATATCTTTTTCTTTTCTATAAAATCTTATTATGTACGGTAAGTATCATGGGAAACCATATTTAGAAAACATACCACTTACACAACTTCTAGAAAGTGCATAGCACGTTCGTGACATCCTGGTGTGTAAACTACGTTGTAGAATTTTAGAAAAAATGAACTCACTATCTTATTATTCAGGTTCGAGGGGGGTAGGGGCTGACTTGGTCGTATAACAAAAATAAAAAGATTCTAATAGAAACTGATTGCAACGAGGTTTCACAATCTACATACATAATAATATACTATAGAAATTTCATACGCGTGCGAATATCGACCGTGTAACTTCATTAAGCAGTTCGAATTGAGGGGACCCTCCTGGTCTGGAGTTGACATTTTGTTGTACACGTGACTTGAATGTTTTGATTCCTCCTCAGCGCTCCGATGTGTGAAGATTCCCTCTGTCAATATTCTCTTAGCTAATGCTAACACTGGCATGGGGCAATCAAAGTGGGGACTGCTGAAGCTGTATTGAGGAGAATTTATTGAAGTTAATCTTTGGTTGTATCAATTAATGTAGGAATTGGTAAAGAATAAACATTTTTATGGTTTAAATATATATTATGTAAATATAGAGCGAGTTTATCCCATGCTAAAAGTTGTTAAGCATGACTAAGTTACATAGGTTTCGAAAATATGCCATCTCGAAATGGGGGGTTTGTAGGGATGAAAAATCGAACTACCTAGGTCTCATCTCTGGGAAAACTCATTTTTCGAGTTTTTGAGCCAAGCTCGGTCACATCGGTACTGATCAATAAAACATGAACAAACATTTATATTCTCCTATAAAGATATTATGATACGTAATTAAATTAAAATGGGTAGTATTTAAAGTTACACCTCAACTGATTTTTTCACTACGATTTGTTCGTTCGTTCATTGATTGTTGGATCGTATACGCTATTTTTATAACCTTACTTAATTTTACCTTAGACGTGAGTCCTATAACTACATTTAAGTGATTAAATCCACCTTAATGATTAAGTTGGATTTTAATTAATTTAATAACTAAAGCTTTGTCATCATCTATCTGCCCTGTTCCCAATCATTTCATTTCTCTCCGATATCTAAATCTTATCCTCCTTCATTGTTGATTGGCTATATTCTAGACCCAATTTAAACGACATTTGCCTTATTACATGAGATGGTCTAAGCCAAGTCTAGTAAAACCCAGGTTTTCAGATAGAACCGGCTCTTTTTGTTATATGACGTTAGAATGTGACGGATATGTTTAAATCTCACGTAATAAGAGGATATACCTATATTTGAATAGCTCTGTTTTCACAGCATCAAAGTAAATATCAATGATCAAATCAATACAATAGTCAATATTATTATTATCTCGCACGCAATATTTTTTTCACAAGTTTTTGTAGGTTTACTAGCTGCCCAGCGCGACTTCGTTCGCGTGGTGCTACCCTACCCTGCGGTGCTACCCTACCCTAACCTACCCTACCCTATCTAAACCATCCAGAGCGTCCCCAAACGCATACAAAAAAAAACATTCAAATCGGTCCAGCCGTTTCGGAGGAATTCAGTGACATAGACACGTGCAGTAGAATTTTATATATAAAGATTTGATCTAAAAGCTGTGCGAGAACGATGTATGTATTATATTAACTTTTCATACATATTACAAATCCACATACGCATAAAAAAGGCATAAATATGCAAAGTTTTTCTTGAGTAGGAATCGAACTCATGACCAATGTGGAAGCTGATGTATAGTGGCAGTCAAAGCATCTAGGTAGCCTCCACACCAACCGGCTTATTAAACAAATGTGTGAAATTTTAATTAAACTACGAATGAAATACATAAAAACTTCCAATGTAAATAGAAAATCACACCTCAAAAGGAATCCTTAGCATAAACGAGCCAAAGAACGAAACAAAGACAGCAAAGGACTTTTAAAAACCCAACCTCAAAAAGAACGGAAGCAATCCATTAAAGGCTAATAAATTGGCTCGTAATAAGAAATAATATCGTCACATTTATTAATCTTTGAAGGAAATTCATTTCGCCATTGATGCTTTGACAACCGGCGATAATATTGCCGAGGTACCTGCAAATAATCTAATCCATAATTCAGGAATAGGGGAGCTGCCAACCAATCCCGCGGTATCGATTTTAGCTACACGTCTCAATTTTGTTATTAAATGCAGTGCTTTTAAATGTTTGCTCTGGGAATTGCTTTTAGGATTGCGGAAGGGTTATTCATAAATTAAATTGCCATGGTAAGTATCACAAAATGATTTATAGAATTCAACTGGAGGGTAGGTTAAAATAATTCAGTATTACATAGTGCAATTATATTGGTAGTCAAGTTTGACGAGTGAAGAGAGATTTGTGAAGAGTGATTGAGAAATGCGACCTGAAGAGGAGAACAGCTGGGTATCCGGAGATCTAGATAGACATACGAAAGCATTTCTGCCCAAGCTGAAATGGAGATGCTTCGCGTTCGCTCGATCAATAAGAACCTCATGATGTAAGTAGGTGTAAGTATATGTATTGGTGAAATTTGGAATAGTGCTAGAAAATATAGCCTTTTGCAATTTAAAAAGAGAAAGCAGCATAGGTAGGTGTCGTAGTACTGCAAACGGGGCATCACTCACAAGCTACCAACCCTTCCTGCTCCCCAATGAGCTCTCGCCAGGGCTGATTCACGCTGCGGTATTTTATAAGTAAGGCTACTTCTTCATTAGAGCTGTTCTTTGAGCGAAAAAACGCTATGCTCTACCTATCTTAGCATATTTTAACCACCATACCACCAAGAGGACGTAAGAATTTAAGAGGACACAAAAGGACAGAAACGAAAACTGAACTATTAAAAAGACAGGTATTTATGCATAGTGAATTTGAACTTGACGAATGTCTACTAAATCTCTGCAGCTTATTGATGTAGCAAACAAGCTTACGGCCCATCTGATGGTAAGCAGTTACTGAAGCCTATGGACGCTTGCAACACCAGGGGTAACACTCGCGCGTTGCCGACCCTGCAAAGATCCTTTTTGAAGAACCCTATGCTATGAGAGAGTTAAGATCTAAGGCAGGTCTAGAAGGCGAATAAGATGGTTTTTTATTTTCTCAAGGGAATATCTGACAGAAACTCAAAATTAACTTTAAATAATAAGTTGGGGCAATCATGTTCGTTTCGCTAAAGTTTGTACGCGAAGATGAAATGAAAAAGGTTAGCCGGTAATAATGCAAATTAGTTAACGATGAAGCCAATTAGCAACTTGACCTAAGGTGGCTCACCTTTGACAATTTCTATTTCATGGAAAGGCGCGGTTTCACCTGCATTCCCGAGGGATCGTATGTTTTCCCGGGATAAAAAGTATCTTTTGTGTTAATCCAGAACATATTCTATCTGTGTGCCAAATTTCATCCAAATCCGTTTAGTGGTTTTTGCGTGAAAGAGTAACAAACATCCATACATACAAACTTTCGTTAATAATATTAGTAAGGAACTAAGAATGTCGGAATCAGATTTTTATCGACCTCGTGCTTTTTTTTGGTTTATGACTCAATTACGTACTGAATCGACTTGGATGAAACTGGCCACAAAGATAGATCATACCCAGGTAAAACATATAAAATACTTTTAATCCCTATAAAATATAAATCCTTCAAGAACACGGGACCAACCGCATGACGTAAACTTAGTAATATAAAATTCATACGTCAACAAAAATAATATTTTATTGAACCGATTTATATCGAACAACACTCAGAAATTGCTATCCGGTTGTTCTATATCCCCTTGTTTAAAGGGGTTCGTGTCGACCCCTGTAAATCTCCTCTATCGGTGCCTCTTATGTTAACAAACGTTAAATTACGAACTACTTACAACCTTATCGCAACGGATTATAGTTTGAAATAGAGCAGCTGCTGTATCTTGCTTCGAAAACGTCTAACTTGATAGATTGAGTAAATATTCTCGTTTCAGTATACAAACTTCTTATGAAACAAACGGTTTTTACATAAAAATACTTAGGTACTGATGGTAGAAATCCATAATGCCTAAGGGTGATATGATAATTACAAATAACAAGTTTTGGTAACAATCTCCATCATTTGCGGCGAACATTTTATAACTAAGTAAATGAAAATGATAATGTAATTAATTCTGTTCAGTTTAGGGTTTATAAACGCAAAGACGTTTTACATAATTGAAAGAAACCGTATCATTATCTAGTCAGCTACCCTCATGCAAATAAATTAGTTACGAAGTAAATAGAAAGACAAACAATAATAATAAATCATACTACAAAGATTTCAGATGATTAAAAAAAGGATGGTTGCTATGCGATTAACTAAAAAGCACTTCAAAAGACTTCTGCTATCGATCAATCAAACCGAAGAAGCTATGCGATCCGTCAACGTAAAGACAAATAATATAGGTGGCTCTTCTCTCAAGTTCCTTACTCCAATAAAATTTCAATCTGAACCTCAATATCCCTTGTTATATTTCATTTTACGAGAACTTGAGTTTTCTCAGTGGCTCCCAATTTTGTTCGACCGATATTCAAGAGCTAATATAAAAATATGGAAAAGGGCTCTTCCTTACTTGAGCCTTTTTGTCCCTTTGTACATTGGCTTCTAATTTAAAATTTATCATAGGTGCGTGTTCAGCTGATATAATGTTATTTTTGTTTACTATGTTGTGGTAGTTAAATAAATAACCTGCTTCACGAGTATTTATTGAAATTCTTTATTTACTTGATGTTTTAATACTATCAATACTTCTATACTAATAATGTTATAAGGAGGTAAAGTTTGTATGTACCAGGATCTAGTGATCCGATTCTGAAAATTCTTTCACTAATCGCTTCATTATTCCCGAGGGCTTAGGCTACTTTTGAATCCGGGAAACTCGGATGAAATCGCGGGGGACAGCTAGAAATAATAATTTAAGAACTAAAGAATATCCTGACTATGTGATTACAAGTAATAATAATCAAATAAGCAATTCTGGTTTGAACAATGAAATACATCCATAAATATAGTTTCACAAATTGCAAAATCAAATTTTCTCTTTCATTTTATACATGGTTGGTACCATTAGGTGTCTGTGAACAGCAAATCACCAATACATCATAAACGAAGCATTCACTCTTGATCCAGCTTTGTTCCGATAGATTTGCTCGCTTGTTCTGTCAAACGTCTCGAATACTGCAGAATGCAATGTCTGTAAGACCAGACCCTATAGGGATTTGTATCGTACCAAACAATACATGAGCTTAGCTGCGGGACAAGTGAGAAGAAGAAGCGATAATACAGGATTTAAGTACTATTACGACTATTTATGTCCAAAGGATTTTTTAGAGCTTAATGTACGATGTCATATTTATAATAAATGTGAGATGTGGCTGAAGATAGTAGGTGATCATACAAAGCCTGGGTTCTTAAGTGAAACAGAACGCACCAGTTGGTGTTTGAAAATAATCTTACAATTGGAGCTATGATTTCCTCAAGAAGTTTTCCTACACCGAAACAAACTCGAAGCGCTCGTGGTGTAGCATTATTAGCCGTTCTTAATCGATCGGCAAAGTTAAGCTACCACCGTCGTGGTCGGTACCTGGATGGGTGACCGCCTAGTGGTATTTCAAATCGAGCGTTTTCGTGCTTCGGAAGGCACGTAAAGCCGTTGGTCCCGGTTATCACTTAATTGTGATAGTCGTTAAGCTAGCTGGATGCCTCCTAGGCGGCTTGAAAAATTCCAACAGTAGGTTGACCACTAGCCTACCTCCACCGATCCGCAGTGGGCACGCGTGGTAGAGTATTGGAGTAGAGTCATTCCCTTTCATCCTCATTTGTGAAAGGAGGCCTGCGCTCAGCAGTGGGTCGTTGTAGGCTGATGATGATAATGATGATGAAACAAACTCACTGTAGGATTCAAACCCATAACATTCGCCACGGCATTCAATATCATTACCATCATTGAATATTTCAATTATACCGAGAACAGTTTCTTCAGCAATCAAGAAATAAAAAAAGTTTAATAAAAAAACTTATTATTATAATTTATAATGACTGCAAATAAAAAAAACCATTAATGTCAATTTCATACCATACGAAGAATTATCCAATTAAAACTTATTCACTAGCTCCTTACGGTTTAATTTCAAAAAACATAATTATCGTATCTTCATTAAATTGTACCAAACGTTACCCCTCGTTGTAGGAGTATTTGGGTCAGTTCATGTATGTGAGGATTTCTTCCGATAGATTTGCTTGCTACGCCTCAATTGCCAATAAAATTATCGTCTGGAATAGCTGGAGAATAAAGATATATCTCTTATATTAACGGTAATGGTAATAGGATCTACCTTTCGGTCAGAATTAGATAAAGAATCAATGAGACAATTTATGATTGGCATATTTGTCTTTATACAGATGTTTTTATCGAATATACTCAAGCAAGAATACAAGTGACGATGTCAGAAGATGAGTATACTGAATATAAAAAGTACTGGCTCTAAAGTCCAGTAAACCGGCTAGGTACCTCGAGGTAGATGTGGAATAATTAGATGATCAAAACTATATAAGATATTTGGTTTATAAATCAATCGTGAAAAAAGTGCTTACGTCTATTAATGTTATACGGGGCATTCTATTGGTACACAATAATAAAAACAAACCCACAATGATAGCAGAAATAAGATCTTCACCCACTTCATATTATGAAGGGAAAACCCTCCAAATATGGTAGATAAGAACATTTACTGAAAGAAGACTTGATGAAGCAAAAACAATATTTATATGAAAATAATCGAAAGGGTCAACGTAGAGGATTATTTATATTAAAATAATAATAGAAAGGCCTAAAGAAGGATATTCGTAGGAGAACGAAAATGACGGACATAGCTCGTAGAGTTAGTAAGCTGAAGTGGCAATGGGCAGGCCACATCGCTCGAAGAGCCGATAACCGATGGGGAAGAAAGGTTCTCGAGTGGCGACCACGTACTGGAAAGCGCCGAGCGGTACGACCTCCCACCAGGTGGACCCAAGCGGCCTAGAACCATTCGAAGTGGAAATTAATGGGGGAGGCCTATGTTCAGCAGTGGACATCCATGGGCTGATATGATGATGATGATGAAAGAAAGACCGTGTTTAACCTTCAATGTTAAATTGTGTAGCATAGCCGTGAGACGCCCTATAAGTACTCAGAGTATAATAAATTAATACAGTGTAACATTAGGTACGTCGTAATAGGGAGATTCTCTCGTTCCGGCTCAGTTGCCATCGAATATAATTAGCTATATTAATTCTGACGTTGTACGTCATAAACCACTGATGGAGTAGCACATGGGTAATTATGTTTACATTCATACAATAGACTGGTATTTATATGGCAGTATCTCAAATTGATACATACTTTGTCTTACACGCTGTTTTGTTATCATGGAGAATATAAATGTAATCATTACAGTAGTTATGATAGGTAGATTAGAGAATTTTCTAGAGATCTCACGCAAAAGTTTTTTTTTTGTATTTATATTTTCATTGGCTCACGACGTTCACTCACCCGACTCTAACATTTTATCTATATATATTTGTTTTTTTTTTAAAGAATTCGTTGGAAATGGTTGTATGTTCTCGCTAGTGAAGTGAAAAGTTGTGTGACACGAGAGCAAAGTGATATGTTTTTCGTGCCTTTGAATCCCTAGCTAAGTTCTGGATTCTAACATTGAATCACTGATTGGTATAACTTAAAGTCTCATAGCTGATACAATTCTTTCTAAGGAGATAGATAGATTTACTATAGTATAATCATCGTAGTCATTACTGCTTATTCCTCTGCTGGTCACAGTCACAGTCCTCTCAAAACGCGCCACTCCTACGACATGTTCATGGAAAAAATCAAACCCGCCTCTTGCTGAGCATCCACCTTAATGCTGAGACCACAGACTACGTCGGACATATTCTCTAATAAAAAACTGTGTCTATGAGAGTCGGCCACCTCTCACGCACACATTAGTTGGCTATTCCGCGGGAAACGAGACTCTATCGTCATTTACACAGAGCCGTTTACCTGCACTCGACTAATGTGTGAATGTGTGTGCGCCGGCCTGTACGTACAGCGTGGTGGCCGACTTGAGCGACATAGTTTTTTGTTAGCAAGAATATATCCTTTTTTTTAACATCCTTGGCTGAGACGCCTTTCTTCATCGCATGTGCCTATGTCGACTACGATACTGGTAAACTGCGTCTTTTGCTTAGCATAAGCTCAGTCATACTAGTCCTTAGCGTGAATTACAAAACTCCTTTATCCCGGTGATTTTCAACAACCATCTTCATGCACAAATAAATGCAGTGTAATATGGAACTTTAGTGTTACACTGTACGTGTAACACTAAAGTTCTAAATTAAATTGTATGATTAACAAACATGTTACGTTGCAAAAGGAATCATAGTTAGTTACTGCGGTAGTTAGCGGTGTGCTTTATTTGGGAAGCCAGCCAGCTTCGCGCGTTTCTAGCCAATTTTCAGTCTCATGCTTAAATTAGACAATATGTATAATATGTATATAATAATTAGTTAAAGCTGTTGTTAGAATACGAAATAGCTTCGATGAAAATCTATGCTAATGTAATAAAGCTGAAGAGTTTTTGTTTTTTATTTGAACGCACTAATCTCTGGAACTAATGATCTAATTCTGAAAATTCTTTTACTAATAGTAAAAGTAGCCTATACTTACTAATATTAACTAGTTTTTACTACTAGGTTACCTACTTACTTATTTACCACCAGGGTACTTTTTATCCCGGGAAAGCGGGTGAAACCGTGGGGGAAACTAGTATTTAATATCATCATCATCATCATCATCAGCCTATAATGTCCCACTGCTGAGCACAGGCCTCCTTTCACAAATGAAGGTGAAAGGGAGTGGGCAATACTCCACCACGCGTGCCCACTGTGGATCGGTGGAGGTAGGCTAGTGGTCAACCTACTGTTGGACCTTTTCAAGCCACCTAGGAGGCATTCAACTAGCTTAACGACTATCACAATTAAGTGATAACCGGGACCAAAGGCTTTACGTGCCTTCCGAAGCACGGAAACGCTCGATTTGAAATACCACTAGGCGGTCACCCATCCAGGTACCGACCACGACAGGTGTGGCTTAACTTTGCCGATCGGTTAAGAACGGCTAATCATGCTACACCATGAGCGCTTCGTATTTAATATACTCGAATATTTATTCGCGAGTTTTTAACGTTCTATAGTTAATTATGATTATTTAGTAAATGAACAAACAACTTGGCACAGACTGTAATATTTTTACTCTTGTCAAAAAAGAAATATCATATTTTCAAAACTCAGATACTTTCATGATCTGGTAATAAACAGCAATTATTATATTTCTCACGAAAACGTTCGTCGAAATTTGGGTAAAGTTGGAATGTGTGTACCATCTGAATTCCAAAAGAGTTTATACACAATGTAAATAATAAGAAGAATGTGTCGCTCTGAAGAATGTTTTCATACGCCTCTCGAATATAAATTGGCCTAATTTTAAAAGAACACACGCGGTCTTACTTTGTTGTTGAAAACTATACCGTGTTTTAAGTTAACACAGCTCAAAACGCAGGGTCCAGATTCTTGAAATTTTCTACGCATCTCCTAATGAAGGGTTATTAGAACCCTGAAGGAGGTGAAATAGGGGTTAGCGGGATGAAATAGTGGGGCATTGCTAGTTACATTCTAAATAGATGTAATAGAAAGGCCTAATATGATTCAAAAAAAGTATTTATTCAATTTAGGCCCTGATAAGGCACTTATGAACGTTAACAAAATGACTCTACACCGGTTCCAAATACAACTTGAAGTGAGAAGACTGGCAAGAAACTCAGCAAGTCTTTTTTTATGTGTAGTTAGAAGTGGTTTTCATTATAAAAGCTAGTCTTCAAAGTTTCATATATATTTCTTCAAAGTATGAAGTATTCAACTATAAGAATACGATAACCAATTCACTGACTTATATTGAATTTAACGTCCCATTGAACCACATTCTTATCCCTACATCCATCCCACTCTAAATACCAGATAAGTTCAGTGCGAAAAGGACAGAAATATCATGCAATCCCAAGTGGAGTAGGTACCCTGAATGTAAAAGCATTTGATAGGTATTCTGTTCGGAATGTACTGTCGAGGTAAAAGTATGCGAGCATTGTTGGTAAATCCAGATTTCTGCTACCTACTCGTTGTTGGAGTTGGAATGAGCGTGGATGTGACTTATTTATGAACGGTTTGAAATTTTGTAGAATTTGTAATCCCGTGGATTCATAAAAGATTAATTTCTGTGCGTCATCGAGATTATGTAGGAAAAATAAAATTAGAAAGAGCAGTGAATTCTTCGTATAAAATGTGGTATAAAAATGTAATAAATTTTAATCCACAGCGAGCAGTCTAGAGTTCTACAGTCAGAGTTCTGCGTTCCGCGTTCCTTGTAATCTATGCGGCGCTTATGATCATTGCACACAGTGACCGCGGCAGTCAAGGAAAACGCACGTAGAACTCTGACCGCAGAACTCTAGACCGCTCGCTGCGGGATCGTGCGTATTTTTCCTTAACCAGAAGCGGGTGATAGCTAGTTCCCTATTATAATTAATTGAAAAAGTAAAGTAGCATTATTATTAGTAATAGAAACATACAATTGGATGGGATTATACAGCTATATCTTAATTTAATATTTAAATAAATACCTACTCCAATATTTTTCAAAACATACAATCTTACTGTAACATTTTTTCTACAGTTCCTCATTACCGCCATAACAATCCAGAACCCGCCAATAAATTGTGAACCTGCTACCCTTATCACACGAGAATAACCCATTCAATGCCAGACGGTAACATCGCATCTGCACCCGGCCTAATGTACCGTTCTATCGTCTAATGTATTTCTGCAGAGCATTGCGCTAAGCCAGGATGATGCCAGACTTATAGGCGTGCCAAGTGCATTTATTATGTGTACCAAGAATAAAATTGTAGTTTTCATTTTCTTAACGCAAAAATCATAAATGCACAAAAGATTATGTAAGATAGTATAAAGAATCGAAGTGATGACCTCAAAAAGAACAGGTATCCTGGACTGGATACGAATAGCAAAGAGAATTACGGAGTAGTACATTTAAACAGATACATGTCTTAGCAAATGTTCATTGTGAACAAGATAAAATGAAAAAACTTATAACTTTATAAACGTAATAAATATTAGTTGATAATGATCACACGAAACGGCAGTAAAATCTCTTTCTCTTACTTCTCTTACATTACCATATGTAATCCTAACAAAGTAGAACATTGGTTCTACTTTGTTCGTGTAATATAATCTGATTGAATGAAGACATTGGTCTTCATTCAATCAGATTATATTACACTGAACAGCCACGATATTTTTACGGCCCCTGACCCGCCCATAAGGAACGAAGACGAAGCCTAAGATGGGACACGCTTACCCAGAAGGAACCTATTCACTCTGGCCTTGAAAGTCCCTAGGTTGTATGAGACAGGAAACACAGACGCCGGAAGCAAGTTCTACTCCCTTTATGTCCGCATTATAAACGAGGATGCAAAACGCTGTGTCCGTATTTTCGGTATGTCAACAACGTGCGGGTGAAACATTTCCCGGCATATGCATCAAAATCAAAACTTTCATACAATATTTATGTTAGAAATCTACTGTTTCCATGTGAATAAACAGCTGAGGAAAAATCAAGTAAGAAGCGTGACTACCTAATGTTAGCAGACATGTAATCTTGTTTGTGTCATGTGAGACAGTACTATTAGCCCACTACAAACAAATAAAATCGGTAGAGCATAGCAGTTTTTCGCTCAAAGAATAATTCGACTAGGGAAGTGCCCTTACAGAATACCGCAGCCAAATAACTTGGATCACCAAAGCTCACTGGTGAGAGAGAACCCCTCCATAAATAATCATTAAAAAATAAATAGTACGGGAATAAGAGAATAGTACCAAATCCAATGGCTTAATAATTATTACGCATTTACCTAGTCTAAAACAACTTGGACTTTGGGTCCGGGGTGTGAAATTAGGGTCTGTGTGACCGTTAGAAGATTAAAAAAGAGCACGTTTGCTCAAAAGAAACGTTATCTAAATACGTAAAGGTGACATCACAGATACATCTAAACATTATGATTTTCCATATTTTATGCAGTGTGTGTGATTCCGGGCAAACTAAGTTTAAACTCATGTACGGGTTTGAAAAACATAGTGTGAAAACTTTTCATTCAAAGCCACGTAATGTTTGCCAATATGCGCCGAGTCTGCGGGACAATTTTGCAGTTTGAAATAAACACCCCCTTATTCATAATAGCTTTTTAACTAAATCAGTGTAATAGTGTGCCCCGTCTCACTCTTTCGATCACCAAATGTCACCTGTCATATAAAGACTTCGGAATTTCAGCTAATCAACGTTTGATAACTTTATTATGAATAAGAGAAATGTTGAATTTTCAGAGCAAGAATTAACACAATATTGTATTTTTACAGTAGCTTTAATTAGGATTACGCTCAGGTGACATGGGTATCCACTTTTACCCATAAATTATTCTGATAGGTCTGAAAAAGGTGAATATACTTTGATCACAGTTCACACGTTAATTAACAAATTTTTTAAATATATCATTTATATTATTAGTACCTATTGATCACTGTACAATTTCGAAAAAAATATTTTTGATATTATTTTTTTGATTTGAACTTGAATTTTTTTTATTTTTCATATTTTAACTAATTTATTTCTATAGCATTTCAATAACTTGAATTTGAATAAAATATATAAAAATAACCATGCAAGTGACCTTTTTCAAAAATATCTCTTATAATTGAGTATTTTAGTGTCGTGTTTTTCATGGACGACCAAAACTTCCACTAGCAAAGTCAAAGCCATTTATAAAATTTAGGCCCCAGAAGGGGATACTAATGAAGGTCAAATTTACTGAAGTTACCACTGGATCGGCAAGGTTGCATTTTTTAAATATTGTATGGATAATCAGACTGTATTGCTTTTTTTTCAATATGATTAACAAATAAAATAAAACATAAAAAGATCAAAAAAATAATAACCTAAAAAAGTTCACAATTATTGAGACTGGTACAAAGTAGACATATAAACTCTTTCTACCAAAGATAAGCCAACCTATCAAATTATAAAGACAGTTCATTTGTTTAACGGAATGACATACCCTCAGGCACCCGTTGTTTGTACAAAAGTTTCGTTTGAAGCGATCCCATTGGTGGTACGTCCTCATCTAGTCTAGGTAATATTCATTGAGTTCCTAATGGAAATATGAATTATTCTGATGCTCCCGTGGCCTGGGGTAGCAATACAACTTTGTGCTAGGTTTGCTTAACTTGGGTGAATTAAAGATAGCGCTGCTTTTGTTCTCATTATGTAGCGAAAGGTCTCAGTTAAGATTGGCGTAAATTATAAATTGAAAGCTATATCAATAATTGACCGAGCGAGTGCGAAGCCTTTTTGCCTCGTAAGGGTTTTCGAGAAACCAAAAAAAACATGTTTCTTTATTTTCTGTGCATATTTAGTTAATTAGTCCGCACGTTCAGTTTCTTCCATTTAAACTTTAATATCCCCTAAACCCCCTATTAGGGGTAGTTTTGAACAACTAATAATGACATTCTTTATTATTTATTTAGATAAGTAATCGTGCTATGTTTCAAATGTGAAAACATCGTGAGGAAACCATAGCACGGTGGTAGGGTACTTTGTAGTACCCACCTGGCTGGCTACCACCCTCAAGTTGAAATTCTATCGCCAAGCACCTTTCGGTGTGTTCCGATAGCTGCACTTGAGATCCAGCTCCTTCTAAGCTTTGTGTGCTTACCACCTTCGGCCGCATCATGACTTACCATGGTGAGATTGCGGTCAAACACAGGCCTATAAACAGTAAAAAAAAATATATATAAATCATTCAAAATTTTTCATACAAAAAAGCTCCCGCTAAACCCATTTCCAAAAACTCCTTCTTAGTTCATGCCTTCATTATACAAGGCGCGTGTGTGCAAAATTTCAAGCACCAGAGGTTTAGGCTTTGCGTTGATGAATCAGTCAGTCAGTTAGGACCAATATAAACTGCCAAGTCAATACACTCAGAGACCATTCAAAGGCCTAGTTCTAGAACCGAGCCGTATTAAGGTATGGAGTCCGTTACATCAGTGTATTTGGTTCTAAACATATCTTTGACGCCTCAATTAGTTTGATGGTCTCAATGCCAGACAATGTGGGGGTCATAGATTACCTACACCATTGTATGTATGTTGTAATGTACCTGTTGATTGAAATCGATATGGTGCAGGATCAAAAACGTCTCTCTTTATCCTTAAAGAGTAAATATTTTTTATACTTCATTTTTAATATTGAAATAGCCAATATCTATACAAGGAAGTAGAGTATTACCCAACTGATATGGCGCGTCGTGAATCTTCGTTCGCACAGAAAAGAAAGTATGGCCTCGAAGATTAACGAAAGACTGCTTAAAACTTACAATCAACCTTAGATCACTTCTATAAGGTTCATAATACACTGCAGCTGTTAGTTCCGTCTCACTCGCAAGTGACGCCCCTCCGCACGGCGCGCGCTAACATGGCGACAGCTGCCGACAAATAGCGTTTCCCGCGCTTTAAAAATGTATCTTCTGCGCAGGTACATCGGTAAGCCATATCAGTTGGGTACTACTGTATTATTAAAAAGCATTTCTGTATACTTTTGTAACCTAATCGAATTTTGTTTCTAGTTTCTAGTTTCGAATGGATATTTCCGTAAAGAAAAATCAAAAATATTCGAATTTGGAAATTAAAATAGTAATTGCGGAAAATCACCTCGGACGTTTTTGATTCCGTTTCCGATATCGAATCCGAGCGTTTTAAAATGCTGATGATCTCACGCGCAGGAAAACAAAATTTTGTTGTATTGACTGATATATTCTGTAACATCTCCAGTCTAGCTATACCCCGTTTTGAAAATATTCCATTAAACATTTTCACTTAATGTGAATAACTTAGCTATTTTCAAGCCTATGTCTATTATTGGGACCTCACCTCAATTAACAAGACAAGGTTAATTAGAAATTTACATGTAACACAAGATTATGTTCAGAGGAGTATTTATTAATTGTTCATTAACTAATAGATTGCGTATCTAGTTTATTGTCTTTAAGTAAAAAATATCTTAATCCCTTATATTTTATAGTAAATAATAACTATTATTAAAAGTGTCATATTTAAATGGCTTTTTTAAGTATTAAAAGAACTTCTATTTAAATCATCATCATCATCATCAGCCTGTGGTCGTCCACTGCTGGACATAGGCCTTTCCCAATAGTCGCCACATCTTTCGGTCCTCCACTTTTCGCATCCACCTACCGCCCGCCAAGGTTCGCAGGTCCACCTAGCGGGGGCGTCCCACACTTCGCTTGCCTGTACGTGGTCTCCAGTCAAGAACTCGTTTATCCCATCGGTTATCCGTTCTGCGACAAATATGGCCTGCTCACTGCCACTTCAGCTTGTTTATTCTCAGAGCTATGTCGGTTAATTTTGTTCTCCGCCAGATCTCATCGTTGCGAACTCTGTCCTTGAGAGAAACCCCAAGCATAGCTCTTTCTGTTGCCCGCTGAGCGACTTTAAACTTGTGGATCAGACCAACTGTCAAAGACCACGTTTCAGCGGGATAGGTCATCACTGGTAGGACACACTGTTCAAAAACCTTTGACTTGAGACTGCGGTATCGGTGATGTAAAGACTCGGCGAAGCTTTCCGAATGCTGCCCAGCCCAGTTGTATTCTTCTATCGGCTTCCTTTTTGAAGTTGTTCTATTTAAATAATTCGTTTCATTTAACACCCGATACTTCGTGGCTCTACCAAGTGCGACCCTATCGCGCTCGATATTCCATGCAACGTAGCTCAAATTTCTCAGGTATATCACAGTGTAGGTCAGCGTTGCCAGATTTTTTTTCGGACAAAGCGGGATTTTGTAACCTCTTGAGTAAATAAAGCGGGATTCTGTCACCGAAAGCGGGACAGATACTAAAAAAAGCTGGCCAAGTCCGAGTCAGACTCGCGCACCAAGCGTTCCGTAGAAACTTGTAGGTACGTAAATAGTCAATTGATCATGGGAATCGAGTTTCGAAGATTTTTCCCCGTTTTTTCGATTATGTCGTAAAATAATCGTATTTTTTTTAATGATCTAGCATCCCGCTTTTCGGATATCTTCCTTTACTTGTGCTGCATGGAATTGGTTCTTGCCTTATGATTCTAGGTCAACGGGAAGTACCCTATAGGTTTTGATTCCCTTGCGAGCGTCAAAATATGCGGCATATAGGTACCTACGGCATCTTTTGATTGCGTTGACTCAGAATTTTGATTTTTGTATGTCACAGTGACATTTAGCGCACTTTAGCGCTTTTTTTCTCCGTCGAGTAATCCTCCAAAAGCGGGAAAGAGCCTGTCCTGGACGTCTGGCAACGCTGGTGTAGGTACTAGTTTGTTTAAAATAGTCCTAACTTTTGATGACACAAAAGCCTCGAGCACAACAAGAATAAAGGTCTTTACAAAATTCTCTAACGATCCTTCAAACAATCGTAATATAGATCAAAGTTTTTTGAGGACTATTGCAGAGAATCGAGTAGCAGAATAAAGTTTTATAATATTCTCTAACGATCCTTAGAGAAATCTTTATAATGGATATCAGCTGCGCAATCATATATAAAAACATACCTTACAAGGGCATATATCTAAAAACATATCAGTATTTTGCGAGTAAAATAGTTTCTGTGAACACAAACGTAATAAATAAAACATAATCTAGACTTCAGAAATTCTTTTGTGCGTAAAGATATAGCGTAAAATATGTGAGGCCGCCGACTAAGCACATTGTTACTATTTTTGTTTAGCCTTACTTTGTGCCTCCATCTTTTGTGTAAGGAGTGGCGACCTCTATAAATCTTCCATCCGATCTTGTTGGAGGTTAACAAAGCTACCAATATATGGCACAAGTCATGAACTGAGGCCACATTTTATTTCGATATATTTACAGTTCATGTGAAAGACAATTTTCATATATTTTATCATGAACTACATTGTTACCGTTTTCGTTGGGTGGTTTTTTTTTTTTTTTTTATACCACTAAGGTGGCAAACAAGCATACGGCCCGCCTGATGGTAAGCAGTTACCGTAGCCTATGGACGCTTGCAACACCAGGGGCATCACTTGCGCGTTGCCGACCCTGAAGAAATCTCTTCACGCCCTTTTTGAAGAACCCCATGCTGTACTCCATTGGGAAAACCACGGCGGGGAGCTCATTCCACAATCTGACCGTCCGCGGAAGAAAGCTCCTTTGAGCCCGCACAGTTCGAAACAATTCTGGTTTCAATATGTGAGGATGGACTCCCCGTCGATGGCGAGAGTTGCGATGGTAGAAGGTAGCAGTGGGCAACAAGTCGAATAATTCTTTAGAACACTCTCCGTTGTACAAGCGGTAGAACACACATAAGGAGGCAAAGTCTCTCCTCAGACTAAGGGGCTCTAAACCGCTTGTGAGCTCGGGATCGTCAACAATTCTGATGGCACGTCGCTGAACCGAGTCTAAAGGCCCAAGCTGGTATCCAGGTGTGGTATTCAGGGTGGTGGATTATTATCAAAAATCAACTCCAAAAACTGTATATTTTTCCTCGCAAGTGTTTTGCAAAACGTCGTATGATACGCGTGTGCATTGATCATTACACTCTCGGCTCCCTTATCGCACTCGCCTGCAGCTACCGCCTCGTGTGTAATAACCATCTTTGCATTCTTTTATCAACTATTAATTTTAGTTAATTAAAAAAAATAAGTTCTTGAAATACTACGTTATAATAATGTGTGTATTTTTACCAACATAGATGGTTGCTCTTAATAATAATAGGCCCCTTTGAATGTAAAGCAGAATTAAATTAGAGCTAATCGTATATTAGTTCAAGAGAGGTAGAACGTAGCGTTTATTCGCTCAAAGACAGCTAGAATGGGGTAGTACCTCCATCTTACAGAATACCGCAGCCAAATAGCATTATGTTGTGTTCCTGCGCGTCAGTAAGGTTGCCAGAGCTCATCGAGGTGGGGTAAGGGTCGGTAACGCGTGAGTGATGCCCCGTGTGTTGCAAGCTCCATATAGCTACGGTAACCGCTTACCATCAGCGGGCCGTACGCTTGTATACTGATTTCGTCGTATAAAAAAAACAACGGGTTGCACTACGGGAGTGCTGGCAGAAGTGAAAACTTGAATATTAACGTGGTAAATTCTTGAAACTAGAAATTTTTCACATAGTGTTTTTATACAAAGGAAGGAGGAAGCTATTTCAAGATACATGTACATATAACACTTTTGAATAAGATTTTTTACTAACTAGAGAATATAATAAGAATTTGAACAAAACCCCAGTATAAATACAGTCTAATTTATTAACTTAAAATGGGAACAAAAATGGTACCTAACTTCCGGCTAGCTAGAGAATATTATAAGAATTTGAACATAACCCCAGTATAAATACAGTCTAATTTGCAACTACTCAGGGTCACGTGACATCTGACGCGAGTTTAACATTTTTTACCCATCCCAAAAAGTGCGAAGAAGTTTTCACTTAAAAAAAAAGGTACATACATTTATAAAAATACTCAAAAAAATTAAACATCATTTTAAAACGGCAGATTTTCCATCTCAGATACAAAATAATCTTTTTCGATTAGTCTAAAAGTTATAGACCTAGACAATCTTTTAACCAGGCAACATTCGATTTCGGTCTCTTTACTTGCGAAGAGACTTTTTGTATCGTACCCTTAGTTATGGTAATGCGGATGACCGGATTCTGCTGAATGAGCGAATAAATTGCGGTCTCTTACTGTGACTATGAATAAATTTCCCGGTCTATCAGTGAGCTTGTACGTAGGTATACGAAAGATAAAATACGTAGACATTTCTACCTTTAGCAGAAAGGAATAAAGTAACTGTATCTTAAAATATGGTTAAAAAAGCTTGAAAAGAAAGGTCATCCAAGGTCGAGTTGAAGACAAACGTTCACGTGGTCGGTCTCATACCAGGTAGCTTGACCTCATAAAATCTGCCACGTACCAATGTACCATAACCGAATGTTTCCGAGACGCCACAAACAGACAAAAATGTAGGAAAATTGCAAATGCAGCGGTCATACGCGAAAAGGACAATCCATGACCACGATCACTCTGCCAAGAGTGCACGACTAAGAAGAATCTTTTTCATTACAGTAATTTTAAAAAGAGAGTCCTATGTTTGACTACAATCTCAATGTACTAGTGGCAAGCAAACAAAACCTAGAAAATAACTGGCTCTCAAGTGCAGCTGTCGAAACACACCGCTAGGTGATTGGCAACAGAATTTCAACATGAGGGTGGTAGGCAGCCAGGCGGGTACTACAAAGTACACTAACCGTGCTATGGTTTACTCACGATGTTTTCCTTCACTGAAAGCTCAAGCTTATAGTAGCATTAGAACCCGGGAAGTTCGTCACGGGTGGCATTCGTCGACGAGCGATTAATCGTTTATTGTGTTCTTGATTATTCAGAACTAGGTATATTAAAAATAATTTACTTCTTCCGATATTATTTTTCAAAAGCCTTCTCGAGCCTGCGCACAATCGGATGAAAACGCTTACTTTACAAATATATAAACAGTCAAACTAAATTTTTTATACATATAATAGAGATAACATAAATTGTTATATTATACGATCTATCTTTGCTCGTAAATTCAGCCCATACAAAGATCTTAGGTTCGTGTTAACAAAAACCAACATGGGGGCCGGAGGTCGAAATTTCAATTTCCGCACGGAAGAGATAAATTTTCTCGTCGTTTATTGACATTTCTGCCTCTCTTACAGACGTTTGCCGTTCCTCGATTGATTGTTCTGTCAATGCTTGATAAATAAATAAAAAATTGATACATCTTATTTATTTGGACTTGTTTTTTATAGTTTAATAAAAATCATAATAGCGTGAAATAATTAAATAGTAAAAAAAAAACTGTATGTGGATTACTCAGCTTTGTTGCAATCATAATTCAGATTGAAACAACCACTTAATCAGCAGAAATATTTCAAAATTGAAAATGGTTGCATGAAGCACTATTTGCATTTTCAGTAAAAATAATGTAAAAAAAATAACAGAATACCTGAAAAACGATTGAAACGCATTTCAACAGCGTTATATAATCGCCGGCAAAAAGCCGGCAGTTATGGCCTAAACCAAGAAATAAACGTTAAAAGAATATCGGAACCCTCAGTAAGCGAGTCAGAGTCAAACTCGCACTTGGCTGATTTTATAATTAATATATAGATAGGTATAATAAGCCATCATCTTATTTGTATAGACTAGCGGCCTTACTCATAAACGCTATTTAACTAAATCTACTGAATAAATGGTCAAATAAATAACGTCACCTTCCTGTCACTGACAAACAATTTGACGTTATTTAGGTGACCACTTAATCAGCTTATTAGTTAAATAATGTTCTATGAGTAAGGGGGTATAACTAGACGTTAACTAACTCTTATTTTACTACATTTTTATGTAGATTTTCATAGTCTTGTAGAAGCGAGTTCTAACTGTAGAATGTTTAACATTGTAACACTCTAAACAATGTTTCATTTCATTTAACTAAATGAAAATTACGATCTGAATAAAACATCGCGGGTCCTTACCTAGTTGTAAACTTGTAAACGACTGTAACAGTAAACCGATTATAGTATTTCACCATTTTCACTCCAGTTTAAGTATTTCACCCCGGTTTTACGACAAAAACGGTGAAATTCACTAAATAGATGCAGGTCAGGTGTAAATAATTGATTTGCGTATTATTCCGAATAATCCGGCGGTGAACAATTGAATTATAAATGACGGTCCGAATGGGAACATTTCGCTGTAAATACATACAGTATATACATTTTATATCATCGAATTGTATTTCATTTTGTATTGAAAGATGTTTATTTACTGTTGATTTGACAATATTCTTATCTGATACTCAATACTGTTGCTTTTGAGGACTTTTGTATGTACCAGCTTTACCCCACGATTTGTCTTAAGTTACATTTGGATTATACATGCACTATGTTATAAGCCAATAATAATATCCTTCCTCAATACACGTGCTATCTAATTTAAAAAAAATAACAAATCGGGCTAGATGTATAAGTGTACACGTGTGTAAGTATAAATAATCAAACTTGTGGAACGGCTTCATATTGTAAAGGGACAAGCAGGGCGTTCGGAGCATCAGGTGGATAAATCTGCTTATTTAAATTAAAAATTATAATGGGTCGTGTACAGCACCGCCGTAGCTGACAAACTCAACAAACAGAAAATCTTGAGAACCTGAAGTGACTTTTATGGAGCGACACGTCTGCGACCCACTCTTGTTTTACAATCTAACCGCAAGGTCTGTGAATCTGACTGTGGCTGCACGAGGAGGAAAGGAGACAGGTGCCGCGTTACCACCGCATTACAAAATGTAATTTAGACTACTCACTACTGCACTGAAGTAGACTACCAAATCTGTCACATCTATAAAATTGTACTCCGCTGATATAGGCTAAAAGTTAACTGAAACACAATTGTAATAGGGGACTAGGTCCAGGTAAACAAACGACCGCTACGAACCGATAGATGCTTGAACAGGCTGCCAATATCGCAAAATAAAAATATAGACACATTTTCACAAAAAAACCCACATTTGAGATTAATAAAAATAATGAATCCATCACAAGTCAAACGCGTGGCTCAAAACCATTTTTCAGTCCTCAATCGCGTCTGTGCCTAAATCGCTCCAGTCGGATTAACCTTTTTTGCCAGAATAAAATTACCATACAGAAAATGGCAAATATGAAAGTCAAAAATGGCCCATAATGCATCTGGCTAAACAAATTTGCTCTCCCATTTGCTTCCAGCGTTTGATGGTACGTCAAATGGATCTCAGTAAATTAGTTTGTTGGATAGAATGAAAATATTATTATACAGGGTGAAATTGAAATCATTCTACAAAATTTTATAGGACGTTACACTCATAATATAGATTAATAAAAAAATAGTCTGAATGCCATTATAAACCACTCCTTTTGTCGGTGCGCGGTGCGGGATTCACATAGAGGCTAGGTATAAACAAATAAATTACGGCTTGATACTTGTTTAAACTATTCGGTAATAGAACCCTCCCTTAAAATTTGTCAAATGTTTTCGATTTCACCTGTAGTTTGCATACATATTTGTTATTCATTCATACCAAATGCTGATATGAGCTGAGACGTGCGTTGCGTATTTAAACTTTAAATTGGAAAGAATAGAGTTGATAATCATGTTAATTATTCCATCTGTAATGCAAGTGAGTATTTCCAAGGAGGAATTATTGATTGTTGCCAAAATACTAATCAGCTCAACGAAATTCGAGTAAATATTTAAGTATATCAATCTGTAATAAAATAACAGTATATTGTACTGAATAAAAGCAGTTATTGAATTTCAATAAATTGCTTGTCCCATGATACTATTTCATGATATTGTATTGGATAGTTTTTGCGAGTAGCGATAACAATAAAATAGTCAATAATTCTTGAATTTATTGCCTCTCCCTGTCCAAATACGTAGATTACGGTGGAATAAAAAAAATGTTACAATATGAATAAACATATAAATAGATCATTTTGTAAAGAGATTCATTGAAATCAAAAATTGGGCACTGACAGGAATGTTATTTCAAAATGTCATACATTCTTGAGCATTGAGTAAAAAGGTAATTTAGAATGATTAGATATAAGAGCAAAACTACCTGACCTAACAGACGTTGCAATATCAAAAGTTCCATTGACAAATAATACTTTAAGTTTTTACAATTTTTTAAATTTTCTGAGCAGCTCATACATTTTTTCTTTTTGTAAAAAATCTGCTAAATTAGTGGAGCCGTCTTTAGTATCGATATTCGATAAGCAACGTTAGCTCCTTACTATCGGAACAGTTCTTGTCAGCTTTGTGACGTAAAAAACGGCAGTGCGTCTATTTTGTCTCATTTAAAATTTCCCAAAAGTAGTACAAGCACTCGAGCATAAATTAAGTTTTCATCTGAGACTTAAAAGCGTACCCACATAACAGTGTGAACACTGTCTGACAATATTTGCTTTACAAAAGTAGGTCACGCCAGCGCCTCTTACTTTTGGCTCCTCGAATAAATTACACTCTTCAAAATGTTATTTATTATTCAACTAGGTTTGAATTGTTGGGTACATTTCAATGTTTTTTCTTATCCTTATTGAATTTAATAATGTATTACCATTTTTTACTTATCGTTATGAGGTTAGAGCGTAGCGTTTATTCGCTCTAAGAGCAGCGTGACAGGGAAACTTCCACCTACAGAATACCGCAGCCAAATAACTTTATGTTGTGTTCCTACGCGTCAATAAGGTAATGTATCCTTTTTTACTGACTTAGTAGTATAAAAATACTGATAGATATTAGTTGGTATAATCACTCAGTTCTATTAGATCTAGTTCAAATAAATAATTATATCGAATCTTTACAATTCTACACTGAATAATTTCTTGAATGCTGATACCTTAAAATAGTGTCGTGATACTTTTAGAATCGAGTCAAATCTATTTCTATATTTTCATAGTTGGAATATATCTGCAGAGTGGGTTGATTAAAAATAAATCCCGAGGGATGAGTGCTTTCCATTAGTAGTCCATGTGGAGGCGCATCCATATAACAGAATAAAAATATCGGATTTAAGTCACATTTATTTCCAATTTTGCAACCGTATTTTAAGTCCACCTTTTTTATTATCCTGCTTTATGGGGGTGGTAAAATATGTATCTTTAAATTGTTTACTTACTGAACTCAAAATTCAAATGCATACAAAAAAATCTTAATCGCAACTTAATTGCTTACAAAGCAATAGTCGAAGCAACCAAAAAACATTCAACTAAACGTGGAGGCAGTTTTATTCCCCGACGAAAGAAAGAAAATCCCCGCAAACTGTTGGCAGAGAGTTTTCTAAAAACAACGATATTGGTTTGGAGGCCAATGGAAATTACTTTTCGAACCTGCGGAGTTTCAGCCGAGAACAGTGTCTAAAGACAAACGAAAATAATAAATGAGAGAAAACACTCAGAGAAAGTACCGAGTACGTTTCAGGTAAAGTCGTGGCGGGAATTTGGATAGGCCGAATGAAATATTTGTCTTTGTGGAGAAGTGCTTTTGTGTTGACGTTGTGATAAATCTAAAACTACTTATACGTTGGTAATTACATAGAGAATGGTTGTGATGGCGAAATTAAACACATTTACAAAGGAACTCAAATTCAAAATCATTTATTCAAATAGACCTTCGCAGTCACTCTAATACCGGTTCGGCAAGTTACTGACCACGAAAAATCATGTAGGCGCCTGGTTCAGTCTTTTTGCACTCGTTGGTAAGTATAGTGCCCAAGTTGCCGATCTAATTCGTTAAAAAAGTATCATTTTGTTTTATTCTTCTATGGTAGCAAACAACGCGGCGCACCTGATGGTAAGCGATTACCGAAACGTAAGTAGGGGTATTACTCGAATATTACCGACCCTCCAAAAAGCTCATGATATTCTTCATGAAAAACCCCATGCTGTACTCTCTTGAGAAAACTACAGTCATACATGAAGATTAACCAAAACTACGTGAACTGCAAAATGAATATGAGAAAGATATCGACAGTGAAAAGTAAGAACAAGTTAGTACGAGATAATTCTAAGCTAATGTTTATAATACCGTTCTGTTGGATTATTTCATAAACAGACAGAAAATGAAACGACACAATGTAAATTACATTATGTTTAAAAATTACCATACCTCCGACCATACTCAACCCAACGCGAGATAAACAGAAAATCACATTAATTCATATTAAAAGGTACGTAACACACA
The DNA here is from genome assembly GCA_951394255.1 of Polyploca ridens. Classification (NCBI taxonomy): domain Eukaryota; kingdom Metazoa; phylum Arthropoda; class Insecta; order Lepidoptera; family Drepanidae; genus Polyploca; species Polyploca ridens. The sequence goes on along the minus strand of OX596255.1, from coordinate 12,705,357 downwards.
AAAGCGAGGAAACGTTAATCAAGGTAAGCGGAAGGGTCAACTACATACAACCACTTTAACATGACACGTGGATACCATTGAAATACCCTCTTGTGCCCTGTGTTACCAAATATAGGGGAATGGTGGGAGATCTTACATTGCTGGTTGATGTGGGTAACTGTAGGACTATTTTCATATAAAGAATCCAATTAGGACGCGACAGGTGGATGCACAATTTGTTTAACATAAAAACATGTGCAAAGGTTTAAACAAATCTTTTGATATGCCGCAAATAAGGTTCATCGCTTCATAGTTACGGTCCAGTTTGTAATGGGTTTATTGCGCAGATTCTATTTTTGAGGTCTAAACAGAAGGAGATTTAAGAACGCTTATGGATACGAATAATATATTATAGATACAAAGAAATAGAGTACCTATTAGAGTCAAACTTTCCATAAGAGCCTGTGAAGGTCTATTTGAATAAATGATTTTGAATTTGAAAAACTTTTACAAATAACCTGAAAATAAAGATCGTAACCATAAGGATAGATGATACTAAAAAAAGAGAATTGTTCCAACTCAGAATTATGAAAAATACATGAAAATGCATAAAAAATCAACACTCAAAGTATAGAATTCGAAGGAGTTGCATCATACGTGAGGATCGAGAGCATTATGTATTTATGTACTTTTGAGATAAATAGATATTTAAGTTCAATATTTGTGTTATTAATAAATTCAAAAGTAATAGCACTCGCTTGCAAACGCCCTTACAGGGTGTATGTGTAACCACCTAATTGTAAGTTTCAAGTTAAGAGCTAAGGAAATAAAATATACTTTTATAGGCCTGTGATTGACCGCAATCTCACCATGGTAAGTGATGATGCGGCCGAAGGTGGTAAGCACACAAAGCCAAGAAGGAACTGGCTCTCAAGTGCAGCTATCGGAACACAACGAACGGAGCTTGGCGACATGTATGCAAATAAACAATGCAATTATTTAGCAATGATAATAGTAATGATTATTAAGAATAAGAAGTCTGTAAATGGCCCTACTATGCATAAAACTGCTAGCGTGGAAATTCAAAATGCTGCTTCACAACTTATTGATGATTTCGGGCTTCATGGCCTCACTCAATACAATACGCATAAAAACATTAGCAATAATACTCTCGATCTAATATTTAGCACGTTTCATTTAGATTTAGTACATTGTGACAAGCCGTTTATCCCTGAGGATGTATATCACCCGTGTATTAGTTTGATCATAAATGATTTAACGGTACCACTTCTTCGAACAGCCCCCTCTGAACGTCTCAAATTCCATAAAGGTGACTATCAAAGTATAAATGACTATCTTGACCAAGTTCCATGGGAATCACATCTACATCATGGTTCGGTTGATGATGCTACTGAATTTTTATATGACCAAATTTATGAATGTGTGAATAAATTTATTCCAAAATCATATAATCGTGGTAATCATTATATTTACCCGAAATGGTTCAGTAGTTCACTGGTTAATATTATAAGGGAGAAGTCTAAGGCACATGAGCGTTGGAAGAAGTCTCGTAGTGATTGTGATCGTGACGAATTTAGACTTTTAAGAAAGCGCCACAAATTGATACAAGGTGAATGCTACAAAAAATACATCTCGTCCTCTGAAGCAGCGATTAAAATGTCTCCCAAAAGTTTTTGGCATTTTGTGAAATCTAGACGCGGCGTTTGTAATCACCCGCAAACAGTGACTTTTAATAATAATACTTTTAGTACTGGTTCCGATATAACTAATGCCTTTAATGATTTTTTCAAAAGTGTATTTGCTCCTCCTGCTTTAGATTACTCACGGTATGACCATTTTCCCCCGCCTATACAAGGAATCACTAGGTTCGTAAATAATCTTACTGTGTCTAAGGATACAATTTTTGAATTACTTAAAAAATTGAATATTGATAAGGGCCCGGGATGTGACAAACTACCTCCTTTTTTCATTTACAGATGCGCATCTGCACTCGTAACACCACTTCAAATTATATTTAATAGGTCGCTTCGGGAAGGAATGTTTCCTTCTCTTTGGAAGCGAGCTCATGTTGTTCCCATACATAAAAAGGGTTCTCGCACTGAGGTTTCAAATTACAGACCTATTTCCATTCTCAACACGTACAGTAAAATTTTTGAAAAGATTGTCTACGAGCATATTTATCCCAATATCTTTGCAGGTGTCACTGATCATCAACATGGATTTTTGAAGGGACGCTCCACATCAACAAATCTTCTGCACTTTCTGGATTTTACTCTTAAAAATATGGAAAAATCCGGGCAAGTAGATGTGATCTACACCGATTTTGAAAAGGCTTTCGATCGGGTAGATCACATCATTCTGCTTCGCAAACTCGGTAGACTCGGAATACATGGCGATCTTCTACGCTGGATCGACTCCTACCTCAATAACCGCTCTCAGGTTGTTGTTGTGGGAGGCTATAGGTCTGATTTTATCTCCATATCGTCAGGTGTACCTCAGGGTTCACACTTGGGGCCATTATTTTACTGCGCTTACCTTTATGATATTTACACCTGCTTTGATAAGTCCAATTATTTGTTGTACGCCGACGATAAAAAGATATTCCTCAATATTGGCAATGTTCGTGACTGTATTAAGCTTCAGGAAGATTTAAATAAATTATCTCAGTACTACATACGAAACAGAATATCCGTTAATGTTAAAAAATGCCAATGTATATCTTTTTCTAGACGTCCTACGCCTATCTTATTCGATTATAATATTAATGACGTTCCGATTGATCGGGTTCATACTGTGCGGGATCTCGGTGTTTATCTTGATAAAAAGCTCACCTTTAACACACATTTTGACATAAAGCTTATCGTAGTCTAGGGTTTGTTTTTCGAGTTTGTAAACCATTCAGAGATTTGCGCTGCGTGAAATTGGTTTATTGTGCCTACGTACGCAGTGTCCTGGAATACGCGAGCATTACCTGGTCTCCTCAGTATTAATCACATATTGATCGCATTGAGTCTATACAAAGGCGCTTTGTTAAACATCTCCAATACCGTGCTTGTATCTTCTTTGATAGTTATCATGAAAGGTGCAAGCACTTTGGACTTCTGACATTAAAAGATCGCAGAACGGTTGCTGATATGTCTTCACTTCATGAAATAGTGAACGGATATATAGCTTGTCCTTACTTTTAGTATCGCAATTTGGACTGAATGCACCACGAAGACGCACCAGAAACACGAGTCTCTTTCATGTACCCTTTCACCGAACAAATTATGCAAAGAATTCCCCCATAAGTAGGATTCTTAAAACATACAACACCTGTTTTACTGAAATTGATCCTTTCGTCGTTACCAAAACGTCTTTCAAAAATAAAGTCATTCGCAGCTTTATTTAGGTAGCCAGCTGTTTTATTTTTGATGTTTTTTGTAAATTTATATATGTACTTGTACTTACACATAGGTAATTTGTGTATTGTTATGTGATAATTATTATTTATTCATCCATTTATCAATATATATACGTTACAAACATTATAATTAAGTATTTAAATATATATGTAATATACTCGTACATGCATTTATTTAATATGACGCATAAACTTGTGACATTATACCTACAATCAAACAACGTCACAAAGTAAATAATTAAGCATTAAGCATTAAAGTTCTTGTTCTATTTTTATTCAATGTATTATATTAATATTAGGAAACCTGTAATTGGCTTTTTTTTTATGCATATTCTTTTGTTAATTGTGTACTTAATTTTAAGCTGTTGGTTTCGTCAATTAAATAAATAAATAAATAAAGAGTTACAATAATAGGTTTCGTTAAAATTAATCGATAAAGTCAAATTGTAGCAAGATTGACAAAACGAGAAGACTTGCAAAAATAATCGCACAATAATACAAAATCCGTATTTAATTTTTAATAGCCAATTCGGAAATCCCTTCCTATTGTGCCATTATTAATATTTTCCTTTCTTTTTGGAGAATCGCTTCTTTGCAAAATGTTTCGGAAGAGGATCTTGATTAGCCTCGTGAAACTCGCGATTTTCTTTTGTGGAAAGCTCCTTTCGTAAAGTTTTTCCTTTCTAATCATTTAGCTCTGCAAATGGGAGCTCAGCGTTTACGCTTATACCTTTGTGTAATTGCGTTTTAGATTTGACAAATTTGTAACAAAATTTAATATTAAATATTATTTAACTAGATCTAGCTGGCAATCATAATAATTAAAAGATCATTGGTGACATTTTGTGAGTATTTTTATCATTGTCATCTCTAAATTTTAATTTTAATTATCAACCTGTGTATTTTTTTTATATTTAATACCTTCTTACCGTCAGGTACCTATAAAAATTTTCACTCTATACAGAGTGTCCTGTAAGTAGTGGTTCAAACGACAACCTACAAAGTTTACAATTTAATAGTCATTTGGAATTGAGTCTTGCTAATACCTATTTCGAATCTGATGATCCTAATCATAACTATGAAACATTGTTTACTGAGATTTGTAAAGGATTTAATAAATATTGCCCGATTAAATCTACTAAGGTAACCGATAAACTAAAATTCTGTGACTGGGCCACTAAAGGAATAAGATTGAGTAGAGAAAACATGTATGAACTCTATCGTAAAAAATCAAACACTACTAACGAAGAGTTTCATACATATGTTAGGAATTATTCAAAAATATTTAAATTAGTTTGTAATAGAGCAAAAGCCATTTTCATTGCCAAAAAAGTTAGTGATTCGACTAATAAAATTAAAACTGTGTGGAAAATTATAAACACGGAGACTGGTAAAAATAAAAAGGAAGAAGACACAATTAACCTTAAAATTAATGATAAGCTTATCTCCGATAAATTTCAAGTAGCGAGTGCTTTCGAATCTTTTTTTTCAACAATACCTACTGAAGCTACTAAGTATCTTGCATCTTCACCTAAGAAAGCCGAGTGTCTCCTTAAAGACAATTTCCCAAAACATATTCCCAATTTTTTATTTAAGTTTATTGATGCTAGTGAAATATTAGGAGCTTTCAAGTCTTTGAATATAAAAAATACAGAAGACTTATGGGGCTTATCAGTTAAAGTAATCCACTCAGTTATAACTAGTATAGCACCTATTTTAGCAGCTATTTTTAATCAATGTATTGTTCAGGGTTCTTTCCCCGATTTGATGAAACACAGTAAGATCATTCCTATATTTAAATCTGGGTGCAAAAATAATCCTTCTGATTATAGACCCATCTCTATACTTCCAGCGTTAAGCAAAAATTTTGAGAAAGTTATACTAAATCAATTGTTAACTCATTTCACCAAAAATCAGATTTTACATGATCATCAGTTTGGATTTACAAAAGGCCGGTCTACGACAGACGCTGGTGCTAAACTTTTAAAGCATATTTTTGAAGCCTGGGAGAATTCACAGGATGCGGTTGGCGTATTTTGTGATCTCTCCAAGGCATTTGATTGCGTAGATCACTACACACTAGTTTTAAAACTCCAACACTATGGAGTTCGTGGAGTGGCACTCGATCTTATATCATCTTATCTATCAGGTCGCCAACAAAAAGTAGGTATTAGCGGTACTACGTCCTCAGGGTCTTTAGTGAAAACGGGCGTACCGCAAGGATCAATTTTAGGCCCTTTTTTGTTTCTGGCATATATTAATGATCTGCCCTATATGGTAAATGAATTGTCGGATATAGTTTTATTTGCAGATGACACTTCTCTAATTTTTAAGGTCAATAGAAAAGATACCGACCTTACGCAGCTCAATGACACCTTATCAGCTGTATCAAAATGGTTTGCCGCCAATAATCTTATGCTTAATTCCTGTAAAACTAAATGTATAAGGTTTTCTCTCCCTAATGTTGTTAAGAGTGACACTCATATCTTTGTCGATGGTAAAAGACTTGCACTAGTGGATAAGGCAGTTTTTCTCGGCGTTACATTAGACAGTAAAATACAATGGGGTCCTCATATAGAAAGATTAGCTAGTAAACTGAGTTCCGCCGCCTTCGCAGTTAGAAAAATTAGACAAATAACAGATGTGGCTACAGCCAGGTTGGTTTACTTTGCTTATTTCCATAGTTTAATGTCCTACAGTCTTCTGCTGTGGGGCTCAGCTGCAGACTTTGAAACTATATTTATTCTGCAGAAAAGTGCAATTCGCGCAATCTATTGTTTGGGTCCTCGCGAATCACTACGAAGTCGATTCAAGGAATTTAAAATTTTAACGTTACCGTCACAGTACATTTATGAAAATATTATGTTTGTCCGTAAAAACTTAAATTTATTTGAAATTAATAGTAGCCGCCATAACTTCAATACAAGAAATAAAGATAAAATTGTGACACCTAGATTCAGGTTATCTAAAGCTAATAAGTCTTTTCTCGGAAATTGCGTTCGATTCTATAATAAAATCCCACTCGAAGTAACTAAAATGTCTTATGATAAATTCAAGGATTTCATAAAGCAGAGGTTAATTGACAAAGCCTACTATAAGGTGGCTCATTACGTGGATGACAAGAATATATGGTTGTAGTAGCTTCTCTCTGCACTTGCATCCCCCTGGCTAAGTGACAATTGTACGAATAAGCATAAAATAATAATGTATATATTGTATAAGTATTTGGAAAAAAGCTGTAATATTAAATTAAAAGATCTTCCACAAAAAAAAAACCTTGCTGAGTTTCTTGCCGGAGTCTTCTCAGTTTAAGTGTATTCCGAACCGGTGGTAAATTCAACTGTATGTACATAACGTTCATAAGTGCCTTACTAAGGCCTAAACTGAATAAATGACTTTTTGATTTGATTTGATTTGAGTTGAGATTGTGCCCTATCAGAAAATGAAAAATAATTCCAGTAAAAGTCTCATGGTTTTAGAAATATTTGTAATTTAGTTTTTTTTTATAATATCTTTCTTTTTCATCGGTCATAATCTTAGCTTTTGATGGTTATCATTTGGACCACTACTTAAATGACAACCTGTATATAAAAAAATATCCCTATTACCCTTGGTCACGCCATAACTTGAGATCGACGTTACCGATGTCATCCATCTTTTTATAAGTATTCTAATAATAGGTAAAACTACAAAAAAAAAGGAAAATTTGTAGGGTAGGAGGACACCACGCGAACAAAGACGCGCCGGGCAGCTAGTTTATTATAAAGTTATTATAGACAGAACTTCATTAACCCCAAAAGTCACGCATCTTCCAGCACCTCCCATCTTATTAGAAACCTTACCCAAATTCTATTTGCATTCACAAAACAAGCTAACAAATCCAATCCTTCACAAGTTTCCACTCATTCAAACAAGAAAATCATTACACCCTCAATGGGGTTTCGACTACATGCAATTAGTACATGCTTTATCCAGACACAAAAGAGTAGGCTCCTATCCACGTAAATTCTGGGTTATGTTACATTGAGAGAATAATGCCATACAAACGTACGCCCAGATTAGGGGTCCGCACGAAAATGGAGTAATTGTTTGTTATCTGGTGCCTTTGTTCATGAGACACGCTTGGACATGGTCCAAATTAAAAGCGAAGACAAAGTGGATACAATTTCTTATGAGTACATATAAAGAGCTTCACTCAAATTGTGACTATTTTCATTTTATGAGTAAGCGAAGCCAACAAGCATGCTAATTATACTAATGAATTTTTCACCTCCTGACCTTTTGTCTTAGTGTTCCAGTAAAATTAATATTTGGTATACCTTATCAATAAAATATCATAGTTTATCAAATCAAGGGTCTCAAAAGATTCCCTGATGCTGCCTTGCAATTGACGGAAAGCAGGCAATGGTGACGAGTCTATTGTTTAAAACTAAACTAATTTAGTCTCACTATAATTACTTCAAAGAACATAAGAAAATGATGTAAGAAATTTAGTCTTGTCAAATTGCTCCAATTGCTTGTTTTCAATAAGAATTTAGTCGCTTTCAAAATTAGTTACGTCTATTTACCCACAAATTAAAACGGCAAAACTAATTTAACAACTTTAAGTATGTTATATCCTTTTTCAATAATGAGTGCAAGAAAGAGATGTGATTAAAATTTGTTCAGTGTGATTTGCAACAGCATCGGTAATGATAGCTAAACATATAAAACGCGTTCATCTTATAACAAAGACAGCACAACACCCGTGGTCTTTATTTCGCTTAACGTCTGTGAAAATCGTGTTTTTGTGCCAAAGTGGTCGGCCGAAACCCGCTGAGTTGACGTTTGATCGACTTATAGGAATCAATGGGAGCCCATTAGCTCATGAAGCGACTCTTCAAAGGTTATTTTAAGATCTTGTTATAGAAAAGAATTCAAATTGATTGATGTTTTTGTAACGAAATACTTGGCATTTTTATCTCATTTTTATTATTTTGTTTTTCATAACTTCTTTCCGTCCAGCATTTTTGTCCGCGTTCCATAATAATCTATTGTTTTTCTGTCGTAAAAAGTATCCTATATGTTTCCAAAATATGATATATTTATGTACTCATTTTCCTGTTGTTAGAGCTTATTTACATCAAACAAGCTCTAAAAAAATATTATAGACACGTGGGAAACCATCTTGTTTCGTAGTCCTTTAGTGACGGGACACCCTGATACGAGAGTCGAGCTAGTGTTGTGACCAACTCGACTTAACACTGTAAATACGTATAATCGTCATTAAATTTTAAATGTTTGAATAGAGATCAATTTTTTTAAAGCTTAAAGCTTTTTTAAAGTTCGTACTTCACCAACATTGTTAAGATCCTTCAGGTCTATTTCCAATAACACACGGCCATCCGATCCTAAGCTAAGCAGAACGTGTATAGTATACTATTAAAATAAATGATACTTACAGGGTTATCAGTTTGCTCAGCATCTCAAGTAGAATCGATGTTTATTAGTTATACGCAATATTATTTACTGACTAAACAAATGTAAAACAGTATTAAGCGTTCTATTAGTATGAAAAACATATTAACAAAAAAAATTAAACCACCGAAAAAACTGAAAAGCAAAAAATAATTTTGAATATAACTTGAATTTTATAAGGTTTTGCAAGTTTTTATTTTATATTTTTTGTGGCTTTAATCTACTAATTACTAAATGCTTAATTATTGATTTATTTTGATGTAATACACAACTCTGCATTAAAATCTGGTAGTGAGCAATAAATCACCCCTATTTTCCCACCCTTAGGGTAGGTTTTTTGTATCCAAATTTATATGGGACCAATATCGAGGTATACCCTATCCAATAAAAAAGAATTATCAAAATCGGACTACTCTGTAAAAAGTTATGAGTGATCATACATAAAAAAAAATATATACGCGTCGACTTGTAAACCTCCTCCGTTTTTTCGTCGGTTAAAAATGACCTAATCTTTTACTATAGTAAGTATTTTGTTATATTTTTAATATACTGTATTTTCACCTCAAAATCTTGTCACGATTCACGTTTACTAAAACTACCGAATAAATATTTACTCCCAGATTTAAATTTACCTTTCTTTACCTATGTTTTGAACTCGTGTGGATAAGTTTCAAGACCACTTGAATCTCCAGACTACGGTTTGTGTAATAAATTATTAATTTTACCCACTTTCACTTTGTTAATACTATATCACTCATCGAGAATTCCCTTTCTGTTAATAAAACCAGCCATGATATTTCTTCTTTGCGTAAGTAATGAAGGTGCTTTTATTTATTCATCCCTTGAATGTAAATGATAGCTATTTGGTGCACTGCAGCTATAGAAAAAAAACTGAATTCAAGTATCAAGAATATATTATATCAGTTAAAAATAAACTATAATGTCATAGCTTCAGGTTTCATATTCAATTGTTTTAATATTAACACAAAACTTGACATAAGCTTTGATGTTCTTTAATATTGTCAAAATCTTATATCTTGCCATTGAGGTATTATTACTACGTATAGAGAAGCTGTCATAAGCAAAGGTTGTGTCCCATTTGTGTTTAGAGTGAACCAAAGTTCTCTTGAGTGCTGAATCAATAATTAGTCGTCTAAACAGACAGTACAAACACTTAGCGCAATCAAAACACTTTTAGGAGTATTTTTCTTGCAAACACCATGGATTTTCACTGCGCTTACGCGTTTTATTCATCGTTCTACAACAACAAGTGTGACCGGATGGCCACAAGGAACATAGTTGTGATGTGTGGCGTCTTCTCTATACTTAGTAATAATAATAATAGCTTAACATATCATGCAAAACTATTGAGTTATAGATGGGAAATATAATCTAAAGTTGCATTCACTTCGCCTTCACGTCACCGAAAAGTCACGTCAGAAAATATAGTTCTATAAAGGTTCTATAGAAGTTGCTGGACGTCCGAAACTAACACAGCGAGCATTTAGATTCTCCACGACTGGCATGATTAGCGAAGTGACTGACGGTTGTTAAATCCAGGAATAGGGAACTAAAAGTGGTTGATATTTTAAAAATACAGGGTGTTGTTTTGGTCGGCGACAAGAGACCCAGGAACGGTAGTACAAAATATATATTCCCCAAAAATGGACTTAATTCCATTAAATACTGTAAATATGTTGAGAAATACCTTATTCAATTTGAAATAAAATTACCGCAAATTATGGTTACTAGGCACATGCACAGACTAGAGCTAGGCACAAGCCGCCATCGCCCCACCCCTTTACTCCCTCGTACTCCCGTTGAGTATTATGTCTACACTTTAGCTTATTACATGATTTTCAAAATTTTAATTTTTTTATTTTTATTATTAAAAATTATATTTATATTTTTTTTAGCACCAGTCTCATTTGTATTATCGACCCTGAGTCGCTCGCCGCTAACCAAAACAACGACCTGTATTACCGTGCACTTCAAGATTTGGTTTAATACGACTCTTTTGCAATAGGTAGAGTCAACTGTGCCTTTTTAGGATCTCAATTGAATAAAAATATATTTAGCATAGTGTCCAAATATTAATTGAGGCGATGATAGCTCAGTGGTAGTGAGGTCGGATACCGAGACGAAGGTCCCGGGTTCGAATCCTACAATGATCTTGAGCTCTCGGTGAAGGAAAACATCGTGAGGAAACCATAGCACGGTGGTAGGGTACTTTGTAGTACCCATCTGGCTGGCTACCACCCTCAAGTTGAAAATCTGTCGCCAAGCACCTATCGGCGTTTTCCGACAGCTGCACCTTGGCCACTTGATCACTTACCATGGTGAGATTGTTGTCAAACATAGGCCTATACACAGGTTTTTTTTTATGATGACTAAACGGATAAAGCTAGTAACATAATGATATTTTTTCATTGTGCATAATGTATTTCATCATCATCAGCCTATAATGTCCCACTGCTGAGCACAGGCCTCCTTTCACAAATGAAGGTGAAAGGGAATGGGCAATACTCCACCATGCGTGCCCACTGCGGATCGGTGGAGGTAGGCTAGTGGTCAACCTACTGTTGGAATTTTTCAAGCCACCTAGGAGGCATCCAACTAGCTTAACGACTATCACAATTAAGTGATAACCGGGACCAACGGCTTTACATGCCTTCCGAAGCACGGAAACGCTCGATTTGAAATACCACTAGGCGGTCACCCATCCAGGTACCGACCACGACAGGCGTAGCTTAACTTTGCCGATCGATTAAGAACGGCTAATCATGCTACACCACGAGCGCTTCATAATGTATTTAATAAACATTAATTGTTCTTGGATCGTGTATCCATGAAAATTTGAAAAAGGCAAAAAAATGTTTTATGAATGAATTTTGGTGTCAGTTTTTTTTATACCACTAAGGTGGCAAACAAGCATACGGCCCGCCTGATGGTAAGCAGTTACCGTAGCCTATGGACGCTTGCAACATTAGGGGTATCACTCGCGCGTTGCCGACCCTGCAGAAATCTCTTCACACCCTTTTTGAAGAAACCCATGCTGTACTCCATTGGGAAAACCACGGGGCGGGGAGCTCATTCCACAATCTGAGCGTTTGAGCGTCAGTTAATTCTCTTCCAGACTTTGCTAACCACCTTCGGTCATAATCGCTTACATTGTTGATATTGTAATCAAACAAAGCCTATCTATACTAAAAATCCGGCTAAATGCGAGTCGGACTCGAACTTTTCTTTTTCTTGTATGGTTAATTTTCATTTATTATATTTCTTATATACTGGAAATAGATGTACACATTCTGTGAAAATTTTAACTAACTACCTATTGTGGTTTATGAGAGCCCACTGACAGAAGGACGGATTAACGGCAAAGGCTTGGTAATAGGGTCCCGTTGGTACGGAACCCTAAAACTTTCCTAAAAGCTAGGACAGTCAAAATAAAATAATAAATCTTATTATTTCACTTGCAATTTTGTATAATAGCATAGAGTAAAGTGTTATCTATTCGTCCATGATAATAGTAATAAAATGACTTTATCTCTACATTAACTTTCCTCTCGCGACACAGCAAACAATGTTTAACTATTGGATATGTCAGAACGACAGACGTACAACTTTTGTTATAGTTTTATTTTGCAATAAAAAGGTTTATACGTTTTTAACTTTAACATTTTCTGACAATGTATTTGTATGTTGCGAATCTGCTTTGAAGGAATCAAGTTATATTCAAATGAGATTCTGATTAAATTTTATTAAAGCTACGTAGAGTATGTAGTGCTTTTGTAGTACCTGGCTGGTTAGCCACTATATACTCTCAAGTATAACATCTGTGAGCGAGATTAATGTATTTTTGTTGTACATACAGTGCAGCCGCGAAGAGAATAAATGAATTAATGTCCTGGGACATTCCTCACACACGGTCATCTGATCCCAAACTAAGCAGAGCTTGTACTATGGAAACCAAATAACTGATATAATACGTTTTGTTTGTAAATACATACTTAATATACATAATTACACCCAGACTCAGGACATACAGACATGTTCATGCACACAAATGCATGTCCTGTGTGGGAATCGAACCCACGACCAGCGGCGCGTAAGGTGAACCTTAACCAACTGCGCCAACTGGCCCGTCAAACCACCTACCTTTTTGATACTTGTTATTGGGCTAATCTCGGAAATGGTTACTTCTATTGCGGTGGTACTATCAGAGGATGAGTCGGTTATTTTTTAGGTATAGTTTAATGAAATTCCCATTTTAATCAGATCGCATTCTTTCGGCGCCCGCCTTATAGAATTCAGGCGGGCCGAATGCTTGTTTGCCACCTTAGTGGAATAAAAAAAAAAGAATTTCTAAGGTCAACAACAAATTTTAGATCCCCTGATTTTGATAATTTCTATAGTCGATGACCGTTAACATCAGATTTTTCATCTTTACTTGTCAGCCTTTCGACATAAGGAAAGTATATTTTTTCAATATTTATAGTTGGTAATAACGATAAATAAGATTGTTCGAAAACCATGCAACATAAATCTCTAAAACTAGAGAACTGGGGACCTTTTCTAAAAAACGTAAAGCAAATACATTTCTCAATGGAAACTTGTACTCAAGAAAAAAGAAAAAATTCAACGAGAAAAATTATGTAATTGAATCACGAATTTATATTCAAAAAATAATAATAACATAACATAATTTTTCCCGTTGAATTTTTTCTTGATATAACTTTCATGAGTTTTCTTATAAGTAATTAAACAGGTATATTATTTAACTTTTAGGGTTATATACCTCTGTCTCAGAAAGGTCTTATGGTATGAGTAAACAACAGTTCTTGAAATAAAATAAACAACATAATATTCCAGAAACAAAATAACTTAACCCAGTTCACTTAAAGTACACAACTGTATCTCAAACGCTGAAAAAAACGTCACAGTGGAAAAAGCAATTCCAGTAGAAGAACTGATATAAACGAGGCATGAACTGAGCACCTGAAATGAAACGGTGTCGCCTGCCGCTCGCCAAGTTTCAACGTTTGTTACTCTACTGAAATAGCATCGGAGATTTAAAACTTTGATTTGTTTTCTATACAGATGGGGAGCATTGTACGGGCAATTTGAAAAAGAGTGCTCCTTTATTTTAGTAGCGTGAAATCTGCTCTATTACCAAAATTTATTACAATACTAGATATCCACCGCAATTTCACCTGCGTTTCCGAGATGAAAAGTAGCCTATGTTAAAGTCATTTATTCAATTTAGGCCCCAGAATGGCACTTATGCAGGTCACATTTACTGAAGTTACCACCTTCCAGATACCATGCAATAGTATCTGTTAGTTGTACGTAGTATTTATATACTCTGAGCTGTTAGTATGACATTTTAGCAGACATGGTCCCCTGGGGATCTAAAATTTGTTGCTGACCTAAGAAATTATAGAAGGATGTCCTTCTCCATACCATAGGCTATCTACGTGCCAAATTTTATGATGATCCGTTGAGTAGTTGAGGCGTGTAGGCGTAACAAACAAACAAAGAAATAAAGAAAATCACTTTCGCATTTATAATATTAGTTAGGATTCTATTTCCGTTCTCTCTCTTCAAATGCCTTGCCATCTCTAGTTATAAAGGCAGTAAAATTTATACTAAATTATGAGTTTTTTGTAGCGTTTAAGTACTTTATGTTGAGGCAAATAAATATATTTCATTTCATCACCTTTGACTTAGCAAATATACGGCCCGCTTGATGGAACCGCTTACCGTAGCCTATTGAAGCTTGTAACAGTTGCAACATCAAAGATATCACCCGCGCGTTGCGCACACTGGTTTCCTAGTGGTATTATTTTACTTTTTTGTTGTTTTAAGTTATGCGTGGAATGTCAAACTTTAATTAAATATGACGGGCATGTTTTTGTTAAATTTTATAAAGACCACATAAAGAAGAACGAAATGGAAAACCATTTGATAATCCGTGGAATAACCCGGAATAAAATTTGTTTTATGATTTACGCAATTTTTTACATCCCCTAACTTTTATTATATTATACAAATTGACCAACGAAAAGTGCGAAACATATTTTACAAAACAAAAACTATTCATGGCCGCATTCTTCACCAAATATCCCAAAACTGAAGTATTAACCGACTATCTTATACGAAAATATGTACCTACCCGCATCTTACCCACAATAATTACTTCCAACGTACCCCTCCGGAAATTCCTGACATTCATCCTGAACGTTATAGTGGTCTTAGCTAACAAAATTAAAGATGCATTCATATCCACCCTATTACGCAAAGAGTTGGGATAATTTTGTGGCGTTTTAAATCCGCTTTTCTTGTCTGGACCTATTCAAGGGAGTCATCCCTTCGTTTCCTTTTCATCATCATCTGCCTGCCCTGTTCCCATTCATTTGGGGTCGGCACAATATGTATGCTTCTTCCATTCGTCTCTTCTATCCGTCATACTAGCATCCACTCCTTTCTTACCCATGTCAACTTTCACACAATCCATCCATCTCTTTTTTGGTCTTCCTCTTCCCGTATATCCATCTACTTTCATATTCATCACTTTTTTAGTGACGTAGCTTTCATTTCTCCTCATAACATGTCCATACCAGGATAAACGGTTCCCTCTCAACTTTTCAGTCACTGGCGCTACTTTCAAGCTTCCCCTTATGTACTCATTTCTTATCTTATCCATTCTTGTCACTCCACACATCCATCTCAACATCCTCATCTCAGCTGCATGCAATCGTCTTTCATCCATCTTCTTTACTGCCCAGCATTCCGAACCATACATTAAGACAGGTCTTATCACGGACTTATAGATTTTCCCCTTTAACTTTAAAGGCATCCGTGGATCACATGTTGTTCCTGTTACCTGTCGCCATTTCATCCAACCTGAGCTGATTCTCTGCTTTATATCACGGTCAATATTACCATCGCTCTGCATCTGTGATCCGAGGTACCGAAAGTCGGAGCAGACTGGTACTGACACTCCGTCAAGCACAATAGGGGCGAACGTGGAGAGACCGTCGAAATCGCAGAACATGTGTTCAGTTTTGGTTCTGCTAATTTTCAAGCCAACACTCTCCAACCCTTGCTGCCATTTCACAAGCCTGCTCTGGACCTCAAAACCATTTTCACCGACGAGAACAATGTCATCGGCAAATAGCATACACCAGGGTGCCTCCTCCTGCAGGTGCGACGTCAAGGCATCCATTACAAGCAGGAAGAGATAAGGGCTCAGAGCTGACCCTTGGTGTAAGCCGACAGCCACACTGAAGTTTTCGGTAGAGCCAGCCGCAGACCGGACATATGTACTACACCTACTGTACATCGCTTGGATCAGCTGCAGGTATTTCCCAGGCAAACCTTTCTCTTTCAAAGCCCACCACAAAACCTCCCGGGGAACTCGGTCATATGCCTTCTCAAGATCGACAAACACCATGTGCAGGTTCTTATGTGCCCGTTTGTATTTCTCACATAAAATACGAAGTGCAAATATGGCGTCTGTCGTTCCTCGACCAGGCATAAACCCGAATTGATTTTGGGTGACCTCACTTTCTTCTCTCAATCGACTTTCTATCACTTTCTCCCATACTTTCATACTATGTGACATGAGCTTTATTCCTCGATAGCTATTGCATTCCTGGACATCACCCTTATTTTTGTAGATGGGCACTAGCGAACTGTCGCACCATTCGTTGGGGATTGTCTCTTCATACAATAACTTATTGAAGAACAAAGTCAACCACTTACATCCATCCTCGCCTAGCAACTTCCACACCTCAACTGGTATCCCGTCTGGCCCTACTGCTTTTCCATTATTCATACCTCGTATTGCCATTCTTACTTCATCCATACTCACTTCCCGAACTAAACCTATATTTATAGGTACATTCCCAAGGACTTTATTCCATTCATTCTCCTCATTCATTAACTTTTTAAAATACACTTTCCATCTTTCTTTCACATCTTCATCCTTCGTTAATACCTGCCCACGCTCGTCTTTAACACACTTTACTTTTGTTATATCTCTTGCATTCTTTTCTCTTGCTTTTGTCAAACGGTACAAGTCTTTTTGGCCTGCAGGACTATCTAGTTTTTTATACAACTCATCCTGGACCTCAGCTCTTGCAATAGCAACCGCTCTTTTTGCTTCCTTATTAAGCCTCTTATATACTTCCTTTTTTGCTTCTTTCATACTGTTATCTCCATCCTCAATACTCTGCCACTCTTTGAATGCTTTCTTCTTTTCTTTCAAAATCGCTTGGACTTTTTCATTCCACCACCATGTATCCCTATCTATCTTGCCTTTTCCACGTGTTTCCCCTAAAATATCCTTCGCTACAGTCCTTATGCAACTTGCCATTTCAACCCAACATTCATTTACCGGTTTCTCTTTCATGTCATCATTCATATCTATCATTTTATCTATCACACGTTCTTTAAATTCTTTCGCACTGTCAGTCTTCTCCAACATACGCCATCTAATTTGAGGAGGGGGCTTATCCTTACTCCTCATAGATCTTATTCTAATAGCTATATCCATAACTAGCAACCTGTGTTGTGCGACTAGATCCTCGCCTGGCAACACTTTGCAGTTTTTAACACAGTTGATATTATTTCTCCTCGTCAGGAAATAGTCAATCTGCGTTGTATGCAAGCCACTTTTATAGGTTATCAGGTGTTGGTTTCTTTTTTGGAACCAGGTGTTCACTACAGCTAGGTCAAAGGCACATGCTGCTTCTAGTAAGGCTTCTCCCTCACTATTTTGGCTCCCAAACCCCCATCCTCCATGGACTCTCTCATAACTTGTACTCATTCTTCCCACATGGCCATTAAAATCACCTCCCACATAAATGTCTTCGTGTGCTGGTACGTTCATCAGCACTGCATCTAGATCATTCCAAAACTTCTCTTTCATACTATCCTCACACCCAGTCTGAGGAGCATATACGCTAATCACATTCCACACCACATTCTCCCACATAATTTTTACCAATATCATTCTATCATTAATCCTCTTTACATCTGTCACGCATTCTTTCAATTTACTATCTAATATAATTCCCACACCATTCCGCTTTCCATCACTTCCACAATAAAACAACTTATATCCGTCACCAATTTCTCTAGCCCTGGTACCCTTCCACTTCGTTTCCTGCAAGCATGCCACATTCACTCCTCTTCTTTTCATAACATCCGCTAGCTCTCTTCCTCTTCCAGTCAATGTCCCTACATTCCAACCCGCATACCTGATTCTTACTTCCTGGGCTCGCTTCTTACGTCGCACCCGCCCGGTATGGTGCAACAACCCTTGTCCATTTCCCACAGAGGCCGGGTGCTGCCTCTGCGCGTCGCCTGGGGGGTACGCCCTAGCCCGGTCTCTTTCTTTTATCACATATGCCATATTGTAAATAGATTTGGCTTTGATTTTACGGCCGGCCGCCTGCCTGACGCCAACCCTCTTTGGGAATGCTGTTGCGCCAGTGTGTGCGAGCTGATGATTGCACGTGGCCATCTGCATACTCTTTAGTCGCCTCTTACGACACCCTAGAGACGAGTTGGGGTGGTAGTATTCGCCGCCGCTACCACACAGCACCTTCGTTTCCTTTTCATGTTAACCTAAAAGACAATTAATGATGTATTATTGTTCCCTTTGATTGTCATTTTGTACGCATGTTATGTATTCTGAGTTATTATGTTTCTTATTAAGTCAACAGGTTTGGAATGAAATAAAAGTTTGTAAATTTTATAGTTAGTCCACTGTAATGAATCATTCTTGGTTTAATTATTTTTTACATGACAAGAGAGGTAGATCATAGCGTTTAAATTCGCTCAAAGAGCAGCTCTACTGGGGAAGTACCTCTACGTTACAGAATTCCGCAGCCAAATAACTTTATGTTGTGTTCCTGCGCGTGAGTAAGGTCGCCAGAGCTCATTGGGAGGGTGCTGTGTGATGCCTCGTGTGATGCAAACGTCAATACGGTTATAACCGCTTACACGGTAAAACGCGGTAACTCGTGGTAGACAAGCCGTAAACTTGTTTACCGACTTGGTAGCATAAAAATCATGTTTATTTAATTTTAATACTAATAACAAAGGGTAGTCAAAGTCAAAGTCAAAGCCATTTATTCAATTTAGGCCCCAGAAGGGCACTTATGAAGGTCAAATTTACTGAAGTTACCACCGGTTCGGAACTCGGCCTTCAACTGAGAAGAATCCGGCAAGAAACTCAGCAAGGTTACATTTTTTATATATTTTTTGGACAATCTGACTATGTTTGGCTTTTTTTTTTCCAAATAATTAAAAATAAAAAAGATATACCTAAGCATAGATACAGACGAAAAAAGAACAAGAAAATAAATAAAAAATAATAACCTTAAAAATACAAAACACACAATTATTGACCTACTGGCTTTTGTATAAGTATGAGCAAGGTGCACTTGTGCAGAGTGCAGCTACCTACTTCCAGACATCTTTATCTTCAATATAATCGGCTACTTTATAATAAGCTCTTTCTTTCAGAACTTTTTTTATATGTGATTTAAATTTAAAATCAGTCATCTTGGTCACCGCAAGTGGTATTTTGTTATAACAGCGCACACTATTGCCAAGAAATGACTTACGAACTTTAGCTAGTCTAAAATACGGAACAACTAATTTCTCTTTTTGTCTTGTATTGATATTATGAGTCTCCATTTTTGTTTTATACATTTCTTTGTTTTTACGTATGTACATTATATTTTCATAGATATAAAGTGATGGTACGGTCATAACGTTTATTTCCTTAAATAATTCCTTTAATGATTCACGAGCACCCATACTATAAATTGCACGAATTGCTCTTTTTTGTAATATAAAAATAGTCTCAATATCTGCTGCAGATCCCCAAAGTAATACGCCGTAAGATAAAAAGCTATGGAAGTATGCAAAATAAACTAATTTGGCCGTCTCGACATTCGTCAATTGTTTGATTTTTCTAACAGCAAATGCAGCAGAACTTAATTTACCAGCTAATGATTCTATCTGAGGACCCCATTGCAATTTATTATCCAATGTGATACCCAAAAATACTGTTTTACTAACTAATTCCAAACTGATGCCATCTACTAATACCTGACTGTCTACTTGCACTACATTTGGAAGGGAGAATCTTAAACATTTAGTTTTCCTAGAATTTAATAAAAAATTATTTACAGCAAACCATTTTGAGACTATTGACATGGTATCATTTACTTTAATAAGTTCTTTGTCTTTTCTATCTACTTTGAAAATAAATGAAGTATCGTAGTAAATAGAAGAGTCCTAAATCCTACTATGATATTATAAATACAAAAGTGAGTTTAGTTACTTGTTACCTCTTGAGTACTCTTGACATAGGCTACTTTTTATCCGAGAAAATATAAGATCCCTCGGGGTTGAAACCGTGAGGGTGGAAACTAGGGTTGAATATTTATATCAAAATAAACAACATAATTGTTATTAGCATTTTTTTACTGTGTATTTGAGCTCAATCTCAACTTAGTAAGTCATGATGTGGCCGAAGTTGGTAATCACACAAAGCCTATGAAGGAACTAGGCTAGCTCTTATGTGCAGCTCTCGGAACACACCGATAGGTGCTTGTCGACAGATTTTCAACTTCTGGTAGCCAGCCAGGTGGGTACTCAAAATACCCTATCAGTGTGCTATGGTTTCCTCACCGAAAGTTCAAGTTCATTGTAGGATTCGAACCCGGGACCTTAGTCTCGGCCTCCGACGTCTCTACCACTGTGCCATCATTACCTTAAACACTCATATTCTGTTATTTCACTCTATTTTTCATCCCTAATTTGTATCTAACTTAACTCGGTATCCTAACTATTCCATCCTTGCAATGGCTGTTACATAATTCAACCCTTTTCAAAGTCGCATGAAATAAACAAAACTAAAGTTTATTGACCTCGTAAGGCGCGACCCACATTCCTTCATGAAATATTAAAAGTACGCGTGTACGCGTGACGTATGATATACATTGACAATTGTTATGATTAGATGACAAGGATGTTCATGTAAACATTTTACGATACATTAAGGCACACATTTTTTTTACAGTGGGAGTTGTTATGGTAGAAACTAGTCGTGGGCATCGTGGTCATTGGCAATGCACAATTAAAAGTATATTTATTGAATTGTCAAATGAATTATGATTGAAATTGAAATAGGCCATCACAACAAAAACGTTTGAGGCAGCTTGCTCGCATCGAAGGTAGTAAAGCATGAGGTTCCATAAGAAGTACGTGAAGAGATTTTTGCGTGAATACATCTGGTAGTGCAAGCATATATAGGCTACAGTAACCGCTTACCATCATGCGTTGAAATTCTGCAACTCCGAGCAAATTAAGGCAATGGGAGCTGCAAGTAAAGTTACCGATACTCTTTCTCTCTCTTTGCCTATTCCCGACATCTTCTTCGGAGATATTGATTTTCATTCTTACTTCAAAAACTACTGCGTGAGATCTAAGAAGTTGAACCCTAAAATACAGCAGTATTTTCTACGTACAGATAACCCTTGCGCCGCTTCAGAGGTGATTTCTAAAATCTTACGAGCACGTGGTCTTGCCGGCCCCTCGAGGCTTTTTGGTACGATTCACGATCGCTAGCGACATCTGTGGCGTAACTCGGTACTCCTTTGGGTAATCTGTGCATATTTACGTGGTGTTTGTATGTCGTGGAAGACGTGAAATAGCTTTATTTTTATAAAATATCGTGCAATTTATGTTAAATAGTAAATTATGTACGCTATTCTTAATAAAAATATGTTAATAGAAATTATTATGTTTCAAAATAAATATATGACAATACGTATAATTAAAACCATCCAAAAAATGAGACTCACAAATAAAACATTTTGATTTGATTTGAAAAAAATTATTAAAGTAAATAATTTTTTGTGTTATAATATTGATAGTTATTTCTCTTAATTAGTTCACTTTTAGTATTTAAGACATGACTACTCACGTTTATGAATTTTTATGTAGGTATAAATAAACATATTATTATTACATATTTTTGTAGTAGGCATTCTGATTAAAATTTCCACGAATGCCCACGGCTTCCTTCCACCATCGCAACCCTCGCCATCGACAGGGTTCGGGATCGTCCATCGTCACACATTGAAACTAAGTGTTTCGTACTGTGCGGGCTCAACGGAGCTTCCTTCCGCGGACGCTCAGACTGTGGAATGAGCTGTCGTGGTTTTCCCAATGTAGTACAGCATGGGGTTCTTCAAAAAAGGTGTGAAGAGATTTCTGCAGGGTCGGCAACGCGCAAGTGATACCCCTGGTGTTGCAAGTGTCCATATGCTACGGTAACCGCTTACCATCAGGCGGGCCGTATGCTTCTTTGCCACCTTAGTGGTATAAAAAAAAATATTGAGGCCTTTAACAGAACATCAGGATACTTTGAGATTTATCTAATAAGGGCGGTATGTAAGCTAAACGTCATAAACAGGGTTCGCTATTTTAGTGGTTTATGAATGAAAACATGAAAGAAATAGTAATATATGATCATAAACATAAAACCAAGATACTAATTAACAGATCCGTGTTGGCCCTTTTTTTTTAATTTGCTGCAATAACTAGCAAAAACATTACAAATATTACCAAAATCATAAAAATCGAGGTTTGCCTCTTTAGTGATACCATCAAATTTAGAATCCATTTTGTAAAAATTATGTATAACATCGAATCACAAATATACGTACAACAGATCCGTGGGGCCACATTTTCATTTTTTTGTTTAAAAATAATGTAATTTATTTATTTATAAGCATCAATTTTGCGACGCCATTTGTCCATACATTTTTCTATGAAATGTCAAGTGAAGCTTTATATACAAGACGCAATCGCGAAAGCAGTCAGTTCCCCCCAGTGTCCCAAGGTGACACCACGTCGCTTTTTATTGACACCGGAAATGACGTCATCCACATATCTGTATACATGCGCTTGTCAAAAAGAACATGATAAGTGCATTTTTATTTTTTACATTATTAGAGTTATGAAATCTGAAATACACCATGAACATTTTTTTTATGGTCATCAGTATTCATTTCATGACATGTTGATACGCCCATAGTCTTTTTGAAAAAGTCCCGTATGCCAAAATATTTTCCTTGTTCTCCCTCTCAGCTATTGATTGCTTATTTTGTTTCTTGCTTATAGATAGACTAGTCTTATTCATAAAATCATGAATAAGTTTTTGTATCGCGCGAATTTTTACTTGAAGGTAAACCTTAATAATGTATCGTCGATGCTGAAAAGAAGGTTAGGATATGGCCATCGAAATAATATAAGTATTTTATTAGATTTCGCGTTCCGAACAAAGAAACCGTAGAGCTTGGCGACAGCGGGGGTAAGGTGGGGGCCTGTGCGAAGCGAGTGTGCAGTGGACTGACTGTTGCAGTGCTAAATCAAGCTGTGTCTAACCAAATTATAAAAACGATAGATAGATGCTTATAGATTATAGTTTTCTCGCGACTAAAATATCTTAAGCGCCCATGAATTTCATAGCGCCTACGCGTTTATTCAACGTGTCGTTCCTATAGAATTACACCGCAGTCGTGGCATTTAAATGAAGAAATATTTTTTCTATTGTGATATTACGATATTATTACCTATTTATTCACTTGAACAACAAATAAGTTTACTTACTTGCCTACTAAATTGTTATTTACGTCCAGGTTTACACTCAGGTTTGATTCGATTTCTTGTATTATTAACGCTGCTCCGTACGCGCCCATCTCACAGAAAAGAGTTCTAGAGTTCCGCGTTCACTACTTTACACACAGCGAACGAGCAGTCTAGAGTTCTAAAGGTAAATGGGCAAATTTGCATGGAGCTTTTCCCTTTGGCGGCCAGCAATAATTTCTGTTTTCTATTAGGCAATAATATATTAACAAAAATATGAAAGCTTAATACTGTGGTGTATTTAGAAAAAAAAAAAAGATTATTGAAGATTTAAGAAATAATTGGAGATATTATGAAATTGCAAGGTAGTTGCATTAAATGTAATTAGTATCCCGTACCAAAAGGTGTAATTATATACATACAGCAAGCAAAAGTTTGTTTACATTCTTTATCTCGTCTCATTGGCCTTACTTAAGTTTCATTAGTGGCCGCTCATGGGCCAGAATGCCCATTGCCTTTCTACCTTGTGTCACTTAATAAATAAGACAGTGATAGCTCAGACGTGTCACCTCAACTGCCAGCTTTAGATAATGGAACTCCGACAGAACTCGAGTTCTCTTGACCGATGAGTTCTCTGTGTGCAATGATGAAAGGCGCCGCATAGATTACAGTGAACGCGGAACTCAGAACTCGGAACTCAGAACTCTAGAACTCTTCCATGGGATCGGCGCCTAAAGGTGAACGGAACGCAGTTCAGTTCATTCGAACAGAGTGAATGTTTGGAACGCTGTATATATATATACTAGCTATCGATAGATATCGATGGATACGGCCATTTGTAAACAATTCACTGTTCTTATATATATTCTTTTACTATAAAGCTATCATTGTTACTAGATATATTCTTTGTAGGTTTTATTTTATTGAGCATAACTTGATAAGCCCCTTTGCAAATCTTTTCAATTTTAGTATTCTCATAACGGGTTCCCTATCAATCGCTATACCGAATTTAACAAATGCTCGTTAGCTAATTATGAAATATGCAGTAATGAATTGGCCATAGCAGGATAAATGCTACGGCCCACGTTGAATGGCCTGCTTTCGCATATACTAATAATTATGGGAAAATAATTAGGGATGTTACTGTTATGCTGAAATCGTATATTTATCGGTATATTTCGCTGCATGGTCAATATTATAATAATCATTGAAAACGATTTCTTGACATACTTAAATAACGCTGCGTGACAAATATAAATGTAATATAGAAAGGCTTCCAAATCTTTTAAAAGAGTAATAAATTCGTGAAATATATCTGCGCGACCATATCTTCTAATCTGAGAGCTAAATCCGCAGATAAACCATTAAAGTAGACAACCTGAACCAAAGGTCCTTGATTACATTTGCTACAGGCCTCGCACTGGCTTAATTAGGCACGGTAAATGAAAGCTATATTGGCTACTAGCTATCTCCCGTGGTTTCCTGCGGTTCCGTTATGAAAAGTAGGCTAACAAATGTGAATTTAAATATTGTTATAGCATTTGAGGATAATGTAGCTTCCTATTACAACTCGAGTGGCTTCCTATCCACCTTCGCCCGAATACACACATATTATCACTCTTATACACTGATTTATTTAATCCTAAAACCCCTCGCTATCTCATGGAACGCTTCGAGTACTACACCTCTTATCATCATCTTCTTCATAGTTCCTTGGAACTTGACCTCCAAACTCCCAGTCACACTTCTCACTTCTTACTCTTATTCCCAATCATTTACTATCCAAGCTGTACGTCTCTGGAACTCTCTCCCTCAGACTATAAGACAGGCCCCGACGTTAGACTCTTTTAAATCTTTTGTTATTTTCACACTATCACACGCTATAAACTTCCTCATTTCCTGCCTTCCTTTCTATTTTACTAGAGTTGTTATTTTCACGTTATGAAAGTGTATTCTTATCTGTTACACCTATCATATTCTCATATATCCTGTTACCCAAAGGTTGTCTGGAAGAAATCGCTTAAGCGATAAGACCGCTTGTTTTGTATCACTTCTTCTTGTATAATGTTTCGTTTTCTATTATATGGTGTACAAATAAAGCATATTTATTTTATCTTATTAGTGAAATAATGTTCAGAATCGGATTAGTAATTTCAAAGCCTCGTACATGCCTCTTTATATAATACTAGCTGTCCTCCGTGGTTTCACCTGCGTTCCCTTGATAAAAGTAGCCTATACCCTTCTCTATACCATAAGTTGTCACGACGCGATGTAGGCTTGGCTATCAGCTCTACTATCAGCCTACGACCGGAGCTTTCAAAATAGTTGATAAAGCAGTTGAAGAAGATGAAACTGATGACTGTCTTCCATAAAGTTTATTGCGTAAAAATAAAGAACCCAGCTGGGTTCTAGTATGATAATTCTTTATATTATTGATGCACTGGTAAACGAACTGTATTAATGTATTACTAGGATATATTATTTCACTTTAAAAACATGTCCACACAAGTTGCGTCTCAGTACTGATTGAAATGAATGAATGTCTGATGGGACATTCTTCAATTATGAGAATTAAAAATATTGAAAATTCGAATTCGAAAATTTGATCATTTGAAAATTTTAAACATTTAAAAATTAGAATAATATGTACTAAATAGTATTTTTGACCAGAAGCAATAATTGAAATAGCCAAATCTCAATACGATGGCTTCAGTGGTTTAGGCGTGAAAGCGTAAGCAAACAAAAACAAATGGGCCAGTTGGTGCAGTTGATTATGATTCCACTTATAGCGCTGCAGGTCGTGGGTTTGATTCCCACCCAGGACATGCATTTGTGTGCATGAACATGTCTGTATGTCCTGAATCTGGGTGTAATTATGTACATTATGTTATTTATATATTTACAAACAAAAAGATGTCCATAGTACAAGCTCAGCTTAGTTTGGGATCAGATGACCGTATGTGAGGAATATCCCAGGATGTTTATTTTATTTATTTATTATTTAAACTTATTATTTATTACTAAACTTATTACCATTTACTATTATTACTACTTATTAATTCTTAAACAAACAGAGTTACTATGGATTAGTACCTACCTCTTCAAAAAAAGTTAACATAAGTACCCACAAAGTACTAATATAAAGCATCGCACTGAATTTCCTTTGCTTATAAGTAGTGAATCCATGCTGTTTAATAATTATGTAAACTTTGGTCGTGCCTATTTAAATAAGCCACTAGAAAAGGTATTTAAATAGAAAATTAAATATTATATTACTCAATAATATTGGAATTTTATCGGCTGGTACCACGTTATGCGGTACGTACCTAACTTGACGCAACGTCATGTTTGGATCTGATGCATGTGTGCGTGCCTGTAACACAACTGCAAAGTAACAAATGAATGCTGGTTTTCGCGCGCGATCTAGCCTACATACATAAAATTTGTAATAAACATGCTGACAGCTTAAACATTTAGATTTACCCGAAACTATCACAAATTATTCATAGCAATGAAAAAGGTCGTCCCAAAATTGTTTGTCCGACAATACAGCTATCGCTTCTCCTTAAGACCGGCATATTAATAAAAGGCTTCGACCCACACGACCAGTTTTATAGTCAATCCTGAAAGTTTATTCATGGTGGCTTTTGAATTTTTTACATGTCGGGCTACATCCCTTGTGTGGTCGAGGGTCGTTGCGATCAAAGTTAAAGTTCTCTCGTTTTGATGAACACCATCGTTTGAGGGTTGAAATGTATGCGGAATTATTTACATTTGTGAGTGGTTAATAATTAAATAGATTACTAATTTTGCATTCATTAACTCATTCATTTTCTATTGTTTATATAAAAGATCGTCGGTGAACAAAAATAGAAGCCATAATGGGAACATGGATTGAGCAATATCACCCCCCTTATTCATAATCGCTTGTTAACTAAATCAGTGTAATAGTGTGCCCCGTCTCACTCTTTCGGTCACCAAATGTCACCTGTCAGATAAAGACTTCGGAATTTTAGCTAATCAACGTTTGATAACTTTATTATGAATAAGGGGGTAAGAAAATACCAAGCATCATTATTTTTTAGTCTACTTATGTTACTAAAAACTTCGGGTGCGGTTTCATCCGAAAGTTTCAGATGTTTTAAAAGGTTCACTCATACCAACAAAGTGAACCTTATCATAATGTAATAAAGTACAATTCAATTAACACACCATTTTCTCAAAAGCCAAAATCGGGAAAACATGGACCGAGTGCTCCTTGTGGAATTTTTTAATTAGTCCATGTTTACAAACACGGCTTTTGTTTGTTCAAATCTGCCGGTTTAGACTTATTTTGTTACACTTTTTGGGTACAAAATAATCTGCCTTTGTTTATTTTCCTACCTACAATTCATACCTACTGTAATAATCAAATTACGATGCAATTTTTTCATTAATTCTCCTAAAATTTTAAACAAAGAATTTGATTTAGCGTCATCATTTTAGCCCGAAAATGTCTCGTGCTAAATATTGATCAGTTTTCTAATGGATTATGGATTTTCACAGCAATTAATTCTTGTTTCACAAGATTCCAGCAGCTCTTATTCTATTGCTTAACCTAGTCTACAGAGACTGACCAAAAAGAACTGTGACCCTATAATAATCATCCTTCTTATTGCTTTCCAGTAAATATAATAAGTCTGAGAATATCATTTATTGTTATGTATTTGCTCTGTAACAGAGATGTTATGGATATGAAATTTCGGATCTGGATATGGTTACGGATATATGAATAATATTATACCGGTATCATATATGGAATTATTTCGGATATCCGATAGTTTCGGAAACAGTTTTTTATGAAAGCACGCGGTTAGTGATTCTGCCGGAGAAAAACTTGTTGTTATATTCTTGAAATAAAACAATTATTAATTATTAATTACTAGGATCGTAATCTACACCGTATCGAAGTCAAGTTGCAAGAGGAAGTGTTGCCAGCATAGATCTCTTATATTAATGTTAGGTTATGACACTTGTCATATCGTGTCTCAGTTAGACTTCTCCCGTATCCGTATCGTTTATGTTGTGTCGTTAATGTAATGTTGTGTGTTGTCTGGAATAAAACTTTTTTCTTTCTTTCTTTCTATCCAAAATTATTTATTACTTCAATATCAGATTCAGTTACGGTTTCGGATAAATTATTATTTCGGATATCCGATAGTTTTGATTACGGTTATGGAGCTCCATAACATCCCTGCTTCTTGCTTTGATGCAGAACTTAGCCATGCACTAGCAAGCCGGTAAAGCATTAATCCTAACTATTCTTATCTTATTATCATTAATGCCAAAGTGAGTTTGTTAACTCTCGATGCCTTAACTGAACCAATCCTAATGAAATGTGCTAGAAGGTAACTTATGGCATGGAGGACCCTCCATGCTACTTATACCGAAAACATGGTTGACACCACAGACAATAAAACTAGTTTTACGATAAAATCATTTTTAATACATGTTTTTTTTTTGGTGACTGTACTTTTTTCGACTGTATTTGCATTGTCATCCAATATAATAATGTATACAAATATGAAATCAATCCGACAACTGGAAGTGTGTGAAATTCGACTTGCAAGATTCCACCCGAACAAACATACATACATTGCAAGTTAAATAAAAGCTTGTAAAAAATAACCTGCGCCTTATGCTACCTACTTCACTTTTCATACTAAAAAAGCTTCTTTTAACTTCGCCTGAAAAAATATTTGTGGCATCAAAATTAAAAGTTCGTAAATATTCAATGACATAAAGGCGAAAATTCCGCGTTGTTTTCATATAAAACGCTTCGTAATACACGCAACACGGTTATTAAATCAAGACTAGTTAGGTACGAACTACGAACAATTCGTACCGTACCTACGAGCTATGAGCCCAACGCAACCTTTTCAGGAGCATTTTGAATTTTTAATAGTAGTTGGTTTTATGTAGGCCTTTATTTACGTTGGAAAGAGAACACTATTTCGTTACACAAAGCTTTGGTGTTTTATGACAAAGTGTTTTTACTCAATATAGTATGGGAAAATGTAAAACTGGAGTGGAGAAAGTTTTTTTTTAAATTCAGTAGATAATAAATTTAATATGTAAAAATCCTAATCCTAACTAATATGATACGAATGTGAGTTTGTTTGTTTGTTACGCTTTCATTTCTAAACGACAGAACCGATCGCTATGTTTGGCACGCAGATAGCCTATGGTATGGAGAACAACATTGGCTTCTTTTTATCCCAGGTAACCGGGTGAAACCGCGGGGACAGCCAGTATTTTCATAAATATCTAAGGCGATGTAGTGTCGTCGAATGCCTAGACGAATGTCCCGGGCTCGAATCCTTCAATGAGTTTGCTTTCGGTGGAGGAAAACAACCATAGTACAGTAGTACCCAACTGATAAGGCGCGTCGTGAATCTTCGTTCGCACAGAAAAGAAAGTATGGCCCCGAAGATTAAAGAAAGAATGCTTAAAACTTACAATGGACCTTAGATCACTACTGTAAGGTTCATAATACACTGCAGCTGTTAGTTCCGTCTCACTTGCAAGTCACGCCACTCCGCACGGCGCGCGCTAACATGGCGGCAGCTGCCGACTATTAGCGGTTCCCGCGCTTTGAAAATGTATCTTCTCTATCAGTTGGGTACTACTGTACGGTGGTAGGGTATTTTGTAGTTACCCATCTGGCTGGCTACCACCCTCAAGTTATGAATCTATCGGCACGTTCCTAAAGCTATGCACGCTGCAGTTCCTTCTAGGATTTGTTTTTTACCACCACAGCCACATCATCACTTATCATGGTATTTTAGTCAAACATTATTATACAGAGTAAACAAAAAAATATCCGGACATGCCACATGCATGCCTGCTTTTTCTACGGCATTATGGTAAAAAGGTAGACGACAAAAAAGTGTGAAAAAATATCCTCCGTTGTAACTCTTGATGCGCCATTACTCGCGAGTCATAATATAAGAAAATGTTTGCGGCGACAAAAACAATTTTCCCTTTGTCCCAAATATGACCTTTCTTTGTTTTTTCACTTACAACTGTTTTATGTACAGACCACAGTGCGTTTATTCTGTTTAGTTAGGCCTGTGGTTTTTGGTGGGGTCGGTAATGTACTTATTCTTTGTGAGCTATATATAATGCGCAGTTTTGTGATATTTTCGTCTGGACTCTTATTGTTTACTGTAACTATAGATTATGCTGAATCCATATATGTTAAAATCAATGCTAGTTCGTTTGTAAGATATGCGATAACAATGAAACTTTAAGGAGTTGTTGTGAGCAGGACGGGGAATGTTTATTTCAAGCATGAAAAAAAAGGGTTCCGAAAAGACGGACATTATCCGCAAGGCTCTTGTTGTCGCTAACGTGGCTTCCGTACTGGAACCAGTCGGTATTGCGCGGGCCGATGGCAAGAGACCGGATATGAGGATATGTCTTTGATCCCTTGGAGTGTCGGCAAGTCGCTGGTGTGGGAAGCCACATGTGTTGATACACTCGCGCCATCTCACTTACCGGCGACTTTTAAAGCTGCAGGGGCAGCTGCGGCCAGAGCGGACAATTCAAAATTTAAAAAAATCGTATCGATTAGACCAAATTATATTTTTATGCCTTTTGTAGTCGAGACCATGGGACCGTGGGAGTCCGAAGCTCGCCGTTTTGCTCGCACTTTGTCATCAAAATTGATCGAGACCTCCGGAGATCCGCGGGCGGGGAGATTTTACCGCCAACGCATCAACTTGGCTCTCCAAAGAGGAAACGCTGCCAGCCTTCTGGGAACCTTGCCGTTAATCGGAAACAGCCGCAGATTTGAGAAAATTTTCTACTATTAGATTGTAATTTGTACATATTTGTTGTAAATAAAGAATGCGTCTCCCATTAGAAACGTCTTTAATTTTTAATTTTATTTCATGTTATACCGGCAATAGAAATTCATATTATGTGATAATTTCAACTGTCTACCAATTACGGTTCATGAGATATAGCCCACTGAAAGACAAACGGACCATCGGATGTACTGACGGACGAACAGCGGAGGCTTAGAAATCGGGTCCCGTTGGCACCCTTTAGGAAAAGAACCCTAAAAAATTTACTGAAAAGTCTCCGGTAAGAAACTCAGCAAGGCATTTATGTCAATTTATGTGTTCTATAACAAGATGTATTTAAAGCTTTATTGACATATACATTATAGTAAATTTTACAATACACATATTTTTGCATACAACCATTTAAATGAAAATTTATTAAAACGGAATAAATTACATTTGCAAAGGATTTCTGTTAATGTTTATTACACAATTGTGTCCATGTTTAATTTACTGCAGTTCGATTTATTGTAAATTGCCACTCTATTTTTGTAATTAATTAAATTCGATTAATATTTCTAACAATAAAGTCAATGGAAATCAGTTGCAATTATTTCGTTTCAAATTGTTATCGTCATAATATATAATAATTAACGGGCTAGTTAGCGTGGTTAGTTAAGATTCTACCTATCAGCCGCAGGTCGTGGATACGATAACCATTCAGGACATGCATTTGTGTGCATGTACGTACATATCTGCATGTCCTGAGTCTGGATGTTATACTAAGTATGTATTTACACACAAAAAGTAGTATGTAGGTTATCAGTTACCTGATTTCCAAAGTTAACTAATGAGAATAACGAATATTCCTTCACAAGACTTTGTATGCTAACTACCTTACGTCACACACATCGTCAATGTGACATTGTGGTAAGATTGTAGTAAAATACAAACCTATTCATAGTAAATAATAATACAACCTGAAAGTACTACGGCATGTAAACCGCGTCCCATATATGGTAACCAACGTATTCAACGTAAAATACAGGCGTATTCATAGTAAATAATAATAATAATACAACCTGAAAGTACTACGACCTGTATACCACGTCCTATATTATGTTAACCAACGTGTTTAACGTAAGATACAGGCGTATTCATAATAAATAATAATAATAATACAACCTGAAAGTACTACGGCCTATAAACCGCGTCCCATATATGGTAACCAACGTATTCAACGTAAAATACAGGCGTATTCATAGTAAATAATAATACAACCTGAAAGTACTACAGCCTGTAAACCGCGTCCCAAATATGGTTACCAACGTATTTAACGTAATAGTCCAATTATATAGCTTTAATGCTGTGCCCCTTCTAATGACTATATCGACGGCCGCAAAGAAAAAACGGCTATCTACAGAATAATAATTTTACAGGAGAGCATTTTAACTCAATTTTCTAATATAGAATAATAAAGCGATATTTATTATTCTATTCTATTTACTTTTCAATACTTAATACATTACCAAGAAATTGGAATAAGCCAATTTATGTAAAAAAAAACAGAAATATGGCAAATGTATTTATCTCTTTTATATAATCCTAACTATTATAAATGTGAAAGTGATTTTGTTTGTTTGTTACGCCTTCAAGCCTCAACTACTCAGCGGATCATCATTAAATTTGGCATGTAGATAGCCTATGGTATGGAGAAGGACATAGGCTATCTGCATAGGCTGGTGAAACCGCGGGCGATAGCTAGTACTATTGTATAAAAGAGGATTTTAGAAAAAAAAATGGCATCGTGCTTTTGAATACATTTTGAGTATAAACATTTGCTTGTCATTAATGCAGATATAAATGAAAAATAGGAAAAAATAAATACTAATAAAATTGTACTCAAAGTGGCAGTTCCTCTAGGATGCTTTATGCATTTTATAAAAGTACACTAAACTAAAGTATACCTTAATTGAGATTATTATTGGTAAATTTAAATTAAATCAAGTTATAACATTATAGTTTTGCATGCTAACGTATATTATAATTATAATACAAAAATAAAATATTCAATTTGCCTGTTAAGTAAAAATACAGTAACTCGTCTGGCATATAATACATAAACACAGTCATAAAATCCAAATGTCTTTGTTATCCTATAAAACTGACGTCACTTACTGTCGAATTACCATATGTTTCAAATAATAAAAAATCGAGAAAAATTATATAATAACGCAAAGTAAATATTTATACATTACTTTTACAAAAACTTACCTCTTAACACCACGTGACCCTTTTAATATCTATTGTCCACACTTACACTAAAACAAACAGTCTTAAAGTGATTGAAACATTAAATTATGTCCAAAATATCCATACAATTTACATATTTCAAAAGTTCACGCGAGAACCGCGAAAAACGAAAATCGAATCTACGAAAAGATTTTCAAAATTCGAAATCGCAGGCGGGGTCTTAATCGTGTCAAGGTCCCGGCAAGAGTGCTACGGCGTAGACGTCCGCTCCGTAGCGGGTATCCCGTACGACAGCCTCACGTTGCTACGAGCTACGAGGGGAGATTCGTAGCCAATCGAAGTGAAGCTGCGCGGAACGGGAGAGTGCTCAACTTGGATTTTGGGGATTATTTTTTGCTATAGATCAAATGGAATATGGAATTTTTCTCATAATTCAGAAAATAGTAATTTATTTATTATTGAACATTACCGATTCAGACATTCGTAGCAAATGCATTATAAAACAAATAAAATTAGTATTTGTTTTTATTCTCAAATACGTAGAATTAAAATAATAATTGTGATAAGACCTTGGTGAAAAGACTTTTCTGAAATATCATAAAAAGTAAAAACAAAACTTGAAAATAATAATAAAAAATAATAATTAATTTCATAAACTAAACTGCACCATTCAAAATAGAGCATCACACAATCCGAGATCACTAGAGATGCATAGAAAGGAGATACCATTAAAGTTAGGCAATTCTGGGTGCGTATCGAAGCGAGACAAGGCTATTGAGCTCAGTTTAACGCGCCAAAACGAGACAGATATAGCAGAGGGAGACGGTCAAAAAGGGCAAAGTTTCTTCAGTGAATTATTGAAATGAATTATGTTTTATTTTGCTAATTGACTCTACCGAAGCCGTGGAGGTAGTAGCTACTCCATTTAAGCTAATTCATCCCGGTCTAAATTCTCGGACAAGTTAATTAACTTATGTTTTATATGACCGTCTAATGGGATCCAAAATTTATGGGACGAAGGTATTTTTGGAGGTTGTAAAATAGTTGGCGCATGTAGACTTCATATATCGTACCTATATTCATTGTTTACTAATGTTTAAAATAGTAACAGGGAGTAGATCACGGGGACAGATTTTTGCAGGGAGAGATATGCGCGAGTGATACCCCGAATGTTGCATGCAACTATAGACTATTTACCATCAAGCAGGCTTGTATTTATGTAGGAAAGAAGTGTTACAATTCATTAATTAGCTCTTAGTCAACCAACATCAAAATGTATTTTTAAAATATGAAAATACTCGTTTCGAAAGCCAATAATTTCTCAATTTCTTGAACCAAAAATCATCATCCCATAATTTTCCGTTCGTAACAAGATTGTTAATATAACTGACAGCGTAGCTTACCCCCCGTGGGGTTGAAGTCAGAATTAGGGGTCCGTCAGTGGCTTGTCAGGCATTATTCTTCGGTGCTTCCATGAGGCATGGACCTGTCAGGTATTAAATTACAGCCCTCTTATTTCCGGCTCAATAAGATCAAAAGAATGATTGAATGTCTGCTGAATGAATGTGCAGAAATGAAGGTTCTGTATTATGCTACAATTGAAATTTCTATTTTTTGATCTCAAGCTTTACTGAATAATTGTTTGGCGTTTTACAGAATTAATCGTTTAGTTAACGCCTAGCGTTTTGTATTACGGTGGATTCTACGATTCGGTACAAGTTTCTTATTATGCATATATATTGTGTGTGTTTGGAATACCAAGGCTATCACACATTGGCAACCCTGCAAGTACTCTCATTTTTTCGTCAACTCTAATATCGTTTTTTAAAGTGAGGCTCTATTCACACGTACCACAACCACATTACAACCGCAACCACATCACAACTACACCACGTGGGTGGGCGCTAATTTGTATGAAAATGAATAGGACCACATTTTGCCGTCACTATTTACCGCGTCTGTGATACCGACCACACCGCAGCTATGTCGCAACCACAACGCAACCACCGGTGAACTGGCGGTACTAAAATTTAAAAAAAATTGTAGATACCACAACGCAACCGCAAAAAGCCACAGTGACACTATTCACACGTAACCACAGCTTGACCACATTTTATCGCGACGCTGTGGTGTGGTACGTGTGAATATTCGCTAAAAAGAGTTTAAAATATGACGAAATTATTTTATGAGACAATATAGCTAGTTTACCACTCCTACTCAGTCACTTCTTCAGAGCCACGAGACCAAATAGATAAATAAGTAAAACTATAAATTATACGCACACTCAGTATCAAGATGTCTCAGAATTATCTTTCTCTAATAGTATTGTCCCTTTTCATTCCACGATAATGCTCATCCCAAAACTATTCTGCACCAAGAATACCGTAAATAACATTGATGTATGACACACCACCAAAAGAACAATGGATTTGAAAATGCAAACGGAATGTGTAATCAAATCAACTTGCTTTCGCGCCGCAGTCGTTATACAAATTCATTAATACAGTTGAAACGTTCTAAAATAGGTCTTATAGCTTTGGAATAGACGTTTCATGAGTGGGTATGAGGCAGAGGCTATGTTGGTACGTAGATGGCGTAGAACAATAGGCCACTCGAGTCGCGTTAACACAATGTTAGTGCTAATATGAAAGATGAGAGGCTTTGTCAGTACTATTATGGGATTTAAATGCTAGGTCATATTGAGGAAAGCCGTTTATAAGCGTTTAGCATACCAAAGGTATAATCTTAAACAGTATAATCTTATTTAATTAGTCTAATGTAACGTTCGCACTGGAGTTTAAAAAAAAGCGTTGTGCTCAACGCTTTTTACTAGAATGTATTAATACTTCCGACGAAAAAAAGCGTCAGCGAGCTCTAGAACTCTCTGGGTGGGATCGGCAAGTAAAGCTTAGGAGACTCCTAACGCAACACACGCGACTTTTGTTTTTGTTGCCGTTTGTATTTAATTGTGACGTGAACGTATCGTTTATAAGTACTCTTTGATTGTGACCTCGCGAACCGGTCCAGATCTGGTTTCTTATTAACCAGTATTACGCTGAGTTGGGACCATTTTATGGCAATTTTACTAAATTTTTATATTTTATTAACTAATAATTGGAATTCGCTAATCAGTGGAACTAAGTTGGATAAGAAAAAAACATTCACTGATAGGAAGCTCAAATTATCTCCGAGTGTTATAAGCTACTTTTTATCCCGGGAACGCTGGCAAAACTGTGGGGGTACTTATAAAAATATAGATCTATGGTAAATGTTAAAACCTACATAGAGAGGTTCTTGAGTTATCACAAGCTAGCGATTTGTACTCCCTGTACTTCTGCCTGGCTTTATTTTTACCATATTTGGCGACATGATCACTTACCATCTGTTTTATTTCTCTACATCAAGCCCTGACTGGCTCATCACAATTCTTTCATATTTTTTTTATTATGTACGCCGCGACGCGGATATATAAAGCGGGATGTAAAACTGATAGCCTCGAATTATTCATCGCCCTGTATAAATTAAACTCGAACCGCATCATTTCTCACGTGCACTCGCATCTGCGACCCAGAGATGAGTCTGACGTTATAAAAACATCCTCGCTGTGGAGTTTGAAAATATTACTGAGATACTAACTTTTGCCAAGAACCTTCTGTTGTTTTAGAGAAAACAATGAATTTAGTTTTTTTAGGGGTCTGTCGGAACCAAAAAGATAAAATTATGTGACTGAAGGTGGTAAGCTCGCAAAGCCTTAAAGGAAACTAAATCTCAAGTGTAGCTTCTAAGGTAACAAGCGTACGTCCCCCCTGATGGTAATCGGTCACCATAGCCTATTGACACTTGCAACACCAGAGGTATCACTTTATTACTGACCCTGCAAAAACCTCTCTTGAATAACTCTATGCTGTACTGCCTTGGGAAAACCACGGCCAGGTGCTTGGGTTACCCATAAGCTTAAGCTAAAAGATTTAATCACAAAACTTCTTTTTCTATTAATCCAGTTTCTTTCCCTCATGATTTATATTCAGTAAAATAGCATATATCCCTGGTTTTTCGTTCATTGCATCTGTTATAGGTCTATGGATACACATCGTTAAACCATTCACCACCAAAAACATCAATTAATTGGAAAATATGAGCTGCGAATGAAAACTTTAACAGTATTCAATCTAAATTAAAACCAATATGTAATTACTCATACCGAGGTACATTTTAAATTTTAATCCATCATCCTTTAAACCTTAGTTTCAAATGTAACAGTACCAAAAGGTTCGAGTATATCAAAAGCTTATGAATAAAGCTATCTGTTTACAATATTTTCGTGGCCAAAATTTAAATTGAAACTCGAATCGTTGTATAAAAAATGTTGCCACATAAAGTATGTACGTAAACAAATTCAAATGAGGGATATAACATTATACGTGGCTCCACAATCAATAAATATCCTATCTAACACTTCCGGAGTTTCCGTTGTGTGATACAAAGTTTTTTTTACTAGAAGCGACAATTGAAAATAATAACAGATGTTGAATCTACGTAGTTTTGGGATCAGGTATCCATAAGATATTCTAGGTTTTAATCTTTAGTTTAATGAAATAATATAAGTTAGTTACCACAAGACGCCCGGGAAAATTTCACCCGTACGTGGTTGACATACCTAACATTCGGACGCAGCGTTTTGTACCCTCATTTTTAATACGGACAACAAGGGAGTGGTACTTGCTTCCGGTATTTGTTTTTCCTGAATCATACAATCTAGGGAATTTCATGGCCAGAGTGAATAGGTAGGAATAGGCTGGGTAACCGCTCTCCATCTTAGGCTTCATCATCGTCCTTTATGGACTGGTCAGTTGCCAAACATGTCCATCCTAAACGTTGAAGCATATCGTGGCAGACTGAAAGGTCTAATGAAAGAACTTATCAGAGACCACAATAGTGATCTGAACTGGAAATTGTGGGAAAAAAGGAGAGATACATACACTGGTATGGTACGCCATCCGATAACGGAATCAATAATAAAATAGTTATGTTGTTTATTTTTATTTCATTATTAATGTACCTAAGTAGAACAAACACGTTATATAATATATTATTATGTGCATCCAATAGAAGGATTTGAGATTGAAATCTTTTATAGGTACATATTTCGAAGTTCATGATTACTAATCTCAAAACTTTTACTAAGAAATCATCGAATTAGAAAAACTAACTTACAAGGATTATCCAGTAACTCAACGTCCAAGACGAAACTCTTCGAAAGGGGTTGTATGTAATTAAAATTCAGCCGGGTTGTGGCTCTGTTAGCGGCATATAAATCAGGGCAGACAAGGCCTCCGCGCCATGTAACCCGGCTCGTTGTTGGTACGGCTATAATGTATTTAGATTCTATGTTATATGACGGTCTTGTGTTTTGATCGAATGCTCTCGCTATAGATGTTAAAAGTGGAAAATAATATCTCTATATATAAAAATGAATCCCTATTTCCCTTGGTCACGCCAAAACTTGAGAACGACTTTACCGATTTCATCCATCTTTTAAAAAAAAACGAA
This sequence comes from Polyploca ridens, assembly GCA_951394255.1. Classification (NCBI taxonomy): domain Eukaryota; kingdom Metazoa; phylum Arthropoda; class Insecta; order Lepidoptera; family Drepanidae; genus Polyploca; species Polyploca ridens. The sequence goes on along the minus strand of OX596255.1, from coordinate 12,666,183 downwards.
TACACTGATCGATGGAGCAGATAAGTCCTAGAGTGGAGACTGCGTCTTGGCAAACGTAGTGTGGGACGCCCCCCAGCCCGATGGACTGACGATCTCAAAAAAGTGGCCGGACTGGACTGGATGCGGGTAGCAAGAAATCGGAAGGAGTGGCGCGCTCTGGGAGAGGCCTATGTCCAGCAGTGGACTGATAAATGCAGATGATGATAGCTGATTAATACTCTGGAGAAGGTTGTTACGGAAAAAATTAAGAAAGTTGCGTAGAAAATTTGATAATTTAAGAAATCTTACGGTCGGGCAGGGTAGGGAAGAATATCCCTCGGGTACGCAAATGAAACCGCGGGCCCAACTAGTTTGTTAATAAAAACATTAACCTACGTTGTTTTCCAAAGGGAGTAAGTACCTGCAGCATGGGGTTGTTCAAGTACCTTTGGTAAAATTATAAACTTGTTTTATGAGATCTATAAGGTTGAAAATAAATTAATGCAATATAAACCATGTTTATTTTTCATCTATAATTCAGGTTAAGAAACGAGAGGTCAAGGGGTCAGAGAGAGACAAAGCAACTATTAATTAGTAAACTTCAGTAAGTCTGTCTAGTTTAATACTAAGGCGAAACGACTTCTTGACTGACAAGATCAAGTGCTACAAATCGTATAGCTAACTAGCTTAGCTTAAGTTGTGGTTACAAGTACAGACCCAATTAATTGCTTTGAGATTGTATTTACGAGTGAGAGATTGCATTGAGGATATTTGGAGTTTATATAGTTGAATACAGCTGTTTCCGATCAACGGCAAGGTTTCCAGCAGGCAGTCATAATTTCTTTAGAAGAGGTGAGGACCACTCCCTATATTTTTAGGGTTCCGTACCTTAAAAGAAGAAAAGGAATCCTTATAGGATCACTCGTGTATGTCTGCCTGTCTGTCACAGCACAGATATACATATTTTCGTCGAATCGACTGGACTGATTAACTTGAAATTTGGTACTCACAAACTTTCGCATTTATAATATTAACGGGATAATAGGATATGATAGTAAGGAAGAATAGTAAGGATTAAGCTTTTTGCTTCATAGATATGTATAACTATATGTCAAAATAGCTTGATGACGATGTGAGACAGTCGGACGGATAGACATGACGAGGGTTCTATGTGACGACTACGGAACCCGGAAAGGTAGAGTTCTTAAAAAGTTATTTCATCAAAGTATTGCGATTATTTTCAGCTGCCTTTTAATGTAGTTGATTTATTTATTGGTATAAAAGCAAAAGTGCGCATGTCTGTTTGTACTTTTCACTGTTAACTATGGAACTGTTGTAGATCTCAGGATTATAATCCCGGGAGCGCAGGTAATACCGCGGAGTACACTAGTATTTCCTCCGTATATAAAAGCCCGCTCTTCTATTTTATTTCGTACTCTACATACATAACTTATAAGGCAAAAGTCGTTCGTGGTTACCACCATTTGTTGTTCAGAAACTCTACTCAATAGTTAATTAGCAACCGATGTTTTTGTAGCAAAGTTCACATAAGGTCAATCCTATTTCAGTAATGTATGAGTAGGTGTTATACAGTTCATGTATTTCTAATATATTATATCCTCAAATAATAACAAGATTTTTGTCATATACATATTTCGCTAAATACTACTCAAGTAAAAAAACAATAATAAAACCATGTTATATTAAGCTTTTGTTAAAAATTACATTTTTAATGCAAGCTTTTTTTGGTGACTGTACTTTGTGTTGACTGTACTTGCAATCTTGACTTGTTTTCCAATATACTAATGTACACCAAATATCAAGTCAATCCGACCACTGGAAGTGAGTGAAATTCGACTTGCAAGATTCCACCCGAACGAACATACATACATTGCAAGTTAAATAAAAGCTTGTAAAAAAAGAGATAACGTCATTCAATAACTTTAATCAGAACCCCCTTTTTTTCCAAAATATTTTTCATACAAATCCTGGAACTGATTATACATTTCTTCGGGATCTTCTTTATTTTCCGATGGATTTCCATAATTGTGGCCGCAGTAGCATACGTGGTCTTTCCCGCAGAAGGCTGGTTTGCCTTGTTTCATGCATTTCCTGATGCAATCCCTGGCTTGTTCCAAGTTTGGACAAAAATGGGCTATGTGATGTCTTAGAGCTGGTCGTATGCCATAGTCCGTTTGTTTAGGCTGTTCATTGTATTGTTCCAAAGCTAAAAAATAATGTGTCATGTATATTAAGTTATGGATGTGTTTATTCGCTTAAGGAGCAGCTTGACTGTGGAAGTACCTCAACCTTACAGAATACCGCAGCCAGTACATTATGATACAAGTGTATAAAGTTGGTCATTACACAAGAGGCGGTGAGCACGTGAACCGCAGGCGAACGCGATAAGGGAGCCGAGAGTACAATGATTAATAACGCACACGCGTGTTATACGACGTTTTACAACACACTTGCGAGGAAAGTGGGAAGGAGGTAAGGGTCGATAACGCGTGAATTTTGCCCCATGTCGTGAAAGCGGCCATATGGCTAAGGTAACCGTCTTTTTACCAACTTCGTCATATAAAAAACAATTGTAGTAAATACGTATAAATCTCATTTACAAAAAAATTGACGTTTGTACTAATATCATAAAACTGGTACACAAAGTTCTCAAGTGTCATTCCGCATATTTTTGGTATACTCTTCAAATAGCTTTGGCAAGTGAAATGGCATATACGCTAAAAAGTAAGCTAGAGAGCGCTACATCGTTAATTAAAACTGTTAATTGTTTGATATTGATTGTTTTCACGAAGTAAACAACTGTTGATAAAAAAAAAACCTTTTCGAGCAAACACCTTCTGAAGTGTTTTGGCAAGTATTTAAAATCCAGATCCTATTTATCTATAAGATTAAAAATAATAATCACCTTCACGTTTCTTGAATAGATACTCATCCATACTATTGTCGCTATCTGAAAAAAGGAATGCCATTTGTAGCAAATAAATAAATTCATTTTCATTTTTTTTTTTCAAATTAAAAATTTGTAATTCAATGTTTGATTACAATATCGAAATTATTGTTAAGTTAATAAATGCTTTCAAGGATGCTACATCAATAAGTTCTTGTTCAATTTATACATAAATACCTGGCTTCAAACAAAAGCATTGTCCAAACAGACAAGCGTGATTTTCGCCACATTTTAATGTGCAGATATTTTTGAAAATTTCGCTATTACAATCCATTGCCTCATTGCCAGACTGCAAAGCTATATTTCCAAAGTAATCTGGCTCATCATTATCACCTTGAATACATTCAAAAATATTACTGTTAATATTTACATTTATAAAACATTTTTATTAAAAAAGTTGTAACCAATTGCTTGATCCCAAATACTGTCTTCTCAGTCCGGTGGTAAATTCAACTGTATGTAACAAATTAACGTTCATAAGTGCCTCATCAGGGCCTAAACTGAATAAATTACTTTTTGATTTGGATTTTGATATTGACTGAATTTATCAATCTTACCAATCTACTATCATACAGAAGATTATGTAAAGATTTCAGAGTTGATCTTATTTTAAAGCTTTTCAATAACTATTTATTACCCTGGAAATTTGATGATGATTAAATCCGTATATTTAGACTCTTTAAACATAAAACTGATTTTACTGATTAGATATTTACAGAAGTCAAATTTCCAAAACCTGCTAAACAACTACAATGTGTAACATTCTAAATGCTAGATGCTAAATCGTTGAACGGTTTGTTCAGTATCGCCTACTGAATCGATTTATATTACTTTCAAAGTCAAAGTCAAAGTCAAAGTCAAAGCCATTTATTCAATTTAGGCCCCAGAAGGGCACTTATGAAGGTCAAATTTACTGAAGTTACCACCGGTTCGGAACTCGGCCTTCAACTGAGAAGAATCCGGCAAGAAACTCAGCAAGGTTACATTTTTTATATATTTTTTGGACAATCTGACTATGTTTGGCTTTTTTTTTCCAAATAATTAAAAAGATATACCTAAGCATAGATACAGACGAAAAAAGAACAAGAAAATAAATAAAAAATAATAACCTTAAAAATACAAAACACACAATTATTGACCTACTGGCTTTTGTATAAGTATGAGCAAGGTGCACTTGTGCAGAGTGCAGCTACCTACTTCCAGACATCTTTATCTTCAATATAATCGGCTACTTTATAATAAGCTCTTTCTTTCAGAACTTTTTTTATATGTGATTTAAATTTAAAATCAGTCATCTTGGTCACCGCAAGTGGTATTTTGTTATAACAGCGCACACTATTGCCAAGAAATGACTTACGAACTTTAGCTAGTCTAAAATACGGAACAACTAATTTCTCTTTTTGTCTTGTATTGATATTATGAGTCTCCATTTTTGTTTTATACATTTCTTTGTTTTTACGTATGTACATTATATTTTCATAGATATAAAGTGATGGTACGGTCATAACGTTTATTTCCTTAAATAATTCCTTTAATGATTCACGAGCACCCATACTATAAATTGCACGAATTGCTCTTTTTTGTAATATAAAAATAGTCTCAATATCTGCTGCAGATCCCCAAAGTAATACGCCGTAAGATAAAAAGCTATGGAAGTATGCAAAATAAACTAATTTGGCCGTCTCGACATTCGTCAATTGTTTGATTTTCCTAACAGCAAATGCAGCAGAACTTAATTTACCAGCTAATGATTCTATCTGAGGACCCCATTGCAATTTATTATCCAATGTGATACCCAAAAATACTGTTTTACTAACTAATTCCAAACTGATGCCATCTACTAATACCTGACTGTCTACTTGCACTACATTTGGAAGGGAGAATCTTAAACATTTAGTTTTCCTAGAATTTAATAACAAATTATTTACAGCAAACCATTTTGAGACTATTGACATGGTATCATTTACTTTAATAAGTTCTTTGTCTTTTCTATCTACTTTGAAAATAAATGAAGTATCGTCAGCGAACAAGACTATATCTGAGAGACCGTTTACAACAGATGGTAAATCATTAATATACACTAGAAATAGAAATGGACCTAGTATTGAACCCTGGGGTACCCCCATTTTAACTAAAGATCCCTTCGATGTTGTATCACAAATTCCTACCTTTTGTTGGCGATTACTTAAATAAGATAGAACAAGATCATGAGCCGCCTCACGAATACCATAATATTTTAGCTTAAGGAGCAGAGTACGGTGGTCAACGCAGTCAAAGGCCTTGGATAGATCACAAAAAATGCCAATTGCATCTTGTGAATTTTCCCAAGCTTCATATATGTGTTTCAATAATTTTGCAGCCGCATCTGAAGTAGATCTCCCCTTCGTGAAACCAAACTGATGACTATGTAGTATCTTATGTTTATTAAAGTGGCCTAACATTTGATTAAGCAATAGTTTTTCAAAGATTTTACTAAGTGCTGGAAGTACGGATACTGGTCTATAATCAGAAGGATTATCTTTACATCCGGACTTGAAAATTGGCACTACTTTACTTAACTTCATTAAATCTGGAAAAGAACCCTGATCAATGCATTCATTAAAAATATCCGACATTAAAGGTGCAATTACTGTTATTATTGATTTTAAAATCGTTACTGATAATCCCCATAAGTCTTCGGTGCATTTCAGATTAAGAGAATTAAATGATTTTAAGATATCACTAGCAGTAACGTAACTAAATTTAAAACTGGGGAATGATTCGTGAATATGTTGTTCAAGTAAAGCCTCAGCCAAGTCGGGACACGAGTTGAGACTTTGAGTAGTTACCCCTGGTATGCTTGAGAAAAAATGTTCAAACGCAGTGGCTACTTCTAACTTATCTGATACAATTTTATCATTAATTTTTAACGAAGGCTGTCCGTTTTTATTTTTCATTTTACCAGTTTCCGTATTAATAACATTCCAGACTGTCTTGATTTTATTAGATGCTTTACCTATTTTATTACTTTCAATATCTATATTAAAAGTTACATAAATCGATTCAGAAAACGATTCTGAACAAACTGTTTAACGGTTAAGCATCTTAATCTGTACACATTGTATACAATGGTGCCGATTCTGTTGTAAATCGCACTAAAATAATTTTAGTCACATCTCATCTCTTTCTTAAGAACTTTATCGAAAAAGGATAGAATATATTTAAAGCTGTCAAATTAATCTTTGTCGTCTTATTTTGCGTGTATTTAGGCGTAACCGCGATAGATGGCGACTAAATTTATATTGAAAACAAGCATTGGACTAATTTTACAGGACTAAATTTCTTACATACTTTTCTTATGTTCTTTGTTAGAAAGAGACATAGTGAGATTAAAATTAGTTTAGTTGTAAACAAAATCAGGGCCGTATAATTTTCTTTTTTCGACCAATGAGGCAAAACTTCGTCGAATTAAGCACGTCTATTATACACAGAAAAGGAATCTTTGCTCTTCTTTTGACGGTTCTCTGTGACTAATATGCCAATATATCCCTGACCACTACTCACATACTTGACCTTTTTCTTTATCGTATTGCCTTATTACGGTAGAAATAATTATATGATATTACTTACCAACAACTGCAGATAATATAGCTGCCCAGCAATAAATCACAATACAAATTCCGACAAACATTTTGCCCAGAACAGAACGAGTTTGTCACAAAGTGATATGTATATCGTCAAATGTATGAAATTAGTTTGCAAATTGATTTTTCACCATTCTTGGTAACATTAATGTTGATTAGAAAATATGCCAATTTTTTCATGGGGCTAAGTTATAAGAATTGCACATAATTTGGTTTTATTTATTTAGCTTGTTTACCGATTTAGGCGTATAAAAAATAATAATTTGGAAAGTTATATGTTTATTTAACTTATTTAAGTTAATATTAGCTAAATAGCTGATTTGATGTATGCTGAAACTATGTAATTTTTTATTTTATTTATTAATTATTATATTTTTACATATAAATTGTTATATTGAATATAGCCTGGAATGTGTGGAGTGGAACTTGCTTCCGGCGTCTGTTTCCTGACGCTTACAATCTAGGTATTTTCAAGGCCAGAGTGAATAGGTTTCTTCTGGGTAAGCGTGTTTCATCTTAGGCTTCGTCATCGCCCCTTATGGGCGGGTCAGTGGCCAAACGCAAGTCCATCTAATTTAAAAAAAAAATAAAAAAAAAATGTTATGATATGAATAAAAAAATTGCTTTAATCCTATATTTTTTAAAAATGTCGTCAAATATCTTATGTACCCTTTTTTGCCCATATGGCATTAAAACAATTAGAGATCAGTAATTCAGAAAAACATTAAATTAAAAGACAGAATAAATCAGTCACAAACAAACTGTCCCAATCCAGTTGAACACTTCAAAACTGGCGTCAAACAATGCCAAGTTAAGTCCAATTACAGCGAAGTCTAAACGAGTCCCGAGTGGGTAAAACTTCATTTCCTTACTTATAGAAAGTGAAGTATTTCTTCTATATTGTCCTATGGTACCAGTAGGAAAGACAAGCGAGATTTTGTTATGCTAACAAAAAAAGGATATTCCAATGGCGGAGTTATGAGGTAACAAATATAAAAATAACACAACTGAATTGAGAACCTCCTCCTTTTTTGAAGTCAGTTAAACCATGTAAAGCTATGTTTTAACTATAGATGGCGCCTAAGTTCATAAGTTTTTCTACTTATTTTTATTATAGGTTGCTCCTTTTGTATTTAAATATCATTTAGGCGCCGATCCCACAGAGAAGAGTTCTAGAGTTCTGCGTTCAGTGTTCTGCATTCCGCATTGAATGTAAGCTATGTGGGGCCTTTGAAAGTAAAAAAAGTGTATGATGTGCGATCAGTAGCGAATATTACAGAACTCTAGAGCTCTAGACTGCTTGCTGTGTGCACAATAATCACACGGAATGCAGAACTCGGAACTCGGAACTCTAGAACTCTCGCTGCGGGATCGACGCCTTAAGGTAAGAAAAAACGGGATGTCCTTTGCTAAAAAATAACATTAGCCCCCTTATTACGTGAGATGGTTTAAAGCAAGTCTAGCAAAATCCAGATATTCTATGGCCTTCTTAAAAATAACTAGTCTTGTGGAGAAGATTACAACAGTTTCATTGATCTAGAAGAGCTCTCTATGTTATTATTTAGAAATTGGTTAAACCCGCTGTACCTTTCTCACTTAAACCGCACATTAAAGTAACGACGTTCTTAATGAACTCTCCCTGTAAACTGCTCCAGAAGTTCCAAACTAGTCCATTGAAGTTCGGCATTAACATTCTTTGATTTTATATTTTTTTCGTACCAAAGGCGAGTTTTTGTTCGTCGAATCTGTTCTGCCATGATTTTCCTAATCAATCCAACTTTTCATTATTATTATAAAGTTTACGAGTACTTTGAACCATAGAGTTAGAATATTATAGAGTGATAGCGTTAACAACGTTACCTTGCGCGAAGTGTGAGCAGTTTTCATATAGATGCATTCACTGATATATCGTACACTAGTTGATTTACAGACAGACAAAATGTCGAAATGATATCGATAAAAACGAGAAATTTGCATTTATTTAAAGACACAGTAACAAGATACAATCCAGATCTTACAATTTGAAACATTATTTAAATAAAATACAGTTATAAATTTGTATCCCTATTATAACTGTGTACAGCATTTGCAAGATAATAATGTACATTTAATATACGTATTTAGTCGTTCAAGTATACAGGTCGTTGTTTTGGTCAGCGACGAGCAACTCAGGGTCGATAATACAATAGATACTGGTACTAAAAAAATATAAAAAAAATACTTTATTTTTTTCATCATAATCATAAAAATAAAAAAATAAAAATTTTGAAAATCATGTAATAAGCTAAAGTGTAGACATAATACTCAACGAGAGTGCGAGGGAGTAAAGGGGTGGGGCGATGGCGGCTTGTGCCTACCTCTAGTCTGTGCACGTGCCTAGTAACCATACTTTGCGGTAATTTTATTTCAAATTGAATAAGGTATTTCTCAACATATTTACAGTATTTAATGGAATTAAGTCCATTTTTGGGGAATATATATTTTGTACTACCGCTCCTGGGTCGCTTGTCGCCGACCAAAACAACACCCTGTATATGCGCACTTCGTTTCAAGTACAGATATACATCTAAATAGATGACGCGAGTGTATGTACTTCGCGTGTCAAAATCTGTGCAAAAATGGGGATTGTGCCCCATTTTTGCACAGATTTTGACACGCGAAGTTCTTCTTTTGAAACTATTTCGCGCGGACAAGGAATTCGCATAAGGTTGCATGTCCACCAGAGATGTGTAGAGACGTATATGTTTAGCTGACAAATAGGATAGCTTCATGAATCTAATGCCAGCCTAACTAAATCAATCTTGTGACATTATGGTAAAATTACACGCTTGGTTTTCATACGGATGGAGGGCCTTGCGTTATCTACCTATTTAGATTGTTGTCTGTGGTTTCGAGGCATTTAGACCGTACCCGTGCTCTCAGACCGTACTCTCGTACAGTCACTCTATACAATTCTAACTCTATGCAAACGACCATCCTAGAGATTAATTAAAATACGATTACAATAGACGATTTATTTAAATGAGTTAAGGCATTGAGGAAAAATCACTTCAGAGTAGTAGGTCATCATCTTCATCATCATATCAGCCTATGGATGTCCACTGCTGAACATAGGCCTCCCCCATAGACTTCCACTTCGAACGGTTCTGGGCCGCTTGCATCCAGGGGCGCCCAGCGACTCTGACCAGTAGGGCTATTTTAAAACCTCGGAAGCGATATTGGAAACGGATTCAAAAATTTCTGAGGCGAATTTATGCAATTGCTATTTTAATTTCCGAAAACTTTTCGTTGAATCGAATTGATATTTTCGTAAAGGAACATTAAAAAATATTCGAATTCGGAAATTAAAATAGCAATTGCGGAAAATCGCCTCGGTAGTTTTTGAATCCGTTTCCGATATCGAATCCGAGCGTTTTAAAATAGCCCTGCAGGTCGTCGGTCCACCTGGAGGGAGGTCGTCCCGCTCATGCTCGAGTAGTAGGTAATAGAGAGCAATCTAATTGCGCAACTAGTAAGTATTTTTGCACTGATTAATAACAATACCTACCAATCACTGCATCTAAATATTAAGCGTGCCTTTGACTCATCCAAACAGCCATTGTATTGGCGGAATAATTCAAACAAAATGCGCTTCTTTGGGTTAATTGTTCGATGAATTATAGCTACTTTAAATACAAATACAGAATCTTGAAGCCTAAATATAGGCTAAAAAAAGCGGCTGATACCTTCAGTAGGGTAAGTTGTCCAGCTGTTATCACTTTCAGGGGTCGAATTCTACTATTACAATTGTGTTCCAATGAACTTTCAGTGGTGTCAAAATGTTGATAGCCGACTTGGGCCCCAGGGACTTTGTAGCACCCGCCTGGCTGAATACCACCCTCAATTTGAAAATCTGTAGCCAAGAACCTACCGGTATGTTCCGACAGTAGTACTTGAGAGCCAGTTCCTGTCAAAGCTTTGTGTGCTTAGCACCTTCGACTAAATCATTACTTATATGAGATTGTATTCAAACACAGATCTATCCATTATTAATAATTCAAAAAATACGCATCGATTGGACCCAACTATATTTTTGTGCCTTTTGCGGTCGAGACCATGGGACCGTGGGGGTCCGAAGCTCGCCGTTTTGCTCGCACCTTGTCATCAAAATTGATCGAGACCTCCGGAGACCAGCGGGCGGGGAGCTTTTTCCGCCAACGCGTCAGCATGGCTATCCAAAGAGGAAACGCTGCCAGCCTTCTGGGAACCCTGCCGTTAATCGGAAGCAGCGGCAGGCTTGAGGAAATTTTCTATATATAGATTGTGTTTTGTACATATTTGTTGTAAAAAAAACTAATTAATATACACATTAACAGGGGCCTAATTCTCTCACATTTGACATTAAAGTTTGATGTCGAAGACGCTCTCTTATACGCTTTTTCCTAATAAAAACACAACAAGTAATGACTAGACTTGGCTTAGCAACTACAAAGGTGCACACCTGTTGATAATCTCAGTGGGTGGTAAGGCGGTATGAAATATTGCATCCCTTATACAGTCTGCTACTTTAATAAGGGACTTAGTTAAGGCCAAGACCCTAGAGATTACACCAAAAATATTTACAAGTTTCAATGTGAGAGAGAAAGTTTATTGAGTATGTTATATGTGTTAGAAAGGGAAAGATAATTTCCGAAGACGAGAAAGAAGTCATAGCAAATAGGGAAAATAAAGTTTATTTATTCATGTGGATGTCTATTTTGTTGTGATGGAGTATGTTTAGAATAATCTCATCTCACGCTTGACTTACGTATAGTTTAGATTTTGAATAATTTGTCTTGTTCAGAAGATATTATCTCATTTTCGTAAACTCTCTGTCAAGACGTTACTTTTTTGATGCTAACCTACGTTAGGTACACACGGCTACAGATCAAGCTATACATTTCCAATATAAGCTGACCTCTCATTGTAAGGAAATCCTATACAATGCGAGATCAGCTTATACTGGAAATGTATAGCTTGATGTGTTGCCGTGTGTACTAAAGACACAAGCTAAAGGTATAGTTTCTAACTTTATTTTTAACCCGTCTACTGTTAATATGAGATGAAACAAAAATATTTTTATAATACTTTTGTCTATGTCATCTCCTTAAGAAACAAAAGCTTATTAAAACAGTTATCTCCAGCAGATTGTTTTCATAAAACGCTGAAAGTACATATTTTTATGTCAGAGAAAACTAATTTAACTGCGGTACCTGCATTTTAAAATAAAATAAACAATTTATATTCAATCAAGAAATAAATTGGTATTCTTTTGTCAAATAGTTGGTTAGATTTTTTATTTTAATTGTTTAAAACCTTATTGCAATGTTATTTTGTTCTAATAGAAAACCTACATACATTAAAATATTAGATTTATAACCAAATGAACACAGACACTTTGAAAATTTATTAATTAGTTTCCTAAGATTTATTTTTAATATATATTACATTTATTTACATATTGTTTTACACATTGTGCATTTTAAATACTATTTTACTAACAACCACAACTCCCTACTCTTTCAATATCTTCACACCCATCTGAAAACACTACTCCATAATCTTCCTTTATCATATCAGCGGCTTTCTCAGCAATCATCATTACTGGTCCGTTTGTATTTCCACTAACAATAAGAGGCATGATGCTTGCATCAACCACCCTTAGGCCTTTTACTCCTCTTACCCTTAATCTCGGATCAATAACACCTTTACCTTCTGGGCCCATTCTACAAGTGCCTACAGGATGCCAATGAGTGCTAGCCATATTAAGTATAAAACATTTCCAATACTCATGAGAACCAAACGTCAAATCATTGCACTGATTTACCTTAAGATTCACCACTTCTGATTTGATCTGTCTAAAGAATGTCGTATTGAGAATTGTCAAAAAATCTTCAACGCACCTAGCATTTTTATCTAAATCATTGATATTTGAATAGTATCCCGAATAAATGAGTGGTTTTTCCTCTGGGTCTTTATTTTTTAGTGTCACTTTACCTCTAGATCTAGGATGTAAGAAACTGCATCTTACGAATAGGAGGTCACTATTCTGACCAGCTATTGCCATATTAGAACAGATCTGATCTTCAATACCAGTTGTATTAGAGCAAATTGACACAGGTATAGATGATCCTATTGGAAAAGGAAATGCGGAGATCTGGTAATCTGGATATTTTTGTTTCTTATCTAGCGCTACATTCCCAATCATATTTGGATACGGAAATGTATCGATATTAGCAACAGTTGCAAAATTATCCATAAACGATGAAACACAATTTCCCAAAGTCAATACAAAAATTGTTATCATATGATCCTGTAAATTATTGCCTACGTTTGGTGAGTTTAATAAGACTTTAATGTCCATTTCATTCAAATGTTCTTTAGGTCCTATTCCTGATAGCATTAGTAATTGAGGACTGTTGATCGATCCAGCAGATAAAATAACTTCTTCATTAGCCTTGATATTGATGATATTTTTGTTTGGTAGCTTTACTTCTACACCAACAGCTCTTTTATTTTCATTGAATATTATTCTTGTAACTAATGTATTTTTCAGTAAGAAAAAGTTTCTTCGTTTCTTAATAGGTCTCAAAAAACTAACTGCAGTACTTTGTCGCGTTCCTTCCGCGATATTGAAAGATGGATAAGAGTATCCAAGCTGTTGATATCCATTCGTATCATTCAGTATAACATGACCATTTTCTTTAAAAGCCTTTAATATATCTTTTGTTTCTCTTTCATAAACAGCACGGGTGATGCCGAGATAACCTCTTGTACTATGCAAGGCAGCAGACTCACTATTTAAGATATGTTTATCTTCCATCCCAGCCGTCACTGCCTTCTTCAACCCATTTATCAAAATCGACCTTGTTGCCTCTTAAATAGAATAGATGGTTGATTGAGCTCGATCCCCCCAATACCTTGCCTCGATTTAAATGGATGTTTTTAGTTTTATGTGCTTGAGATGAATAGTTGTCATTAACAGTGTAATAGTCCCAATCGACATTTTGTGGATTACCTTTTAAAATATACCAGCCGGGGATCTGGAAATATAAAAATTATAAAATGTTTTGTACCTACTATAAGCAATCTAACACGATTGTAACAATTTATTTAAACTATACATTAGAATATTATTAAGGTTAATTGTAGAGAATATGAAACCTTTTTTTTTTTTGAGATCACTAGTAGAGTCTACTGCAAAAGTTTTTAATCAATTTTTTCAAGCATTTTTCCCATCTGTTGTTAAGTGGTTACTATAGGTGCTTGTAAGACCAGGTGTATCACTCGTGCTTCCAACCATCTCATTTAATCCTTCTTGAATAGGTATTGAGAGGTTTCGCTGTACCGGCAGCGACTCTTCCCAACACCTTATGATATTCGTCCCAAAATAAATCATCTTCAAATCTTTTGCGAGTTTTCAATATTTATTGATGTTTTTTTTTTTTCATTTTTTAATGTATCTACACATAACCTTCTATAATGAAATGAATGATTCAAAACATCCTCTTAGCCATTTGCATTAAATACCTTCATTAAATGGGTTAAGTCCATCTATATTATTTAAAAAATCTATAACAGTAATACTTACGTCTGAAAATAGAGGTTCATAATCACCAGCTTCAATAAGCAACACATTCCAATCAGCTACCTCAGTGAGTCTATTAGCAAGTACACACCCTGCTGACCCTGCACCCACTATGATGAAATCAAAATGTTGACCATCTGCAAAAAATAAATAAATGATGATCAAATTTTACCGGTCACTATTTAAAACTGTTTAAGGGATTATCACCAATACCGTAAGATGAAATCTGTCAATAAAAAATTTAGATCAAACATGAAAGCAAGCTTTTTTCTAGAATTGGTATTTGTTTCACCCACAACCATTTGATCGAGCTGGTGAATGATAATTACCTACACTACCTATATCGACGTTAGAAATGCCAAATGGCGTAAAGGATATTTTGTCGTCTCAACATACCTATAATTGATCCTAGATTTTTTGATTCTATCGATATTCAAAATTATTTAAGGATAGATAATTTGAGCTGGCGTGGCTTTAAGGCCATAGAAGACAATGCAACTTTCAGGCCGAATAAAAAATCTTGAATTAGGTTAATCTGTAATTATTGAAATTACTGCTAGTAATGCTTTTGTCCCGAGTGTTGTGTCTATATCTGTCTATTAATTACTGGTTTATACTATCAACAATTTGTTAATGTAGCAAAAATCTATTACTGATTGTTGTCTTCACAAATCTCCAAATAAATCCCATATACATATATACATACCATAAACACTTGTCTGCTCTGGTAATATTGTGTCACTGACATAAATGATGTTAGCAAGCCGAAAATATTTTCCATTATAATATAACAATACTACCTAAACGATAAACATAAATACCCATAACAAGCATTCTTATATACAAACATGAACGTGTCTTATCACATATAATTATCGATTAACCCCCTTACTCATAAAACGTTATTTAACTAATAAGCTGATTAAGTGTTCACCTAAATAACGTCAAATTGTTTGACAATGACAGCAAGGTGACGTTATTTATTTGACCATTTATTCAGTAGATTTAGTTAAATAGCGTTTATGAGTAAGGCCGTAAATGTATCGGTATGATACAAGATTTTTTATTTCAATTGAGGAAGTTGAGTAATACATTAGTTACTTAATTAAGCGAAGTTAATGTAACTTTCAAAATATTCTGCTGACAATACACAGTGAAGATTTTAGAACCGACAGTTATGTGTTAATTTGGAAAATCCAGTATTGTAACAATAGCAGGACATGATTTCGTGTCTTCGACTGGTATTTTCGATAATAATGTTGATTTTCAAAATATTGACAACTGTACTATTGAGCCGATACAGGTACTTTGTTATCTCATTTAAATACCGATAAATTATATCATGAACTGAAGATTTTTTTTTAATTTATATTTGTCGGTTCTTCCTTTAACATTCGGAGCACCATGCCATGACTGGTAAAATATATCCACTTTGACTGATTGATAAGTTTAGGAGTTCTTAGTTTCCGTCCCTCGGCTTTACCCCCGAGGATCTATTATTTGCCCAGGATAGAAAGTATGTTCTAATCCAGAAAGTCGGTCAAATTACATTCAAAACCGTTCATTAACTTTTAACATAATAATTATATCTTTATTTCAGCCAAAAAGCCATATTTTAAATACAAAAGTCAAAATAAGTTCTAGATCTAAAGAGATCTAGTCACTTTCAGTTCCCGAGCTGGTGCACGGATAGCCAATATATCTATATTAGAACTATCTAAGCTTACACTCACCGTTTGGAGCATACTCGTAATAGCAAGCTGTTACCAGAGCAATCTCTTCCAAAAGGAGCTATACGCCCTCAGTACAGCAAAAATTTCGGGCACCCTCGCCTCGGAAAACATGCTAGATGCGTTGCAATACCACGGTAGACGCATAAGAATTCGTAGTGCATCATTGAATTGTACTCTCATGGTACTGAATTACTTTCATGTAAAAATTGTCCAGAGTTAACAAATGACAAGTGTAGAAACACTGGCAGTAAGCATTGAACAATGTCAATTTCACCACATCATTAACCTTGTCAAATCTTCGCGCAAGCATATTGCATCGAACCGAGAGCTCTCATCTCTCTCGCTCGATATCTTGGGTCAGATGTGATCATATAAATAAATACCTCGGACACATTCTATGCACCCTTTCCTGATTTAAATAAATGCTCACAGACCGAAAGGATTTTTTCTCAGACCTTTGATTGAGGGACTGAGCAACACCATTCCATCGGCATAGCTGAAATTGTTAACACAAATCCCCCCTACATTATACCCAATGCCAATGTTCCTCAACTCCTCAATCAAACCATTGATGGAAATATTGAGAAGTGAGTCCGCCTTGGCGAACACCGTATTCTAACTTATAACTGCTTAGTCTGACCCCTGTACCAGTATTTCAGATTTTATTTGCGAGAATATGGTAACAAATGGTATTAATTTAATATAGTGTATGTATCACATATTCTACCAGTTTTGGAATGCAAAATATTATAGTTAGTCAAAATAAACTTAATTCACAAGATCAAACGCTCGACTCAGGTCCACAAAACACGTATTAAAAGTTGTATCACGGGTTTTGTAAAATATTATTGTGACTGGGACGGAAGCCAAACTGTGCGTCGTCTATCCTCAAATTACGCAGTAGGTTGTTCGGACTGCAGCAACCGTTCTAATACCTTACCAACTATCCAATAAAGATCTCCCTTGCAACGGTCCAAGGGAGATCTTTGAGGCTTTTGCGTGAAAGAGGCACTTACCATAAACATTGGCTTGTTCAGTGTAATGTCGTGATTGTTTCACAAGTGTTAGTGGCGCCAGCAAATTAAAAAATATATGTAACATCTGCATCGCAGGTGTTACTGCTTGCGCTTCTGCTAACGATAACGCTTCTTAAAGCCCCATTTTTTTGCCACTTGTATCAGTATTTTGAAATATAGCAATATAAGCATTGAATGAAACAACTTTGTCTAATAAAGAAAAGGTGTTTGTATTTTAAACCATTAATCCACAGTGTGTGTCTTATATATAGTGTATTATCTATGTAAAATTCTTTTATATTATATCTTTGAAGATTTATTAAAACAATATAATTAGCATTTCAGGCTATCAAATTCAGTATATTGAATAAGGATGAGGTACTATCAAGTTAGAAGAAAATAATAATGGTAACTAACGCAATAAATATTATCTGTGCTAAATACTAAAACCTGTAATAGTTATCTACTCAATGAATATATATTATACATAAAAGTTTTTATTTGCCTTACAAATAAATTGAACTTTCTATAAAGTAATTAGAAGAAAACCAATTTAGGAGTATTCTCTCATCGTCTGCCGAGCTGATGATTATTATCTAAAATTTATTTATGAATTGTTTAGGTATATAGCAATAACTTAGGATGTGCTTAATCTAAAGATTAAATACCACTCCCACTTTTTCACTAAGATTCATACCAGTATTAGCTTTATCCTATTTCAAGCCAGCGGAGTATAGAAAGTACCTACCTATATTCCAACATCACTTTATTTATAAAACACTAGCTGTCTCGCGCGGTTTCACCCGCGTTCCCGTCATAAAAAGTAGCCTATGTCACCCGGGGATAGAGTAGCTTCCCAACAGTGAAAGAATTTTTCAAATCGGTTCAGTAGATTTGGAGCCTATTCAATGCAAACAAACAAACAAACAATGAAATCTTTCCTCCTTATAATATTAGTTAGATTAGACAATATATTTCGAATATTAAGTGTATTTCTACACAAACTTCACACAGTGTACCAACAAACTAACATTATTAACATAACATCGATATCTTAAAGATTTCATAATACTCTTAATAATTTCTAGTAGCGATATATTTCTTCACGCCGGGGGAAGATTGTACTTCTTCAATAAGTGCGTTGATGGTAGGGTAGTCCTTCTCAATCTTTTCACCTAGGATTAAGTTAGATGTCTCTACTATACCCACGAGGATAAAGTCAGCCCAGCTCAGCTGTAAGAGAAATTACCGTTGCTCTAAATAATAGCCCGTATTTTCATAATAAATTAAGGCACGTAGTCCTATGCTCGAGTTATAAAGGAACTAAACAAAAAGTTTCTTCAACATGAATTCCATCGACCAAAAGGCTTCATAGATTGATAACAGTGTAAAAACGATCTCTTGATAGATACCTTTTCTCCAAAATGCCCATTATTTGCCTCAAGTTGCTTTTCAAATCTAGATAAGAAGAATGGAACATGATCTTCCATGATTGGCTTCTTGACTGATGGATCTCTGTCCATGAGAAATACTCTGACTTCTGTAACAAAAACAACAAAATTGTTAAAGTCGGCAAGATATAATAGGCTACATAATACATCAATGTTTCAAAAAGAGACAAACATAGTGCGACAAGAAGAGATACCCTCTTGTCAAAACAGCTCTAAATCTGTGGCAATAGATCGGGGGGCACGGCAGTGCCCCCGCCGAGTCGAGCGCGAAGCAAACACTGCCGTACCATGCTTTACTGGAACCATTTCGCCGCATTTTCAGGCCCCTATTTGAGAACTTCTGGATAAGACCCGAACGCAGAAATTTTCGTCATCCAGTAAGCTATAATCACATACTTAAAATCCAAAATTTCAAGTCTGTAGGTTATTTAGTTCCGAAGTTAAGCGAAAGCAAAGTTTCTCATTTATGAAACTCACTCACTCACTCACTCACTCACTCATGATCATCAAAATAGAACTAGTACTTCCCATAAACTCAGAGAGCTGAAATTTGGTACAGAGTTAGGGTTTAATGACCACATAAAGGGAAAACTATAAAAACTAGGATAATCGAAGATCTGGAGTACCTGGTGACCCTGATTAGAAAACACAAGAGCCCAACCAAACTATTAGAGATCGACATACCGCCTTTACAAAAAATATTCAACTTGGTGGGCCACTTCATTTTCTACAAAAAGAAGTGAAATCCCATCAAAAACATTCTGTAAAAAACTAGCCAAGTCTCGATGGAGCTGCTTGTTTATCTCTAAAAAGTAATGAAATCTAGACAAAGTCGTGCCAAGTCTAAGGTTCCTTACTGCGATTTCTTTATTATTATAGTTAATGTTGTGTGACTTGGCCGTTGAAGGGAACACAAGGGTACAAAACCAGGTGTTCCATGATACCATTGCACCAATCTGTACTTGTACCCACTAACGTATAAAGAATGTTCAACGGCCAAGTCACACAACATTAACTATAATAATAAAGAAATCGCAGTAAGAAACCTTAGACTTGGCACGACTTTGTCTAGATTTCATTACCTTTTAGAGATAAACAAGCAGCTCCATCGAGACTTGGCTAGTTTTTTACAGAATGTTTTTGATGGGATACTTATTAGTTCTGCAATGGTGCGCAATAATTACTTATTGCGCACCATTGCAGAAACGTATGTTCTTCGTGTCCCTACGGTTCCAAATTTTTATGAAAATATTACTTGTAGCGACATCTATCAGTTACACTGTGAGAGTTCACACACAGAAGGATAGATAGCACCAGAACATCCTGCATCGCGCTGAAAATACTAATTCCGCGATCAGCATATAAGACAACTGTCCAACATGCCCCAGACACGATGACCCAACCTAGCAGAAGATCTTTCCTTCTTTATTTATTTGTTACATAATCCACAGCTTTTAAAAACTAATATAATATCTAATTAAATATAACTTACAGCCAACAATATATTACCTTATTTTATAATTTAACGTAAGTAACTACCAGTATGGCCCGATGAGCAGAGTATTTACTTATAGGAAACATAAAAAAGAAAACAAAAAATAATAATATAACACAGTATGACTGTGTATGGGTGGAGGTGTGTACGTGTAGGGGTGTGTATGTGAGTGAGTAGGGCTATGTGTATGAATGTGTGTATGTACTTTTTGAAAAAAAAAAGTACATTACATTCATCATGCACCTTCATACTCAAAAATTACTTACTTGACCAGAAATCAAAGACAGTAAGTGCAGCAGCGTCTAAAACAGCTTGGTCCCAAGCATCCGTCGGCATCAGCTCTGTATTGGCTGCGACGTAACGAGCTATGGCCAGACACTGGTTAATGACGCGCCCATTGTCTTCGAAAGTAGGGAGCTGACCGTAAGGAAGACCTGGATACGTATAAATGGGTTTTAATTAGGAAAATAACAAAAGTGTCATTATTGTAGTTAGCGTTAATTTGAATAATAACTACCGCGACACGAACTCTTATTTACATTGTAAAGAAATACAATCCTGACTAGATTGACAATATTATTTCAAGACATAATAAGACCTACATCGGAGTAGAACCAATCAAAATGTTTTATGGGGAAATGTTCTATGTACTTACTTACTACTTCTTACTTACTTCTTCATAGCAATTATTGATTCAAATGATGACTCGAGTAAGAATTTAATTGCCAGCTGTTTTAACTATTTCGCAATTCATAATTAACATTGCTATACCCACTGCTGGGTAAACGAAGAAATAAAATTGCAGACTATCGTTAAAATGACTTACAATCCTTATATTTATATAAAAAAATTATAAGTGAGGTAGAGCATAGCGTTTATTCGCTCAAAGAGCAGCTCGACTGGGGAAGTACCTCCACCTTACAGAATACCGCAGCCAAATAACTTTTGTTGTGTAAAGTTGTGTTCCTGCGCGTGAATAAGGTTGCCAGAGTTCATAGGGGAGGGGGGGAAAGGTCGGTAACGCGTGAGCGATGCTTCATGTGTTGCAAGTGTCCATATGGCTACGGTAACCGCTTACCATCAGGCGGGCCGTATGCTTGCTTGCCGACCAGGTCGTATAAAAAAAAATTGTTATCCAAAAAGATGGACTTCAAAAATATTTTTGCTTGACTTATTATAAGTTAGTATCCACTTACTTTCCTTAATATCTTTATTAGGCCAACTCTTTATTTCATGTTGAACATCTTCATATTCTTGTCCAGTGTGATGGAGAATGTATCTTATGGGCTCAGCAATACCGCCGACATTGAAATAATTCAATTTCTTTGCCATTTTCACTATTATAATGTCTACAACTGACTCCGATAACGAACCGAAGAACTCTTACAATAAACCACAAACTTGAATTACCGATGGTTTTTATCACGCGTGTCTGTTTGTATACAGACAGATAGTCACCTTGACGACATTTACTGTCTCTTTTTGATGCTTAATATAAGAGAAGGACGTAGCTAGATCGTATAGTTATTAGATTCTGCCTCAAACCGGCCCCATAATTGATGGTACCTAACTATTCTGTGATCGAAAAATAATTATAGGTTTTTATTTTTTTGTCTAGACATAAACTGATCGATGATCGTTGACTTTGAAAGAAGAAAGGGTTGGAATGTTTGGTTAAGTGTAGTATGTTCATATTTTAACAATGATTAAATAAAATCAGAGAATGGATTTAAGGTTATACAAAACGTAAATAAAAAAACAGTGATCGTAAACCTATTTCTTCAATAAAAAATAAATAAATAATAAGTATATTTTATTTAAGCCAAATAAGATTTATTGCATTTAATTGCAAGGTATAAGATAAAACCCATGATAATTACCATAATATTGTATTGAAAAATGTGTATAAGTTAGCATGTCTTACGAAATCTCGACTATATTTATTGAAAATAATCTAACTTCTATAATTTGCCTATAAAATACACCTACCATTTATAATTTGTTAATTGAACTAATTTGACAGGACTAAATTTCTTACATCCTTTTCTTATGTTCTTTGAAATATCTCTCGTGAGACAAAATTTTGTTTAGTTGTAAACAACAGAATTGGCACCAATCACTGCTTCTTTTATTTTTGTATATACTATAATCTTTAAAAATTAAGTATAAACCAGATAAATCCTTAAGAATACCAATTGCAATGATGTTTGTACTGCCACCATTGCAATCATGTCCAAATTACGCAAACTAGAGGACATCTTCCATGGGAAAATACCGAGAAAATCCACCGGTTAGTAGTTGAGTAGATGCGATATATAAAATCTGAAAGTGCATAATGTTTTATGCTTAAAATTTAATTAATTTACATTAATTGCAGATTAACCTAAGATATTTTTTATAATTGAAGTCAGTCACACATTGACATTCGCTGTGTGTAGTATAAATCTACATTATTTGCAGATAATAAAACAAAGCTGAAGTGGCAATGGGCGGGCCACATCGCTTGAAAAGCCTATAATCGCTGGGGAAGAAAGGTTCTCTGGCGACCACGTACTGGAAAGCGTTGAGCGGGACGACCTCCCACCAAGTGGACTGACGACCTGTAGGGCTATTTTAAAACGTCGGATTCGATATCGGAAACGGATTCAAAAATTTCTGAGGCGAATTTAAGCAATTGCTATTTTAATTTCCGAAAACTTTTCGATGAATCGAATTGATATTCGAACATGAAATATTCGAATTCGGAAATTAAAATAGCAATTGCGGAAAATCGCCTCGGTAGTTTTTGAATCCGTTTCCGATATCGAATCCGAGCGTTTTAAAATAGCCCGGCTGGTCAGTGTCCCTGGGCGCCGCTGGATGCAAGCGGCCCAAAACCGTTCTAAGTAGAAGTCAATGGGGGAGGCCTATGTTCAGCAGAGGACATCCATAGGCTGATAATATGATGATGATGAATAAAACAAACTGTCTCTTCTCTTTAATACATAATAAATAAAGCACAGAGTATAATAAAAATGCAGGTAATTTGCGCAGCAAAATACTGAAAAATTAAAAAGTAACAACAACAATTTTATTTGTTGCCAACTATATCATATGGTTTTCTCTTAGCATTGTTCTCCTTAAATCTAGTTAAGGATTGTATCTTCTTCACAAGTGCTGTAATTGTTGGGTAATTCTTTTCTATAACATCATTGGCGAATAAGTTCGTGCATTCAATAATTCCGACCAGAATGAAGTTGCCCAGCTTAACTGCGAACAAAACATTAAACAATGTTTTACAGTGTGGATACATTACATGAAACCACGTAAGTACTTATAAATACGAAACTTTTACTTTGGGACCAACTTCGAAATCGCAAAAAAAAAAAAATCAACTTTTTCATACAAATTATCTCCTCTAAAATGTATAAAACATCTGCTTTATTTTGCGAATTCGAAGTTTTTTTTTTTTTTTTTTTATGTAAAAAGTTGGTCATAGTAAAAGTTGTATTGTTGTTGTATTTGTATTTATGAGTACTTTACGTGGTTTCATTTATTGTCATATCCAACCCGTATTTACTTGAAATTAATTTTAAATGTAAATTCGAAAGTCAAATTACGATAAAATAATCACGTAGGGCAGTTACATCCCAATAATTGCCTTAGCGATAAGACCACCCTATTTATCGTTATTTCTCTGTTTGTATCCTGCTCTGTACATTGGTGTTTTGTATGTATTATAAAACACACAACATGAAATAATAATTATGTTATGGGACCCAATTCGGCATTTATACCTATAATATATTTTGCCCCCGAGGGCACATTGAATTTGTCTGAACAATGTAAGGGTCGTTATGAACAATTATGACGTGAATAATAAAAGTTAATTAATTGAACTATAGAATATATAGAGTATTTGATACAAGATGATTGTATTATATGAATGCTGGAGATTTAAATAAATAACGATTCCATGAATTTAAAAATATAGCAATTCTGAAATTTATAGCAATTCTCCCTTAGGGGGTACGACTCGAGCAACCTTACCATACATATTACCTATTCTTATATTGTTTTGAGATTTAGAAAACGGTTCTATCAAATTAGCTAACCTATGGGGGTTTTCGGGGCGAAAAATCTATCTAGTCTCATAATCTGAGAAAACGCATTTTACCGAGTTTTCGATAAAAGATTGGTCGCGCAGTTACTATTAATTAAATCAGTAAAACTTTTGATTTTTGTCTTTCTTTGACATCCGGCGTCAAAATGGGACAAAAGACAAATAAGGTTATTTTAACCTTGTTTTAAGAGCTTGTAGTAGTAAGAGTTTGTAGGAGCCCCAGGGTGTATACTGGACTTTCACACAGCTATAGTTATGTTATGCACTAATAATTAGAGATAAGAAAAGAAAGCCTGACTTGCTGTTGACCGGTTTTGTTAGATAAAATTACAACGACCTTAAATACATAATAGGTATGTACTTACGACCTACTGTAGGTTATTATAACAACACTTTTATCAATTACCTATTATTAATAAACATTATACTTACGGCATACATTACAGATAAATAATATGTTATTTGAACTGCAGTTGAATTCCTAAAAAAATATCGAGTTATATCGAGACAATCTGCACTCATATCAAACAAGGATAGCATACGAATAACGACCTACATGTGCGAGACGACAACACTAACGCTAACCTTATTTCTACTATGTATTTTTTTTTTTTTTTTTTTTTTTTTTTTTATACCACTAAGGTGGCAAACAAGCATACGGCCCGCCTGATGGTAAGCATTTTTATTTGGAATATGCAATATCACATACTTACTATCTTTAATGCTTCTTATAGGCCAGTTAAAATAATCGTATCTCATATCCTCGAATTCTTGTTCAGTGTAATAAAGAATGTACCTTATAGACTCGGCTAATCAGCTCGAAATAACGCAGTCTTTTCACCATCATTTCGAATCCTACAATGAGTTTGAGCTTTCGGTGAAGGAAAACATCGTGAGGAAACCATAATATGGTGGTAGGGTACTTTGTAGCACCCATCTGGCTGGCTACCACCCTCAAGTTGAAAATCTGTCACCAAGCACCTATCGGTGTGTTCCGACAGCTGCACTTGAGAGCCAGTTCCTTCTAGGCTTTGTGTGCTTACCATCTTCGGCGACATCATCACATA
Organism: Polyploca ridens; assembly: GCA_951394255.1. Classification (NCBI taxonomy): domain Eukaryota; kingdom Metazoa; phylum Arthropoda; class Insecta; order Lepidoptera; family Drepanidae; genus Polyploca; species Polyploca ridens. The sequence goes on along the minus strand of OX596255.1, from coordinate 12,641,143 downwards.
CCATGGTGAGATTGTCGTCAAATACAGGCCTATACACAGTAAAAAAAAATAGAAGGAATTCTTGAAAAAGTGAAAATTGTGCACTAGGTTTAATTCTAATACAGTATTTGAAAGGATTTGTAACTGCACTTGACTTTTTCGGCGCTATAGACAAATGCCAAAGCGATATCAATGGTTAGATTGCAGTTTATTGCAAAGTTAATATACAGCGATATAGTGGTACCATTGAATTACATAATTCAATGAGTGGTACCTAATTACCTATCTACATATCATAATATGTCACTACACATTTAAGACAATCACTACGATCCGATTCCCGGGCAAGGCTAATGCTGTATTCCACTAGGGTAGTGCCCAAACTGGATATTTATCCTGTTTGGCTTTTTCTTTAATGTTTACTATTCATGTTATTGTGTTTGTGTCATTGATCATCTGTGTAGCCTCGGATTATTAAGGTATTGAGACTTCGGTAATGTCGTTGCAATTATTTTCATCACAATCTGATGATGTGTTCAATATTACTAAAGTACCTACAAAAAATGTATACTTACCCTACACCAAAATCAAAGACAGTAGCGACAATTACGTCACTGTTTAACCCCAGCATTCGACAACCCCACTATTAATGTTCCTACAAAACCAATTTACCACCGGAGACAAAAGTCAGAATTCCTTCGAAATGAAATTATTAAGTTAATTTAAGTTAAGATTATAAAAAATAAACAATTATTATCAAAGTTCGAAATGAAATGGACCTTCTTGGCGGTCAAGCAGATAATGTGAGAGTATAAAAATGGTGCACATTCTCTCTCTGTACTTTATTGCTAGCTTAGATCCAAAATGGCACCGGTATACAGACTGAAGTTCTTCGATTTCATGGGACTCGTCGAGCCCATAAGGTATTTATTCGCTTATGGTGACATCCCATACGAAAATGTTGTGGTCCATAAGGATGAGGAGTGGGTCAAACTCCAGAAAGGTGAGTAATTTTTTTTTACTCAGTACTTTTTTACCTCAAAGATTTGTTAATTTTGAATTCTTGTTATATCATCTATTCCTATATATTTTTTTGTATTATTATTCCTTTACTCGTCATTACATCTTCGTTATAATAAAAAATATATACGATATATCTAGAAAAGTATTTAAATACTCATGGCTCATTAAATTCAAGCATTGTCAAAACTATATAGTTTAATTAATTCCAGTGATCCCCTTCGGTAAACTGCCGGTGCTTGAGGTCGACAATAAGATCCTGTATCAATCTGTGGCCATTAGCCGGTACCTCGGCAAGGTAGTAGGTCTAGTGCCTGAAAATGACTTGGAAGCTGCCGAACTTGACGCAGTTGCTGCTACTGTCCTCGATTTGGGTGCACGTAAGTACATATTTTTTGTACTTTAGTTAAATTAAACACATCATCAGATTGTGGTGAACACTAACCCCCTTATTCATAATCGCTTTTTAACCAAATCAGTGTAATAGAGAACCCTGTCTCACTCTTTCGATCACCAAACGTCACGAGTGTCAGATAAAGTCTTCGGAATTTTAGCTAATCAACGTTTGATAACTTCATTATGAATAAGGGGGTTAGTCTAAAGAAAGTAACAAAAACTGAAATGACATATTGCAACGACATTACTGAAGTCTCAAGTCTTGACCCATCCAGGGCTAGTGATGTAAATGACACAAAACGTGAATAGTTAAAAAAAGAAGAAGCTAAACAGGATTAATATACCAGTGAGGCACTAGGAGGCTTAGCCTAATCCGGGAATCAGATTGGGGACTTTCTATCTCCAGCTGAGATGTATATACACCACAGCGCTTTAATATTTTGTGATACTATCAGGTGTTCACGAATGGTACCATGAAGTGGAGGTAGAGAGGAAAACAGTTATCGAGAAGGAGCTTGAAGAAAATATGATCCCGAGATACCTCACTGATTTCGAAGAAATTATCCAGAAGAAGGGTGGCTACTTTGGTGGAAAGGTAAGTGAATGTTTATAAGATGTACCTTATCCGTTAAGTGATAGTCAGAATTTGAAAGCATGAATACCATTGAAAAATTACTGACAGTGTTTTCATAACAAATCTTTTGCTGATAAACGAATATACACTCGTCTGACAACTCTATTTACAGTAGATACAACCATCACTCCTAAAAGAGATCTTTTGGTTCTGAATACAAATTCGTCGTTTCTATTTAGGTCAGCTATTATAGGAGAACTATATCAGTCCATGTTCAAATGATTCTTGGCAAGATTTGCAAAGTGTCTTCTATTAAGACATAGAAGAGAAAGGCAAAAGTATTTTGATTGTTCAATATAATGTCAGTCAAAAGACACTTTCAACTCTCAATAAAGTTAAATGAACTTTAACTCGTTCGTGACTTTCCAATAATATTGAATTAAGAAACTGATAACAATTTCGATTAAAATGTTTATTATTTACTGAACTAATTGATAAGCGGCACCTTTACTCTGATTTAATTAATTACAATAAAGATAAGAAATTCAATTTACTTGCATAAATAAATTTTGATATTTATCGTCGGTATAAGTCTTTTAAAAACCATTCAAAAGAACTTCTCAGTTTTGATCTCAATTCACATTATTTGGCTTATTATTTTCCAATTTATAATCTTAGCAAAATCACAAAAGAATTACTGACCAAAATATTTCTTCTAGAAAATCTCCTGGGCCGACATGTACTTCGTTGGTATCATGGAGTCTGTCGAAGGCATGTGGAGCAAGGACCTCCTGCAGAAGCAGTACCCCCTGCTCTACCAGGTCTACAGGGATGTCCACAACATCCCTGCCATCAAGGCTTACATCAGCAAGCGTCCCAACTACAAATATTGATTGAATTAGTCTAAATAAATTCAGATAAGTTATCAGATTTGAAAATGTAGTATTTTATTGCTTTCGGAAACTTACCCGGCTTTCATTAAAGTCATACGCAATTGAGAATGTGGTGCACCGCAGACGACATACTATCCGTGCCGCACATTTTAGTATGTGAAAATAGAACCTATATAATTCTAAGCATACCACGCGCAAAAAGTCTGCGAAAGAATAGGATGTACTCCAATCTCTATTTCTTCTTCTTTTTCTGTATTTAAAGTGCAAAATAATACATCGCAATCTCTGCATTTTCGTAGCATGTATGTTCCTAGCTAGATTTCCGCCGACATAATGATCGAAGATATAATATACGTTGTGTGCTTTGAATCTGCGAAAAATCCATGACGGACTTTTTTTGTGTGCCGCAGACTCTTTCGCATAAAAAGTCTGTAGTCTGTGCTGCACCTTATTAGGGTACGTTTGAAATTGCAAAGTGAACCTAAAAGTTCAGTTAATAATATGCAAACACTCAATGCTAAAACTCAGATTAAGCTAAAAGTATGAGAACTAAATTCTATGATCATAACAAACAACAAAGCGTATCGAAGCGTTTTTGATACAAAAAACATAGATTTAATGACTGAATTGATTTGAATGAAACTTGGACCTTTCATAACATATAGGAATAACATATACTTTTTACACACAAGAACGCGACTCAAACATCTGGACATAATCAAGTGATAAATACAAACACAAAAACATGGCAAAATAAATAAGAATGATAGAAGCTTATAAACTCCGGACAAAATTCTCACCATAAAAACATCCTCTTGAAAAGCGGAATCAACAGAATTAACTGTTTCTATACCATTTTAAGTGCACAACAACAACATTTTCGAATCATAAAACGTACAAGAGGTACATAAAAATGCTAGATGAAGCGGTACCCTGCGAACATTCTCACGCTTCCAGTCGCAATAATAAAGCGCTTCCTTAGGCGCAACAAACTACGGAACCGTAAATTACTAGGGTTTTCTGTATTGTCGCCACAAACTTAGTGTAGGGGCTGAATATTAGCAGGCAGATGGGATAGAATATTTGATTTATATGGTATTTAGGTAGATATATAATATATGGTATTCATCTTAAAAAAAGCTTTGACGATAAAATTTGCTCTTTACAGCACGTTATTTAATTTTGGTTACAGGGTTTAGGAGATCCACAAAATTAAAAAAATACTTTTGAAAATTTTATAAAAATGCCGTGCGGTACGGCCGGCGTAGCAACGGACTCACAAATTGAGTTCTGTATTTTAGAATAAACCTTAGCAAGAAGATTATTATACTTAAATCTAGTTGCCGCTTTTACTCACACCCTACAACGCTATTCAGCCTTTTCCAAGGCAACCCTTAAGTGGTATAGCAGTAAAAGGATCCTGTTTATTTGCCGGCTGGTTTCTTAGTGGCCGTACAAACGCTGTAACTAATACATTTTCTAAGTAATTGTCGGACAAAATATACTGACCCGAACACCTGTGGACCTTACGAATAATGGATGAATTGCCATGTACGTCATTAGTAAGTAAATAGAACTCGTAGTACGAGAGATTTTTGTAAGGCAGAAATGAGGACGTTTGTTGAAGAAGTTATATTGCAATGTCATGGGCAGGCAGAATTGTCATTGCTGGAGAAAAAATACTTTGTATTGGAAAACACCAAGTGATATTTCACTTGTTTTTAGGAGTAGGGGGTCTAGTTAAGTTTTTTATATCTGCTAGATAGATTAGATTGAATCTAGCTGCTCACTCAGACCCTTTGTTGTGAAAACTGATGATATTGTTATAGTGAACGTTTCTAGTCTAATATAGTAACCTAAATTATAAATTTCATTAAAAGGTCTTGAAGCAATTAGTCCGTAATTTAAAGAAGCACTGAAAATAGAGTTACTGTCTTCATTAGAAATCAATTAATAAAGGACCGATCATATTGAATACGCAGTAACAATAATTATTACAGCTCACAGCTATAGGTTCTGTAAATGTAGACTCTAAAATTAATCGTTCAATTCAAATATGTGATACAGTATTACCCAACTGATAAGGCGTGTCGAGAATCTTCGTTCGCACAGAAACGAAAGTATGTCCCCGAAGATTAACGAAAGAATGTTTAAAACTTACGATCACCCTTAGATCAATACTATAAGGTTCATAATACACTGCAGCTGTTAGTTCCGTCTCACTCACGAGTCACGGCACGCGCTAACATGGCGGCAGCTGCCGACCAATAGCGTTTCCCGAGCATTGAAATTGTATCTTCTGCGCAGGTACATACATCGGCCATATTAGTTGGGTACCACTTTACCACTCATATATTTGTAACAATAATTGGTCACAAATATGATAAAGTACAGCCACAGTAATTAAGGGTTAGACACGCCTCGATGGAAGATAATAAATTCGTGACCTGTCACCGCATGGCTGGGTCAAATTAATCTGTCGAGCTCGATAATTGGATGGGTCGTAGAAACAAATAGTTGTACCCATTCTGTTGCCTTTAGCTGTGTCTTTAGTTAGATATGAAATAAAACTTATTCTGTGAATTTACTCAGTATTCCTTTGACCTAAACGTTTGAAGTTTTTTGGGTTGAATAGTGAAGTCGAAGAAGGGGTAAAAGAAAATAATATTTAAGGTAACAGAAAACTTTATGATACTTACTTTGTTATTCAATGGATACAATATTCTAGAAATCACTTGTAATATAGAAACACTCTCCATGGGTGGGTATATCATCTGGGTTTGTGTCCAAACTGATCAAAAACAATTTTAGTTGCGTAAGTTTTTTTATTTCATGTATGAACAGTATCAAGCACAAAATAAATTAGATTTACGTTTATACTTCGGTAAAGAAAACCCTGGAATCCTTGTATTTTACCACAATGCAGACAGCTTTACGGACACCGTCACCTGCGGCAAAATCACTCTCATCAAAAATGATCAAATATGCACCCTAAGCCACCCCTATCGTACACCATCTATTTCCCCCCTACCACTGAACATGCGATTTTAAATCGCTGCATTACGTATCGTTGGAGAATTCTTTACATTGCAGTTTTTCTTCTAAAATAATACAATGTTGTTTCTATTTGAAATTCAGAGGATATAAACTGATAGAGCTGTATTTTTCTGTCTAGATAAAATGAGTCTGTATGTTAGTTAATGCTATTCACCAATAAAATGTTATAATTTAAGTAGATTATCAGCCTAAACTACAAGACATAAGTACAATTCACCATTCAGATAGCTATGAAAAGGTATCTGATATTCAAATTATCAGCATTAACTATTCTAGAAATCCGGAAATTAATTTTCTCTATCTCAGAGATCCAAGAGTCTTTTCTGAAAACGCTCCAGGCATAAATTGTTGGTAATTTGATTCTATTCACTCATAATTTGTACACATTATGAATTACTCGGAAATTGCCTATATAGTTAGTTAGAACATACCTATATAAGATGAAGTCATAAAGAGTTCATGAAACAGAACTAGGTCGTCAACGAAATTCAATAGATATTCCTGGAAATGTATTAATTAGTCTGAGGTAAATTTAACTTTTTAAGGCGATGATAGCTCAGTGGTAATGACGTCGGATACCGAGACGAAGGTCCCGGGTTCGAATCCTACAATGAGCTTGAGCTTTCGGGGAAGGAAAACATCGTGAGGAAACCATAGCACGGTGGTAGGGTACTTTGTAGTACCCGCCTGGCTGGCTACCACCCTCAAGTTGAAAATCTGTCGCCAAGCACCTTTCGGTGTGTTTCGAGCTGAACTGCACTTGAGAGCCAGCTCCTTCTAGGCTTTGTGTGCTTACCACCTTCGGCCGCATCATCACTTACCATGGTGAGATTGTGGTCAAACACAGGCCTATAAACAGTAAAAAAAAAAGAAGGTAAATTTAACAACAGTCAGATTTATATAGATTACTAGCTTGTGCCCGCGACTTCGTCCGCGTAGAGTATTTCTTTTTTCTAGATATAAATCATTGTAATAATATAGAGCTTTATTCATGGCTATTGCCCGCAACCAAGTGTGATATTTAACAAAACAAGTTCAGGTAGATTGAGAGCTCACACGTAGGTAAGCATGCCACATAAAACTGACCGTGGGAGTAACAGTCCTTTTTTTTTTTTTTTTTTATTGTCGTGGGGAAATCCTCTTAGGATACCCGACCGCCTTGGGGGGAGCGGCCAGGTTATGCCGGACTTTTACCGGCTAAAACCCAACGGTGGTCGCCATCTGCGCTACAGAGGGGGGCGGGCTCTCGTGCAGATCGCGTACCTGCTCGCCCCTCCACGCGCGGCGCTGTGATAGCCCGTTCCGGGGGAAGTTTGATACCTCCCCCCAGCACCCTCGCGGTGCTATCGCACGATGAATCGTGACCACAGCGACTCATCGTCCTCCTCGGGGTCGCTTCTGGGCGTTCAGGGCCCCCGCCCCGATTGCCCACGACCCCGAAGGTCCCCGTTTAGTCGCCTTTTACGACAGGCAGGGGAACACCGTAGCTGTGATTCGAAGACCCAGCTACAGGGCAGGAGGGCCGCCAGGAGGCACGGCCGTACCTCGGCGGCATCGTCTCCGAGCGGGATCGGCTCTCTCCCGATCCCGCTCAGCCGCCTCCTTCTGGACCATTACGGTCTCACAGAAGGAGGCCACGGCCCTCCACGCCGTATCCCCGCTCAGCATCGCCGACACGACTGCTGGCAGGGAGAGATTCCGACCGATTTGGCCGACCAGGTTCCACCGCTCGGGTTCCTACGCGGGGCACACAGCGAGCGTGTGCGATGCGGAGTCCTGGCCGCTTCCACCACAATGGAAGCAAGCCGCCGTCGCCTCACGTCCGATCCTACACAAATAATCACCGAAGCACCCATGCCCAGTGAGTATCTGTGTAAGTCTGTAGGTGAGTCGTCCACCTTGTCGCTGCCAGGCCTCGAAGACCGGCAGGACTGCTTCGACAACGCGTTTGCGTGCATGCCGCTCCTCGCGGAGCCTTGCACGCCACGTTGCGAATGCGATAAGTCGCTCCTGCCGTCTGATCGCCTCTTCTGGATCGCCTCCACCACTCTGGCGGACGATGCGGATCCGGTCATAAACCCTCGCAACCATGTCCGCCAGAATGTCTAGCGGCGGAAAGCGAGCCAGAACAGTTGCCGCCTCAAAACAAAGGAGTAACAGTCCTACCGCAAATCAACTCCATCATATTTCAGAGTTTGTCGCTGTGATTTTTTAATAGTCATCGCGAAACAAACCTTTATTGGGAACTGCAATCTTTTAAATTCAAACGGAAGGTCATTTGGGATCAATGGTATATGCGGTACGAATACAGAGACAGTATTCGTGCCGCGTATACCATTGATCCAGGCAGATCCAGTTAGTATTTTGGGCTCAATAACATTTCGGCGGAGAGCTGTTACTTGGAGTCTAGTTCCATTGCACAATTTTGGAGGCCGTATATTTCTAAGCAACATGACAGGGGAACCTACACGGAACATAAGCCTATGACACGAAAGACCCGGCGGATTTAGAGAGTTTAAAAATTCAACAGGATAGTTTACTCCATATTGACCATGGTGTCAACAGAATTATAAACTATTTCATCACCTTCGAATTAATTTATCAACATTTCGTTGATGGCAGCGGCTTGGTCGTTTTTGGGAGTCAAAATGGCTCTCTCGCATAACACTCCATCGGTTTGTGTTAATATTGTTAATATTTTTAACATTAGGATAAATTTTGTCCATAAGTTCCTCAACTGTTGATACCACAGTACTCAGTACATAACTCATCTGGTATTTGTATCAGCCCATCTATTTGTGGAAAGTTTCCGTTCCCGATTTTTAGGAGAAGATCTGAAAATCTACCGGCAGAAACTTCACCTCTGAGATGTACTTTCATGTTTCGAGTAAGCTTCAGCACGTCAATTGAAGGCCATAAGAACAGATCTCTTGATGCATGCTTTGATCTCATCTGCGCGCGTTCCTTTGGGCACTATCGGTAAAGTCTGGCGAAAATCACCGGCCAGCAACACCGTTACACCACCTATTATATTTTTAGTATTGCCTATGTCCTGCAAACTCCTATTCAAGGCTTCAACTCCTCTTTTGTGCGCCATCGTTAATTCGTCCCATACTATTAGTTTAGATATACGTTCATAGTAAATTTAGTGATGTTTACTTTGAAAATGAAGAACTTCGATACATAACTTTAGCCCCCTTTTCACCGCTTCGGGTGTGGAATTATCAATAATGCTAAGACACCTATAAATTAATTTTCAATCGTCAGCCTAAACACAAAATTTGAAGATCCTGACTTCAAAACTGACGGAATTGCATACAAACTTTCATCCCTTATTTTGCCCCTTTAGGGGTGGAATTTCCAAAAATCCTTCCTTAGTGGATGTCTGACCGTATAATAATATATTTAGTGAAGTTTACTTTGAAATTGAAGGACTTGCATGCACAACTTCATCCCCCTTTTCCTCCCTTCGGTGGTGGAATTATCACAAGCGCTGAGATAACTATACATTAATTTTCAATCGTCAGCCTAAACACAAAATTTGAAGATCCTAACTTCAAAACTGACGAACTTGCATACAAACTTTCATCCCTTATTGTAACCCCTTAGGGATGGAATTTCCAAAAATCCTTCCTTAGTGGATGCCTCCACTGTATAGTAATACATTTAGTGAAGTTTACTTTGAAATTGAAGGACTTGCATACACAACTTCATCCCCCTTTTCCTCCCTTCGGTGGTGGAATTATCACAAACGCTGAGATAACTATATATTAATTTTCAATCGTTAGCCTAAACACAAAATTTGAAGATCCTAACTTCAAAACTGACGAACTTGCATACAAACTTTCATCTCTTATTTTACCCCCTTAGGGGTGGAATTTCCAAAAATCCTTCCTTAGTGGATGCCTACACCGTATAATAATACATTTAGTGAAGTTTACTTTGAAATTGAAGGACTTGCCTACCCAACTTCATCCCCCTTTTCCTCCCTTCGGTGGTGGAATTATCACAAACGCTGAGATAACTACACATTAATTTTCAATCGTCAGCCTAAACACAAAATTTGAAGATCCTAACTTCAAAACTGACGGACTTGCATACAAACTGTCATCCCCTATTTTACCCTCTTAGGGGTGGAATTTCCAAAAATCCTTCCTTAGTGGATGCCTCCACTGTATAAGGTATCTTTGTGCAAAATTTCAAATCTCTAGGTCCAGCGGTTTGGGCTGTGGGCTGATATATCAACAATCAGTTTATCATTTTATACCGGGTGATTATGATTTACTTGGCTATTTTTTTTCTCTCAGATCAGAATCACTAATAGAACACATCCGTGCAAAAAAAAGAACCTTTTTTTTTTCATAATTTTGTCGTAAGAATATCCGAAATACTCCACATTGCTGGATAACGTTAACAAGTAGATGACCTTGAACTTCAGCTGGTAGACGTCACCGGAACATTGAAATATCCTGCGGAAATACGTGAATTCTTTCGTAACGCGCACTAGGTGGAAATTGTGTTTAATACCTACTAAAATTTCACCATATTATTTTCCATTTTCCATTCACAAAATTAAGTAATATCAGGAATAAACTCTTCATAATGTTGTTTACATTTCGAGTATTTTGATTAATAAAAACTGTCATTGAATCGAATCTGTCATTCATTAAAATCTTCTAAAATAAATTCTATTTTTCATTTTCACTAAGGAGGAAACTTATCTTTCAATAATTATTAACAATACATTAGGCAGCCCGCACGCATCATATAATCGCCGGCCGACTTTATGTCGGAAAGAGAAGAAAACTCGAATGTCAGCTTTGTAAGCAGAAAACAAGATAGCTTTTTAAAATGTTTGACTTGGTTAATAAACCCTTAAACGAACCTATCCTAGAAATAAACGCTAAACTTGCCTATTTCACTAAAAAGGTCTGATGTCAGTCGGTGGATTCAATTTTATAAGAGAATAAATTCTTTCGATTTGAGAGATTCAAATGTTCTTCGCATTTGAATTCCTTACTACCAAAGCACACGTCCTACAAAACCGCCCTAAACACCTCAAGTCGGACTGAGAGAGATTCAAATGTTCTTCTCATTTGAATTCCTTACTACCAAAGCAGTCGTTTTACAAAGCCGCTCTAAAGGCCTCAAGTCGGACTGAGAGACACTCAAATGTTCTTCTCATTTGAATTCTTTACTAACAAAGCACTCGTCTTACAAAGCCGCTCTAAAGGCCTCAAATCGGAATGACAATTGGACTCCCGATTGTCTGACGTGTGGAAGCGTCCTTATACGAAACCTCTCTTCCCTTCTCTTTTAATTTCATACAAAGAATTACAAAAATATTGCTACGGCGACGTGTTTAGGTGTGCGTTCAGCTTAATACTTCATGTCAACCTATTTGAAAAATTTCTGATTATGAAAAAAAATATTTTTAGTTGCGCACGCAGGTATTCGGTATTCTCTGGTTACTGGTTGCTAGGGCAACGTTTTAGAAGATCAACAGTCGTTTCTGGGTGATACAAAACATTTTTAAATTTAATTGAATAATTATGGTACTCTCTGGAATACACTATCCGTTTGATCAATGGAGGGCTTCTGCCTCACACAAGATGCCGCGCGGCGCTGCCACCCCACCCAACTGTGCGTTTTGTGGTTGCAGATCACTGGAAGTGTGTTATTTAAAACCAAATAATAAGTTGTCAATAAACTGCAATATTCAGTTCAATGTGATTTTAAATTAGCCTTAAATTGGCCCTAAAGTTTTAAAGTGTTACAACGATGCATATGTTAGAATTGTGATACGATGAGTATGTTTGTAATTGAGTTAATAAAAATTGAGTTCCTGTATTTTTGTGGCTTCATTTTATAAATTTTAAACGGGTAAGAATACCGAGAGTGATGTATAGGATATTTAATTTAGATGGTGTTCGTGTTTTTGTATACATAGGCAGTATCTAACATTCTCGGTTGTTGACAGCTATGTGACGTAGCGTATTGGCACGCGGTACGACCAACGATTTCAGTAATTCTGAGAAAACTTTGGATCGTCATAACTTTATTTTTTTCTATAAAAATTATATCTAAAAATAAAACATGTATTTTTTATTTTTTATTAATGAGAGACTCCTTTAAAATAGCTAAGTAATTCAAAATCACCCTGTATATTAAGATTCCTGGTTTGTATAAATATATATACTGCATTTTGGTGTATTTTGAATGTTGACAAATAAGCACGGTCCACTTAAAGATATGTAGCTACTGCCGTCCATGAACATAAGTAACATCAGAGAGAGATTACTAGAAAGCAACTGATTCGCAAATATTAAATCACTTGCATGAATTTCTCATGACACCATCTTTCCTACCTTCATCAGCCATCAATGTAAATCAAACAGTAACTTATACTCGATACAACGATGTGACGCAGTATGTTAAGTGATGTGCCATGATGCTATCGATAATAACAGCTTTGAGCCGCTGCTGGGGCAATAGTTTCTGAAAGCCTGTGACGACAATGCGTATTGACATTGTCTGAGCTGGACACTTGACGTGAAAAGAGACGGCGTTAGAGTGGTTAAGGCTTTGATCACATGTTTTGATTTGTTTGAAGCACAAGGCTCTATCAGAAATCATTTTAGAATACTTTTGATGCAGACAGCCCACCTTCTATGGATTATATTAATATAGATAGGTATTAATTACAACGAGCAACAAGGTCACATATGCAACTCCAGTAGCTCTAAGCAACTCAACGGTATCTCAATAGTGTTATGGTCGTATATTATTATAATTGAGGTTCTAAATTTAAACTTTTTTGTTATAACATCGTAGTCGATGTGTGGCAAGTTTACAGTGAGTGCGAAGATTGGCTGATATGAATGGTAAGTTAGATGCTAGAAACTAACTACCAATAACCTAAACACACTCTGTTTAGGTTATTGGTCGCCAAATTTTGTGTTACTGTTAAATAAAATTTTATAGTCCCTTTAGTCCATTTTTTTTTCAGTGTATGCGCCAAGATGCAACGTAAACGACGCTCGCGACACGCTGGTAGGACGCATGAATAATGTTTCAAGTAGTCGAGATATTCGTGTATTAGGTGATATTTTTCAGATATCCTTTCATGCATAGCTTCAGCTATTTTTAACTACGATTTCTAAGCAAAAGTATTCAGTTTTCTAAAAGAATAGAAAGGACTTTATTTTATTAAAAATCTGCTTAGCTGTGGGTGTTATTGCTGGTGGACAGAATATCTAAGTGGAGTTTATTCAATGCAGCAAAATAAATATAGAATACTGTTTCTAATTATGCAAAATAAACGGAAAGCTATGCAGCTTTAAGCTTTGGGTCATTCCCACATGTGTGTAGTAAATTCCACCTAAACTTTGTTCTGACTGCACATTGCGTGTGGTAAATTTTGTGTCGTTTGTGAAAACAGTGCTGCCAGCTTTCGCTTGTAAAAATATAATGCTAATTCAAAAGTTGAATTAATAGATTATTATTAGTACTTTATTTTAAACTATCTTATTTTCTTTCTTTCTATAGGGGAGAGTCGGGTAGCCCCGGCCGGCGGGTAGCCTCGGCCACCTTCGGTTCTAGGCAATCACGGGCACATAGATAAATAGTGCACACCTTAAAATGTTCGCATCGCCGCGTAATTGAATATTCGCCGCAGTAATGACGCAATCACCGAGCGGACAACAAGAGACAGTTGATTGTTTTCTTCATCATGATTTTTTCGCGCGCCGTTTACTTTTCAGATGCAGTTTATGGACATTGAATGTAAGTACTTCATCATCATTTATGAACTATTCGGTGCAGTTATTAGACTCTTTATACTTTATTTACAACAAATATGTACAAAATACAATCTATATATAGAAAATTTCCTCAAGCCTGCCGCTGCTTCCGATTAACGGCAGGGTTCCCAGAAGGCTGGCAGCGTTTCCTCTTTGGATAGCCAAGCTGACGCGTTGGCGGAAAAAGCTCCCCGCCCGCTGGTCTCCGGAGGTCTCGATCAATTTTGATGACAAGGTGCGAGCAAAACGGCGAGCTTCGGACCCCCACGGTCCCATGGTCTCGACCGCAAAAGGCACAAAAATATAGTTGGGTCCAATCGATGCGTATTTTTTGAATTTTGAATTTTCCGCACTGGCCGCAGCTGCCCCTGCAGCTTTACAAGTCGCCGGTAAGTGAGATGGCGCGAGTGTATCGACACATGTGGCATCCCACACCAGCGACTTGCCGACACTCCAAGGGATCAAAGACATACCATCCGGTCTCTTGCCATCGCCCCGCGCAATACCGACTGGTTCCAGTACGGAAGGCACGTTAGCGACAACAAGAGCCCTGCGGATAATGTCGTTAATAGCCGAGTGCCGTGATATTCGACCAGCACTTAGAGAGCACGAAAGCCCATGGTGGCCGAGCTCGTTGACGAGATCTCCGCAGCGGCAGCGATGAGGTTGATTGGTCCTGCAACCAAGACGAAGACAAATACACAGACTTAATGTTATACGGTCTAACATTGTTCCAGTATTTGTTGATGGAATAGCTTGTAGCCAGTGACCTGAGTCACTCTGAGAGACAGCTAACAAGCGCGCGCGGTCTGTATCTATAGAAAAGTTAGAAAATAAATTTTGCCAGGTTTTTTCACAAAGAGGCTTGTCCCACGCTCTCTGAGAGTGACTCAAGGTCGGAATATTTGTGCCTGGACAAGCTGCCTGCCAGGCGTCTCTAGCATCGGACAGGTAAGAAACCTCAACAGATCCAATAGAAGGGTCCAAAACAGAACTGACGAGGTTGCCCACACTGTATACCGAGGATAGAAAAGCCGGTACTGATATGCTTGAAATTTTCCGCACTCCTAGGCCACCATAACACACGGGTAGGGTGGCCTGAGACCACACTTTGTTTTCATAAAAACTGCAATTTAGAATTTTGGAAAGTGACGTTTTGATCATATTATCCAAAGTATCTAATATGTGATCAAATTTAAATAAGTGCGTACTGCGGAGCAAATAGGTAAACTTTGGCACGAAAAGGCAGAGTCGAACAATAAAAAATGCATAGTGAGCATTAATTTCATAAAGTCTATTTGAAGAGTCATTAAAATTTTGAATCTTTTTCTCAAAGAAACTAGGAATGGATTCGTCTAAGACTGGGGCTCCAAGAAGATGAAGCGACTCCTTTGACAGTAACTTAATATTGGGAGCCAAAACATTAAAATTTTGAATTAATTCTGGTTTTTCAGATTCTGGGAAAAAATAAATAATAAATTCGGTGCAGTTATTTGTTATAGTTAAAAGGGTAGAATATTTCATGTCGCTAGGATTGTTGGTTTTTTTTATTTATATAAAACTTTAGATCGAGACGGTCGGGTACGACCGGACACAATTTTGTCGGGTACCCTCGGACACTTTTTGAGTGCAGAGAAAATCTTTATTCTAATAATTCTATTGCGTTTTTTTATTATATAGGTTCTTGATGCTTAGTAGAGTAATAAAGTATATTTATTTGTTTGCAGATCATCTGAAAACTGTCAAAATTTAAGGAAAGAGTGACTCAACGAGGGAATTGGAATAGAGATATAATGAAAAAGGCTATACAGAGTGTTATAGAAAAGAAGTTATCGATTAGAGAAGCAGTTGACAGGTATGAAGTGCCTAGAAGTACTCTTCAGGATCGGATAAAAGCTCTTAATAGTGGACAAGAGGTTAAGTTCACGTTCACGATATACTCAAAAAAGCGAGATTCTCACATCTTCTCCATTTAAAAATGCTTTGGTGGAGAAAAACTAGATTGCAACTAAAAAAGCTAAAGCAATAGAGAATAAAAAGAAAGGTGCAACTGCCAAAAGAAGAAAATAAAAACAAAACAGAACATTTAAGATTTTTCAAGAGATCAGGGATCAGAATGCATCATTTGCGGTGAAACATTCGAAGAAGACTGGATACAATGTCATAAGTGTAAAGACTGGGCGCATGAAGCATGCGTAGATATTGATCCTTCACAGATTTACTATTATTGTGATGTCTGCAAAGCTAAAGAACGACTTGGCCATCGCTAATATGTATGTCCGGGGCTACCCGCCAAAAAAAAAATTGCCGAAAATTAAGGACTGTTTGCTAAACTTGATTGAAGCTTATTTAAAGTAATTATGTAATTGTTACTTATCTTAAATTACTTTATATGTGTTTTATTTAATGTTTATATAATAAATAAACATATTGTTTTGTCCATTTTTAAAAATATATGAGTTTTGTTTATGTGTCCGTGGCTACCCGCCTCTCCCCTACTAATATTAAGAATATTAAAATTGCTACACCATATTATAGGGTAATTATTATTGGTACATAGACTAGGACGTGGACTCTAAGGGAAAGTGAAAAGAAGAAAATAGACGCTCTCGAAATGTGGTGCTGGAGAAGAATGCTGGGTATATCTTGGACAGAATTCCGTACAAATAAGTCCATACTCCAAGAACTTGGTATTAAACAGCGTCTATCCTCCGTAGTGCAGTCTCGCATCCTTACTTTTTTTGGTCACGTGTCGCGGCGCGGAGATGTTTCCATAGAGCGATTGGTGGTGCAGAGTAAAGTAGAAGGCACTAGAGCACGTGGAAGATCACCCATGCGATGACCAAATTAAGGCAGCAATAGGCGGTCCCATCAACGACTTCACCAGAAGGGCAGCGGTTAGGGACGAATGGCGGCGTGTTGTGAAGCGCGCCACAAATCACACGTCGTGACGACCACGACCACTCTGTCAAGAGTGACACGCATGAGAAGAATAGGTACATATAGCAATAAATAAATTGAGTAATAAATTCAAATTCAAAAAGTATTAATTCAATTAAGGTCCTGATAAGGCACTCATGAACGTTAACAAAATGACTCTACACTTATATTACATCAGTAAGAATAAATAAATACATCGTTCTCGACTGGATTGCAGTGTCCCAGAAAACCCTGAATAAGCTGACATGCCTGACAACCCTATCTTATGATAACCCAAAAAGAGTATTTGTTTTTAACCGACTTCAAAAAAAAGGAGGAGGTTCTCAATTCGAATGTATTTTTTTTTTTTTTTTTTTTATGTTTGTTACCTCATAACTCCGTCATTTATTAACCGATTTGGAAAATTCTTTTTTTATTTGAAAGGGTGCGCTTCCCGTTTGGTCCCATTGTCATCATCGGGATTTGATTACTTCTTAGTGTACTTTGAAGTCGGTTTAAGGTTTTTGTAAAACAGTCCAATTATTATTCATATAACGATTATATCGACTAAATAAGCTCTTTTTTACACGGTCATCTGATCCCAAACTAAGCAGAGCTTGTAAAATGGAAACCAGATAACTGATATAATACATACACTACATGCTCATGGACACAAATGCATGTCCTGTCATCCTGTGTGGGAATCGAACCCACGACCTACGGTGGGATAGGTGAAATCTTAACCAACCGTGCCAGCTGGCCCGTCGAATAACCCTATTGTAATCTATATTACAAAGATTATTCCTACGTATTTGGCATAACCCAAAACTACAAAAATATATAGAGCTAGCAACACCAGCCTAAGTCCATAGAGTCAACCGTTTAGCTGTAAGCTCCGGTTTAGAGGAGCAAAATGTTTATATAACAATTATCCAAGCTTGGCAAAGCGCCTTGATTGCACGCATATTGTATAGAAAATGACGGTATACGGAGGATAATTAAATCTTGTACATTTATAGTCTAGGTTCGAGCAATTTACTATAGTATCGTATGCGGCGCTACCTCGTATGTTAAGACTACGTTATAAACTTTTATAGCACTGTGTGACCTAGGTCACGCTTCTCCATGACTTAAGTAGGTAGTCCATAATTACACGGTGATTATAGCTACTAGCTTTGCAATCCGTGGTTCTATCTGCGATCCCCTACTTCAAGAGGCAGAATTTTGAGAAACCATTGCTTTGCTTATTGGATGCCTAAGTAATCTGAGTAACCTGTGCTGTGATCACGTCTTGAGCGTCAGGCCTTGAGTGTCAATGAGCCAATAGCGGAGCAAGATACGACTCCCCACGCAAGCTCGCCACCCAGCCGCCACAACTATTTCTTCTAATTTAGTACTATTCAAGTAATATTTTTTTTAGTACTGCTTTTGTTATATTTTTCAATGTAAGAATCAAGTCAATTAGGCAAAGACAAATAGATGTCAAAAAAATTAAGATATATTTTTTTTCTATAGAATGAAATTAAGAAATACGTACACGAGTATACGAATACTAGTTTTGATTTATGAAAAGCAGTACTTCGATCAAAAAGATATTGATTTTTACGACAGGCTCCTTCCTGCTTTTTGTTTTTGGATCCTGTGGTTTGAGTTGTGCGGACTGCGAACATCTGCCGGTCCTCTTTTTATACAGCTGTTCCAAGAATTTGTGTCAAACGGAGGTCAAATGCAACCTGCCGGGCTATTGCGTATCTTTGGTGGTAATCGTAACGAACACCATTAATTATTTCATCCAATGACACGCACGCGGTTCGAAACGGCGATGACCATTCGCGGGCCCTGATTGGATGGAATTTATTAATGGTGTTCGTTACGATTACCACCAAAGTTACGCGGTAGAGCCCCTGTAGAGGAAAATAAGTGGACATCCTTCGGACATCTGGACATACGAAAGCATGTGTGTCCAAGCTGAAACGGAGACGCTTCGCTCAGTCAATAACAGAAAATGACTCTGGTAAGTATTGGCTGCACGCACAGCTAATAACTATTATTACTACGCGCATACAAACTTTTTTGCATGCTAATTATGATTTAGAGCCTTTGATACTAAGAGTCGCATTTGTCCGGTTATTCATATAACTCTACCGGCCGTTACAAAATGAAATTAACCAACAGTTCTGTTTTTGTTATTTCGTGTATGAAGCTTACAATGCAGGGTCCATTACTCGCACTAATGGACTACGGAATACGGCATGTGAAATGAAAAACATGACTTTACACCAACAGCATTACGATTCGGAACAAAAAAGGGCAATATTTCTTAATAAATACGCTGTTTATATCAGCATGGGTGAAAAAGTAGTTTTATGATCGTATTAAAAGCAGTATGTGTAACGGTATTCTACAGAACTGGACTTTTTTGTTTCGGAAAATAGTGGTAACTAATAATAAAGTTGAAATTGCTGTAAAACAAAATGTATCCGAGTGCGATCCGGCACTCTGGCTCATCCGCGATCCCGGTACGCAAAATTCATCTTTATGGTCCTATAGTCTATTTCAAATAACATGAGTTCGGTGACACATGGTATTTTATTAAATTTCTCAATGGTTAATGTTCATTTCGATATAATAAAGGACTACTATGATAGAGCTAGGTTTCACGAAATATTGTGAATATTATTTCAGAGTAATCAAATGGAATTTCACTAGATATTGGTAAAAAACCCTTGACCTTGACGACTCATCCTATGTGAAATAGAGTATAAGTATCGTAATATATAAGCTCGACTGGTGAAATATCCTCCACCTTACAGAATACCGCAGCCAAATAACTTTATGTTGTGTTCCTGCACCCATCAGGGAGGGGGAAGGATCGGTAGAGCGTGAGTGATGCCTCGTGTGTTACGAGCGTCCATATGGCTACGGTAACCGCTTACCATCAGGCGGGCCCTATGCTTGTTTACTTACTTCGTTGTATGAATAGAAAGTATGCCGTTACGGAGCAGAGGTATAACATACAGACGTAAAAACATTTTCATTTATACTAAACCGATAGCTCAGTAGTAGTGACGTCGAATACCGTGGCGAAAGTCGTGGGTTTGAATCCTACACTGAGCAAAGCATAAATGCAAAATTGCATGCTTCTAGCTAGACCCGGCTTTGGCTGTAAAGTATATCTGAAAGTCAGTGGTGCTGATTCTGTTGTTTACAACTAAACTAATTTAGTCTCACTTTTCAGCTAAACTAATTTAGTCTCACGTCTCACAAAAAACAGGATATAAGAAATGTAGTCCTGTCAAATTAGTCCTATGCTTGTTTTCTCTATAAATTTAGTCGCCATATATCGCGGTTACGTCTAAAAACCCGCAAATGAAGACAGCAAAGACTAATTTGACAGCTTTAAATAATGTTCTATTCTTTTTCAATAATGATTGTAAGAAAGAGATGTGATGTGATTAAAATTAGTTTAGTGCAATTTACAACAAAATCGGCACCAGTGTGTGATTAAAATGTTCTTAAATTTTAACTTCCCTCGAGCCTGTAACTAGTATAAATAATCGTCGTAAATATAAGCTGCATGAAGTTTACGATAAACATAAAGTGAGACGAAAGATATGGGCAATATGGCGACAGTACAGTTATAATGAAAACGTATCCTCCCCAACTCATTTGAAATAAAACAGCGCCTGAAGGTGGGTGGAAGCAATTTGCTATAAATCTAACGTGGATGGAAATCGTTTCAGGCGTTTTAGGCTTTGTCACTGTTTTTTGTACAATATGGTCATGCTATGTGAACATGTTGGTTGTAATACCTATAAAGAACGAGTACAGACCCACACACAAATGCTACTTTTCTTGCTATTTTTTGAACCCTTACGTAATGGGACGCACGTCCTACTAACTACGTGCATGGTTACTTTTCAACCTCTAGCCAAATTTTCAGAGGTTAATGTACTCATCATTATGAATAACTTTTACTATGGGATCAACTCTGAAATCTCGAAAAATATTTTACTTTACTTACAAAAGTTCCATCGCTGCGTGATCAAAATGTATGAAAAGATCAAGATTCGAAGACAGCATATAATATTTTAAAAATTCATTTTCTGAAATATAGCAAACACAAGATATTTTTTTTATACGACTAAGTCGGTAAACTAGCATACGGCCCGCCTGATGTTAAGCGGTTAATGTAGCCATATGGACGCTTGCAAAACACGAAGCATCGCTCACGCGTTATAGACCTTTCCCTCTCCAATGAGCTCTGGCGACCTTACTCACATGCAGGAACACAACTTTACACAACATAAAGTTATTTGGCTGCGGTATTCTGTAAGGTGGAGGTACTTCCCCAGTCGAACTACTCTTTGAGCGAATAAACGCTACGCTCTACCTCTCTTATAATATTTTTTTTTTTTTAAATAACTACTTTAAACACAATATTCCTACAGTTTAGACAATTAACTATCTTACAAAATTCCTTATTTTGAGGTACCGATAACTTTCGGTTATGTTTCACAGCTTGCACTTGACTTTGTTCCGAACGTAAAACCGCACGATGACAAGAGGCCAAAGATATATCTAACCATAGAGTAGGATCGTCGCAGCTAACTCATGTTTAATTAAGATTAACACTGTCCACGTTTAAACGGGGCATATTATTGTTGAAATATGTCGCCGGGTTCCAAACCGCGGTTTCACTGACCCACGCAGATGTTCACCAGCCATTTGCCAAATTATGGGCTTAATTTTGAGTTTTCGAATATTAAAAAGATTTGTAGGCCGTGGAGATGTTGATACTTTAATAATTTCGATACATTTTACAGTTATTTTTGTCGACGCATCTCAAAAAAGTTGGAATTTGATATTAGGTATAGAGCCAAACAGATCATAAAGTACTTTTAGACCTATTTGTCTGATAAGTATTTTCATGATCATATTTATTTTAAATACCCCTATTTTCGTAGTTTTTTTTTTTCATTATTTTATGTCTATAATACTTTGGCTCGCGGTTAAAAAATAACAACGACATCAATTATAGGACGCGCGTCCCTCGCGTGAACCAACGGAACCTACCTACCAACCTATGACGGATTGATTCATATAAAATACTAATTATGATTTCTGCAGAAAAAACACTAAGCTATTTAAAAACAGGAATATCAGACGAATATGTATAGTATATTACACGATTATTTGTAAAGGTATCGTAAAATATGTTCGTAAATTATTAAAATAATCTTATAGAGATCTTGTTCATCTCAACGTCTTTTTTCCTTATTTTTCACAAATCGTTTCATCAGCTCATGAACTTGTATGGAAAATTACGATACGTCGAAAACGGCGTATGTTAAATGGAAAACCTCAAAATGCTCTGATAGTACGTTCTATTAAAATATTCCGTATTATAAATTTCTGTGCTCATGAACGCTAACTTAGCGGTGTAGGAAATGATAACAATAAAGGAAAAGTTTACGAAATCCTCAGGAGGAATGCCTCTGGATTCGGGCAATAAAACCTAGGGCGTAGGTATTACATAAATCATCGTCCTTCCTTTGTAATAAATGAAAAAGGGAATTCGGCATATTTATACAGGTCCATGTGAAGAATGGAAGCGTTTCTAATAAGCACGTAAAAAGCAATCTTTACAACTCATTGCTGACTGAAGCAGTGGTTGACGTCGAATGCCGTGATTAAAATTGTAGGTTCGAATCCAGCAAGGAGTTGAAAAAAAAAATATATACGCGTCGACTTGTAAACCTCCTCCGTTTTTTCGTTGGTTGAAAACAACATCATAAGGAAACGATAGCACGCTACTTTTTGGCCTTCGCCACGATTAAGGCAACTTAGTCGAAACGTCGATGTTAGTCAAAATCATTTTTTGATAATAATTTGTGCGCGAATAGATCCCAATCCCGATACCTAAATATAACAATGAATTTAGTTCGCGAAAGTTTAAAAGTACTAATGACCTTAAGTACCTACGCAGTCATCATCATATCATCATATCAGCCCATGGATGTCCACTGCTGAACATAGGCCTCCCCCATTGATTTCCACTTCGAACGGTTCTGGGCCGCTTGCATCCAGCGGCGCCCAGCGACTGACCAGGTCGTCGCTCCACCTGGTGGGAGGTCGTCCCGCTCGGTGCTTTCCAATACGCAGTCCGTGGTCGCCACTCGAGAACCTTTCTTCCCCAGCGGTTATTGGTTCTTCGAGCGATGTGGCCTGCCCATTGCTACTTCAGTTTACTAACTCTACGAGATGTCCGTTTTTTCGTTCTCCTACAAATGTCCTCATTTCGAACCCTGTCACGTAGAGAAATTCCGAGCATAGTTCGTTCCATAGCTCGCAGAGTTACTGTGAGCTTATGTATGCGGCCAGCAGTAAAAGACCACATCTCTGTCCCGGATGTCATCACTGGTAACACGCACTGATTGAAGACCTTTGTCTTAAGACTCTGAGGTATTCTGGACGTGAAGTTGTCTATCGCCATGCATTATCTTCTAAGCTTTGTGCAGATCGGCAACATATTGGCTATCCCTGGTATTACTAATCTCTATAGGTGCTGGTACCATCAGTTGAACTACATTCCTATCAGCCTACATAAAACAAATATTACCAACTAATAAGACACCGTGTTTAACTAGCATTACGATTCAACTCAGTTTATTTTTAACCGACGTCAAAAAAAGAGGAGGTTCACAATTCGACAGTTTTTTTTTTTTTTTTAGTTTTATGTTTGTTCATAACTCCGTCATTTATTAACCGATTTGGAAAATTCTTTTTTTATTTTTATTTGAAAGGGTACACTTTCCGTTTGTGTCATCAGATCAGGATTTGATTACTTCTTAGTGTACTTTGAAGTCGGTTTAAGTTTTTTGTAAAACAGTCCAATTATTGTATCAACCGACGTCATTTACAGCAGTGATAGTTCTGGCAATGTTGATTCGCAGTAAAGTCAGTGGTGAAAAAACGCTTTAGCTTAAGTTTTATCCCAAACTTTACAAAGGAGGTCAATGGGCTACGGCGGTGCTATGGGCAAGGTAATTTGACATAAATCCGTGGAGAGCTATCGACACACCCGTTTCTTCAAATGTATTGCCATTGCCGACAAGAATTACAACACTGAATTTATCGGTTTTCCTCATTGGATGGTGTAATGGCTTGTTTATTAGATTTTTTCATGTTTCGAACTGTTATGTAGTTTTGGACTTTATAATAAAATATGTTTCCATACTGTTTTTTCTTTTATTCGACAAGGTCGGTACACAAACATACGGCCCGCCTGATGGTGAGCGGTTACCGTAGCTATATGGATGCTTGCAACACATGGGGCATCACTCACGCGCAACTGATCCTCCCCCCTCCCCAGTGAGCTCTGGACCTTACTCTCGCGCAGGAACAAATCATAGAGTTATTTGGCTGAGGTATTCCCCATAGTCGAGCTGCTCTTTGAGTGAATATACATTTTGCTCTATTTCTCTTAAAAGGCGGCCCTCTGTGGCCGGCGCAACTTCAACGCAAGCTTAGTCTAAAAGCTTGTTGTTTCATCCAACGTAATGTTTGACTGCGAAAAAAGAGAGACAGCATCAGAGCCGTCGGTTATCAGTCGGTAAATTCCGCTGATCACTCGCGGTTGCTTCGCTAGGTCGCGTATTCACGATTTCGCATATCATAAAACTTGTTCCAGGCGTATACTTCTTGTGAAAAAAATCTTACAAGTTTGTGAAAAAAAAGTTAGTTATTTAGAATCTCCAATACATTTGCAAGCCTAGTATCTAAATGTTTTCTTTACTTTTACAATTTATAGGTACATTAGATATGGCCAAAGTTCAGGCAAAAACGCTGTTTTTCGGAGACTTTGACTGAATTTGTTTCACACTTTTTTTAAATTACGCCTAGATACACGGCTAGATATAGACAAGATACTAATTTGTTCAAAACATAGAACGAAAAATGTTTAACAACGCCATAATAAGTACAGAGGTTTTGTATGAAAAGTATGACGAATTGAGTTCTCTTAAGTCACCAGATGTAGCTCCAACCCTGACTTAACAGACGATTCCTTAAGCTCTGGATTAGCTTAATTTTTTTATAGTAAGATAATGTTAAATTTACTTTCTTACATTCAAAGTTTCTAATAATGTATGTACTTATAATTCCTTTTTTTAAATAAACGTAGGTATTATTTTTTATTCTGAATAGGCTAATTATGTTTGACTACCTGGGACAAATATATTTTATGCGAAATTTTTATTTTTTTATTTATTTTACCCAAAAGATAAGCAAAAACTACAGTTCACCAACCGACCAGTAGAATACTGATTTCCAGTTTTTTGCGAAAAGGATTGTATTGTTTTTCAACATCATGCGATACCTATACTCTCTTAAATTATATGATTTAGGTACCTAAAATATTGTATTGTTTTAAAATAATCATGAGATTTTTTTCTTGTTTTAATCACGACCGAAACAGAGAATAACTTGTTTTTGTACACTAATTAATCTTCAAAATTGTTCAACCAAATTGTAATTATTTAGCATGACTTTTTAAAATTATTAGAAAATAAAGACAGACTATAGAAATCGGAGAAAATAAAAAATTTAAGGTCAATATTAACAAACACGAATTACAAATTTTTTTTATACCACTAATGCTGCTAACAGGCTTACGGCCCGCCTGATGATAAGCGGTTACTGTAGCCTATGGACGCTTGCAATACCAGAGATGTTACTCACGCGATTCCAACCCAGCAGAAATCTCTTCACACCCTTTTTGAAGAACTCCATGCTGTACTCCATTGGGAAAACCACGATGGAAGCTCCTTTGAGACCGTACAGTTCGAAACCATTTTGGTTCCAATGTGTGACGATGGACTCCCCATCGATGGCGAGAGTTGCGATGATAGAAGATAGCCGAAGGCATCAGTCAAACATTTCTTCAGAACACTGTCCATCGTGCAAGCGGTAAAATACACATAAGGAGGCTATCTCTCCTTATACTAAGGGGCTTTAAACTGCTTGTGAGCTCGGGATCCAATTATTCCTAACAATATAATAAGCGGTTTTGTTTTTTGTTTACTTCTTGACGCATCAAGGGAACAACAGGATATGAAATTTGGTAAGCGAGTGTATTATAACTCGGATTAACATATAGGATATTTACGGAAACATAAGATCTCTATATGGAAAGTAGGTGGAGCCAAGGGGTGAAAACTAGTCAAATTATAAATAACAAGTATGAAACTAACATTCAGAAATAACTTCACGCTACATAGGTAGGTATTAGTCTGCGTCAATAAGCGCTTCGCCTACAGAAATTGAAAGCTAATCCGTTTAACAGCGACATGGGTACAGTCACCCATATAAATAAGGTTTCATGAGTTTACTTAAAAAAACAATAAAGTATTTTTTGGGATTAATTTTGGCCTTTCTCTTAGATGGCTGATGATTTAGCTGCTAAATCATTAGCCTTGTCAGACCTCTGCTAAATTTTAGCACATTTAAATGCGACTTTAATTCGTTCGATTTTTACATCATTCACTCTAGCCTTAAACAGATTAAGGTTGTAATAATTAATATTACTATTATATATATACATGCACGTACAATAAATAAACATACACACAAAGGCATAGAGAGTTTTTTCTACATTGTTCATATTAATGGCTGCCATTACGAATATGTTGTTTAAACTACAGTATATTCAAGAATTTAGGGTCAGTTCACACCGCGAGGAGACGGGACGCGACACTTCAAGAGGCCAATTGTTTCACAAAGATGCTCGTACTCTAATTCTCTCAATGAAATTCACACCTTTTGTGTGTAATAAAGTTCTATTTGTATCGCATATCTTGAAAAGTGCGCGCCTCGTCGCATCGCGTCTCGTCACCGTGTAAACTAACCCTTATACGACATGCATAGCTTACGTCAATTTTAGTCGATGTGAATTTTAATGAAACACTTGTTTTTTTTTTACTTTAATAAAAATAAATAGTAATACAATTAACTTTTTCAACAACAAAAGCGTTTTGCACTCGACTGTACAATAGAAGTACCTACAAAATGTAGGTGAGACATTGACACTAATCGGTTAACCTATTTAGCTTTTAAGGTTTCCATTTCTTTAAGATGTTTATATTTGAAGTAATAACAAAATAACAACATATACTGGGAATATACAAAAATGTGACTTAAACCATCTAAGTCCGCCTGGCTATTTACCACTCTTAAGTTGACAATCCGTCGCCAAGCACCTATCGGTATATTCTAATAGCTGCACTTGAGAGCCAGCGTCGTGTGATTACTGATTATATCAGCCATGGTGAAATAGTGGCCAAACACAAGCCAAAGAAAATATCCTTTCTTTTTGGTGAGTTTTTCCCGAGTGTTCTAATGTTTTCTTTCTCAAATTTCATCATGAATGGCTGTGCCGTTATGACGTCAAGAGGTAACATAGAGTAGCAATAGGATAGCGTATTAGGATTGGTTAGAATTATCTATATATTAATATGTGAAGCAAAAACTTTCGATCCATTTTTAGCGTATGCGCGAGAAGGAGTATGAGAATTGGCATAGTTAAAGTTTATGGAGAAGAAGTGCAGAATGCTAATATATTCATGTAATAATGCATTATAAATACATTAAATTAATAAAAATAAACATAACACACACTACCATGCGTTTGACATACACAGACATAATATATGTACTCTGTCAATCTGAGACTGTCAAACTTATTTGAATATTATTTGTCTTTAGCCTTACATTATTGCCATTTTGCGCGTCCGGAGGATTATGAGATTTCGCATAACATTTATTTTATTACACTAAATTATAGGAATCATAGGCGCCCTCTAGTTTAATTAAAATGACAAGAGTATTATTTTATGTTACCGACTGTACCCAACCGGCAAGTGATCATTGATAGGCGTAACTGAACGCCTCGGACAAATTAAATGTTAGACTGATTTTCCAAATAAAATATATATTTTTTTGTTAATTTTAATATGCTAATCACATACAGCTCAGTTCATGCATTGAATGTTTTTATAAGTTACTATTAGAATATGTTTCACAGATACATACTACTCACTAAACCATAATCAATTAATTATTTAACATAATTTAAACCAAAATAAATCCAACTGCATACAAAATAAAACATAAACGTGCAACAGTAAATACCATATGACAGTAATAACTTTCTAAAGATGGACATACGTGGTCTCGTTAAAAGTGATATTAACGGTACGGCATCCAATATGTCATCATTTCTTGCATATCTCAGTATAAATAGAATAACGGTGAGCGTACTGCAACGGTTTGCACCACCAGCAATTTGCCTCATGCAGTGCATTTTGACCTGACTGACTGTACATAGTATATTGAAATACAGTAGAGCAACAAGGCTAAAATAAAAATATCCTTAGATTTTTTTCATACAAATATACTTAGCACATAATTGTGTGTAAAGTAATGTGCTTACATTGTTCTTTTGTTATGGTTCCTTCACCGAAAACTCATTGTAGGATTCGACCCGGGACCTTAGTCTCGGCATCTGTCACTACCACTGAGCTATCATAGCCTTAAAAACTAACCAAAAACTTCAAACTATCAACGACTAAAATCTTCCTATATATCGCGATGCTGTTAACTTGTATCCTTTTAGATCCGGGATAAAAACTGTCACTTGTACTGTACACATTACCTTTCTATTGAGAGAGGGTTAGGTTTAGAGGGTTAGCCTGATATTCTAGCCAAACATCTGCAGCATCTTGTTTTTTTATCTAGGTACAAAACCAAACATTATTAGACTACTGCCATTCAAACATACTGTAAACATTACGTGCGAAAGTTGCAAACATAAAATTTAGTCGTAAACTTGTTTTCTGTATTTTCTCATTTATCTGTCAATCTCAGTAAAATAAGATGTAGCTTACAAACATAGCGACGCTGTTGAATTGTCTCCTTTTAGATCCGGGATAAAAAGTGTCACTTGTACACTCTCCCTTTTGTCGTAAAAGACCTTTCTATTAAGAGAGGGTTAGGCTTAAAGGGTTAGCCTGAGATGACGATAATTGCGTCTTTGTGTACCGAGAATCCAAAGACATAAATCTAAATAGATAACGCAAGTCCCTCCACCCGTACACCAAGCGTGTAACTTTCTTTGTACCTACCATAATGCCAGAAGATGGTCTAGTTAGGCTGGCATTCGATTTTTAACGTGAAAATGAAACTATCCTATTTGTCGGCTAAACATATCCTCGCTTCACATCTCTGGTGGACATGCAGCCTTATGCGAGTTCTCTGTCCATGCGAAACTGTTTCAAAAGAAGACCATTGTGCCACATTTTGGCACAGATTTTGACACGTGAAGTACATACACTCGCGTCATCTATTTAGATGTATATCTGTGCGAAAATCCATCAAAATTCATCTTTGGTGATCATAAGAATATATTAATGGCGTTGTCATTTAAGTCTAACACAGTAGTGTACGGAACGAGTAGAAGAATCCCTATTTATTGTCTTTTTATGTCAACAGGTTGACGGTTACTAATCGCAGTTGGGTTGCCTAATAGATCTTTTTACCACCTTTTATAAGAACCTCATATTTATCTATTTTACTGTGTATAGGCAAAGGCATCTATGTGACCGCAATCTCACCATAGTAAGTGATGATGTGACCTAAGGTGGTAAGCACACAATGCCAAGAAGGAACTGCCTAAAGTGCAGCTTTCGGAACACACTGAAAGGTGTTTGGCGACAGATTTTCAACTTGGCGGTGGTAGTCAGCCAGATGAGTACTACCCTACCCTATCACCTTTTATGGTTTCCTCTCGATGTTTTCCTTCTCCAAAAGCTCAAGCTCATCGTAGAATTCGAACCCGGGATCTTCATCTCGCCTTCCAACGTCACTACCTGTTAACTGTTACGTCTTTACTTGTGTTATGCTATTCATCATCATCATCATCATCAGCCTATAATGTCCCACTGCTGAGCACAGGCCTCCTTTCACAAATGAAGGTGAAAGGGAATGGGCAATACTCCACCACGCGTGCCCACTGCGGATCGGTGGAGGTAGGCTAGTTGTCAACCTACTGTTGGAATTTTTCAAGCCGCCTAGGAGGCATCCAACTAGCTTAACGACTATCACAATTAAGTGATAACCGGGACCAACGGCTTTACGTGCCTTCCGAAGCACGGAAACGCTCGATTTGAAATACCACTAGGCGGTCACCCATCCAGGTACCGACCACGACAGGCGTAGCTTAACTTTGCCGATCGATTAAGAACGGCTAATCATGCTACACCACGAGCGTCTCGAGCGTTATGCTATTACTTATTTTTAACCCCGTATCTAACTGCTTTTAACACCTTTACCTGCTGCTGACTTCACAGCTTTGGGTCTTATAGCTAAAGTTTAACGTTTCTTTTCAATTGAACGAAAAAATCTTTTAAATAAATAGATGTACCCGTATAAAATTTAAACTGAAAACCAAACAATAGTTGGTAGTCGTATGACACCCGGTCCAACCTCTGGTCCCTCAACGGAAAGTTTCACCTGCGAAACTGTGAAAGTTATGCAAAATATGACCCTTCCACTAGAATTACCTGAACCACTGAAAAGTTTTACCACTGTAGTTAATATTTTAATGCGACACAGTTTTCTATGTGACCCATTTTGAACTTTTTAGTCGTTTGAGTGAAGAATATTTCATTTTGCTAAATAGTTAATTACCTTTTAATAAACATGTTTAGCGCAATCGTTGGTGTCCTGGGAGAAAATGGCGAAAAATAAATATTAGTTGAACAAAGCATCCAAACAGGAATGGAAAAAATATTATTCCCACTGTGAGTAGCTGGATGCATGTAGGCCACAGAATAATTTAGTATTATACTACGTTTTCCTAGATTAAAAAAACAAAAGCAGCGAAAGCATGTAAAATCCCATATTACAACAATTTCTCATATAACTAAAGGTGTCAGACGTTGAGCAGGTGTCTGCGGTTTGTGGTTCAAACCATGCAGAAGCATTTGCAAAATTACGTATTCATCAAAGCATTTTTGAACAATCTTAATCTTCACACCGTAAGAGCTAAATTTGCAAATACCAACTGTATTCTCTGTACAGAGAATGACACAAACTTTTCACGTAAATATTGCGTTCGATATGATCGTTATTGCTTGTAGTACAGAGTTGAAATTGATATTTTCATTGCAATCATCATTTAGTTAAAATACGACTATTCAAACTTTTGTCTGTCGGCTGTGGACAACCGTAAATGATTTCGTTTCGTAAAGTTAATTGAAATATCTACGTAAGCGTGTATATTCCGGTGATGTATTAATCTCGTAGTACCTACGGAAATAAATTCATTTAGGAATTTTATTAGATTTTTATTAACATAATGTTTGTCTTCTGGCTTCATGTTCTTATTCTTTAATTTTTTATTATCAAATAAATATCTAATCTTTTGCGAAGTATACATTCGTTACATCACATCTCTTTCTTACAAACTTTATTGAAAGAGGATAGAACATATTAATGCGGTCAAATTAGTCTTTGCCGTCTTCATTTGCGGGTATTTAGACGTAACCGCGATAAGTAGATGGCGACTAAATTTATATTGAAAACAAGCAGACTACTTTGACAGGACTACATTTCTTACATCCTTTTCTTATGTTCTTTGTCAGAAAGAGACATAGTGAGACTAAATTAATTTAGTTGTAAACAACAAAATCAGCACCATCATCTATGTATCTTTTGAATCTCTTTTACTATAATGGATTATTATTTTGATGTTTTATTACAATCTATATAATTTTACAATTTCTTGTATTATGTCTTGCAACTACTATTAATGATGTAAACGGTCATTGCACTACGGTTTATTCTATTCATAGTCGAGAATATAATTTCCGGATTTTCTAGATTCTGTAATAGGTTTTGCAAAGACATCATAATAATTGCACTTCACTTTATCTATTACATGTTGTGGTGCTTAATTGCACAAGTTTCTCTTCTTATAATTTTATAAATCACGCAAATCCATTCTGATCATTTCAATTAATATGAATCGTGGCCAGGAACTTAGGCATTTTTCGAAGCAATGTTGAATGTAACTAATTAACTGACTAAAGCATTACCTTGACTTAAACATTACCATTAGCAGTCCAGAATCGTCTACTAGCTAAGAGAAATGGCCATATAATAGGTACAATTCCCCAAAGAATCCATCCCATTTTGTAGAGTCATGTGTGGACACGATCCGGAGCCCAATCCTCTCATTCTTGACACCGATGTCGAATTAGACATTTGACGAGAATGGATACAAGTACCTATATCAAAAATGTTGTCATTTTATGGATGTTTTTCGCCCGATGTTTAATCGTTATCAAAATTACATCCATAACCAAACATTCTTGACACCGATGTCGAATTAGACATTTGACGAGAATGGATACAAATACCTATATCAAAAATGTTGTCATTTTATGGATGTTTTTCGCCCGATGTTTAATCGTTATCAAAATTACATCCGTAATCAAACATTCTTGACACCGATGTCGAATTAGACATTTGACGAGAATGGATACAAGTACCTATATCAAAAATGTTGTCATTTTATGGATGTTTTTCGCCCGATGGTTAATCGTTATCAAAATTACATCCGTAACCAAATACACCTGGAAATTATTTTCGTACTTAAAACGCAGAGACAAGAGAGTGCATGAAAGCAAATGATTTCAGTAAAACACTACATTTATTTACACTCCAACAACTATAATACATTAAGCGTGCACGAGGTAAAATATAGTACCATAGTTTAAATAACATTTGGCTACATGAGAAATCATTTTAGTTAGAAATAACTCTCTAAATTGTGAGAACAAAGCATTTTTGTTATCTTACAAACTCTGATAATTTCGTGTCTGAACTCTGAATTAGGTTTTTAATTCTCGCAAATATCGTACGTGACTATTCAGTTTATGCACGGATCATAAAAGTTACGAGTATCTCTAACATTTTATGGATAAGTTTTAACACGCCATGTCCTTTAGATTTACGGAGATATTAACCTTCTAAAATATAAGCCTTGACACGATTTCGCTTTTTGTTATTATATTACTAAGATATTTATGGTTTTGTAGCAACATCGAATTGGTTTTTGGTAGTAAAATTTGAAATGATAACCATATAAGAGCGATGTTACGCTCATATATCTATTAGTCACGTTACCTACACTGTTATGATTATTTTATCAAGGTTCGGTTATCTTAAACTTTAGTTAAAAATAAAAATTCAAGAAACTAATAAAAGATTTACCCCCACTATAAAATAAATATCTAGGACATTCTTCATCTGATCCCAAACTAAGCAGAGCTTGTACTATAGAAACCAGATAACTGATATACGACATAATACTACTTGTTTGTAAATACATCATCATCATATTCATGCACACAAATGCATATCCTGGGTAGGAATCGAACCCATGACGTGCGTGGGTGCGTGGTAGGTCGAATCATAACAAACCACGCCAACTGGCCCGTGATGGTAATTAAATCCACGGAATAGATAACTGTTCTGTGATTAAATCATTACTTTCCGAATACCTGCAAAAACTCTTAATTTTTAAGCAATTATTTAGGTCCATTTTACAAATCTTTTGCCTTTAAATATAATTGGATCGGTCTCATTTTGTATACAGGGACCACTACTTATGACTAGGGATCGGATAATCGGATGCATATTTACCTAAATTTGAGGTGTTGGTTATTAATTTTATTATAGAATGCACTTTTATATCGAAAATATCTACATTTTTTTTCACCCTGCATGCACATTATTTGCTTCAGGGGTTAAGTAAATATGCAACCGAATAGCTTGTAGTCTCGGAATCCGCCTTTTATTAAATTAAATAGTTTTTAAAAGTCGCTTCCATACGGTCCTCATCCGATTAGTTATGCATTCCAGGATTTCTTTTAAAACCGAGATTTGTATAAAACAAAATTAAGAAGCCACTTCAATAATTTAATAGCTAATAAATAACTTAAGGTAAATATGCATCCAATATCCGATCCCTACTTATGACACATAGTTTACATAACGACAGCTGGGTCCATCCCTGATATAAGGTCATAAACACCCAACAATCTATCCTTAAATCAGTCATAACACCTGCTGCTAGTTTCGATCCTCAATAAATAATCAGTTCATTATCGTTAACCAGCGACGGATTATATGGGATTCTTCAAAGCAACGTAAAACGAGTACTTTATTGTCTCCAGACGCCAACACATCGGCATTGGTAGCAAAGAACATTCAGCCTTCATACAATGTGCGTGGAGTCTGGATTTGTTGGTATGATCTACAGCTGGATTTCATTTTTATTGAATTGTTCATAATGTTATAACAAAATCTTTTTTTTTGTCTTGTTTGCGATCAGTTTGTAACTTTAAGGAAACTTTTTGAGTGTCAGTTGATTGGAGGAGTGAGCCCTCCAGTGAAGGCATCTCATATTTTGTCGCGCAAGCTAGAAAATGATTTTTCTCTTGAGGCGTCTAGCAAGATTTTCTTCTCGCCGGCACTTTCGGAAAAGGCTCAAATTGCATGATGTTCTTCCATAGTTTCAGTGCCGTCCATAGCAGCAGTGACCTCTTACCATCAGGAAGACAGACTGCCTACTTGTCATAATAATGACATTAAAAAAAGAACTGCCCTAAAATGAAAAACCTAACTAACATCCCTGTGATGTTCAAGATACACATATGTATCATGGCAAACAATATCGTGGCTATAACCAGTGCACATAATATCTCTTTTTACATAAACATTCTTGTCCATTACACGCAATGGTGCCCTCGGCTGGTCGTTTAATTCCGACAAATATATTTCCCTATAGATTTGCGCTGCAGCTAAAATGCTCTTAGTTTATTTTCTAGAACGCCAGACTGAATTTTAAATGAGGCGACATTGTTTTCTTTTTTTATTTTGTATTCATGTTTTTATTTCGGGTTCCGCTTTATTTCCTTGTTGGTAAAAGGTCTAATTTATGCAATGTTTTGCTGGCATCTATATTAACAGACGACGCTCGGAATTTCGTTCTAATTTTATATATATCTATGTTATTTTCATACACGTTTCCTTTTATTACCGCTAATTAAAAGTAAATTATATTTAATGGGACTAATTAAACTCTGATTTGGGAAGCAAGCATCAGTGATAGCGTATCCGTAGGTATCAAGATACTATCAGTCTAACAGCTTGGTAATAAGGTCACAAATACTACAATACCCATCCAGGAGTAGAATTCACCTCACCTCCTTCATCCCTCATTCATATGCAGAAAACTCATTCAAATTATAATTCACTCACTTGGCCAGAAAGGACAATGTCAAAAATCGCCCCAGAACCAACAAACATATGACTTACACCATAATTATTTACATATTTTATTATTCACGTGGCAAATATTCATATCAAACGGACAAGTGGGAATCAATTACGAATATTTTAAAAGTATCGTAACAACTACTCACTCCGACATCTTTACCGAAATACGGTTAGTGATGATCCTACTGACTACATCGAATCGATCGATTTAAATATAATCGGTAGAAGTGTAGTTAGTTATTTATTTTACTGTTATGGAATGTAAATTATGGTTTATTATGACTTCTATCACAACATATTTTTCGGATAATCAACTATAAAAATAATAAAAAAGTAGTATTCCCCATAATCAAATCGATTGATTCTATTTTAGAACAACTAAATCGGTTACACTCAAACCGATTACAGCACAATTCGGAATGCAACCTTAGTCGAGGAGCATCCCTAATTCTTTCTTATGTCATGTCATGTCATGTCAATTGTCTTACTCTCGATTTATTTGTTTATAATGTTGTTTTTCAATTCTATTGCTTTATTTTGTTATTATTTATTTTAGGTACTTACTCGGCTTATAATGAAAAACTAATTTACGATATGGAAAGTGTATGTGTATTGTATCAATTGTGGAACTGCTGATGGTTTCATGGTGTTGGAAAACGAGCAGATTCATCACAGTTGAAGGCAAAGAGCTGATCATGCAGCCATGCAATCCTCACCTTCATCTTCTTCAAGGGCTACTCCAGCAACAAGTAATATATTGTGATGTGCCAATTGTGGTATTCATTTAGTAAGAGAAAACTGTCATATCTGAAGCAATACTGCCGTTTATATAGAAATACAACAACATGTCCCAATACAAGTGGTAAGTGTTTACTTCTATTTTAAATTATTTGTCCTTAATATACAATCATAATATCTGACCACACTGATTCACTTTTTCATTGGTTTATCATATGCCATTGCTAATACTATCTTAAAGCTATGACAAATACTAAAATGTATATTTTTTTTCTTTACAGGTAACCGCAAATGACCATAGTGTGGTGATTGTCATACATTATTCCAAGACAGATCCCTCACAGCTACCACACAGGATTCAAAGGATACAGGAACTGTGGGTCATTAAAAATGTTTGTTTGGGATGTGGTTGTTCATCGCTGCGAACTTGAAGTCACCCAGTGTAGGAGGACACATTATAGATGTTGCCCCGGCACATTTTTTAGATAATATTGTAATTAGGTACCAATGTAGATGATGATCTAATAAATAATTTACTGCAAATCTTGTCATTTTTCAATTAACCTTATTAAAAATATATGTATACCTAAATGATAATGTGTAGATATACAAAGTACTTCACAAATCCTGAAGCTAGAAGTTACTACCTCCATTATTTTTGTCTCAATATCATTGTACAATGTACATATTATAAGAAAGTCCCCTCGCCACATCTGTCTGTCAGTCTAGAATCTCAAAAACTACCTACTGAACTGATTTTCATACAGGTTTCACCAATGGACTGAGTGATTCATGAGGAATGTTAAGGTCTAGGTATAATTCATTATGGTTTTAAATAAATTGGCTGAAATATGATGATGATTGTTGAAGATGCCGGAAAAAAAACATGCCATGCAGATAAAACTGCTATCCCACGCGCAGCCGGGGCAGGTTGCTAGTATAACTATAAGAACCTATATTAAAACCACACAGAGCATTGAAAATCAATAATATTATTGACTACCTAAATACATTCCTACATACTACCTACCTATATTAAATGTCTTTGTTGACTACTCAATTATAACCTCAAAATCTGTTACGTTTCTTGTAATTATGCGATTTTCCCGCTTGTCCGTTGCTTAATTTATGTATGAAGTGAATTTATAGGTGATTTATGATATTACAAGCATTTTTTCATTGCTGTTGGTTCTGGGGCGAATCATGTATGGACGCAGAACAATGTCCTTTTTGTTAACCGACCATTCAAGCTATCTCGCAGTAGGGATTAACACTTGAAATGCAAAATAGGCAACGTTGAAACACACGCACGATACGACTGAATTAATTTCGTATAATTGTATGAGCTTTGCAGTACCACCCGCTTGATATTAAGCCATACAAAATTGTTATTGTATTCTTATCTCGCTTGTACTGCTTGTTGCAGGAATTTTGAGTCTGGTTTAGTTGTGCTAACATCGTTAATGCAATGTAGAAGTAGTTCACTTCTACAGATAGGTGATCTACAGTGATTAAATAAATAAATATATCCTGGATCATCTGCCAGCAAATCAACCTTCAGACATACAGAAATAATCGAGCAAATATCCTGAGACATTTCTTTTATATTCAGATATAGATATATGGAAAAACTAACATGTTCGTACATCCGCGAATATTGTTGGTAGATCTAAACTGTAGTTTATGGTTCTCGATTAGATGAGTTGCCGACACCGGTATTTGTCCTGGGGGCCAAGTCTGCTAAAATGCTAAAATGTCATACTGGCACGATACTATTCCATTATCACTGAGCCGATGTGCGCAGTCTACTAATTATAGTCTCTTATGGAACGAAAAGAATTTTAGTACTTACAAAAACTTTTATTTTGATTGAAGTTTCAGTGGAAAATCATCGGAAAGCTATTATGGTGCCATTATGACGCTATTGTGTTAGTAGACTACCAAAACTGTAAAATGTGTCAATTTTGACACCACTGATAGTTCATTGGAACACAATTGTAATAGCAGACTTGGGCCCCTGTTCTAATGATGACTTTGTATTTTGGACAGATTTATACATTATCTTAGAGTAAAAGACGAAAATAAACTGACACAAGTCATTTGAAACTTCGATTGTTATCAACTTTGTTTTAAATCATAATGAAAATAAAAAAATACAAATATCTAGACAGACTTATATCATACTTCATTAGTTCGTAGTCACGGCTGTTTTATCTAAATTAAAAATCTAAATTTTAATTAAGTTGTTGAGAGCAGAGATTAATCTTCGCGACTGCGTTTTGTGGCTCTGAAATCATAATATCAAAACGACCTTATTCTGTAAAAGGTTGATGATTTTTTTCATAATCATCAGCTCTACCTTGTCTTAATAAAATCTCTAACTCTACCTAAATAGAATAGAAAGAATAGAAATTTATTTATTTGTGGCAAAATAAAAAAGCTTATAATAATATACAGGTCGTTGTTTTGGTCAGCGACAAGCGACTCAGGGTCGATAATACAAATGATACTGGTGCTAAAAAAAATATAAAAAAAATACTTATTTTTTTTTTTATGATAAAAATAAAAAAATAAAATTTTGAAAATCATGTAATATGCTAAAGTGTAGACATAATACTCAACGGGAGTACGAGGGAGTAAAGGGGTGGGGCGATGGCGGCTTGTGCCTAGCTCTAGTGTGTGCACGTGCCTAGTAACCATACTTTGCAGTAATTTTATTTCAAATTGAATAAGGTATTTCTCAACATATTTACAGTATTTAATGGAATTAAGTCCATTTTTGGGGAATATATATTTTGTACTACCGCTCCTGGGTCGCTTGTCGCCGACCAAAACAACACCCTGTATATATAAAAAAGAGATTCTAAAAATAGTTAATTAAAATAGTATATAAAATAATAATTTAAACATTAAAACTGCCACAAAACGATCCCAACTCAGCATAATGCTGGTTACTAATAAACCAGCGCTGGTCTTCCGTTGGGACCGGCAGGTGACGTCACTATCAAAGTGTATATTGTGATTATAAACAATACGATTCGATCTAGTAACAATAAACATAAAACGGCAACTTAACATAAAACAAGAGCGTGCGGAACACGGAAGTGAGGTCAAAAACGCAAATACAAATTTAAAATAAGATACTTGCGGCATTCGCTTTTAATTTTGTTTAACACACTTTATTTAACAAAAAATATTTATTTTTTTAAACTTCAACTTTTTATCACCACGGATTAAAATACCCTTTTTAACTCATTAAACAGTATTTCAGTGATAACTCTGAGATAATCGTACCTAAACAAAAAATTACTGAGTAAAAGTTCATGTTTTTACCATTTAACTACGTTTGCCTCTTAACGAGCATAATAAGACATAAACATAAATGGTAGCTCGGCCAAATACATGTTACTTCAAAGTAATAAAATTAATGATACCCCTAATGTACAAAAAAAAGTATTTTTTTAAAATTTGGAACTTGGGTAGCCTAAACCATAGAGTAAATAATATATGGTTTAAGACATTTATTTCTCAAAACAGAATATATAATTCACTTACATGAGAAACACAGGGTAACATATAAATTGTTTCATGGATCGAATGGAACGGCGAAAGTTACATAATTGTTACTTAGGTAATAAGAGTACATTTTTTTTTACAGTGTACCTACACTATTATAAGCAGCAATATTTTATTTTATTTTATCACCTAGCGAGCAAAAGTATGAGACAATGCACGGTATACAATATACAATATACTACGTACAACCTAAAGCCTACTTTGTAAGCACCCTCGTTTTAATAAAGCAAAATATACATCTCACTCTTTCGTCCTCGGAACATCACGGGTTAGAAAGAGACGTCTGAATATTTTTTTATGAAGATCCGACTTTATGTTACTTTTTTCTATAATTGCTAATTAATATAAGATTTCCTTAAAGTAAAATAGCGAATTCACAACGGGTCATTAATTAAAAGAACGAACCTTACGAAAACGATTGACTCAATGAGACGTATTTCTTGAACAAAAAGCTAGTACTCCACTTGCAAGTTTTTAAGTACTTTCTTTAAATCTAGAACTAAATTATCGGGGTCTTACACCAATCGTTGCACGAATAAGCCAGTTCGCTAAAAACATACGAAATCGCTAGAATAAGGCACCCGCCTCGAAGACATTGGGCGGCACTTCTGAAACTTTTCCCGTAAATCGTGAGGCAAGCATTTAATAAAAAAAACGGCCAAGCGTAAATCGTAGTTCACAAAATTTATTCAGGCTTGATTTATTCTGATTTTGATACAAAATTTCTCTAACCAAGATGTTTTTCATTTAAAGCGGCCGTCTGTGGCCGGCGCAACTTCAACGCAAGCATAGTCTAAAAGCTTGTTGTTTCATCCAACGTAATGTTTGACTGCGAAAAAAGAGAGACAGCATCAGAGCCGTCGGTTATCAGTCGGCAAATTCCGCTGATCACTCGCGGCCGCTTCGCTAGGTCGTCATTCATGATTTCGCATATTATAAAACTTGTTCCAGGCGTATACTTCTTGTGAAAAAATCTTACAAGTTTGTGAAAAAAGTTAGTTATTTAGAATCTCCAATACATTTGCAAGCCAGGAATCTAAATGTTTTCTTTACTTTTAAAATTTATAGGTACATTAGATATGTCCAAAGTTCAGGTCAAATTTGAGCAAACACGCTGTTTTTCGGAGGCTTTTACTGAATTTGTTTCACACTTTTTTTTAATTTCGCCTAGATACACGGCTAGATATAGTGTACAAGATACTGATTTGTTCAAAACATCTAACGAAAAATGTTTAACAACGCCATAATAAGTACAGAGGTTTTGTATGAAAAGTATAGCGAATTGAGTGCTCTTAAACGAGTATTTTTACGGTAAAGACTTTTTAAACAGTATTCTAAACAGTATTTCTATAGTAAGAATTAAACAACTATTGCATCCTATCCTAGAGGATACATAATTTTGTTCTCATTGTAATCGATTGTAAAATTAGCCGTCATAAACATCATTGATATAAATACCTTCTATCAAATATAACATACTAAACATTCTGATTCTCACACAGAACCCTAATAGCTTGTAACATTCATGTCGAAGTATCCTAAGTCGAAAACTTTTGTATGATCAGTTGCTTTCATAAGTCGGTCAGAGGACATCAGAGTAACTACCTATAGAAGATCCTGGATCTTTTCCATTAAAAGTACACCATTTTGCGGGAAGTCATAATTTTGAACTTCATCATCATCAGCCCATAATGTCCCACTGCTGGGTAAAGGCAGGACGCCTTTACACAAATGAAGGTGAAAGGGAATGGGCAATACTCCACCACCACGCGTGCCCACTGCGGATGGTGGAGGCAGGCTAGTGGTCAACCTACTGTTGAAATTTTTCAAGCCACCTTGGAGGCATCCAACTAGCTTATCGACTATCACAAAAGTGATAACCGGGACCAACAGCCTTACCATCTGAAGCATGGAAACGCTCGATTTGAAATACCACTAGGTGGTCACCCATCCAGGTACCGACCACGACGGTGGTAGCTTAACTTTGCCGATCGATTAAGAACGGCTAATCATGCTACACTATGAGCGCTTCGAACTGAACTTCTTACCACAGGCCTAATATAAACGATGTTCAACTTTTACGTATGGGAACGCATGCAAAGGCTCAAAGAATGCTCGGCAGATGAAGTTCCTGTCCTACGTCAAAGACGTTAAAGTTTCTCGTTGTAACAACAGCCCCCCCTAGACAAGATGGTTGTCGACAATCGTTATCGTCATTAAACGATCAACCTTTGTTTGGGATTGACATAAGAGATTGTTAAAAATCATGTGATATTTCGATTTGAAATGTCAATCCCAAATCAAAGGTTGATCGTTTACTAATGATGACAAATTTTCGATAACCATCTTGTCTACTGGCCCGGCACTTGTAAGCTTTGTGAAAATTAAATGAAAGGTTATTATGTAACTGTATCTAAGCAATATCAAAACCCTTTTTATATACCCACATTATCATTTCTTCGCAGTCGCTTAAAAAGTCAAATTCACTTTAATATTATAATGAGTAAACAGCGAAACGCCTTGGCTTTATCAGCCAAAGGGAATTAACTCCATTCTGCTAGTTCGGTCGGTCCAAAAAGAAAGAAAACCTTTCTTTGTTTTTTCTCTCAGCACGGTTGCCAGTGGGCGGTGAAATTTTAATTATAAAAGATATTTTGCTTATTTTTCTTTTTGCTCTGTCCCTAGATTCTAGGATTCCATCGGAATATTTTTAATCTTAAATATGTTTAAATAAAGATGGGTTTTGCACGACCAGTTTCTATTGGACTATATATAGTTTTATCTGCTTTATTGTACA
This sequence comes from Polyploca ridens, assembly GCA_951394255.1. NCBI lineage: Eukaryota > Metazoa > Arthropoda > Insecta > Lepidoptera > Drepanidae > Polyploca > Polyploca ridens. The sequence goes on along the minus strand of OX596255.1, from coordinate 12,598,987 downwards.
GTCAACATCAATAAGTTATTACTTTGTATCTAAGTTAATTCATATTTAGAGATTAGGTAATGTTTATATCACAAATAAAATATACACTAATTTGAATATTACGAGCAATGGTTCATGAAAAACAACGTGTAATACCAAAATTATCATATTAGTTACAGATTATTTCAGTAGAAGATTGTGCAACAAGTAAAAGATGCATGGTGATATTCTTCAATCATGTTCCGTATGTGGAAATTCTTATAAGAAAAAAGTTTAAGGACCTAGCTTGCAGCCAGTAAGCTAGTTATCTTGATTGACGGAATCAGTTGATACAGTCAGTAGCTCGAAAACTGAGTACCAAAGGCAAGGCATTTTGTTTTTCCATTTAGGGTTTAAGTTACCTCCGTACCGGGTCGTAATTCAGCCTTTAACTGACGACTAAGAAAGACTCAAGTAGACAATTTGATGTCACTCGGTACTACAGATGCAAGCGGCTCCAAAATAGATTTTTACTCAATAAATTCACAAGGGAACCATGTTATTACAGATATGTATATGTCTTAATACAAAGGCAAAGAAAACCAAAGATATTTATATAACGTTATGATTTAAAATATCTATGAAGACTTACTGAAGCGAGTTATAAACATACTTACCTGTAAAGCCTTCACTACTATGGTTTCTAAGTGCATGAGGTTGAAGAGATTCCTCATAATTGCATTATAACTAACTTTGCTGTTTACCTACATAATATGCAAATAGGTATATGTGTTCTAGACGAGGTCTTACCGTTGTCGTTTATATACCTGTCATTTGTATAGTATTCACAAAAATAGCTTTCATTGAGAATCGAGTATGACTACCTAACACAAAAAATACTGTGAACAGAAAAACTATCACATAATAATATATAAGGAAAGATAATCTTTAAGGAAGTTGGAGGCCTCCTAGGCGGCTTAATTACTCCAACAGTAGGTTGACCGCTAGCTTACCTCCACGGCTCCGCAGTGGGCTCGCGGGGTGGAGTATCTCCCAATTCCCTTTCTCCTTCATTTGTGAAACGAGGCCTGTGCTCAGCAGTGAGACATTATGATGATTATGATACTTGTAAATATAGGTATATTTAAAAGGATAACCCAGCATAGAACAAACGTAATTTCCTGGACGGGAATCGAACACACAACCTGCGCCGTGGCAGTTGGTTTTAGCTCTCCGGCAACATGCCCCTCAATTAATTAATGATTAATTTTATCTTCATCGCGTATTTTTTTAAATCACTTATTTTTTTTTGCACAAAATTGGCGCAAAGATATACTATGCTTTGCATTAACATATAAAAACATTTTATAGCATTAGATCACTCAGGCAGGTGAAGCTTCAGGAAGGTAGCTAGTATGTGTTTTAATTTGAGAGCTGAACAACATAAACTAAACCACCATGAAAGATACGCACATAGCTTTTTGAATATTTTCTCAAGAATGTTGGAACTTTGGGATGAAGCAAGCTGAAAAGATAGTATTTTGGACTACATTTAAGATCAGTTGTGTATATAGTCGTGAAAGCGTTATAAACAAATAAATCAACGGTCGCATTTATTAAAAAAAACAAATTGTTGTAGATTTACATTAATGATTCGTCATTAGTAACGTTTTAAGTACGTTCATGTAACTTTTTCAACAGCACTGAACGTTGTCACAGTTCATATTCTTTTACTCGAACAGTAGTGTTACTGGAGATGTATATCTCTATTGTATTGTAAATCTTGATACACTTTACGCTTACAAGCAAAGAGTTCAAGCAATAGTCTAGCTAGACCTACTAACAGGGGGGTTAATTTCACGTAACTTCAAACATATATCAGATTATGAAGTTGATAAGTTTGTTAAACTGCTACGAAACGGTAGTGTTAACATTAACGACTCATTTCACAACCAAAATGAAAATCTGAAACATAATTATGAAGCGCTCTTAGCCCCCTAGAACATACCTATACAGGGTGTTGTTTTGGTCGGCGACAAGCGACCCAGCGGTAGTACAAAATATATATTCCCAAAAATGGACTTAATTCCATTAAATACTGTAAATATGTTGAGAAATACCTTATTCAATTTGAAATAAAATTACCGCAAAGTATGGTTACTAGGCACGTGCATAGACTAGAGCTAGGCGCAAGCCGCCATCGCCCCACCCCTTTACTCCCGTTGAGTATTATGTCTACACTTTAGCTTATTACATGATTTTCAAAATTTTAATTATTTTTTTTATATTTTTTTTAGCACCAGTATCATTTGTATTATCGACCCTGAGTCGCTCGTCGCTGACCAAAACAACGACCTGTATAAATAATTATCTAAAATATAAATATTTCAAAAATAATTTAGCTTTTTTGCGCTTAACACAAGTGCCACAACGTAACTTATCATAGTGAGATTAACAAACACATGGCTATCCATTGGTAAAAAACGCGCTTCACACCTGACGTGCTGAATTTACATACATGTACGTACTGTGTCCAAACTTAATGATAGCAAAAGATAGCAGCTGTTGTAAATTATTCAATTAATGTACCGTTACATTTATACATAAACTCTTATTAATACTAATACTATGCACGAACTTCTTACAGAACTTAGTATTATCATAAATTAATATTAATCATGAATATTTCATTACTATGTTATCTTGCGATATTCATCATTATTTAAGACTTCTTAACAGTCCTCAATTTGGTTGTCTGCCTATCATTTGTTTTTCCGGACTTATCTCCAAAACGGCTGAACCGAAAACGACTTTTAAGAAAGTGATTTAGGCTTTATCTCGGAAATATTCGGGGACCCTGCGTAAAAAATAGAAATGAGCTTGGCCTCTCATTTTAATTATTTAGTAATGACCTGACCTATTAGTTCCAGGTATAGGACATACCTTTACCTTTTACGTTACCTTTAAATAACCGACTTCAAAAAAAGGATGTTCTTTGTTCTACGCGAATGTTTTTTTAAACTATGACTGTACTCCAAAATCGTTGTTATAATCTAACTATTCGGCTATAGGAAATAACATAATATACCCGATAATCATATCCCTCCGTCTTAGGTAGAAAGCATATCTATTATTAATCAATTCTTATTGATGTCTATTATTATATTATTATGGATTTGCGTTAGGAAACTCGTACACTAAAACGAAAGATCTTGTATGTACAAGATAAACAGATCAAACCGCGACAAAAAAGAGTGTTATGGTTTTAAGAATAAGAACTAGTGTTGTGTGACATACTTTTATTTTTACATATAGATATAAGATGTTATAAAAACTGATTTTGGAATTTAATGATAATATTGTGATAAATTGTAGTTGAGAATATTCCAATGAAAAAATACGTATTTACCTGTGAATCCGTGAAACGTATTTGTGAGTTATTACTTTCTGTGCACGTCAAATATGCTCAAGGAACAAGTCACAATTCACAAAGTATATAACATATTTTTTAGTTTTATTTGCACTATAGAAATTATTTTAATTAAAATTTTAAATCACATCAAAGTACTCGGGATGCTATGGATTCTTACTAGATATTTTTTTGCCTCACGTCAAAATTGTGTACGCGTCTCTTTATCTCTCGTAAAGTGTTCATAAGGATTATTATATCTTTTTGACGGGCCAGTTGGCGCAGTTGGTTAAGGTTCACTTTTCGCGCCGCAGGTCGTGGTTTCGATTCCCACACAGGACATACATTTGTGTGCATGAACATGTCTGTATGTCCTGAGTCTGGGTGTAATTATGTATATTAAGTATGTATTCACAAACAAAAAGTAGTATATGTGTTATATCAGTTGTCTGGTTTCCATAGTAAAAGCTCTGCTTAGTTTGGGATCAGATGACCGTGCGTGAGGAATGTCTCAGGATATTTTCCAGGCTTAGATTAGCTTTGTGTAGCGAAAATACCATATGTCTATGCTAAAAACTAACTACAATTATCTAACTCTCAAAGATATAACAACTCATAAGAATTGGAAGTCTGTGATTCTAGTTGATAAAATATAGTAGCGATGAAAGTTTGAGTAGTCTCCCTCAGTGTGAGAGCTGCCTAAGATTCATCTTTATGAGCAATGATAAGGCTAAAGGTGAAATACGTTTACACAGAAAATGCCTTTTCACTTTCAATCACTTTCGAATCGGCAATATTTTGCGGTACCAACTGTCGTCATAATGTTAAATACTGATAAACATTAATATTAAAGCATAATTTAAAAAGAATACAGGTAAATACTACATGACGTAGGTACTGACATATAATTTTATTTTTTCATTTTACTCATAAGCAAATAGCCACAGAACCCGCTTGATGGTAAGCGATTACAGTACCCTATAGACGCAACGGACCCAACTTACCGATTTCAGGTTCCATGTTTATTAGGAGTGATTTAATGCCCTCTGATATCCTGAAATTGTCCCCTTATACTACTTAAAACTGTATGGAGACATGTAGAGCTCCTCCTGTTTGACTCTTTGAATTTTCATCTGTTTTTCAATAGGATGCCAGTTCAAAGTGATCACTCTTTATTTATTAATATAAAACCTAAATGAGCCAATCTATTTATTACGTTTTGTTGGCGAAACTACAAGCCGATTTACAGAACTTAAGAAGAAAATTTACAGAACTTAGGAGACTGATAAAAGATTATTTTTATATCTAAAACGCTAGTAAAATGACATTTACATACAATAAAAAGGATAACAAATCTATTTAAATAATAGGTTTCATTAAAAAGAAGTAAAAACTAAACATAAGGCGGTAAGTGCTCACTGCTCAGCAGCGCGATCGAAATTACATTTTAATTATAACAAAAAATACAACAATCCGTTCGTCCGTCATTGAATTGCTAATATTAGTTTCACTGTTTACTAATCGTAGGTACCTTTATATAGCTAATAAAATACAGGTAACCCATAGTAACAGGGATATAATGTGATTTATTACTAAACCATAAAGTCAATTTAACAACGTTGAGATTAAAATGGTATATAATATACCTCGTTAAATTCTCATTAACGTAAGGAGAAAACATGAAAGTAGATTCGAAATCAATCGATTGAATATAGTGAAGTAACTAGTCATCACAATGATACAGCTAGTCATGGGTCACAGTATATTAATACAATACAGTAGCTCATACAAACGTGTGTCTTTAAATTAGTAGAAATAATGCTCATACCCTGGCCTGAAGTCCTAACTTCAAGACCAATAATATAATATACAGGTTGTTGTTTTAGTCAGCGACGAGCGACTCAGGGTCGATAATACAAATGATACTGGTGCAAAAAAATATATAAAAAAAATAAAAATAAAAATTGAAAATCATGTAATAAGCTAAAGTGTAGACATAATACTCAACGGGAGTGCGAGGGAGTAAAGGGGTGGGGCGATGGCGGCTTATGCCTAGCTCTAGTCTGTGCACGTGCTTAGTAACCATACTTTGCGGTAATTTTATTTCAAATTGAATAAGGTATTTCTCAACATATTTACAGTATTTAATGGAATTAAGTCCATTTTTGGAGAATATATATTTTGTACTACCGCTCCTGGGTCGCTTGTCGCCGACCAAAACAACACCCTGTATAATGATTACTAGTATCCGATTAATGTATGCAGAACTTGATTAAAGGCATTTAAATACAGTTAAAATAATACAATGTACAATTTTCTCTACGTGTGCTATGTTGTTTTCTGTTTTTCTTTAGTTGTCTTGTGTTTAAAGTAGGTAGGTGCTTATAAGCATTAAACAGTAGGTACAATGAAGAACCCTACATAGTTTTTACTACAAACTTTATAAATTTACATCAATAAAACGTCAAAAGCTCCAAGATATGTACCACAAACCAGCCATTTCACGAAGTATAACTACTGCGCCAACTCTATCTTATACTGTGCCATGATTGTTCAAAAATCTCCAACCTAACACCGGCTATTTTATTCAATTAAAGTTTTTACTTGTCTACGTCGAAACGTGTTTAAATTGAAGTGAAATTACGTCAATGTTTTCAAAGATATTCAAGTAAACAATGACTTGACTTGCTTTGTAAATACTTGAGCTGGTAAAGTAAATAGTTTCGGAATGTTTACGTTATCTCGATGTTCTAAACGGAACATTGCGAATTATCGATTAACACTATTTGATCGTATTAAGTAATCGATTATTTAATTAATTTTCAGTTTTCAATATGAATCTCAAGTTATTTGAATCGGATATCATTTAAATCTAGTCAAAGACAATGTAGGCCTTAGAATGGCACTTATGAAGGTCTAATTACTGAAGCTACCACCGGTTCGCAAATCGGCTATCAACTGAAGAATCCGGCAAGCAACTAAGCAAGTTTACATTTTCTAAATATTTTTTGGACAATACTGACTATACAGTCAGTATTTTGGCAAGGCATATTACGATACATTTTCAATACTAATCTTTGAGTAACCGCACCCGCAGCAGATCTCACTAATATTATAAATGCGAAAGTTTGGATGTTTGTGAGTTTTGATGTTTGTACTTCAATCACGCTTCAATGTCTAGACGGATTTGGATGAAATTTGGCACGCTGATAGAATATGTTCTGGATTAATACATAGGGTATTTTTATCCCGGGAAAGCAATTTATGCCTCAGGTACGTACGCGGGTGAAACCGAGGACGCATCTAGTAATATACAGGGTGTTGTTTTGGTCGGCGACAAGCGACCCAGGAGCGGTAGTACAAAATATATATTCCCCAAAAATGGACTTAATTCCATTAAATACTGTAAATATGTTGAGAAATACCTTATTCAATTTGAAATAAAATTACCGCAAAGTATGGTTACTAGGCACGTGCACAGACTAGAGCTAGGCACAAGCCGCCATCGCCCCACCCCTTTATTCCCTCGTACTCCCGTTGAGTATTATGTCTACACTTTAGCTTAATGATTTTCAAAAAAAATATTTTTTTATTTTTATTATTAAAAAAAATAAAGTATTTTTTTTATATTTTTTTTAGCACCAGTATCAGTTGTATTATCGACCCTGAGTCGCTCGTCGCTGACCAAAACAACGACCTGTATAATTTCTGTTACTTCGCCAACCTGTACTGTAATTTATATTATAGCTCGGCATATTAATATATATTATAGTTACATCTGTGATGGTCTTCAAGAGCGCAGCACAGCCGGCGAAAGAGCGGGGCGTGGGAGCGGAGGCGGGTCATATGGTGACAGGTCAATAAACTTCTCGGAAATTAATGACTGCCACAGCTGAGTACGCGCGGCCAAGTGCGCTCTGTTTATTATTTAATATTAAAAATTAATTTCAATTACAATACGAATTATGATCAACGATAATGTATTCTATTGACACTAACCACTGTCCTGGTAAATTCTCGCCAGCTAATTAAACCACAAGTTGTCTACTCTCCATAAAAGTTGAATAAAACCGTGGCGACAGTAACCCAACATAAACAAACCAACAACATTCTCCCAAGTTTTTATGCAAAGTATGTCAAACACAGCGATTGTATAACACTAAACGCTCCACTTATTATTCCCATACCAATTTTGCACAATTACAAGCGGAATACATAGTAAATTACTATTGTTTCTCTATAATAATTCACGAGATGTTACTTGACAATCGAGTTTTGCATACATTGCGTGCGAATCTGTAACGTGTTCACATTGTTCCGTTTCAAACGATTAGTAACAATTATTGTCTAATTGCCACCCGACGAGAAAAGTCGTTAAAACAATGCATTTTTTTTTACTCTCCATTACATGATAGCAGTTAGATTGAACAGCCCCTACTATTGACAAGGTAAATTAACATAAACAATACCCAGTAGAAACCTACAAAAAATAAATAACCAAGAATAGTTAGTTATTTACATAAAACATGGAAACCTGAATAGAAGAACAATGTTTTTGGTGTGATTTCAATGTTTTTTAGAAAGTGTTAGTAAGATTCACGGGACTGTCGTTATTTTTTTTATTTTTTTTTGTAGGTGCTTAAAATCGAACAATAATAAGACAATAAGCACTTTACTTCTTTAATATTTAATTACTAGTTATTGGTGCCGATTCTGTTATAAATCGCACTAAACTAATTTTAGATACATCTCATCTCTTTCTTACGAACATTATTGAAAAAGGATAGAACATATTTTAAGTTGTATAATTAATCTTTGCCGTCTTATTTTGCGTGTATTTAGGCGTAACTGCGATAGATGGCGACTAAATTTATATTGAAAACAAGCATTGGACTAATTTGACAGGACTAAATTTCATACATCTTTTCTTATGTTCTTTGTTAGAAAGAGACATAGTGAGATTAAAATTGTTTAGTTGTGAACAACAGAATCAGGGCCATATTGTCTATCATATCAGTTAATGATTGACATAAAAAAGAAAAATAAAATATCATTAAAATTTATAGATTTCTAAACAAGTTCATTTTCGGCTCAGTCATCTTATAATTAAAACTAAAATTTTGATAGTCATTCCGATGTCACTTTTGAGACATTACGTTTGTCATTAGTGTATTTTATTGGTTTATTTAAAGTCACGTGAAAGTAAAAAAAATACAACTTTTCATACATTTTTGCCGAGGAGACATGTACCTTTTGTATGAAAACCTGTTTTTTTTGCGATTTCGTATTTTATCCGATCGTAAAAGTTGATCGTATTTATAAGTACTTCACGTGGTTTCATATGGTGGTTTCATTTATTGTCGTAATATCGTATCCACCCGTTAATAGTTTAATAAGCTTCTTTTTTATCCAACTTTTTTTACGATTTGTTATTTTTATAGACCTGTTTACATTAAAAATAAGGAAAATCGAACTCGTTACAGTAACTAAATGATGCAATAGGCAAACGTCCTTATTTTGCCTATTCTAACAGTACTTCAATTCAGATTAGGATGTTTGACCTCCATTTTCATCGTAGGCGAGAACTCTTTAAAAAGGTGACTAATACTAATTGTGTGGTTGCCCCTGTCTAGCATTTATTCAATAGATAAAACGTATCTGTAACTAAGCATTTGTTTTCTGAAGCTAGATTTAACACTCACACGGACAGTACGTTGAGAGACGTAAATTATGACCCGCGTGATATGACATTACGGCTGTGGCTGGTGATTTTAACGACATCAAAAATGGAACTCCATCCACGGCCAACTATTTCTCATGGCATTTATAGGAAGCACGTGTCTCGCAGTTTTAGGCTTTAACACTAACTACAGCCACAGCAAACACTCCTGCTCTTGCACACAAAACATGTTGTGACACTACGTCTATGACCGGACCTCTCTAACACACACTTTCAAAACGAGCAGAGCCGGCGTAATATGACTATCTGTCCCCAGACGTGATGCCTCTATTTTTATAGGATATTTCTGTGCCATATCACGCATTTTTGAAAACAGTCTTATGTCCGTGAGAGTTACATGTTTTTTTTTATCAGAGGTCATGTATTTTCCTTCTTTCCGACAATGGAGGTTTTAAGTTTAATAATATGGAACAATGAGATGAATGCCGACTGCTCGGTACGTGGTCTGATTGGACTCGATATAGGTTTCCTGGTAATAATGAGATGTTAAGTGGCATTTTTTTATACCACTAATGTAGCAAACAAGCATTTTTTCCCGCCTGATAGAAAGCGATTACCGTAGCCTATGGACACTTGCAACAACAGGCAGATGACCCTGCAGAAATCTCTTCACACCTTTTTTGGAGAACCCCGTGCTGGACCATTTGGAAAACCACGACGGGGAGCTCATTCCACAGTCTGAGCTTCCGCGAAAGAAGCTCCTTTGAGACCGCACAGTTCGAAACCATTCTGATTCCAATGTGTGAGGATGGACTCCCCGTCGAGAGCGAGTAGCCGAGGGCATCAGGTCAAACAATCCTACAAAACACTGCATTGGTTTACAATCTTATTTTACTTCGTCATTTTGACTCTAGGATGTTTCAAAAACCAACTCGCCGATGAAAACAGCGACGAATTTTAGTAACATATTTTATAAATTAGGAAAAAAACGTGAGTTATTTATGTGAACTCTATTCGTGAAACCAAAGTAAGGGAAGTGTTCTCACTGACATATTACTGTGTAAAGATGATTAGTGGGTGAATTGAGCCGCGTAATACGGTAATTAACATTCGCAGCGAGAGGTTTCAGTCAAAAGTGAAGAAATCCTGACATATTTACTTAAAAACATAAATGCTATTGTGAATTGCGTGTTTCCCAATAGCTGTTCGATTGAATGGAGCGAGTTGAATGAAATGTATGCAATAAGTGATTCGAGTAATCAACGATTTGATTTGGTCTCATGTTCACTTTTAATTATTCTGCCGTGAGTTTTAATCTGTTCATATTATCTGAAGGACTTTATATATAAGTTGTTGACAAACTCACCGTGAGTTAAGTAACTATTACCAAAATATTAAGGGTGGATCAATAAACCCAATTGTAATAGCAGAATTGGTCCTCAGATAATAAAAACAAATACCTAGCGATTGTTTTGTAAACTTTTACAAGCAGTGAAAGTACTAATAGTTGTTATTTATTATGAAAACAATCAAAATCAATACTGTATACTATTTCTTAACGTTAAAGTTATGTAGCCGCTTAGAATCAAATGATTGGATGACTTCAGAGATGCAACACACGGAAAAAAGCTGGAAGTTGTGTTGTGTATGATATTATGAATTACTATTTATACTTTTCTGGTACCCTGCCGGCCTAAGAATCAGATGAACTTGTTCAGAATACTCTGAATGAGACTAGCGGAGGTCTGGAAAGAGTGATGTAAGCAGAGGACGTTTATACTCAGCATTGTGTGATATGGACTGATTTAAAAAATATATAGCTACTAATGTCAAAAGTTTTATCATTTATGGCGTATTTTTATGACTTTCGGATTTCAACCACTTCAGCGCTGCAGCCTCAACGTAAGAACAAAATATGCCTGTACCAGTAGCTGAGGCTGATAACCGGAGACGACCAATAAGGATCACGAAGCTGTAGAAGTGCTTACAGCTGGCTCTCCCTCCGCTCCTCCAGCTTTATAACAGATTTGGGGAAGCTGGTTTGATTCTGTAACTATATTTGAACCAAAACTATATTTTTTTCGGGGTGAGCAGTTGGGATTTGAAAAACCACCCATTGCTCATTAATACCAAATTCGTACGAATCGTTTCTAAAGTCAACACCAATGCCTTTCTATTTAATCGTATAGATACTGCTAATGAGAAATAAATACATTTTATTATTATTATTATTATATTAAAAATGAAGAGTATTACTAGAGTGAGTTGACATTTATCTAGCGGATGTCATAAGTACTCTGCAGGGTACTCTAAAAAGCCATTTAAAATAAGGCGATGATAGCTCAGTGGTGACGTCGGATACCGAGACGAAGGTCCCGGGGTCGAATCCTACAATGAGCTTAAGCTTTCGGTGAAGGAAAACATCGTGAGGAAACCATAGGACGGTGGTAGGGTACTTTGTACTACCCATCTGGCTAGCTACCACCCTCATGTTGAAAATCTATCAATATGTTCCAACCAACCAAGCCAGCCAAGCACCTATCGATATGTTCCGACAGCGACAGCTGCACTTGAGAGCCAGTTCCTTCTAGGCTTTGTGTGCTTACCACCATCGGCCAGATCATTACTTACTATGGTGAGATTGTGATCAAACACAGACCTATAAACAGAAAAAAAAATGAAACTACCTGACGTTGTACTTCTTGACACAAATTAATCGATATGTGCTTTGTGCAAAGCAGAAAAGTAGAGCAAATACTACTAATGTATTCTGGAAATGTTTAAGGCCAGGAACATGTCACAAATGATCCTGGATAAGTAATTCTGTCGATACTAAAATGCATACAACTGTTAGAAAAACTACAATGCATATTCATAACCGATAAGATCGTCGACCCATTTAGAACCGGTTAAGAAACACAAAAACCTAAACATGTTCAAACATTCTATGAACTGTCTTAAATATACAAATGCGATAATTATGTAACGCAACCGCAATGAAATATGCGACTGAAGTTGCGCAAAAATTAGGAAGTTAGTTTACAAAAACTGTACATTGTAGACGAATTAAAAACGTCTGTTTTCAAGCACCATTTATTGTGATGCTTCTTGTACTTTCGAATCTACATGAATGACTTAAGTTTCTTTTACTTTGCCACTTTCACCCGTTCGGACATGTTACCGATAATTCTATAGATCTGAAGCTTCTTCGGATACCGTTGTTTTTTTAATTTCATTTGAGCGTGACGTCACAGCGATTGTAATGCTTCGGGCTGACAGTCATTTGCGTTCTAACATGAGACCAATACGGGCGCGTTTGCCGTTCTCTTTGCCATAAACGCGCGAGTCCGCGTTCCGAGTTAACATTACAAAAAAAAATACATTTATTTACGATACATTCCGTAACGTTTACGCGTCGTTTTATGTTACGTTATCGTTGTACTGATAAGAATTGTTTTCTTTTTGTGACTGATCTCGGATTGTGAGAGTTAAGAAAATGGAGTGTCATTAACGTAAAAGGTAAGTTTGGATGCTTTTTGTTTCTTTATTAATGGTTGTTTTTGTTTCGTTATAAGAGATCGTTGGGTAAACGAGGCCGGTGTTTAGGTGGTTCTATTACTTTTCGTGTTTAGAGATACTTTATTTATTTATACGTTTAGATTAACGTTATAACCTATTCAATGTTATCTTTACAACAGTTTTATCGTGTTTTCAAAACAAGAAAACTCTCTCAATAACTTTACTTTCGCTGTATTTTGATCGAAAAACTTTATTGAAAATGTTTACATTAAAAGAGATACGATAACATTCCTAAAATGTTAATTAACTTTAATAATATATGATGTTATAACATTGTATAATATTATATCTGAAGATACTTCTATTTCACAAATTACAAATAAAACAACAACTTCTCTAGTAGAATAAATACCGGTATTTACTCTACAACAACTATTTGCTGTAAACATTAGCGTATTGTGGATTTCATACTGCAGAACGCAGAATAGTTTTGATTGCATATATTTTACCAGTAATATTAAAGTTTAACAACATGAATGTTTGTTGGTTTAAGTTATTAGTGTACCGGATTTACACGAGTAGGCTGCGTGTTCGATTCTCACGCCAAACAATGGTAATAGTTTTTATAAGTAATGGCCCTTGACACTCGTTTGTTCATATTTCTTGAATATTGATAAGTTTATTGTAAGAAGTCAAAGTCTTCTTCACTCATATATTTTTTTAATAATGAATATGACTCAAAATTTAATGCCGTTTTGAAGCATGCCATTTTTTAAAACATTAGCTTCCGTCACGCCGCTTTTCCGAGGGATATATTATTTTCCAGGGACATAAATTAAAGTATATTTTATATTAATCCAGAAGATATCCTATCTGTGTGCCCAATTTCATCAAAATCCATTAAGTAGTTTTTGCGTGAAAACATCTTCATTTCATCCAAACAAAGTTTCACATTTGTAATATTAGGTTAGTTACGGTCGTAGAATTGTAGAATAGAATTCTTGTAAATCAGACTAAAACTTTTATCAATTGATTTGTAGAAGACGAGTTACCTCAGTGGTATGACGACGAATCCCATAAAGGTCGAGGAATCGAATTTTACAAGATGGAGCTTTCGGCGAAGTACCTCCGTCCTCAGATTTTTAGTACCTCCCTGACTTAGCTAGTTGAAAACCCTGTCAACAAACACTTATTCATGAGTGTTGCAACAAAAATAGCTTTAAAATATATGCAATTGGAAATTAAAACATCTGGAAAATAAAGTTTTTTTACAAGCTTTTATTTAACTTGCAATGTATGTATGTATGTTTGTTCGGGTGGAATCTTGCAATTCGAATTTCACCCACTTCCAGTAGTCCGATTGACTTGATATTTGGTATACATTAGTATATTGTAAGACAATGCAAGTACAGTCAACAAAAAGTACAGTCACCAAAAAAAGCTTGTATTAAAAATGTTTTTTTTGAATAAACACTTATTTAATTGCAACCTTCGTGAATGTCTTGCCGATTATTTTCTGTTAAAGGCCGACTTCTGAACCACTTCACTTCTGTAGCTTTGAGCTTCATAAATGCCCTAATGCCCGGCCCTTTTACATGAGTCAGTTCTCATTGGCTTCGATTGACCACCTCCAGCTACATCATTACAAACCATAGCCAGATGTTCAAATACAAGAAAATCAATTTAAACATTTTTTAGTTAATTTTGAGCATTCTAGTAAAGCATAAAAAACTGTCTGTTAAAAAAACGACTACATTTCAGCACTAACATATGACCTAGGTCTATTCTAGCCCTAGTCAAAGGAACAAACGAACCTAGTCGGTTAACAACCTCGCATTTCAAGCAGACAGGTTTCAAGAGCAACTTAATTAAGATTACAATTAACCGGTTTGGATAACCGTCTTAACTAAAATACCGTTTGAATGCAACTCGACTGTGACTGTGGCCGTTTAGACCAGTATTGGAACAAATATTGGTCTTATTTTGCACTAGGTTTAGTTGCCTGTTGGATAGTTTGTTTTTAGAAACTTAAAAGGGGAGAAACTTAAAAAAAAATGAAAAAATCTTTATTAAATTAAATTTGTAAGTTATATGATATAACTTACAAAGTTGTAATTTAATAAATATTTTTTTAAATTTTTTTTTGGCAACATATTTTTGTTCCTGATACTATATCTAATGACTATTTTTTTTATTATGGAGCTTTTATACATCGAATGTAACTTTTAGAAGTTTTACTTTGATTTAAGAAATAACTAAGTAGATTCATGTTTTTAGTTCATCGTCGAATTGAGATAATGTTCTTCTCTAAAAAAGTACTTCTCTATACTACAAGCTCAGATTACAGAACTAAAGGCAGATAGAGCGCGCGAAACACGGGAGTGAGGCCAAATTAAGCAAATACAAATTGAAAAACACATACCTGGTATTCGCTTTTGAATTTGTATTTGCTATGTTTAAACAAAGTTTATTAAGGCTGCGTATAAAGCAAAATAACAATCTTAGAATTGAAATTTACCCAAGTAAATAGTATTTAAATGAAAAAATATTTTTATATGGGTATTTTCATTATATACGCGAGGGTTCTGCCTGAGCAAAAACATAATGGAATGAAATTTCCTCGATAGAAAAAAATCACAAAGCTACCTCTAATAATAATGAATTTTCGGTTTTATTCGTTCATGGTGTATCTAATTAAGACAAAAATTCGATAAATAATATCACTAACATATGACCTAGGGCTGCTACTAACGATTTTTTAAAATATTCTATACTTTACGAGTTATTTAGATAAGAAGCGCTTCGTTCATTTTTGTGCCGCGTAACACGCTATCTCCATCTCATCTCCACGCGAAGATTAGACATAAGTTTGTTTCATCTGACATTGCGATATTTTTCTGGCTTGGTACGCACTCTTAAAAAGAAAGTGTTTTTCGTTAAATAAAGTTTTTTAAACAAAACAATTTGTATTTGCTTTTTTGGCCACACTCCCGTATTCCGCGCGCTCCATCTGCCTTATTCTGTAATCTGTGACTACAAGTAGGTATTATCCAGCCTTATCTGTTACCAGCTTTGAAAACGTATCTTTTCTTTTGCTAGACAAAGAAATTGCAAGCAAGCAGTACCTAAGTTTGTCAACAATTTGAGACGTAAGAAAAAAAGTTATAATTTAACTGCTCTTTTTGTTCTTTGACTTCTATCACCTGTGACCTTGTTAAGGTCTCCTGAAATAAAATGTAAACTTAGGGTTTCACTTACATAAACTGCTAATGAATGCTGCAAGCATTTACGTTAAGATAAGATCGTCTTTTCAATTAAAATAAAGTTACAAATAAAATGAAAACCGAAATGCTCAAGCATGCGCGAATTTTTTAGCCAGGTCAACTAATCCCTACATTAAAAAAACTGGTTCTAATTTTAAATATTTATAAATCAAAAGTCTTAATAGGCTACTTTCCTGAAAAAAACTAATTAGTCGGTCATTTACATTATCAAAAAATATTAGACACGTATTTTTTCTTTTGTCAATTAAACAAAAAAATACGAAGATATCTGAAATACGTGTGTTGAAGTTCCGCATGACGTCACGGTGTGGTACACTTTTTAGTAACAAGTGACGTCACGAGCCCCCACTCCCGAACTTAGTCGCGCTTTATCTTCGTCAATTGTTAATGATTTGGTAAAGCAAAAAATACGTGTCCGATATTTTTTGATAATCTAACTGACGGACTAATTAGAATTATTATATTTTTACCCAGGCAACATCCCTATTGAAGCAAATTTGATAACAGAGCAGAAGTTAAAACAAAAATTACTTATCTAAATTACTTATCTAAAACTCTACTAATTGCATTTTCATCTAGACAAGTATCGGGTTGTACAATGGTTCGAAACCTACGATTAGCTTGAGTTTTGGTGAAGGAAAACATCGTGAGGAAACTATAGGGGTTCCCCACCCAAAGGGTACAAACGGGACCCTATTACTATATAAGCCTCAGCGCTGTCCACCCATCCGTTCGTCCGTCTGTGTGTCTGAACCGTAATAGGTAGACAGTTGTAATTTTGTAATATAAAAATGATATTGAGGTTCCTAAAATCATTTTTTTCTAAACTGAATAGTTTGCGCGACCCTTCTAACAGGTAAAATGTGTGTCCCCCCTGTAACTTCTAAAATAAGAGAATGATAAAACTAAAAAAAGTATATGATGTACATCACCATGCAAACTTCCACCAAAAATTGGTTTGAACGAGATCTAGTAAGTAGTTTTTTTTAATACGACATAAATCATAAACCGCAATTTACCTTTCATTCAATATTTTTGGCGTTTTTTTTTTCATAGCAGAGTTAGTTAATATTACACGGAACCCTCCGTGTGCGATTCCGACTCGCACTTGGCCGGTTTTTGGTGTAATACTTGACTGTCTGGTGCTGTTTTCGGTATAACTATATGATCTACATAAGAATTATAGAGCTTTTATAATGCAAATCTAGTAAAAACTGAATAGTTTGTAGAGAAATGGAAAGCAAATCTGCAGGGGTATTTTAAAACGTCGGATTCGATATCGGAAACGGATTTAAAAATATCTGAGGCAAATTCCAGCAATTGCTATTTTAATTTCCGATAACTTTTCGATGAATCGAATTGATATTACCGTAAAGAAACATCAACAATATTCTAATTCGGAAATTACAAAAGCAATTGCGGAATATCGCCTCGGTAGATTTCGAATCCGTTTCCGAAATCGAATCCGAGCGTTTTAAAATAGCCCTGCTGGTGTCGCAAGCGGTCCTGCAAGAAGTCTAGGTCTAGAAGTATCGGCTTAACATCAGGCAGGGCGTAATAAAAATATGATAAGGCCGCCCATCGTGACACTGTCATTATTAATGTTTTTTTTATGTTTTTCTTTGTCATGTACTGTACTAATAAAGAGTTAGCTATCTAAAAATACTGCCGCTATTTATGTTCTCGTAAATCCAAGTTCGAACATAACAAAGACTAGTGATGTCACCTTCACGTGATACCGCTAATCGGTATTTACCGATTTTACGCTCACATACTCATATACTTACTTAAGATGAGTGAAACAGATAACTAACAAGATATAATCTGTTATATGTATGAAGCGCTCGTGGTGTAGCATGATTAGCCATTCTTAATCGATCGGCAAAGTTAAGCTACCACCGTCGTGGTCGGTACCTGGATGGGTGACCTAGTGTATTTCAAATCGAGCGTTTCCGTGCTTCGGAAGGCACGTAAAGCCATTGGTCCCGGTTATCACTTAATTGTGATAACCGGTTGGATGTCTCCTAGGCGGCTTGAAAAATTCCAACAGTAGGTTGACCACTAGCCTACCTCCACCGATCCGCCGTGGGCCCGCGTGGTGCAGTATTGCCTATTCCCTTTCACCCATAAGGGTGAAAGGCCTCCATTCACAATTATTTGTGAATGGAGGCCTGTGACAGTGCTCAGCAGTGGGACATTATAGATTGATGATGATGATGATTATGATGAATATGTCAACGTATTTTTGTGAAAACCGTTATTTTATAATCTACCTAGCGAGATTGTAAACTGTAAATAAATTGTGAACTGTACCGTACTGCTTATAATATAACGTATTAATTTTATAGTTATAATCTATCCCATGTCAAACCGTCATATCGTGAACGGTCCCTGATTGGTCAGTCTTGGCTGTAGTTCAATCTGTGTTAATAGAGTTAAAAAACAAACATAGGAGTTAAATAAAAGAAATGCACATTTAATTGTTTGAGATGAAAATTACATATTTAAAACAATATTTATTTTTGAGAACGAATAAAAACAATCAACGACGTTACTTATAGCCAAAGATTGCGGCACGGGACATATGACGTTCAATCAATCAGTGCGCAAGGTGCGTTCCGATGCATTCAAATATGATGCCAATTCACAATAAAACGGTTTGTCAGGTATAGATTATAAACTATCGGAAATTAATACGTTATATTGTAAGCAGTATGATACAGTTTTTTTTTTATTTGTTTTCAAGAATCAACAAACAGTGTACACACTAAAACTATAATATAAAAGGTATCAACTAAAAAACTTAACAACCGCACCAACCGCATTAACCACAAGTCATAAAACGTAAGTTGAGTTAAACATGTAAGAGTTAAATAGAAAAATTAAAGTGACAAGTGATGATTTAGACATCAAAATATTTATATGACAAAGAAATTAAAGTAAACAGTTCACAATTTATCTGCAGTTTATAATTTCGCTAGATAGATTATAAACTACCGGTGTTCACAATATTACGGCGACATATACAAGTCACGAAAATATATATATCTTAATTTTGTGGAACAGTTTTTATAAGAAATATGTGAAAAAATTTTTCGTGTCGTTCAACTCTCTTAACAAAGATTTATGACCTCAGTGGCATATTGACTGGATTATGGAGCATTGCTTTCGATATTGTAAAATAATTGCATTGATGGACGAAAAACTGAACGCAGCGAATGGACTAAGTTTAGAAACTTGCACCAGAAATTGGATCGTAGATAAAAAAGCTAGAGTATTTTAGATTGATGGCATTGCTACTTTATTTATTATTATAACTATTCGTCTTTGAATAAATACATATATCATAATTGATTCAAACAGAGCTTCTTAACCCTTTCACCTACTTTAGGACTTGTTTATTATCTGGAAAAAAGAATCATGATAACGTATTAATAAAAGACCAGACAAGTGCGAGTTGAACTCGCGTAGAGAGGGTTCCATACAAACTTAACACTGTAGTTGAAAAACATGTTCTCCCATACATTCAAACTACAAATGTAAGTTTGTACGCATATTACTGACAGATTTACCATGTTGTTTAAACATTATAAAATTCTAATAGGTTTTCCTGTAATCTATAAGTAAAGAATTTTGGGCCCAGTAGTTTAAGAGATAATTTGGGGAATAGTCAATTTTCACCTAGTTTCTTAAATAACATATTCTAAAATTATTTAAAAAAAAATGTGATTTACAACAAGCCTTTTCACACGGTACTTACACTTTTCAAAACTTTTTTCTAATTTTCTAGTTTGTGCCCCAACGAAAGTGTCCCTATATTCAAAATTCATTTATTTACGATATACGTCCGTGTTTGAGTCATATATGAACCAAAGGATAATGGGTAAAAACGTCCCCAGACTGTAGCACGATGAGCTATAGTGGTAATTGTAGGTCTCGTCGAGCACATTATTTTATTCTATGACAGCAAGTCTGAATTCCATGGGAGAAAAAGATATTCACATTTGAAGTTACAAAAATGTTCCTTTGGGTAGTCTGTGTTTGGTAATGATTGTTTTTTTTTTGTTATTATTAGCTTTGCCCTGCGGCACAGAATACTCAATACCAGCGATCCCAATCGCGTTTTCAGGTGAAAAATAAATGTATGGCTATCTCCAGGGTCCATGCTATCTTGCTGCTGATATTTTATCTAGTAACATAGCAGTGAAAACTTTACAAACAGACAGATCTACTTTCGCATTGACCATATTATAGTACTAGCTGTGCATCGCGGTTTCATCCATCAATCGCGGTTTCATCCATGTTCCTGTGAAAAAAGTATTGCAGTTCCATCTCCAAGTTCCATGCTAATTTTTATCGATATCCATCCAGTATCTTAGCAGTGAAAATATAACAAACAGAGAAACCCACATTCATATTTGTAATATTAAAGTACCTAGCTGTGCCTTGTGGCTACACCTGTGTTCCTGAGAAAAAAATATTGCGTGTCCATCTCTAGGCTCTATGCTACCGCGTGTGCCAATTTTTATTGATATCAGTTCAGTAAATTAGCTGGAAAATGTAATATAATTCAGCAACTTTTTAATTAATAAACATTAAAGTACGTTACCCGTTAGTTAATTCAATACGTGGACAACGGGACTGATTACTCTTAAAGAACAGCAATGTAACAAAATGTCATATAGTAGGTAGGTAATATGTAAGTTTACTTGTTTGTTGTGCCAATTAAAAAAGAAAGAATAATAATAATAATATTTGTTCTTGGCCCTAGTAATGTAAGTAATAAATGCTTAAGATTTTGTCGATATTTATTTTTAAATTACGCCAAAATGGCTAATCAGATGTAGGTGAAACTGAGCACATAGATAGATTACACTCTGGATTAGCATATCTAATGATTTAAAACCAGTTTTTTTTTATAATACTGCGGGACGGTAACAAAGTTACACAGTATTTTGTTTGCTTTAACCGTGAATATCTTTTTTTCCCATTAAATCCAGACTTGATGTCATACAATGAAATGATGCCCTTGATGTGGCCAACAATCTCCACCATAGCTTATAGTGCTACATTCTGGGGACGCGTTCCATATAACCTGACCCATTGTTCTTTCAACTTAATCGGTCTAGTGGATTTGAAGCAAATCTTCTGTGTTGACGGACAGCCAGACACACTAGTGATCTTTTATAAGCTATAAGAGATCCTTTTTTTCCTTTTGAGGTACATCAAAGTATTGTATTCAATTTAGGCCCTAGTAGGGCACTTCAGAAAGGTCAAAGCTACTGGAGTTATCACCAGTTCGTAAGACGGCCTTCAACTGGGAAGAACAGGCAAGAAACTCCTCAATAGTAACATATAATATAAATATCCACATTTTGCACCGTAAGTGCTTTACAAAGCCTATAAAGTACCGTAAATGCATACAATTCCACCGCTTGTAAGTAAAGCTCGGCGCAAAAAGTAGTACATACGGAGTGCGGGTCGACACGACACTATGCGACGACATACTAACGGTAACACACAGATAAAATGCTGCAGCATTTTATCTGTGTGTTACCGTTTTTAAATGAAATACGTGTTCAATATCGATAAAAATCGGTAAAATGTGGTTTGAACTTGCAAGCACTATTACGTATGCTCTATATAAAATGGGATTGTAAAGGAACAGTTTTTAAACTAAGTTACAAAGGAATTATTTTATCACAAAAAAAGTTTCAGTATCCCTGTTATTCTGTAAGTTTATATCTTCGACGTAAAACTAAGTCAAAATGAGCTTTATTTAAAGATTAGTAGAGTCAATTAAGACACAAAAGGCCTTTCCTTAAATAGATCAGTCTCACTCAATTTTCATTCATGATTTTACGGTTAGGTACTATTATTTGAATGTTATTCAATATAGAACAATAGGAACTCTACCTAAAGTTTTTGATTTGAAGATCATAAAGTAATGTACTGGAATAAAAGTATTTGAAATAATAAAACCAGCGTTAACCTACGTAATTAAAAGGCATTTTATAATTATATTTATGATATATGATTTATGATATTTATGATTTTCAAGTTAAGGTACTGGTTGTCTGGTATACTCAAAATAACCTCAAACGCATCATAAACAAAGGGCCTGTAGGCGGCATAACAGTCAGGGTATGACCTCCACGCTAACATGCCAATTGTTGTTGAAATTCTAATGACAAAAGAAATAGGTAGGTACCAATGAAATTCATATCCTCGGCCAGCGATAAATTTTGAAGTCAGATTGCCACATCATTACGTTTTAGTGCAAACCTATTTTGCATTATGTTTTATATTTTGTTATCAAATTAACATTGAAACTTCGCGTTTAAAAAGCAATAATTGAGCTATAAAATTTACTTAATGTTATTTCAGTTTGGCTTATTCCCGTTTGTCTACGTTCCCGTTTGTCAACGGTACATATAGTTACCTATAGCGGTGTATTGCGTGCACCAAGTACAGTCAGTATGTTAAGTCTAATTTTAAAGGAATGTAAATATTGGTTTGAAATTAAATAAGTACTTACATATTTAAGATTTTAATAGTGTAGTTTTTATGTATTGTGTAAAAATATAATATATTATGACTAGTAATTAATTAACCTATGCAAAGCAAAATCAACAACATACGTTACTATAATATACAATGGGTAAACGTTGTTTATTCATTCGTAATGAATAAACAACGTTTAAAAATAAAAATAAAAAAAGTAAAAACACAAGAAAGTTGAAAATTAAAAATTACAACTTAACAAAGTAAAATAAACAAGTGCAATTAAATAATTTGGTTCACTAAATATAACGTAATTCTACTACAAAACACAAAAAAGCAACGAAATAATAGGTAAATAAAATATAAAATAGAAGTTATTTTAACGAAACATTGCAAAATCAACAAATATAATACAACAATTAAACTACTAAAATTAAAAATAAACGTATCACAAAAAAATACTGAATAATAGAAATTAAAAAAACATCAATTAAATAGCCGGCAAAGAGAAGATACTCGCTTCAAAAAAACTTTATGTCACATAGACCACGTTCATATTTGTTGAATATTTTACCTGTGTTTAAAAAATATATCGTCAACTAGATAGATTACATGTATTCTATGTAGTTCTTAGTCATTAATATGGTAGTTTTAAAATATAAAAACTAAAAATAATATTAAATAAATTCGGCACACAACTTTTTACTCTAACCGTACTTTAACGTGTGCGAAGGTAGGTCATATATACAAACATAACCAATGTATATGTACCGTTGACAAACGGGAACGTAGACAAACGGGCATAAGCCTTCAGTTTTACATGCGAAAGTCAAAGCCATTTTGATGTGAAACTAAAATTTTATTAATATTGAAGGCCGTTAAAATGATGGTGGGAAAGTGGGTTAATTGATACCATATAGGTACAACGTATATGTATTGTTTTAATGGTCAATCGATCGAATAAAGGAAATTTCATAAAAGAAAACTACGATCCCTAAGATTCGCAGCCAGCATGCTGCAGTTGCAGGCGACGTGTCGCCGCGACACTACTTCTTTCTCTTTCACTCCTATGTATTACTATTGAGAAATTAACCCCTTAGTGTTGTTTGTAATACTGCATTAGGTACTTGTAGAGGTGAAAGTAAAGTAGTTATGGAACCAACTTTGAAAACGCAAGAGCTCCATAACTTCTCCATACAAAAGTTAACCATCACTTTGTGTGCATGACACATCTTTCTGAGTATTTGTAAATGAAAAGAAATAAATAAATATCCTGGGACATTCGTCACACACGGTCATCTGATCCCAAACTAAGCAGAGCTTGTACTATGGAAACCAGATAACTGATATAATACATATACTACTTTTTGTTTGTAAATACATACTTGACATGTTCATGCACACAAATGCACCAAGGTGAATCTTAACCAACTGCGCCAACTGGCCTGTCAATTATAATGTCTATTATATTTTCACGTGGTATTATTATATAGTATATACCTGGTTTCCCTATTATAAGCCCTTCTTAGTATGGGATCAGATGGCCGTGTGTGAAAATGTACGTGAATATTTAATCGACCACAATATATGGGTCATCAAAACAGAGCTCCCATATAACTTTTTTCACATTAATAAGTATTTCCACCCTCAGCTTCCACCCCTGCAGTACAAAAGCCTCCAAATATAATTGGCATGAAATTGACAGATGTTAAACATGATTGACAAAGAATAAAATGCTCTCAAGGAAATTTCGCAAAAGTTAATTTCTCACGTGTCATTCGTTCATTCGCATCAATTTATCATGTCATCAAATCACTCGACGTGAAACAAAATTTGTTACTCCCAATTTGTGCAATGCTATATTTTAGAGCTAGAATTACGAAGTTTATAATGAAATATTTAATGGAAAACTAGGCTATAAATGGCGGAATTACAGTTATTCGTGACTGGAATCTAATCAATTTTTCGGATGCCACGCTGCGTCCGATTTAGTGGCAGTCTCTGTAGTGATATAACATTGGCAATAATAGATTTTATTATGATGCCTTCCTCTCATGTACATTGTACCTACTCGATATAAATAAAATAGGCAGAATAAAACCGTAACCATGCTCCACAAATGTCACGTTTGGACTTATCTATTCTTTTCTAATTTTTGCTTTCTTTATTTTATGCTAGCTTGTACAATAAAGATTTATCTATCTTGTATTTGACCTAAATCTAACACAAAGCCAATGGAACTGGCTCTCAAGTGCAGCTCCGGAACACACCGACAGATGCTTACTGTTCTAAAAAACATCTTGATTACCTGTAATGGTCTATTACCAATATAGAGTTTGGCAATAAAAAATAAAATGATACACTTTGCAGTTGGATATTTCTCATAACAACTAGGTACTATATCTATTCCAATCAGTATTCGGAATAACAGCATCAAGTTAACGGAATACCAGTACTGTATGAGGGGTTAATTACCTCTTCATATCTTACCCGTATGATTGTGTGTAATTAGTATAATGTACCTACAGTGCGACCGCCGAGAACATGCGTTTCTGATACCTGGGGCCCAACTCTACTTTTATTCCAATGAACTATCAGTGACAAAATTGACGTAAAATTTACTTAATATTATTTCAGTTTTACATGCGAAAGTCAAAGCCATTTTGATGTGAAACTAAAATTTTATTAATATTGAAGGCCGTTAAAATGATGGTGGGAAAGTGGGTTAATTGATACCATATAGATACAACGTATATGTATAGTTTTAATGGTCAATCGATCGAATAAAGGAAATTTCATAAATTTTGGTAGTCTACTTACTAACATTAGCGTCAAAATGGCGCCATAGCTTACCGATGATTTTACACTGAAACTACAATCGTGCCACAATGATATTTTAGTTGTCAATTTTGACAGTTTTTGTACAAAAATTCTTTTCGTTTATTATACTAACAAATATGGACATTGTCTGATATAAATAAATAAATAAAAATAAATAAATAAATTAAGTAATTATGTATATTAAGTATGTATTTACAAACAAAAAGTAGTATAAGTATTATATCAGTTATCTGGTTTCCATAGTACAAGCTCTGCTTAGTTTGGGATCAGATGACCGTGTGTGAGGAATGTCCCAGGATATTTATTTATTTATTATGAGATAGACTGCGCACATCGGCTCAATGATAACGGAAGCGCAATAGTATCGTGTCACTGTGACAATTGCGCTATTCTTGGAAACGGCTAATCCTATTGCGATGGGACTTTCGCAGGAAGATCAGTATATTCTTAGTGCATTTAGAGTTCTATAAAACACACACAATGCGAGTGTAAATGCATTATTATAAATTCCACGTGCACGCTAAACAATACAAATTTATTGGAATCATTACCTGTCAGTATTCTGGCAAATAAGAATTTTGATTGATTAATTGATTGCACGTTTCATAGGACACCTATAAACAGTAGCTGTTACCCGTGGATTCACCTGCGTTCCCGGGATAAAAAGTACCCAAACACTCGGAGAAAATGTTATTATTTTAATAAGACTATTTTTGGGATCGGATCAGTAGTTCCTGAGATTACTTCCCACATCCAAACCAACAGACAAAATTATAATTTTAGTAGAAATATTGTTTATGGTTTTGTACGCAGAACGCTGTGGGGTTGACGTCTATCTTATGGATATAAAGAAATAAATAAAAAAAAACTGAACACGTGAAACAACTACTACTAAGTAGGTAGATATAATAATTTTCCTGAAGTGTGATTTTAGCATTATTAGTGTTGATGAAACAATGGTTTAACAAAAGTCATGATAAATAATCATCATTTACCTACGATCACGCTTTTTATGTTAATGTAGAATTTATTATGTACCTAATAATAATTAAAAATATGGGTATATACTTAAATTAATCAAAAATATACTTCTATTTTCCAACATATTTTAATATCACCATATTTGATTCCCAATGGACTACAGCATGGGGTTCTTCAAAAAGGGTGTGAAGAGATTTCTGCAGGGTCGGCAACGCGCGAGTGACTCCCCTGGTATTGCAAGCGTCCATAGGCTACGGTAACCGCTTCCCATCAGGCGGGCCGTATGCTTGTTTGATACCTAAGTAGTATAAAAAAAAAATAAAAAAAAAAAA
This sequence comes from Polyploca ridens, assembly GCA_951394255.1. Taxonomy (NCBI): domain Eukaryota; kingdom Metazoa; phylum Arthropoda; class Insecta; order Lepidoptera; family Drepanidae; genus Polyploca; species Polyploca ridens. Next base: position 12,572,479 of record OX596255.1, on the reverse strand, counting down.
ATTTGATGGGTGAGTGGTAGTTCGAATCCTACACTGAGCTTGTTTTTTAGAATATACCTGTGTTTGACCGCAATCTCACCATGGTAAGGAGTAATGTAGCCGAATGTGGTAAGCACACAACGCCTAGAAAAAAACTGGCTCTCAAGTGCAGCTCTCAGAACACACTTGGCAACAGATGTTCAAATTGAGGGTGGTAGCAAGCCAGGCGGTACTACAAAGTACCCTATGACCGTGCTGTGGTTTCCTCACAATCGGTAAAGTCGTTCTTAAATTACGGCGTGACCAAGGGAAATAGGGATTCATTTTTATATATACTCTCGCCATCGACGGGGAGTCCATCCTCACATATTGAAACCAGAATTGTTTCGAACTGTGCGGGCTCAAAGGAGCTTTCTTCCGCGGACGGTCAGATTGTGGAATGAGCTCCCCGCCGTGGTTTTCCCAATGGAGTACAGCATGGGGTTCTTCAAAAAGGGCGTGAAGAGATTTCTTCAGGGTCGGCAACGCGCAAGTGGTGCCCCTGGTGTTGCAAGCGTCCATAGGCTACGGTAACTGCTTACCATCAGGCGGGCCGTATGCTTGTTTGCCACCTTAGTGGTATAAAAAAAAAAAAAAAAAAACACATTATTATTTTATTTTTATTATTAAATATAATGAAATAAGATAAGTAACAATCTAAAATAGTAGGTACACACGGCTACACATCAAGCTATACATTTCCAGTATAAGCTGATCTCGCATTGTATAGGATTTCCGTACAATGAGAGGTCAGCTTATATTGGAAATGTATAGCTTGATCTGTAGCCGTGTGCACTAACCCCCTTATTCATAATCGCTTTTTAACTAAATCAGTGTAATAGTGTGCCCCGTCTTACTCTTTCGATCACCAAATGTCACCTGTCAGATAAAGACTTCGGAATTTTAGCTAATCAACGTTTGATAACTTCATTATGAATAAGGGGGTAAGTGTATAATAAAAACCTTAAGAACATTACTGAAATGGAAATAAATGGCATTTTGCCCTATTTATATCATGATAAATGATCAGTTAACAACCTTAATATTCACAAGAAATATTAATAGTCTACTAATCTATACTAGGAATGATGATGTTTTAGTTCTTTCTAACGCCTACATTACGTAAAGCGTTGATTGGATATTATAAATTGGGCCCACGTAGGTATACAAGGCTAACTATAATGTTGATGAACTTATAGAGAATCTGTACCTCGAGTGTAAAGAATTGACGTTAATAAACGCTTACTAATGCGTTTGCGTTATCTACTTTGTGTAGGAGAAATTAGTACCATGAGTATTCCGCTAGAGGCGCTGTGCCAATTCCTATAGAGAAGTGTCGTACACTTTACACTCGGGGTACTGTAGCCTTAGCACGAACCACTTTCGTATCGCCTTCGTAGCGTCATCGTATCGAGTAGATGTCACTTTTGACAGAAGTTCTATCGTCTACTCGAAACCCAGCTTGCGAGCTACGTTAAATTCGTCCAGAAATTTTGAAACATACATTTTTGATTTTATTGGTACACAATATTAAAATATTTATTTCCAATAAAATAAAATAAATGAAATAATCATCTTATCTTATATTATTAGCTCACGATATAAGGTATTACATCATCATTCCCATGTAAATGTTTTCTTTTTCACCATTGAAATGTGATGAATGTGGAAATATTTTTGAACGTACAGCAAAGAGTTCACGAGTTTAGAGGTTTGAATTTAGAACATAACAAGACGAAGAGGATGAGTCTTGTGACTCTGTTAGAAATAAATTCGGCGATTTTCATTTCTAGATTTGTGTTTTAGCAGTTTTAGGGGATTTCATATAAAGAGTGGCTCAACTTGAACTATCGACATCCCCTAACATTTATACACTTAGTATAATTAAGCATATATAGGATGTTTCAGAATAAATGGGTTCGATTCTCGCCCAAAAATTTTATATTTCGGATATTAGTCAAAACACAATACATGAAGCTCCCCAATTGAATTTGTTTTAGTTAAAACTAACTTAAATACTATATTAAGTGTAGAACTAAATAAAATTATGTTATTTTAACTCAATGCTCACCATATTTCATTATAAGATTATAAATAAAGAAATATAAACTAAAAATGTTAATGCTTCAAAAAAATAACACATTCGAAATATTGCAAATACCTACCTAAGATGCGACGAGATCACGTAACGCTCTCACTGAAAAAAATACGGTGACAAAGTCTACGTTAGCTGGCTTGCGAGTAGACGATACCATACGTCAGAATTAGTTCCAATTTCAAATTATATACCAAACCACGTTTACGTAGTGTGACGTGAGGTTAACGTAGTTGTTCGTGCTACCGATTTGAACGTTTGGCAACATTCGAATGACACATTCCCATACAAATTTGAGTTAAATCTCTCGATACGAATACGTTACGCTTGCGATAGATTTTCGTGCTAAGGCCTCTGATCAATTTACGAGAAAGGATTTTTGAGAGAGGTAGAGCGTAGCGTTTATTAGCTCAAAGAGCAACTCTACTGGGGAAGTACCTCCACCTTACAGAATACCGCAGCCAAATAACTTTATGTTGTGTTCCTGCGCGTGAGCACAGATTACTATAAGCATATCCTCTGTGGCGTGAGTGAGGTCACCAGAGCTCATTGGGAAGAAGGAAAGGGTAGGTAATGCGTAAGTGAGTGTTGCAAGCGTCCATAGGGCTACGGTAACCGTTTACCATCAGGCGGGTAGTACGCATTTTTTCCGACTTCGTCGTATAAAAAAATGAAATGTAATCATTATGCAAGTGAACGTCAAAACAACCATGAGTAAGTATTAAAGAAAAAATATATTCATACAATACATAAGGGAAATACCTATCTCAGTCATTTTTACAAATATTTCGGATTATCTTACGCCAAATTCAAAGTTCAAGTTCAAAAAAAAAATGTAAATATTGATTAAATAATACATTTCTTTAATGAATATTGCCTAAAATTCTTATGACAGAAAACTAAGCAACAGTTTCCAATACTTTCAGTATTCTTAGACGCAAATCAGTAATCTTGGTACCGTTCCGCATGATCTCAGTTGTACATAAACGTAACCGCCATTTCACTTTCCATCCATATCTAGATCTACACGAATAGTTAAGATTTGTTCTAATTTCTATGCCGTATCGATAAAACGTGAATAATCGAATGCAGCCTGTCGAATTGAAACTTTATTTGTAATAAGGCGGATCGTCGATTTTTGAGGCCAGGTGAAATGGTATCATAATGATATCGCCGAAAGGATTATTTTTAAACATACACTGCAGCCACAGAATAAATAATAGTACAACTGCATCGCCGATTTATAATGCTAAATATACACCGTGACTTTTTATTCGTCTTACAAACGCAGCCCACTTAATGTACCCAATGAAAAGGTAATGATCAATCACAAAAAAAAACATTAAAATTTTAGCTAATCAACGTTTGATAACTTCATTATGAAAAAAAAGAAAAAGTAAATTTACATCAGAAGTATGAAAAATCGTTAAAGTTTACGTAAAATGGTAGAAAATATCAACCCAGTACAAGATTCGAGTAGTCTGCCCTCGTATTAGGGTGTTTCAAGCGACGTCATTCGTCGTAGTGATAAATTTTTTTCTAATTACACAAATAATTAAAAAAATATATATGAATTACATTAAGTATGCGTTTGTAAGACGAATAAAAAGTCACTAAACTATCCAAAAGCTTTGGATAAAAATGGTTATGGTGTGTCTATAATCATCTCTACCTCACGTAAACCCTCGTACACATAACGGTATGCGTTCCTTACCTTACGTTCGTTACATTCTCCATTCCGAGTAAAAAAAACCTTTTGGATAGCTTTAACACTTTTCGTAATTATGTTTCTCAAAGAAAGTTATGCAATTGCTTGATAAATTGTATCGTGTAATTTAATTAGTCAACAAAATTGATCTCAGTGACAATCGATTACAATAACTAAGCGATTGAGTAACTTTATAACAATCGATTTGCATTACCAGGAATCCGAGGGATTTAGCACACTCCTTTGGCACGGTGAAGTCTTATTCAGTGGTTTATGATTGCAATAAATAAAATACACTTACTTCTTTTTATATAAAGCACTAACAAAATAATGTACCACACAGTATGTTCAGGCTTCCAGCAACTGGAACATTAGCTTAGCTAGTACATTATATGTATATGCGCCCAAAATGCTTCAAAACATTATAATCCCAGTCCATTGATCTGCTAGAAGACAAACAGCTCTAAATGTTCGTCAACAAAAGATTGAGTTTCGAACGTAGCACGTAGATCAGTGATCACTCGTGCGTTAATATGTTTACGCTTTTTGTATGTCATTCGATACTTCGGATTATTTTCAGAGATGCAAGTGAAAGGAGGAAAGCGTTCATAACAGTTTCCAAACAATTTTAATCTCATCTAATTATGCAGTACAAGTCACATTAAATATTCAAATTATGGTTCATTACCATATGGTTATGGCATGGTACATAATAATAGTAGGTCTTTACCTATGAAATTGCCGTTTTGTATGAAAAAATTTAAACGAATTTTTTCATGTATTTTTTATTTGTATTAATCGAAGTAATCACCCATGCAATCAATGCATCTTTGTCAACGCAGTGGCAGTTTATTGATGCCCTTCTTAAAGAAATCAGCTGGACGGGAGGCAACAAATTCTTCAAAGGCATTTTGTACTGCCTCTCGGGTATTGAATTTTTTTCCCGCCAAGAAGTTATCCAAATTCTGGAAAAAGTAGTAGTCTGTAGGCGCAAGGTCTGGTGAGTAGGGCGGATGACGGAGAACTTCCAACCCCAGTTCTTGCAACTTGGAGACCGTCTGCTGTGCAGTATGAGGTCGCGTGTTATCGTGCAGGAGCAGCGGAGACGAGCGATTGACCAATGCTGGTTGGAGATGTGCCAGCTTCTCCATCATTGTGTTCAGTTCTTCACAGTACACATCTGCAGTAATGCTCACCCCGTTTGGTAAGAAGCTGTGATGAATCACACCGGCGCTAGACCACCAAACAGTGACCATTACTTTTCTAGGGGTAAGTTTTCGTTTAGGGCATTGTTTAGGTGCTGAACCAGGATCCAACCAACTTGCTGAGCACTTGCGGTTATCAAACAGAATCCATTTTTTATCGCAGGTAACAATGCGGTTCAAAATTCCTTCATTTGTGTGTCTGTTGAGTAGTGCAAGGCACCTTTCGACGCGTACTTCGCGCTGGCGATCATTGAGTTCGTGGGGCACCCATTTGTCAAGCTTTTTTACCTTGCCAATTTGACGCAAATAGACCAATATTGTTTTGACGCTAACGTCGAAAGCTGCTGCTAATTCAGCTGTCGATTGTGTATCATCAGCTTCCACAATCACCTTTAATTCGTCATTGTCGACCAAAGTCTTCGGACGACCGCGAGGTTCATTTTTCAGTTCGAAATTCCCAGAACGGAAGCGAGCAAACCAATAACAGGTGGTGCGTTGGTTTGTAGTGTTAGCTCCGTAAACGTCGTTGATGTTGCGTGCCGCTTGTGCCGCGTTGCTGCCACGACGGTACTCATATTCCATAATTACTCGAATTTTTAACGTATCCATGATGACGAAAAAGATTGAAATGCGATGAAAATGTAACACTAATCAATAAACAAATGACTACTTTTGGAAAAAGAATTCCATGTTTTTAAAATAAAATTAATTTGAAATTAGAATTCTTAGCCAAACAAAAATTATTTTGATTTGAAATGGCCAGTACTGCAGAACGGCAATTTCATAGGTAAAGACCTATTATTATGTTCAGCATATTTTGCCATAGAAAAGGCGTGCAAATTAAAACAAAACAAAGTGAAAATAATCCATTAAAATATTAATCATCGTTAAAAAAGTAAAGTATCTACGGTATTACGACTTTCTGCTTCGGTTTTCTTAAAAATACATTATAAATACTAATAACATCACTTTATTCAAAATCTGCCTCTTATATTCCACCTACCTACAGTCTATTTTCGTGTACCCCTCACAAATGTATCGACCCCAGTTTCACTATTATTTACCTGCTTAGTACTAGACAAAAAATACGTTATTTAAAGTTTTCAGTGACGGACTATATCGTAAGGAAACCGTCGAACGCTGATAGGGTACTTTATAATTCTCGCCTGCCTGGTTATCACCCTAAGGTTCAAAATCCATTGTCAAGCATTTACCCGTGTTCCGGCAACTGTAGTCACGAACTTCAGCCACATCATGGTGAAATTAAGAGCCAATAAGCTTACCAAAACAATAAAAAAAAACTAGTGAGGTGTAGTGGAACCCCCGAATAGAAGCGAAGCGTATGTGAATCAAATAACAAACATATGACTTTAATTCAACGAGGTGCGTTGTATTGCTGCATTCGTTACAGATTTTGTGATATAAGTCCTCATGCCAACTTCTACTTCACGCTGTGTGCTTGTGAATTGAATCAAAGTAAAACCCTGCCTATACTGATGTAGAGACAAGTGTTTTTCCCACACCACAGATAGAGTATAGAGTTACTGTTACCGTTTTACTGTTCCTGGGCGATGTTTTAACAGAGCAATAAACCACTTGTTTTTTTTATTTCTATGTCATTCTGTTCTAAATTATTCACAATAAAAAAAAATCTATCAATATCATAACCCTTTATGCTTCGCCGTAGTCGGGTAAATAGGTATCTCTAGGTAAAATAGAAGATATTATATTAAGACAATATATTTATTTATTTACCTATTTACTATGTCTTATACTAGTAAAATGTTAGTAGTGTCAAACACTGATAGAAGACGATATAAGTAAATGGGAAGAGTTTGGAGTTTTATACTTACACTTCATAATAAATGTACAGTTATGTATATATATGTGTTATTTGGATTCTCTAGTATTAAACTTACAAAAACGTTGATACCGGTTGAAAAGGGAGCGATTGAAATGACCATCCAAAAAACAAACCATTTTGCAATAAAAATATTAGTAGTGAGTAACGACATTGTAATACATTCACAATTATGTAAACACATTCTTTTAAAAATTAACACAAATTACGAACATCGTATAATCCATATTTTTGTTGGAAAACAAAACTTCTGAACACACGCAATTATCGAAACTGAAAGTGATTTTCACAATCGATTCTAAACTCTACCATTTCAGTTATAAGGCGTTTACTACCGTGAAGTGTTATTAAATTGATTTCCATGTACTAATTAACTGGATAACTTACGTCACTGATTATCTTGATAAATACCGTTTTCACCATCTTTAGCTCTTAATTCGCCGTAATTATTGAGCTTCTTGGAATCGATCATCAATCATCAATTATGTCAAATGAGATGAAAGATATAGTAATTATAGTTGTGGATCTAGAGGAGGTTTATAATGATAATGATCTATGTAACTTGTAGAGAGACTCTTTCTAAGAAAAGGGAAAGTCTGAATATAAGTAATTTACGTACCTTTAGAGAGTTAATTTAAATTACAAATATACTTGAAGCGTGTACACAAAGGCCACAACGACTGTGATACATAAGAAAGGACGTTAAAATTGAGTACGATATCAAAACTAGAAAAATGAATCTTGAAATCATTAATTTAAGTATCATTATTACCTTATTGGCCGATCCAAATATTATTAGAATCATTGCAGAAGTCTCCCAAAAATTAAACATGAAAGTCCGAAATTCATGTAGTATTGCCTGTTTTGTATAGTTATAACGAAGAACTATCGTGTAGAGTCTATCGTGTTTTGTTTTTCGAAGTTGACCCCTATAAGTCAATGTTGAGGCAGAAAACCAAACTGAATTTAGGGTCAGTTCACACCGAGATGCGACCCCGCCGCACCGGTTGCGCCGCCGCTGTGCCGCGAGGCACATCGTGTAGCCGCGTGAAATTTGCTGGCAGCACGGGCTAACGGGCTCTTGCACGCCGCGTCTACCGTCGAAGCATTGCTGCTCGAGGCTCAGCGCGGCGCTGCGGGGTGTAATCGGATTCTCTCACTGAAATGTATACTTTTTTCGTAAATAAAGTTCTATATTGTATGGATATCTTAAAAAGAGCGCGCCCCGCGTCGCAAACGTCACGGTCTATTTAAGATAGCGATTACAATATATAACTTTATGAAGTTAACATGTCACAAATTCTCTCATTGAAATGTGTACCTTTTTGGGTAGTAAATAAAGTTCTATATTGTATCGCTATTTTAAAAAGTGCGCTTCGTGTCGCATCGCGTCTCTGTGTGAACTGACCCTTACGCTCACTTACATCAGACGTGACGAGGTCCACACGATATATCTAATTATATGGAATTATAATGTCGGATGAGAAGTTTACAACGAAGGTTATTTTAGATTTTTATTAAATATGATTTGGTTAATTATTGAATAAAATTATTTCTCATTTTGATTGCATGTGGTCAATCTATTGTAAAAAATAATGTGTTAAAACAAAATGTTTCAAGAGAGTACCTTATATTTTCCATATAAGATAATGATTTTCAAGTGAAATAGACGTGAGGTCATTGCATTTTCACACGCCCCGTCTCCCTCGCACATTAAAAGTTTACTAATAACCGCTTTATTCATAATCACGTACGGACATTGAATGTAAACTCTCACGTATTTAGACGTAAGACGTGATATGGCGAAAATTCATGCTTGCAACTTCTAGCAACTTGTGAACAAGATTTTCGTACATAATTTTGTTCGTATTGTGACGTAGAAGCAGTTTTTTTTTTAATTAGAAAAAATTTCATATCTACGAAAAGACACTTTTTTTCATTTTTTTAATGGCATTTTTAGTAAAAAAAAATATTAGTTAAAAAAAACACGCTGTAAACGGCCTTTAAAAGTAAAAAAAATTATGACATTTGATCGGTAGCGAATACTTAGGTATTGCAGAACCCTAGACTGCTTGCTGTGTGCACAATAGTGAGTGCGGAACGCAGAACTCTGAGCAGAACTCTAGAACTCTCTCTGTGGGATCGGCCGGCGCCTAAATGTTCAATTTTTGTGTTACGTTTACAAAAAAAATACGTTTAAACAACGTTAAAGTTACGTAAAGTTTTTGTCTGGTCTAAAAACTGGTATGAATTAAGAATAATCCATTCATGTTTTTTGCAGTTTTAAGACAAACCATTAGTAGTACTACGCAAATTTTTGCCTTTTCCGTTAAAAAACTATCATACTCAAACAAACAAAAAAAACAAAAGAAAAATAATAATTATTTTAATATTACCATATCAACAACATACCTAATCTAGTCTACTCAATCCAGCTTAAGCCCAATGTCGGGAGCGATGCATTTCCAGTACAACTGCACATGACACATCAATTTATCTGCATACTGCGTGTATTTCGGTGCATATTTCATTATTTCACGCTATCTCCTAGTCCTGTAGAGTAAATTACGAATGTAGTCGTTGAACAGAATGTGATTGCTTTCGTTTTCAGTATAGTTTTTGAACGTGAAATAAGTGGATGCTATTTGAGTAGACCTCCCTGTGGCTATTTTACAAGCTTTTATTTAACTTGCCTTGTTAGTATGGGTCGAATCTTGCAACTGAATTTTAAAACAGTTATCTCCAACCGATTGAGCTGACATTTTGAATATACGTTTAGTTTGGATGACAATGCAATAATATGTCCAAATCGGTAACAAATATAAAAAACAACCGAATTGAGAACCTCCTCCTTTTTTTGAAGTCGGTTAAAAATACTGAACCTTAGCCGTCTCCGAGATTTGGCAGCCGCACATAGAAGTAGTTTTATTTCTAAATAAAATCAAAGCCGGAAAATGTATTTGAAATCACGTTCCAAGGTAAAAAAAGTTTGGTTTTTGTGAAAGTGAATCGATTGACATCAAAAATCAATGAAAACAATGTAAACTATGAATTTGGAGCATTTTGCCGTTTTCACGTAGATATCGATTGACTGCACGATATCACCTGCGTTCTAAATTAACGTTGCATACATTTTTACCTAATTATAGTTGCTTCGTTGGTGCGTCTATGCTACGCGAATCGAGCACGAGCTGAGCCACGAACGAACAGAATTACTTCGTTGCTCGCGATGTCAAGAGTGGACGTTACGACGAGCCTACAACGAGCGCGATGCGAATCCCTGTGTTCATTAAAAAACTGACAATCGGGCGGAGCGCAGTCGAGCACGCTACGAATACTCGTTCGAGGCTCGCAAGCCCGTCCATCCTACGCGAACAACGAACAAATCCTGAGGGCCAACCACAAGCTCTTAAAACAATATTATTATAAGCTTATTTGACTTTTGTCCCTCTTTGACATCCGGCGTCAAAACAGGACAAAAGACGAATAAGGTTATTTTAACCTTGTTTTAAGAGCTTGTAGGCCCCCTGTTCGTTCGTGGCTCGGCTCGTGCTCGCTTCGCATAGAATGGACTCACCATACAATTATTTTTGTTTCAGTGATAGTTAGGTACCAATGTGTATCAATCAAATAAGAATACCTTCAGGCCACCTACCATATTCTATTAACGCTCGCAACACCTATCTGACTGTCCACTTAACGTATCACACCTTTGCTTGTATATTTTATGTTGTAAACTTTAAAAAAAGTATGTATGTAGATATAATGTTTTGGGAAAAATAGCCAACAGTCAGATTGTCCAAAAAAAAATTTTAAAATTATGTAAAATGTTGCCAAGACATATAGCTCGCACTGTCAAAAAGTTATCAGATCTCATGTAGAGCCAAGCTTATAACTCTACATGTCCTTACTCTACAAGCCCTAACTTCACAAACTCTACACACCATAGTCAAAATATGTGGCTTGGCCGTTTCGCTACCGTCACATGAGAGTAATGTGAAAAATGTATTCACTGTTCATAACTTTTTTGTTATACAATAGTTCTTGTATTAGTGAAACGGCCAATCAGTTGAAGGCCGACTTACGAACTGGTGGTAACTTCAGTATCTTTGACCTTTATAAGTGCCCTACTAGGGCCTAAATTGAATAAATGGCTTTGACTTTGACTTTCTTGCAGAACCCCATACTTGAAGGATTCACGGTAGGAAGCTTATTTCATATCCTGGGCCTTAGAAGGAGGCTTCTTTCCGTGTGTTCCTGTAGGCTTTATGTATTTACCACCTTTGCAACACTTACTTGGTAACATAAAAAAAAAAAACTGCGACCCAAATTCAGGTCGAGGTATAAATAGATACTTGTTTATCGAGACGTATCGTTATCGGACCTAAACAATATTTACATACTCGTAGTTTTAAAATTATCATAGTATGAGACCTTTGTTAATGAAATTACTTGTCTGTGAAGTTAGATAATACTTAATTTATATTGAACCTTACTGTTATTTCAATGTACTTTTTCCTATGAGGAAAAACAAAGATTATTTATTTGTTTTTTAATAAAAAAAAAACAGAAGTGACACTCGTAAGTTGCAGCGTAAATCTTACCTACACTTAATTAAATTTCTCTCTAATAAATAGCATAGTATAAGTAAGTGCAGTTGTCACGTGACTGTAATGCCTGGATCTAGATTAAGCGCTCAAGTTGGCAGAGGATTTGTCACGATCGTCTCTAACTTGGTTAAATCGTGTGACATAGATAAACATAATCTCCGTATCTGTTACCTTGTTCGGGTACATTGCATTGAATGGTACTTGTTTTTGTTTTAATGATAAGTTAAGGTTTTTATTGGTAAAAGAAATTAATTTTGAAAGTTCATTTAGTTTTTTACGAAGGTACTAATATTTGTGAATTTGTTTAGGGTATTATTTATTTTGATGTAAGATTTTTATGTTTACGTAAAAGCAAGGCATGTCCACAAAATCTTAAAAAAAATAACCTTGCCGAGTTTCTGTTTACAATTTTGTCTTATGTGGAACAGACAAACATACGGTACACCATTTGAAGGCTGACTTCCAAACCAGCAGTGACTTCAGTGGCCTTTGACTTTGGAAACACTTTTATAAAAAATTATTGTGGAAATAATTTTCAATAATAAATTGTCGACCGTCAAACCTATGTATTTTTTTTTCTAATTACAACAAAAAATGTATCTTAATCTTTTTATATCTTTGAATGTTTCACGCCTGTAAATTGGAGATCACGTTTACAATTTAAAACTAAGACTTCACCTCGAAGACCGAGTCATAATATAATTATACTACACATGAGCTGTGCTATTATCTTTCATCTGATACGGTACACCTCGTTTTATCTTTCACGCAAAGACTAAGTATGATACAGAGCTGTCACTTAATCTTTACCTACGCGGATTTTTTTTTTTGTATTGCTTGATATTTTTTGTTTATTTATCATAATTTTCAATTCAGTGTTTGTAGCGATATAATAATTATCCGTATTATTTAAAACTGAAAGTGAGTATGTTATGTGTTATGTTAAAACTACTGAATCGATGTTCATGTCAAAATATTGTTAAATTTTGACATGAAAATCGAGTATAGAAAATGATTCTTAACTATTGTTAAGAATCATTAGCATAGAGGCATACCTAATCTCAATAAAAGTATTGAAAACAATAATATTTTACAAGTATTTGAAAATAGATGGTGTAAATTGTGAAGTTAAATAACTAAAAGTTGCACGTATAATTCATCTAACTGTATTAGTAAACAAACTTGCCACTGAAATAAATGATGATATTCACCGTATTTATATTTAATGATCACTTGAAAAATATACGTTTTAGCGGAATCACAGCGGAGTCGCTAATTTTATGCTAAATCATCTCACAGCATGACCACAAATTGCACAATTTCTAACATGGTGCTATAGTTATCAAAAATGCTTAATGATTGATAGTTTAGCGTGTTCGCTGAGGCATGCAACGCATATAATATTTTTCTATCCATATTTTATTCTAACCATCAAAACATATCATCATACATTTAAAAATGATATTATAATAAGTATCTTTTTACTACAACTCTATTTTCATTACTATAATAAACCAGTAATTTGTCTCACAGAGGCTTTAATTGTTTTAGGTAAGCAATCATTCATTATGACTTCTGTAATTCTATTTATCATTGATCGCGCTACATAATTTTTGTTCTTAATAGCTTAGGGTTACCAACTAACGGTTGTGTGTGACGGAGAATGTCAAAAGATCTTCTGGAAACACAGGTATCACCTCTGAAAAACTCTTAGAATATTTACCGTTAGCAATAGAAGTAGCAGCACTAATATACTTATGTACTTTAGTGGAGATGTCAGCATTGCAAAATTCAGCAAGCTTGGACTATACCGGTACTATTTTGACTCTAGTATGTCGCTTCATGAATTCAGCATTTTATTTTTTCAGGCATTCGTAATCTTTTCCGTTCCATATAAAATTCAAGCCATGTTTGTTTTACAGTATATTTTGTTTCAGCTTCAAGTTATTCATAGCTATAACTCGTATTTAAATTTACGTAAATAAATGATGTATGGTGGTGACCCTACTGAAAGTTCGAAGCTGTTTCAAACACTGCGACTATTTAGTCGCAATTTTAAAATAAAATAAACACAATAAATGTGGTTAAAAAGTAGGGGTCTTAATTCAAAGAAAATATTTTAATAAAGTCCTACGTAATTGAAAAAAAAATCCTATGTTATTGGTGAGTCGTGTCTAAAATGTAGTTTAAGATATTGTCTACTAACTGACCAATAAAGTTTGTTTATGTAAATATTTGTGAAGGCAATTTGGATTTGACAAAAATACTGATATTTTCCTGTTTACTATTACTACAGGGGCTGACTGCCTTTGAATAACAAGCAGTATAGATTTTATCCCAGAAAACATGAGATCGCTCGGAATCTCAAGTAAACCGAGGGGTTGAAAATAGTTAAACATATGTACCTAATTATAGTTTTAACACACTCGCTAGTAAAGTGACATTTATTGCAAATTACAAGTCTGTTTTTTAACTCGCAAGTGTGTTGAAAAGCGTCGTATGACACGCGTGTGCATTGATTGCACTCTCGGTTTCCTTATTATAGCCTCGGCTGTAATTACCAACTTTGCACACATGTTTCATAATGAAATATTAAATAGTACCTACTTACTTGATAGAGTAACATAACATTTTCATTACGGTTAGTTTTTCATTAGACCTACTAATTGAATTAAAATCTTTTTTCTGGGCAAATACGCGTATAACACAGCCATAAAAATTCAGTCGCAAAATCGTACCACCCGTGCGATTAATCGCAACATTTGTTGTAGACCTAACTGATATAAAACAATTGATAAAATATGTAGTTCAGAAAATAGCAGTTTGTGCCTATCCACCTGGCAGTAGGTGTGCGTACGAGTATCAAAACATGTTAAAATTGTCGTTATTTTAACTAAATAGTTACACGTGTTGATATCTTGATCCTTTTTGAGTATTTTGAGTAAATTACGCTTATAAATTGAGCGTAATTCGTGTTAATAAGTAGTGAAAGTTATTTGCATAAAACGGTTATTACATAGTGTTACGAGTTTTTAGTTATGTAACTAGAACGTGTATTATTATAATGATAATCGTTATTATCATTGCGTAAATGTTTGTTTTGTTCTATTATTAATAATTAAAATTGGGTAAGTAGGATTTATGAGTGATTTGCATGAGACATTTACTAAAACCACAGCTAAAACTATATTAGCAAGTTGCTTATTTTACTAAATTTTAACCATGCTATTACTTAGAACATTATAAACTACAGTTCGGTTGTTTATAAGTACATACATTATAAATTTCCGAGATATTTTAGTAAAAAATCTACACCAATTTGGCTAATGCAACTATACATTGCTACATTTCGTTGTTAGTTTGAAATCAAGTATTTATTGAAATTACATTCTCACATCTGCACTCCTGGCAAACATTATTTTAGCTAAGAAGAAGTATCTAAGTTATAGGTATAAGTAACATGATTTGCAGTTCCTAGAGATTCCTAGAGACAAACTAAAGATTAAGACAGGGTGGTCTTAAGGCATGCCCTTGGGCACACTCGAATTTTCGGATCCGTTGGAAAGTAAAAATGTGAAAAGGTACCTAAAATAAAAAAAGAAATTGTGTAGTGTAAGCGAATATATCGGCCTTTCGGGGCCCCCGTGTACCCTTATGGTAAAGACTATTAATATATATATAGTTAATAAATCAACCACTGGCATAATTGATTACTTTTCTAAGAAAATTCCAGTTCTAATTATGTTGTCCTACTGTTATAATTAAAGCAAAATAAATAATTAATTTGTTTATTTAGATACATTCTGCTGCATTATAGTTAATGTATTCCAACGTTTTGATTAGATAAAGCTATCAATGTGGGAAATTTAAATGCTATAAAAATACTGAAAATGTGCGATAATTAATTTGATAATAGATAAACGAGTGTGTACCTATTTGTACCTCATTATTATTTTATTTTTGTTTTAAACTCGATAATATCGTGAAATTCTGATTTCGTTGCGAATGGCAAATATTGATTGTATTAATAGTAAAAAAGTTGAGTGCCTGGACCCAGTCGATATTAATGTTTTTTTTAGCAATATTATTATTTAATGACATACCTACTTGTACAATCACAACTCTAAAAATAAATATGAGCCTACCTATGGGAAGGTAACAAAAAGAAGATTTTTAGTTTATACGTAAGCTTATGCCGTTTTTTGTTAGCGAGAATATATCCGACTTTTTTTAACATCTTTGGTATAGGTATTTGCTTTCGGATAAGCGAAACATCATGAGGAAATGCTGTAGGCCTAAAATGTCTGTGAATTCTATCAAACTTATAGGACTCATGTGGAGGACTGTGGTCTTAGGAGGCACTATACTCTATTTCACATAGGATGAGTCGTCAAGGTCAACGGTTTTTTACCAATATCTAGAGAAATTCCATTTGATTACTCTGAAATAATATTCACAATATTTCGTGAAACCTAGCTCTATCATAGTATTCCTTTATTATATCGAAATGAACATTAACCATTGAGAAATTTAATAAAATACCATGTGTCACGGAACTCATGTTATTTGAAATAGACTATAGTCGTTATTGGACAAAAAGAACCTAACCACTTCGTTATTATTGGAGGATCATTTTTTTATTATTAATGTTTGTCTTTGGGTAGGTAATTACGACCTTATTTTCTTATAGTGGAAGTGAGAAGGAAAGCACCTACCTATCTAAAATTATAAAAACATATTAAACTCTTTACTTCAGTTTGTGTTAATTTTTAATTGATTAGACATGTGATCGGATAAACGATGATTTATGACGATGATTTAATTATGATTTCCTATGACTTTGATCCATAATAATTGGGACCATAGAGTCTGTCACTACCACCCGAAAATGTTCTAAAACCAAAGTTCTTTATGGAATTTTAAATTAAGTAAGTTAGTCAATTTATTTAAACGACGGTCATGTCATGTGATTTAAAAAGAAATAAAACATTAAATAACAAAAAGCATGTGATTTATTTTCTCAATTGTTGAGATCATTCATCATTTTCTATTATCATCGAATGCTTTATCGTTTTGAAGTGTTACAGTTAATAGTATTTTCTCCATTGGAATAAGGTTTAAATTCGAGTGTTTCTCAAATCGTTATGTCATGTTTGCCCTTGAATGTGACTTAACAAGGTAGAGGATGCTGTTTTTTTTTTCATATTAAAACGTGGCTAGGGTTCCGTAGGTTTTGTACTTCAGAATTTAGTTCAACGAAATCCATGGGTTCTATACCTTCTTATTTTGTGTCGATATACCTAACTAAATAATAATTACATTTTGTTCCTAACTTCATAATCTAACCATTAGTTCTCGCGAGGGACGCGCGTCTTATAGGTAATAACAATTGATGTCATTGTTATTTTTCTAGCCAAAATATTTACGTGTTGTATACAAAGTGAAAGATTGTTAAGTATATTAGAATACCGTTCTATAACTGATAAACACGGATTTAGGGTATTTTTCCTATTAGATTGTAATTTACTGAATCTGATACCCAACTCTTTTCATGATTTTTCGGTATTAAGAGTGCGTACCAAGCCAGAAAAATATCGCAATGTCAGATGAAACAAACTTATGTCTAATCTTCGCGTGGAGATGAGATGGAGATGGTTTCGCGGCACAAAAATGAACGAAGCGCTTCTTATCTAAATAACTCGTAAAGTATAGAATATTTTAAAAAATCGTTAGTAGCAGCCCTAGGTCATAATGTTAGTGATATTATTTATCGAATTTTTGTCTTAATTAGATACACCATGAACGAATAAAACCGAAAATTCATTATTATTAGAGGTAGCTTTGAGATTTTTTTCTATCGAGGAAATTTCATTCCATTATGTTTTTGCTCAGGCAAAACCCTCGAGTATATAATGAAAATACCCATATAAAAATATTTTTTCATTTAAATACTATTTACTTGGGTAAATTTCAATTCTAAGATTGTTATTTTGCTTTATACGCAGCCTTAATCAAGCATACGGTTCCCACCTGATGGCAAGCGGTTACCGTAGCAATATGGACGCTTGCAATACACGAGGCATCATTCACGCGTTACGGCCATCCCCAAGCTCTGGCGACCTTACTCATGAGCAGGAATTCAACATAAAATTATTTGGCTGCGGTATTCTGTAAGGTAGAGGTACTTCCCCAATCGAAATGCTCTTTGAGCGAATAAACGCAATGCTCTACTTTTCTTGAATAAAATAGAAAATACTTAAATAAGTAGGTAGAAAAAAACCTACGGATCCCTAAGTTTAACGCACGTCACGTATTTAACCGTTTTTATCAATTCGATATTGGTTTTAGCTGAGCCTATTGAGGATCACCGAAACCTAACACGTTTCGTGTAAATCATACCTAAGTAACTAATATCTATATCATATTCTATGTGGATGTGAAAATGGTGGTAGCAAAATGAAATTTTTTCATAATTTTGAATTTTTATCAAATATGTCTAGCTTTTTAATTTATTACGTTTACTTCAATCGCGTATGATATGACTTGTGGCTCGCGTAAGCAATAGATGTATTTAATCATATTGCATGCAATATTTCATAGAACTACTAGAGCTGTCCCGCGCGGTTTCAGTCGCATTTCGCAGGAATCTTATGTTTTCCCGGGATAAAAAGTATCCTATTTGTTATCCAGAACATATTCTATCTGTCTTCCAAATTTCATCTAAATCCGTTCAGTAGTTTTTGCGTGAAAGAGTAACAAACATACATACATACAAACTGTCGCGTTTATAATATTACTAGCTATCCCGCGCGGTTACACCCGCATTCCCGAGGGATCTTATGTTTTCCCGGGATAAAAAGTATCCTATTTATTATCCAGAAGATATTCTACCTGTGTACCAAATTTCATCTAAATCCGTTCAGTAGTTTTTGCGTGAAAGCGTAACAAACATACATCCATACTCAAAAACTTTCGCATTTATAATATTAGTAGTATAGTAAGGATATGAGTTCCTTGACAGCGAATTTAATGTCCGTTATCGAAAATGCAAAAATTAAAATGTGGATCGTCCACAATAACGTAGTCTTCAGAACACGGTTAAGGTCGAGTGTGAACTGTATATCTGATACAATCTAATATTCGAACTCAGACTCGAAAGAAAAACACAAATATATGTTATCTTCGTAATCTTAATATCAATGTACCGTCCTTGTACTAAAATTCTGATTCACACACCATTGTAAGCTGCATACAAAATTCTGGGAATGTCTCACTTATGAAAACGGTTTCTATATCTTTAGATAGAATTGTTCCCAGCAATAAGAATAATTTAATTTCATGTAGAATAAGTTAATTATTAAAAAATGGTCAAGTGCACGTCAAACTTTATGAACCCAAGGTTCCGTGGAATTGGCGGACGGCGCAAACTTATAAATATTACTATTCATGAAAAAGTTTGCTTTTTATAAGTTTGCCATCGTCACATTACCTGCGGGTAATGTGACAGTGGTTAGTACTTTCTGTTCTAGTTCAAAAAAGGAAGTTTTATATTCGACGCGAACCAATTTTGTTAGGTATGTTTGTTAGGTATAGGTAATAATGGTAATATACATTCATTATCAAAAAAAAACATAGTTCGTTCACAGCAATGTAGGCACTTAGATACCCAACTTATTAATTCAAGCTATCAAAAAGGTGGGAATTTTTAATCCTCTAATGATGATGATTTAGGCGTGAATGTATCATTGCTCTTTGTCAGAATGCCTATGATTGTCAAAGTTTAATGACTATGATATTCAGACTGAGTCTACAGTGTTGATCATCTATGTAGAGTTTTTTTTTTCACAACGAGTGATTAATTAAAACGTGTTGTTCTTGATTTTGTTTTGTTAATGAATCAGTTTTTATCATATCTTGAAGGTAGACTGTTATCTATTTCAAAATTAAAATAAACATTCGTGTTAGATTCAAAGTAAACTTAGGTTCGTATTCTAGAATAATTGCCCTTCTGGGGCCTACATTGAATAAATGGCTTTGACTTTGACTTTAGAATCAATGCTCAAGCCATTGAGCTATTATTACTACGTATAGAGAAGCTATCATAAGCAAAGGTTATGTCCCATTTTTTTAGAGTCAACTAGTTCTCTTTAGCTCTGAAACAATAGTTAGTCGTCTAAGCAGACAGTTTAAAGGGCCAGTTGGCGCAGTTGGTTAAGGTTCAGCAAATGCAACCTTCCGAACCGGTATTAGAGTATTAGAGTCAGACTTTTCATAAGTGCCTGCAAAGGTCTATTTGAATAAATGATTTTGAATTTTGAATTTTGTTCACCTTACGCGCCGCAGGTCGTGGGTTCGATTCCCACACAGGACATGCATTTGTGTGCATGAACATGTCTGTATGTCCTGAGTCTGGGTGTAATTATGTATATTAAGTATGTATTTACAAACAAAAAGTAGTATATGTATTATTATCAGTTATCTGGTTTCCATAGTACAAGCTCTGCTTAATTTGGGATCAGATGGCCGTGTGTGAGGAATGTTCCAGGATATTTATTTATTCATTTAAACACTTAGCGCTATCAGAACGCTTTAAGGAGTAGTTTCTCGCAAACACCTGCAAAGGTCTATTTGAATAAATGATTTTGAATTTTGAATTTTGTTCACCTTACGCGCCGCAGGTCGTGGGTTCGATTCCCACACAGGACATGCATTTGTGTGCATGAACATGTCTGTATGTCCTGAGTCTGGGTGTAATTATGTATATTAAGTATGTATTTACAAACAAAAAGTAGTATATGTATTATTATCAGTTATCTGGTTTCCATAGTACAAGCTCTGCTTAATTTGGGATCAGATGGCCGTGTGTGAGGAATGTTCCAGGATATTTATTTATTCATTTAAACACTTAGCGCTATCAGAACGCTTTAAGGAGTAGTTTCTCGCAAACACCGTGATTTTCACGGCGCTTACGCGTTTCGTTCATCGTTCTACAACATTTGTGGCCGGATGGCCTCACTTGAACGGAACATGGTTGTGATGTGTCGCGTCTTCTCTATACGTAGTAATAATTGCTCAATGGCTCAAGCCAAGTTTTGAGCCGAGATTAAAACAATTGAATCTGGAACCTGCACCAACGATATAAGGTTTATTTTCGAATAACACGATCTATTCTTGAGACTTGATCTGAGTTTTGATCTCGTTCTTATTATCCAGGTCTTAGGTTTGCGTTGCATTGTACAGTCAGCGTCTGATTTCATCCGCTTTATAATATTTACATAGAATTTCAGTTTTTTCGGGGTTTTTAAAACTAGCTTCCACATTGCGGTTTCACCCGGGTTCCAGGTGTAAAAAGTAGCCTTACTCTCCATGCCATAACCTGAGTGACAAACATAGCAATCACGATTGGTGGTGCCAGCCGTTGACGTAACAAACTAACCTTTTGCATAAATTATTATTATTATTATCAAGTTTATGAAGACAGTGCATATGCTAGGTTCATTTTTAGGACTGAGTTCAATAATTATCCCTCTCATTAAAATAGAAAAAACCAACACAATAATTTTAGGATCGTATTAAGACCGCTTTAGTATAAAAGGTGAATATTTAAATGACAACGATGCTTGGGTGTACCGCTCGCTCTTGCAGGACACATCTTATGGTGCGTCCACTCTACTCGAACGAACAGAATTCATTCGTTGCTCGCGATGTCAAGTGTGTTCGTACAACGAGCCTACACCACGAGCGTGATGTGAGCCTGTGTTCGTAAAAAACTGTTAAGACGGGAGCCGGGCTGCGATTATTCCATACAAATGTATTCCCCTGTTTCCTTCCTGAATAATGCCTCTAGAGTCATCATTTTTTTTTCATATAATCAAGTTCTGCTTTGGACACGTCCCTGTTACTTCCTTTTTTAAGCAACTAATTATTAAAGAAATTATGGCCCTCCAAAAATTACAATAAATGCCCTATTTTTCCGCCGTGATTAAAAGGACTACCAGACAAATTCGAAAAGATTTTAACATAAAAGAAAGTAATAGGGACCTAGATACACCCTTACTTAAAATTTTAATGTAAAAAATAATTTAATCGGCTCAGTTTTCGAGGAGGAAAATGGGGAAAACGAAACGTCGATTTCGTCAATTTTTTTGTGAATAAATCGGTCTGAGCTGCAGACGTCCCTATCGCACATAGCGCATAGCATAGTGGCATAGCGCGATGGCAATAGTTTTTTCAAATACCTATTTTTCAAATTCTTCGCAGCTAGGAACCCCTCTTAATCAACGGAGCGCAATCGAGCGCGAGCCGCATGCTCATTCCAGGCTCGCAACTCCGGCTACGCGAATCCGTGCTCCGCAAAAACCACCTTCCCAAACTGTGCGTTAGAGTCTAACTATTCTTAAGTGCCTGTGAAGGCCGATTTGAATGAATATAAATATTTTATTTCATTATGGCACAAGTAAAGCTTAGTTTCTTAGTTTACGCATTTCTTCACTCAATATTTCTAAGGTACTTTCACTTACTTGGGTCGCAACATGGGTATTTCATCACGTCACATTATTATAGAGCTGTTGTGAAAGGAAAACTGTAGGTGACACTTTGTAGCAAAGTATTTGTCAAGTAATCGAGGAACATAACAAAAGTCAGTTTTGTAAGGAATTTATTGTTAGGATTTCAAAGTGTTTGAAATATTACCTTGGGACCATAAAGGGGTTTATGCAATTATTCAAAAGTTACTATAACGTCAGTGAACTAGGTCTATTTTAGAGGTATATAATAAAAACCTGATTTGAAAAATACAATTGTAGCCCTACTTGAAATTTCAGCCCCCTCCCCTCCATTCCGGTTTCTTTTGCATAGAAAATAAAATATTTCTTGAAATTTTTCATTTGCAATATGTGTGGGCCAGTCATGTTTTATAACTATTCCTAGGGTTCCTTTTTACCTTTTTGGTTCGGAAAAGATGATTATTCAAAATACCTATTACATGAGTGTTTGAAGTGTGCACTTTTATGTGTGCACAAAAGGGTGTGTGTGAGCACCAACGAGGTTTTCTAAAAGCCGGCGCTCCTGATAATAATGTTTTGATTGATTAGCAAGCAACATTGCTATGTGAGTTATAAATAAACAAAGGAAATTAGATTGTTCTCGTTATCTTCACCTATAGATTAGCGATATTTTATCTGTAAGTATGAGCTGATTAAAAACATTATTTTATCTGTGACTCACTATAGTATTAGCTGACTATCTCTCAATGTATGTATTTTAGTATGTATATACAGATGTAATAAAAGGTTGCAATATTGAAATCCAACAAACTATTTGTACGTTTATTTCAAATAATTTAACTTGTTAGGTACTATAATATTATTTTAGCAACGTAAATTGCTCCGATGATTTATCAATCAAGAAAGTAGGAAGGTAACTTTTCACTTGAACATAACAAGGTTACTATTAGCAAAGGAGGATTATATCTATTAGATCAATACAAAAAAAAAAACAAATAGAGTTACCTACAACATTTTCCGCAATGGCCAATCCCAGTACATCCATTCTCATACTCATAACGAGATAAGATAAAAAACACCGAGATGGCTAATAAAATGTGAATAGTTGGTTACTTACCTCACCTAGTGTTGGACCCGATATAGAACAAATGCATCGTGGTGATAATGATATTTGGATATTTTACTGATAACTTTCGTAAGTCAACATTTGACATTTATTAGATACTTACAAGCATTCCCTACGCCTTCCATACGTGTAGAGGCCTGGGTTATAATCTAGGTAAATGGAACCTGGGTACAAAATTTTATTCAGTTACTTTCTCCTTTAATATATGTAAAAATATAAGTTTATAAATAAGCAGGTGAGTACTTAACGTTAATCTACATAATATATACACATTACATATATTTTATTCGGTTACATCAACCCTTAGGTGCTATGGGCTGACGTAATCGTACTAAGACGAGAATAATTCTACTTTTCCGGTAAATAAGTGTTACGATTTAAGGCGATGATAGCTCAATGGTAGTGACATTCGAATCCATTGATAGTCAAGGCGGCTACTTACACGCCATCCCTTATATCTAACGTCCGCCGGCCGAGGCATGTCCTCATCGAGCCCGATGACCCTATCACCTTAGCTCAGCTCGCAGTTTCCGAAGCTCGTACAAATACAGATGCGAACCGCGGTGACCGTTCACCTCGTTACCGACCTCGTCTTCGAGGTCACGCACCGCGACCCTCTACTCAGTCTCGTCCCCTTGTTGTTGCTCGACAAGCGGCCCGAGCCGCCAATAATAATCCGCTCCCCTCTAATTAGTCGTAACTCGTTCTAATAAAGTAGTCCGTCCCCTCCCCTCGGTAACAGCCCTGAGCCGAGGCTCGGCCCCAACTGGGGCACCCTCAGGCCATGTTACCTAAACTTAAACCGGTTGAGAGCTTGCTCGCCGAACTTGTCCGCGTAAGGGTACTAAGGCTAAATTTTGGGCCCGTACCTTCATGTCCCTTCAAAAAAAAATAATAATAATAATAATGGTAGTGACGTCGGATGCTGAGACGAAAGTCCCGGGTTCGGATCCTACAATGAGCTTGAGCTTTCGGTGAAGGAAAACATCGTGAGGAAACCATAGCACGATGGCAGGGTAATTTATAGTAGCCGCCTGCCTGGCTACCACCCTCAAGTTGAAAATCTGTCTCAAAGCACCTATCGGTGTATTCCGACAGCTGCACTTGAGAGCCAGTTCCTTATAGGCTTTGTGTGCTTTCCATCTTCGGCCACATCATCACTTACCATGGTGAGATTGCACTCAAACACAGGCCTATACATAGTAAAATATATAAACGTCAAAAAATCTTCGACGTCTTTGCCATCCGAATACCACTTCTATGATGCCGTTTCCAAGTACCTTGTTAATTAAGCATTATTTATGAATGTAACCTACTATATTATAATATAAGGTAAGTAAGATAAAAGGATCAAAATATCAACACAATTTTGACACTAAGATCGTAACTGCAATCCGCATGTTCTTTAGTATTACAAATATGGCAACTAAATAAATCAGCTATAATGTCGGATACCTCAAGAGACTTGGCGGACCAATATGAAAGGAATGTACTGTTTCATCAACAACCACGAAGCACTGGTCAGTTATTAACTTATCGGTTACGTGTCGTATGATGAAATACTGTGTTTAGTTATTATCTTTTATCGCATGTCAGTTAGTTGACGTGTTATGTCTGACCTATCTTGAAAAGAGATTGTTGCAAAGTGATTTCATCGGAATTATCTGAAAGCATCGATGCATTACTTACCTACTTTACTTCATTACATATAGGTCTAATTGCATATGCCTAAGTGGCTTGAGAAATGATGATCATCATAACTATCAATCACATCAATCCTCCTTAATGTTGTCAAACAGTTCCTTTAGCTTTACAAGATCTTGTTACAAAACCGTCCGTTGGATCGTTGTTATTTTTGGGAAGAATTTTTCGAATTATTTTTGGGATCTAAAATTCTTTTACAGTTTTTAGCTGCGATTGAACTTCCGAAATAGAAAATTAAAACAAACAATTCCTTCCTCTAATTGCAGGGTTGTTCACGATCCCGGAATATCCTGAACTGGAGGCGAAGCGAGGCATGTGGTCTGCGGCAATCGAAGCCATCTTGACGACCCTGCGTTACCTCGCGCCGGCTACGTTACTCACTCTCTTCTGGGGACAGCAGAGCTTCTTGTTCAAATTGCTTAAGCATATCGACTCTGCCTTCAGAGCTAGTAAGTTATGATTTATAGTACTGAGGTAACAAACTAGCATGTAACCGTCGGATGTTATTCGGTTACCGTAAGCTTGTAACACCAGGAAATCACTCGAGCGTTGTCAATCTTGAAAAAATCTCTTCGCACCTTTCTTGAAAAGGGATTTGTACAGGGGTTAAGTCATTATTCAGTTAGTATGTTTTATATGCTTTCTGGTGTGGTCAGTTTAGGAAGATATTACTTCGGGGCTTTGGCATATAAAAGGCGTGAATCCTTAAATGTTCCGTACAATAGGTAGGAATGATATCATGATCATCTAGGCGACATGTGGTGGACCTATATTAATACCAAACAAGGTTCTACATAAGTATTTCGATAGATTAAATTGCTTTTTCGGCTTTATTTGTAGCGGCCACCATGTAAAACGATGCGTAAAATACACATCATTATCGCTCAAGTCTTAAAATAACAAGATAAACCAAACTGCAAACAAGATACCAATTTCTATTTATTTGGACTCTAATCTAGATTCGTCCGTATAATAATCCATTGTCATAGAGGAAACAATAAGAATATCATGAGATTTTATCCCATAGTATTTATGGCAAGGCACTGTATTCAAAATCTTATTTCCGTAACAATAAGAGGTATAAAATAGCAGTTCTCGCAAGTCAGAAACGAATCTATCAAGTATATTTGTTTATACAAAAAATCTATGCATTAGGTGCTTATCTTGACCTAGTTCTCAAGAATTTTGGAATTTTCTCGCTACGATACGATCTTTTTATGTTCGAAATGTTATTATTCAGAATCTCACAATTAATCAGTTTACCATTTTGAGCGATTATTATCAAACTTTGAACACACAAATAAACAATGAAATAATCTTGGTGTCTCTGGATATATAAACTTCTTTCATCATCAAGCTCTAATTCCTCACTCAACATATTTTTTTTTGCAATTTTTTTTCCACCCCTCGCATCCAGCTTTTTCTTGATCTTTAAACCAACTCTTCGTCTTGAACATTTCCACTTCTCGACAAAATCCTGACGAAGCCTCCCAAATCATGCTCAAACACGATCCTGGTACCTTTCTCATACCGCTATAACCTGATATTTAGTTCATATCATAATAATACGTACTTGCCTTAATAACCAAACTTATGTTTCAAAAATTTCAGTAGTCTTCTCAAGCGAAGAGCAGAAAGAAGCCGTGCTACAATGGCTGGCGGAAGTAGGTCCTGTGAAGGTAGAAGAGCTGGACACAGTTTGGCGCCATGGCTGGATATTATGCGGAGTGCTGGATGCAGCGCTGCCTGGTGCATGTGCTGGACATCCTCCAACGAGCATGTCTTTGAAGCACGCGCAAGCTATCGCCGACCATTATCTTGGTGTTGAGCCTGTGAGTTTTATTTTGTTTTCGCTTAGAACCAGATATTTTATCGCCGTTTTTCAAGCTACTGAAGTATATAATATGTGATATCTGATATTCATTTTCCCACTTACAGGTCTTCTCCCGCTCAGAGCTGGACTTGAACGACTCTTTAAGCAGGCACCAAGAATGGAAACTTGCTACTTACTTAGATCGAATACGACAAGCTCTCGCAAAATTAACACCACCCGTCTCGAAACCTACTTCCCAAAGAACTTCTCCTGAAACCACAAATTTTACTCTCGACTATGTTGCAAAAGGATCTGGATTAACAGCAGCTCAAGTGAACAATAAAATGCACTTCAAAATTTATCCAACATCACAACAAGCTTTGGATCCGGGGGAAATAACTATTCTGATAAGAGGCCCTAAAGATACTTATGGAATGGCTGTCCTTCCTCCCACATTGGGTAAAGCTCAATTAATTCGACAAAAACTGCTCGGTCTTCAATCCAAACAGAATTACACAGAAAACGTATTGCCTATCACACAAGGAGCTACATACTTAAGGTCATACGGAAAGAATGATATGAATAAAACTTATTTCATACCAAAAACTAGATACGAAATTGAAATCGAAGCTGCACCGCGACCAGATCATTTGAAAATTAGCTATGAAGTTAGTATTGAAGGCAAATATGAAATCTCTATTACTAGTAGAGGTCAAAACATTGTTGGTTCACCATTTTCAGTAAAAGCTTCTAATAATATAATTGGTATTTTGGAAAGAGACAGTTTCTGTTTGGAAGACGGTGAAGAAATTGATATAGTCGACGTTAAAACAGACAGAAAGGTAGTTCTAAGAATAGTCGACTTTGTAACTGAAAAGATGTTGTTAAAAGAAAACGGTACCTTAGAAAAGATAAGCGACGATGAGGTAAAACTCTTGATGGCAACCGATATTAAAAAGCCAATTAATGATAAATTTAATATTGACAATGAAATATCTGCCGTTACTATAACCGATGTCTGTGGACAAGTAAATAAACTTAAATTTAATAGTGTGGCACATAAGATTTTGATCATGAACAGAGTATGCAAAATATTTAACGATGCTATGATTGAGAAACAAAAACAGTATCTGAAGGCAGATAATAATTTTATTTATCAAAGAAGTCAGCAAGATATTCCTGATATCGTTAATTCAACATTTACAGAAAACACAAACCCATACACAATGTCTCAAAAACGAGATAAATTTATTATTCCTGAGAGTATATCCGTGTCACTACGAACGGAGAAATCGAAATCTCTTTACGAGGAAGAAATAAGTAATGCCACAATTGAGATAGAAAGCGCTGCGGTAGATATACCTATAGAGATTATTGATCTCAGTAGTCCAGAATATAATGTAGATGCAGTTTTGGAAAATTTTAAGATATCTGATGACCAAGCTGATGATGATATTGCATCACTTGATAAAACGACAATATTAAGTAATCCTTTCTTGACTGATATGTGTGAAGAAAACTATAATTTAGCTGAAAAGAATTTAGGTACATTTGTGACATCCGAATACGAAACGAATAATTCGCAAAACGAAGAAACACGAGACAGTTCTATTAAAATTATTATTGATACAACCAATAGTACGCCATCGCCAATGAATAATAATCCTTTTATTGATACAGATATTACAGAATTGGAAAGACCGAAGACACCTGTGTATAAAATAATTGCAGGTGAAGAAATAAACCGTAATGATCCAGTTTTTATAGATCCTAAAACTGAACACCCATCTGATGAAATACTTGGAAATGAATTTATAAATCCGTTCTTTATGCATCAACATATTGTTAATACTGATCAACACAAAATAGACTCCAGCCAACCAAATTTAAATTTTCCAGTGGCTGATTTCATAATTGGAGCCCCTGTTTCATTGCCACCAATTATACGAGCTCCTTCTCCGCAGCCAGATATTAAGCCTATGATGGATGCAAATAAAATCAAAAAAATCAAAACGAAAGAAAATAAACTAGTAAATCAGGAGAAAGACATTTCACAGTCATCACTTTCAACGTCTGTAGATACAAAGACTGGTAAAAAAGAGAATAATTCTTCAGGGTCCTCTAATTTTCACAGTTTAGAATCAAATCTGACAGACAATTCTAACGCATCAACAGGAGATAATAATTTTGACAATTATCGGAATCAAGGACTTCATTCAAATAGGAATGTATCACCAAAGAAAGATACATGGGATTCCGCATATGTAAGTATTGACGAGAGCAACAGTTCTCCCGATACCAATAACAATGAAAGTACACTGTGTGAGACACTAAATAAACAGAAGTTTTCTCCTTGTGACGTAAATCTTGGATTTAAACAGGAGGAATTGTCAAATATGGGACCAGCTGAAAGAGAATTATGGCAAACCTGTAGAGATTTAAACGATGACGACAACAAAATACAAGACGATATTAAACCATACAAATGGGAAATCAAGAGGCCCATGTTCACACCAATAATAGAAGAAAGCGATAGAAGTATATCTGCTGGTATGAAGGACTTATCAAGGGCGGGAACAAAACATGGAGAAACTGATCATGTGACGGTGGCATTTGCCGAACTGAATGATATGTACCAGGAATACTTTCCTAACTCAGATATGAGTTCTACTACCACTGCTAATGAAGATACTGAACTTCAAAGCATGGATGTAGAATATACGATTGATACTAAAGATGATAATGTCGATTCTGCGTCTGAACTATTATCAGATGTGAAAAGACATGCGGAGATATTAGAAGGAACGATTTCTGAGGTTCAGGCAAATGTCACTGAATCATTTTCAGTAAGTCAAACCCTTCATAACAAAGAAGCGGATCAATCTACCAACTTTGATGGTCTAAATAAAGCTAAAACGCAATTTGGCGATAGTGAATACACTAATATAGTATTGGAAAAGAAAAAATATTGGGATGAAAAGATTCGACAAATACAAGCCAAAACTGAAGAAACTGCAAAACATCAAAGAAAGAGACGGGTATCTTCAAAACAGTTAAAACATAATGATTCATTAACGAAGCGAAGAGGCAAACAAATTATAAAAAACTTTTTAAATGCAGGCGACCATCAAATTAAACAAGCCAAATCAATAAATATCGCTGCAAAACACTCAGAAATTGTGATACAAGAACCAATTACCCAAGAGACTTCAGAACAGGAGCAATTACAGTCAGAAGAAAATCTTGTAGAGAAGTGGAAGAAATATTGGGATGACAAATTGGAAACAGAACATAATGAGACTGATTCAACAAATTTAAGAGCTAAATCTCTAAAAGAAAAAATGGGTATTTCTAGCCCACAAGAAAACATAGATACGAAACCTAGTGAACTTAAAGATCGTTTAACAATACCAATTAAACACGAATTACCCGAAGAGGTTTTTAAAGCGTTTGAAACAAGTCCCAAAAGATTTTTTGGGACGTCTAGGAAACAGATTCTGAATAAGATAGACACTTTCTTGGGAAAACCAATAACGGTAGAGGAAAGTGTATCTGTCGACGAGGGTGGTAGGAAGCACGATAGTGGTTTAGTATCTAGTCGCATTTCTCTATTCCATAATTTATCTCATACCGAAGAACTACCGTGGGCAAGAAGGAAATGCCAGTCTTTAAGTAGCATTCCTAATAGAAAAGACAGCGTCAAAAGTGATAATTCAGAAAACATTATAATCATAGATATAGCAGCGGATACGGGTACTCCTGCAACAGCTTCTGTAACAGCAAAAGAAACTCAAGATACTACTAATAAACAACATATTGAAAATAATTTAGCAAGCAAAGACATTAAATTATTAAAAGATAAAAGAGCCAGAATGGAGCGGAATATGCAAGACCAAAGCTTTGAAGAACCCGAAGATGATCAAACAAAAATCCATAGCCGCGATGAAAAGAAAATTACGTACGTCAAGAAAGACCATAAATCAAGTCATATTGACAAGTACAAAAAAAATAATGTGCTTCGCAGAACATCCATAAGTAAATCAGAAACAGACATATTCAACAAAGTTCCTAATGAGCCAGCTGATGATTGTATGGAAAAATATAAGTCATGCGATGAATTGCCAAAAATTAATGTTAAAAGTTTTATATCACTGTATGAAAGCGTCACAAAAACTGCTGCTGAATCGAAACAAGTCAAACGAATATATAGTATGAGTTCTATTGATTCTCAGAAGCATTTAGTAACCATCAGCACAAATACAGGTACGTAATAAACAACTTTCTTCATTATTTAGAATAAAATCTTGAACAAAATCTAATCATTACAATTATTTCAGGTGCTGTAAATGAACTGGACGGTAAATGCATTACACCAGATGGAGAAACGAATTCCACTAGTGAACTCAAATCGAAACCAGTGACACCATTAAAACAATGGCTAAACAGAAGCTCAGAAACAGTTAGCAGTGATGACAGTTTAGAAAGAAAGACTCACACTTATTTTACTGATACTGTAAATAAACTTATCTTGACCAGCACACCAGTTGATGAATGTCCCAAAAAAAGGACACCAAAAAATCAATGGCTGAATAAAAGCTCAGAAACTGTCAGTTGTGATAGCATTGATAAAAAAACTGATAAAGAAACAAATTCTTTTGATCTTGTAACACAGCCAAATGATGAAAAAGAAACAACATATCTAAGTCTTTCCGATATTGAATTAGAAATCGTTGAAAACAGCTCTGACAAATCTTTAGAGTCTTCACCAGAAAGAACAAGAGATCCTGCTCACATCGAATACAAATCTCGCTTCAAATCGGCTAAGCAATTCTTTCAATCGTTAGAGGAGCTAAGAGAAGTCAAGAAACCAAGAAAACTCAACGAGTGCGAATTGTTATTAAATAATAAATCAACCGAATCTCTCGACAATGAACGACCACAGAAAAGAGTCAAGAAGAACATAAAATCACATTCCATGCCTTCGTCTGAAATATCAAAAATTTGGAAAGAATTACATGGAAATGAAGACAGCGATTCTAGTTCCACTAAATTAGTTAAAATATCGGAGAAATTTAATGTGGATGACTTATTCACTGATGTGATGGAAGGAAAATTAAGCCGACAAGGCAGTTTAAGAGGAATACCACATAAAAAGGCTGTTTTAGAAGCTTTCAGATCTATGGAAAACCTTACAGATGGCAAGATGAGTCCATATGAATTAGCTGTAACGCAGCTTAATGATTATGCGAAAGAGAACAAAATAAAAAACGCTCAGACATATCTCAGCGAATATCCTTACTTGCCTACCACAGATCCGTCTAAATATCATTCCAGATTAGATGCAAAAGCTTCTGGTCTTATTTCATTTAAAGAATTGTTAGGGAAGAAACCTAGAAGGAACAGTGTGCCAGATTTAAGATTAAATCTTAAGTTCGAAGTTGACCTTTAGACAACTAAATTGTCACTATTTTATAAGATTGGAGAAATGACAGTATTTACTAGTACCTTTAAATTAGTTAATACTCAAGAATTTAAAAACTAGACTGTAGTATAAGCGATCTTTTTATATTCACTAACCATGCTTCATCCATCACTTATCAGATATTAACGACCCCCTAAACATTTTATGTAATTATAAATTTTATTATTCTTTGTACAATTTTGTACAGTAATTGAATCTAATTTATAAGTTTTAAGAATTTATTGTAATTTATTTATTCTATATTAAAATATTATTGATATCGAGTTATTTTTATTTCTACAGTTAAATTCACTTTAGTAAATTCAGATAAAAAGACAACAAGATTTTTCATATCTAACTTAATTATTTATTGTCAATAAAATATGACTACATTTCATTTAAACATCAAAATATATTTGAGTTTATTATTACAACTTACTGAATTAGATAGCTTCAGATAAACTACCAAACTAAGTTCAGAATTGCTAAGTCAGGTGCAGCGCTCACGACAGACTATCCGTTTTTAGTTATGTGAAAATAGAACCTATACAATTCTAAGCAGTAACGCACACGACGCGCAAAAAGAAAGAAGTTTGTGAAAGAATAGGATGTACTCAAATCTCTATTTCTTTTTCTGTATTTATAGTACAAAATAATACATCGTAATCTCAGCATTTCTATAGCATGTACATCCCAAGCTAGAGTTCCGCCGACAGAATGATCGGAGATGTAATGTACGTTGTATGCTTTGAATCTGTGAAAAATCCGCGACGGACTTTTTTGTGTACCGCAGACTCCTTCGCACAAAAAGTTTGTCGTCTGCACTGCACTAGAGATACATTGTTATATACTTAAATAAATATTACTTACTATTAGTAAAGTTCAAATACACATAATACACAGAAAGTTAAGAGAGCCGAGTGTTTGACGTCTGGTTTAGATCTATTTAATGCATTATGACAAAAATGTTTGTTGTTTTTGTTTACAGAACCTACTCAGATTTTGGTCAGAATCAATAATTGGGCGAAACGTATACATAAGCAAATCGAGCAGAGGTACTTTTGCTTCTGATACAAAAACATCGACATCAGGATAACTTTTGACCAAATTTTTTTGGCCATTTGTGTTTTGTTATAATAGGGATGATAAATATTAAATCCTTGAGATTTGGAACCTTGTTGCATGGTTATATAGTTTTAAACTGATAATTTTCTATCTATCATGAAGCAAAGAGATTCATCAGGGTATACGGTTGACCTCTAATTCCTTGACCGGCGGGGCTACCACGAATGTTCGGTGGTCATCGTAAAGCACACCATTAATGAATTTCATCCAATGACGTTCCAGCAATGATCTTCATCGTACGCCGTAGCCCCGATTTAGATCTAATCATATTAGCAATTACTGTTGATTGTGTCGGAGTTTTAAGGCACTCTTTGACGACAAACTCAAAATCTTTGGAAGCAGTTTTATTCAGCTTAAAACCTGCTTTGTCTGTTGCTAATTTCGAGATAACCTTAATCAGCTTTTCTAAAGGTTGGTCTTCGAGTTCTTTTTTAAGACTTTTCCTTGCACGTTGCTCACTACGATTACTTAGGTCGTCATATAATGTTTCGAAGTGGAAGGAGTATCCAGTACCCTATTAGATTCATATTCATTTATTCTGCAACTAAGTGTATTTATAAAGGTCTTATTCCTCTGGCGTCGAGGGTAATACTATTGATTTTTGTATGGAACTCATGGGTTCCTTTTCTTCTGATGCCAAAACAATATCAAATTCTAGTTTATGTGTCTGATCTAGATGTATTTGATGTTGTATGTCATAGGAACGGTCTAGATGAAAAATTACCAACAGCCATTTATCATTTTACACACTGACGATTTTTATACTGTCCAGCGCAAAAGAATCGCGTCACTGATGCACAGGGTGCGTGGGAGCACCAATAGCATTTTGAAGGTCATTGCTGAGAAACCTGACTGCGCCATTCAGAAGCACTGGATGCACGTGCATGTACATGTGCCTAGTGCATCAGGGAGGCGCCCTAGGTATATCAATTAATTGTGTTAAATGTTTTGTGTTGTTTTTTTTTTTTAATTAATTGTGAATTATGAGATACTAACCCTATTATTAATTTATTATATAATGATGTAATACTAACAAATATGGACTTATCGGTCTGAAATAAATGATTTTTATTTTATTTATTTTATTTTTATCGTTTTTTTTCAGGAACCTTACACGATTTCGGGAACTTGCTTTGTAAAGTTGTTCACATCTACAGATAAATGTTGTGATAGTTTTGCTACAGGATTGAATATTCTGTGCTACAGGTGTTGGAGTATCTATGAATATTATCGGGGATACCTTCAGGATACAGAGCCTTTAATACTATAGCGGTTCTCTCAGTTGGGGAAAGGTCCATAGGTCGCATTTTCGGACCTCGTAAATAAGCTTATTTTTCTAAAGTTTTGAACATATCAAGATAAGTCAGTGCCACTGGTCGGTAGTCGTTGCTTAATTCATCTCCTAGTATAACAGGCACACGCGGAGAGTGAAGAGCGCCTATATTCGCCGCTCGCGGACCAACATGAGGGTTGGCGCCCTCATGTCCCTCTCTCATTAAGGCGCGGACAGCTCACGATTTCAAACGACGAATGCACTCACACAACTTAGAATGTAGAATGACTGATGTGTGTGTACTTTTGGAAAATTGCATAGTATATGTAAGGAAATCAGAATAGATACGGATTTCTTAATGTATTGACATGTTGATACATAATATGAGACGATGAACAATTTAAAAAAATAATATCATTGATGTCTAATATAATAATCTATCTATTTATTTTCATAACAGTATAAATTATTTAGGTCCTTACATATGAAATTAGCGTTTTGTCGTACTGACCACTTTGATCTCAAATATCTCCTCTTTGGTTAAGAATTCCAAATTCAAATTTATTTAGCTGGTACATTTGAGTTTTGAAAACAGTCATTCATTTGTATTTTCCTCATTATTTTTTTCTTTGGCGTCGCTTATTACCGCACAATGGAAAACATGAAATATCGGTATATTTACGAGTACGAGTTCTGCCGTGGCACCAATGCTGCAGAAACAGCTCGAAAGATTAATTATGTGTACGGCGCTGGTGTCGCAAAAGAAAGCACGGTACGTTTTTGGTTTCAACGTTTTCGTTCCGGAAAAGTCGACCTTCAGAACCAACCTCGTGGACGGCCGAAGACCAAAGTGGAAAATGAAGAATTAAAGGCTATTGTGGAAGCGGATCCATTACAATGCACTTCAGAGATAGCTGCAGGCTTCGCGGTAAGTGATAAAACTGTATTAATCCACATGAAGCAAATCGGGAAAGTAAAAAAACTTGAACGATGGGTACCTCATGAATTGAGTGAATCGAACTTGCAAACACGCGTCGACTGCTGTGTTACTTTGCTCAACCGACTCAATAATGAAGGGATTTTAAATCGAATCATTACTTGTGATGAAAAGTGGATACTGTACGATAATCGGAAGCGCTCGTCGCAATGGCTGAACCTTGGAGACCCAGCCAAATCCTGCCTTAAACGAAAATTGACTCAGAAAAAGTTACTTGTGAGTGTTTGGTGGACAAGCGCCGTTGTCGTTCACTACAGCTTTCTAAAATCTGGCCAAACGATTACGGCATATATCTATTGTCAGCAACTGCAAACCATGAAGAAAGAACTAGCTGCTAAACAACCGAGATTGGTCAATCGCTCTAGGCCACTGCTGCTTCACGACAACCCAAGACCACACACTGCACAACAAACAACCGCTAAGTTAGATGAGCTACAATTGGAATTTTTGCGACATCCACCGTACTCCCCGGACCTTGCTCCAACAGATTACCATTTTTTCCGGAATTTGGAAAACTTTTTACAAGGAAAAAAATTCAACTACGATGCGGCAGTCCAAACCGCCTTCAAAGAGTTTATTAATTCTCGCCCCCATGATTTTTTAGTAAAGGGATCAATAAACTACCTATGGGATGGCAAAAGTGCATAGATAACAACGGTGCATACTTTGATTAATTAAATATATTTTACAAAATAAAAATTGACTTTATATTCCTCCCGTACAAAACGCCAATTTTATATGTAATGACCTAATATATGTAACTTAAACTGTTCACCACTACTGAGCAAACTGCTCTCAATTCGTATTGCACCCTCCGCTGAAATGTGCTCCCGGTTAAATATGATTGAAAATGACGTTTTGTTACAAAACGTGTAAAAAATTATTTTATAGATAAAAAGGTATATAAACCAAAGGGATTGACCATATTTGGGCCCACTATTATGTCATCGCGTGTCTCAATTAAATATGACTCAAAAATCAAGTCTTATTTTATTATGTTCATTCACAAAATATTAATATTTTTCTATCCCGAGGACATTAATAATATATTCGCTTGAACTCCTTTACACCTGTAGGTACGCCTTCCGCACCACAGATATCTGAAACCGTACGCCATCCGAATCACAGTTTTATTAATATCGTTTTACGTGCCTCTTAAAGCACGGAAAACGCTCGAGTTGAAATACCACTAGACGGTCACCCATCCGGATACCGTCCACATCAGCAACTGCTTAACTTTGTCGATCGATTAAGAACGGCTAATCAAGTTAGGTACACCACAAGCGCATCAACGAGCCTAAAAACATTAATGAGAAACACTGCTTTTGGGAGATAAGCGCTTGGCAAAGATTCCGTGCTATACTGATTCAAAAATTCAGAAATTCAGAAAAATCTAGAAATCTTGACTGAATTTTATTCTGTATCTGCCCGAATGGTAAACTGCTTTGCATTACTGATACAATACCATCGCGTATAGGCATGCCACGTGTATGTCTGGGGTCCACTATCTCTGGGAGAAGGCAGTTCATATAAAATCGAACCAACTCATGTTCCATTTTATGATTCCAGAAATTGTCATCCCTTTCAATGACTTCTAATTTTAACTTTTGGGTTTGTCCACTCCAAATCGCAAAAATACGGGTTGAAGATTGTAAATCATATTTGTGTTGACTATATAATTAAAAGTAGTAGGTGGTAGAAAGACAACTAACTACATAATAAAATGTATATGTCCCAAGTTTGTTCTGAAATAGCTAACAACGTTGTCACCATTGAATAGCGTAATAATTCAATGGTTGTCATTGAAAAAGAATTTATGTGTGACGTAATAAAGGTGAAATTTTTCGTCTTAGACTTTTCATAAGTGCCTGCGAAGGTCTATTTGAATAAATGATTTTGAATTTTGAATTTTGAATTTTTTTGAAAATACAGAGAATTACGACGCCAAAGTTTATTTTTATGCACTTGTTTACGATTTTTTTGTGGGGAATACAAAGCACTTTTCAATATTCTATTCGGTTAACATTTTTCTTCAGACCCTTGTCTGTCCACATTATTTTTTGTGTGAGGTATTTTCATTGGGTTGCGTCATACTGCCTCTCAAAGAAACCCATTTTTGTGAAATTGAGCTTAGTCCCCGTCTTAAGTCACTCGGTCGAGGCCCGAAATGACATCCCCCAGCAGGATGGGTCAGTTTCTGCTGAGGCAAAGCAGCGTCATGGGTCTTTACCGGCTTCATGACGCCTCACCCCCGCTTCTCCAGTCATCGTGTACTGATTTTGGGTTTTAGCATATGCTTAACGAGGGCGGAGCTCTTCCCAATACCACACGATGTCCTTCATCGAAGAAAAAAGTTTACCTATCTGTGTTTAGAACTACTGAGACAGAGTTTGCCCTGGTGCGGTCGTATTTTAAGAAAAGTGTTTTTGTTTCCTAAAAAATGTTAGAAATCCCATCTCAGAATTAGACGCGTACCGTCACGATTTTAATATTTGCGTGCGAATTATTTTTTGCTGACAACCCTAAGTTGGATAAAAAAAAAATATATTTCTGAAACCCAGCGTTTGTGGCGTCTGGTTTTTTGAATAGATATGCATAGTCAGAAAGAAAATTCGACTATGTAAAAGTTAGCCAGAAAAATAATGCTAAATTATGGAAAACATTGTTTGCTCCATGTAATAGCTTTATTAATCAATTTATTTATGTATTTTTGCTTTTGGTAAAATGTATCACACTATTTCTCAATTTAATAAATTTCATGAAAGCTATGATAAAGTTACGAAAATTTTATTAAGTGCTCGAAAAGTATCGATCCAGAAACTATATAAAATGGAGATGGTCGCAATCCGGCTCTCATAACACACTATGAATACGAAAGATAATACATTTATTTCAATTGCTAGCTAAATTAACCCATATATCTATGAAGTGAAGGATTAAAATCACTTGATATGTATTTGCACGTAAGTCGATGTGGCATCGGCCCGTCTCCACTTGAGCCAGGCGGCTATTTGCGGGTCAGAACGATCACCTCTGGCCTCAAGTTGTTGGTAATAAGCCTCTCGTATTATCCGGAAAGCATCTACGCTTCTGTACGGTAATTTTGTCACTGGATCTATGTATCGAGCTGGTTTCCTGCAAATAAAAAAAAACAATAATATAATTTTTTTGGGTTCGCTGTCCATCCATACGTCCGTTTGTCTGTCTGTC
Source organism: Polyploca ridens (assembly GCA_951394255.1). NCBI lineage: Eukaryota > Metazoa > Arthropoda > Insecta > Lepidoptera > Drepanidae > Polyploca > Polyploca ridens. Next base: position 12,533,768 of record OX596255.1, on the reverse strand, counting down.
TATCAGTGGGCTGTGTTTTATAAACCGTAATAGATATACAAATTATAAAGATGATATAAAATTAAATCTTTTTTTGTTTCATTCAAATCAGATTAAATCCTTCAACGAAGTCGCAGTTAAATATTTTGACTCTCAAATAGCGGTCTCGGGACATTTGGCAAGTAGAGTAGGACCAAAGTAGAACCTAACAGAATGGTGTCAAAATCAAACTTAGCATAATGTAACAGCTACTAAAGTTACCAATGACCAAGATTGGAGTAGTTTAGAGTAGGTTCATGATATTGAGTGATCCGCAACAAAGACCTGCAGTTTTGTGGAATGCTTTTTGAATACTATTGAAGCCAATTTTAAGTATGCCAAAGCTGATCTTTCTTTGACTGCGCCAACATTTTATGAAATACCTAAGTTAGATGAACCTCGACGTCGATATTTAAAAATCCTATTCATTTTAACAGTTTTTCGTGCTGTATCAATGTCGAAAGCACGAGAATCAGGGTCTAGGGACAAAATAATGTATACAAGAAAAAGGACACTTATGGTGATGAACTTTTAAACAACTTATACCTGACTATGGATGGGACTAATAATTCAAATAAATACGTACTTGGTAACAGCACACAGCATATGCCTCCGCTTCTTCGGCTGTGATTTCGGGAAGCAAGCGTTGAATGCCTCATCCTTTATGTCGTTCTCAAATGATATTAGTGTTCTCGAGTAATGTTTCTGATGTCTTATTGAAGCTTTATCTGGTTTTTCTTCTTTGCTGTAATATTAGAAAAAATGTGACCGTCAGATGTTAAATTTCTCTACTTATTTGGATAGATTTTTTTTAAAGAACATTTATCTCCTTCATACAATTCCGAGCTTCTTCTAAACGTGCCAAAAATAAAATATTGTTATTAACACAAAAGTTGTTTTATATTTCTGGCCGGCACTTTCCGAAAAGGCCTAAATAGAATGATGTCCTGTCTCGCTTATTAGTTTCCTTAAATAAGGCCCTCACATATCCTCTAAGGATTTGGCGTAGATAATAAATATCACACAAGTCCATACAGCCTTAAAGCGTGATAGAGTAACAAACACATACACAAACATTTACATTTATTAAGTACTAGCTGTTCCGCAAAACTGTCGAGACGTAAATTTTGTGCAATTCTATTGGCAATTGCAAGTGCAATTTATGAACGATGATCGGACTATCGTGTTTCGTCGTAGGCCCTCTGCTCACAATATTTCACGAGAATCGGTTGAGAAATGCGACCTGTAGAGGATAACAGCCGGACAGACATACGAAAGCATTTTTGTCCAAGCTGAAACGGAGACGCTTCACTTCTCAGTCAATTATACTAGCTGTCTCCCGCGAGTCACTCGATCTTTTTTTTACTGTTTATTGGCCTGTGTTTGACCGCAATCTCCCATGGTAAATTATGATACGGTAATCACACAAAGCCTAGAAGGAATTGGCTCTCAAGTGCAGCTGTCGGAACACACCGAAAAATGCTTGGCGACAGATTTTCAATTTGAGGGTGCTATGCTTTTCTCACGATGTTTTCCTTCACCGAAAGCTCAAGCTCATTGTAGGATTCTAACCCGGGACCTTCGACTCGGTATCCGACGTCACTACCACTGAGCTATATCGCCTCACTTACTTTGGGGATAAGTAGCCTATAAGTCCATTGAATAGGGTATCAGCTTATAATAAATTACTTACGTGGTAAAACTGTCCACTTTGATCTCATCGTCAGGACCTATAACGTCTAGATTCATTTTCATTTCCTTCTCGATCTTTTCTATAGGCTCCATTTCGACATTCGATTCTGATATATCTAAATCTGCCGGTGTAAGTAAGCCTGTAAATATTATTTCACTAATTTCACGTTCTCATGTTCCAAGTTATAAGTAGTTCAAGTTGTAAGAATGTCAAAGCAAAAATAACCTTAATGAGTCAAAATAAGGTTTATCTGTTAAATATATGGTTTGGTTATTTATACAATAATATAGATAAACCTTATTGTAAGGAAATAATGCCTACTTTTCTTTGTATTTATAAACGTTAAAAGGTTTCTTAGATTTAAAACGGCTGTAAGTTAAAAATCTATCGTCAATCCCATACAAAGGTTGATCGTTTAGTAACGATGACGATTGTCGCTATCCATCTTGTCTACGAGAGCAGTGAACTCAAGTCGTTGATTGTTATTGTTTTTTAACCAATTAAATTATTTGTATAGTTTTTCTTTTATACTGGGTGGAGACTTCGAGATGGCATATTTTTGAAACCTATGTTGGGTTAGTCATGCTGAACAAATTTTACTATGGGATGAAAGGTGAATTCTCATTAAAATTTTTTAATTCTTCATAGTAAATGTCAATCTTGCTCGATCATAATGTATGAAAAGTAAAAATTTTTTTTTGAGAATTCAGTTTTGGTCCCATAGTAAAAGTTGTTCAGCATGACTAACCCAACATAGGTTTCGAAAATATGCCATCTCGAAATCTCCACCTGTTATAGTCACCAATTACTCGAAAACGAAATAAACTGTCGTAGCATATACATTCTGGATATTTTCAATGGCTGGTGTCGTGCTATTTCGCTAACTTCAAAACAACTCAGAAGTAAAGTCAGATTAGTTCCTTCCTCGTTATTTCGTACATTTTAGTGTACTTTGATAGTTTTATATTACAAACATTAGCTAATATTTTACAATTTCATACTTATTTTAGGAACTTGATAGGTAAGCACCCTCGGCCACATCATCACTAACCATGGTGTATGTAAACTTACCTTCTTCACCCTTAATGATATCGCTGAAGTTTAATTCTCCAGGCAGCGGTATACACTTATCTTTGTCTTGAATGACATCCGGGTCTATAGGCACCGCAAATGAATGATACCTGCAATGAAAATATTTTAGTCGTCTATTTCTAAACAATAGCCCTGCCACACGGAGAGAAAGTACTTTAAATATTAATAGATAGCAAATTATGAAAGAAGAAAGCTTTTTTTGCCTATATTGTGGGAAAAAAAGGTAAAAAATAATCATCTGGACTCAAACCAGGGTCTTCTGGTTTCGGGACAGGCCGATTTCCCACCTGAGCTATTATAAGCTTGTAGATGGTAGCGAAATTTACCTTCGTATTCTAATATAATATTGTAGCAGTGTTTCACTGCCTGAAAAAACTGATAAAACGACGTTTTCTAAAAATGAAACCTAGCTAGATTTAACGCTCCCAAAACCTCCTTAAATTTCATGAAAATCGTTGGAGCCGTTTCCGATATTCAGATATATATAGTGGTGGGCGTTTAAACGATAAGCGTTCAACTAAGCAGTACTTTTTAGAAAAAGCGTTCGTTTCGTTTAAAATTTTAAGTCTTTAAAGCTTTTTCGTTGAAAACTTTTTAGTCCGCTTTCGTCATTTACTTACAATTCTCACATAATGCCATGCCATCTGTTGATAACTTTTGACAACATTTCGATGAATGGGGTAGTTGTCGGTAATGTCGGTAAATAAATTAACACAGGAAGTCGATAGATGGCATCAATTGCTATGGAGTATTATAAAATGTGCAATGTAGTGAATATACGACTAAAATACGTATCATTTGCTTTCGTAATCTTTATTTGCATTTAGTAACCTATTTAATTTTATTCCATAATCTTTCAACGTAAAACTATACGACTTAATTACATATCATTTGTTTTTTGAATATTTATTTTAATTTAGTAACCTATTTGATTTAATCCCATAATATTTCGTTAAAAGCTTATTGTCGTGCGATTTCAACTTCACTTTAAGTTCAACGTAATAGACTTTATTTTAGTTTGACTTTATATTCCACTTTTTCGTTGAATGCTTTTTCGTGATTAGTTTGATTTAGTATGTCGTCGATCGTCGACTAAGCGTGAGTGAAAAAGTTGGTAGTTGAGTGCGCGAAGTCTTGATTTTTTGTTTTCGTGAACTAAAACTCTTTGTAAATATTATATTATTTTGTGTGATAATTGATGAATGGGTAAATGTGTACATTTTAAATAGTGGAGTGTAAAATAGTTAGTAACGTGTATAGGAAAGTAATTATAATTATATATTTTATTTTATATTAATAATACGTAAAATGTCGAGAATTAGCAATTCTCACATTTGGAATTATTTTGAACGCAATCAGGACAATAAAATCACCCGACTGTAATATATGTAAAAAGTTATTATAATATATAAACCAACGAGGGAAATTCATTGATTGATCCATTATTTGTTTCCAGAATCGTTTCTACGACACTTTTTGAAAGAGCAAGAGCCACGCGCTGCGCCGATATCACGCGTTTTTCAACGTAAAACTTCATTAAAGTTTCAACGTTTTCTTCCACGTTTAAGCTCCATAAATGAAAAAGCATTTTAAGTGAAAAGCTCTTTAAAAAGTCTGCTTAAAAAAATAAGCATAACGTTTAAACGCGTTGTCGAATTCAAGCCGTTATTCCCACTTCTATATATATACAAGAATTGCTTGTTTAAAGGTATTACATATATTATTATTACACATATAAATATTGCTTACTTAACCACTGGACCGGTGATTGTTTTCTTTGTAGGTCTTACTTTCTTCCTCTCCATTTCAATTTGCTCAAATCGTTCTGAAGAAAAAGGTATCGATTCAAAATAGGCTACAATTTATGGTCATGGATTTTTAGGAACATTCACATTTCAAACAAAAAAAAAAAGAGTTGCTAGATGATTAATGAAAACAGTAGGAGCAGTAACAAAAACTATAGTTTGCATTATAACATCAAAATAAAATACTTGGGCATTTTCTTCTTAGTTTTAAGTTTGCCAACCAAATCCCAATTAGGACTTATTTCTGCCAGTGTCGAGTTATGTTATAATTTCCAGACACAATAAATCATTTTCACATATAGTCCTCAGTTAGTCACCGTCCATAAAAGTCATGTTTTACAATGGTGGTCATTGTACTAAAACTCCTCACGGACTTTTTGAGACAAATTGAAAAGTCACAATACACATAGGTAATTCATTTCATTTCCCTTCACTGGTGCACATGGATTGATCTTTATTGGATAAAATACCACCATATGCAATAATATATATGATAATATGCAATAAAACTCAAAATACACGAAAACGCAACGTCACTGTGCAAGTTCCCGCCAAAAAATCCTTGGGCACTTTATTGCACTCTAGATGGTAGGGCTACCATCCAACAGTTGATTACTACCACCTAGAGGTGGGCGCCGCCGCCGCCGCCGCGTATTTGAAAATTGGCGCCGAGTTGTTAAAATCGGGCGGTAAGTGAGGCCGAGGGCCGCTGTGCAATTGCATCCATGTCCACGATTCACATGCGCACCAGTTGCCAGTACGCACTACTTCTTTAAACTTGACTCTTGTATTTCATTAGGAAATAAAAGAGAATTTAAAATTCAATCTCAGGCGAAGAAAGAGTCACAATCAGTCAGTGTCTTCCAGATAGACGATTTATGATGACTCTCGAAAACAGCTTATATACGTGGCTCTGGAGTGATATTGCCCTATAAAATTCTTCAGTAAAGTTAAATCGCCTTATTGAAGAGTTTGGCCCTGTCTCCAGTGTCATGCCATGTTGAATGACGGAATTGAAAATATCTGCGAACTCCTTCAAAATTAGGAGTTACTAAAAGTCAGGAGCTATGCAGCTATGCCGTCATCCCCCGGAGCTTTGTTATTACAAAGCTGCTTCTGATAGCTTCTCCCAAGCTGACTGGCAAAGACCTTCGAGCCCCAATTTTGCTCTATTGCAGCCATAATGGCGCGTGTATTGGCGCATCGGTTCCGATTTTTGTCGTATCTGAAGAATATTGCGCTAATGGCAACTCGCTTCTCTTACTCAATAGCTCGTCTCCTGTAGAAGCTTAGACTTAATGCCGTTCCGCTGCGGCAGTAAGTGTATGCTTCCCACTTCTCGCACCACTATGACCACGTTATCAGTTTTTTCGTCAATATTGCCTGTGGTCGTTTCTGTAGTTCTATTGAGAACGCTTCGAATCCAATGACAATTTGGGATTGCGAAGTCGTAGAATAGATTTCATCAACTCGACCCGTGTTTGAGGTTTGTAGTTGATATCCATTGTGCCTCTCACAAGTTGGTGCTAAAGCTATTTATCAGTGAGATGTCTCTGAATTTGTGCATTTTGTCTGGATGTCAGCACATATACCTGAACTAACTTCGTTGAATACCTGTCGGTAAGTTTAAGGACTAGGTATGCTACCCGGGTCAAAACACTGCTGAATTCTACAAATGAGACTTTTAGTGATGAGAAACCCACCTTGGGAGGGCAAAATATATAATATTCGCAATTCCTTTTTAATTTCTGTCTTTAATACTCTAAAATATCCACTAAAACAATCAAAAATAGCTTTTTTTTTTACAAAAAAAAAGAGTCGCGCCGCGGCGTGGCGCCGCCGCGCCGACCAGTTTTTACCGTCGCGCCGCCGCCGGCAAATTTTTGGTCGGCGCCCACCTCTACTACCACCAAGCATGTGAATGACAGTTCACTCTCTAGGCTTAGTATGCATAATCACTTGAATAACAGTTCCTGGAATTATTATTTTACTGCACTTTTTCATGGAGACTTTTGGTAGGATGTGGTTTTCGATTCTGCAGACTAGTGCCACACTGTGACATAGTGGTTTTCACTAACATAGTGATTTATTCTATTATCTATGCTCTTTTGTAAAGTATGCATATAATAAAGAGATTATTATTATTATAAACCACCAGTTAAGCCAAATAGACATACCTAAGCTTTTAAGATTTTCTCTTTCAGTAGTAAGTGCTTCTTCTAACAACTCTTCTTGTGTAGGCATCTTTTCTTCCACTTTCTTCACCTTTTTCTTTTTCAATTCAGACCTTATCTTTATCCTTTGCTGAGTTTCAGCTGATTTAACTGCTGTACTTTGCCTTATTGATTTGCGTTCTGAAAAGTATAGTAGATATAAATAAATTCATATACAGGTCGTTGTTTTGGTCAGCGACGAGCGACTCAGGGTCGATTATACAAATGATACTGGTGCTAAAAAAAATATAAAAAAAATACTTTTTTTTTTTTATAATAAAAATAAAAAAAAAATATTTTGAAAATCATGTAATAAGCTAAAGTGTAGACATAATACTCAAGGGGAGTACGAGGGAGTAAAGGGGTGGGGCGATGGCGGCTTGCGCCTAGCTCTAGTCTGTGCACGTGCCTAGTAACCATACTTTGCGGTAATTTTATTTCAAATTGAATAAGGTATTTCTCAACATATTTACAGTATTTAATGGAATTAAGTCCATTTTTGGGGAATATATATTTTGTACTACCGCTCCTAGGTCGCTTGTCGCTGACCAAAACAACACCCAGTATATCACTGACATAATGTCATAAAGGTGCTTTTGGTTGGCAGCATTTTCATGTTATAGCATTAGAGCTATAACATGAAAATGAAGCAATCCTATGTATTTGTTAGCTAAATACAATTCCGCTACACATATCTGGTGGATATACAGCCTTATGCGAGTTCCCTGTCCGTACCAAACAGATTCAAAAGAGCATTGCTCTCCTTTTTGGCACAGTTTTTCGCAAGTGAAGTACATACACTTTCGTCATCTATTTAGATTTATATCTGTGGTTGGTATACAATTAGCATTCTTATTATAATGTAGCAATACTCATATTAGAATGTGACAGAATTTATATCCATTTTGACCATAATTTTTAGCAATACAATTATCTATTACTTACCTATTGATGAGTCAAATAATGATTTGTCAAAAGTATCTATATCTGTTTTTTCTTCCTTGGTCTCTTTTTTGGGCTGTTTTGGTTTTTTAATGACTGGTGTTTTCGGTTTTTCAGTATCTGCTTTCTTTTTTCCTCTATTAGGATCCTGTAATTACAACAATATTTTGTTCACATGTTTTATTCATTCATTCAGATATTTATTTTTACGAATTGGATTCGCAACCGGCTCCAGATGCAGTATTGACATTGATTTTATCTCTATATATAGGCACTCGGGACTACTTGCTCTGACTACTGTATCTGAATTGTCAACACACTCTTGTTTCTTTATTTTTGGACTAGCTGTCCACCACAGTTTCAACTGTGTTACTGGGAAAAAATAAGCCAGAGTCCTTCTTCATATGCTAAGTGCATCACTTGAGAAAAGCTGGATGGATTTTGGTGTTTTTTTAACCCGTAGGTTCTCAGGAGGGACGCGCATCCTATTATAACTATTGATGTCATTGTTATATTTTTAACTGCAAGCCAAGCAATTAAATGTTGTTAATAGTCATGCATAAGGTTTTTACGGAAAGTCAAATAGGAAGTTGCCCAGTTTGGGAAACATTTGAAAGTGTTTTATTTCCATGGGATTGAAAAACACAGGCAAAGCCAAAGGACAGCTAGTTAATGATTTTAAAACAAACCTTGTAAGCTTTTGTGCCAACTCTTCTTTTCTGTTTGTCTTCAACATCCTGATCATTTTCAGCGGGTTCATCAGTTTCATCAATATCAAAATCAGAATCCACCTGATCTTCTACTTCTCTCTCTTCGCTGAAATTGTTTAGAAAAATTAAGACATTTCTCAACATGCTCTTTTTTTTATACCACTATGGTGGCAGACAAGCATTTGGCCCGCCTGATGGTAAGCAGTTACCGTAGCCTATGGACGCTTGCAACACCAGGGGTATCACTCGCGCATTGCCAACCATAAATGATAATGCTATTTTATGTTTGTATTATTTGTATGACAGTTTTCTTTGAATAAAGTAAGGTTAGCAATGGTTAGATGTATTCCAATCACTTGAAATTTTTATCATATTATGTAGTTATAGCATCTGCAAGTCAATGGGAATACCAATTTTCAAAACCCAGCCTCCATAGTATTAGTAGATATTGTACTAAATTGATGTATGTAAACAAACAACAAGCTTTACCCCACTGATAGTACAAAAACGGTTTTGTAACTGGGCTACCCAAGAGTTTCGTAAATGGAGAGCTATTACAAGAATCCTTACTTACACGTAATCTCTATCCTCTTCGACGTCCTGGAAACCTCCGTAAGTCGTTTTATAGAAGTCGTCTTCCTCTTCCTCATCCAATAACTTTGCCATACGATTACCGGCATTGCAACGCCGTTCTCTTTTAGCCATGGTTTAATTTCACTGTTTATATAGGGTTCAAATGCTATGTCCCGCTAATTGTAAGCTTTAAATTAATGTTTGATTGGTAAATTTATTTTTAATTAATTTATTTTACCCCTTTAGAATAAAAACGACAAACACAAAACACTGACAGTTTGACAGTTGACTGTATTAGTGTTGGGTGCCTCGCACGTGTGCTAGCACGATTGTAGCTGCACACTTTTTCTGTAAGAGTACCTCACTCATTATGTTTAAATGTGCTACCACAATATCGATGCCTCGCGAGGCGGGACGTGAGGGTGCGCGAGCAACTCCTCGCGAGACGTAGTGTATTATCTATGGTCTGATCTGACTGCACACACACATAGTTAAGCTCGCGAGTCGCGCCAATATTTTTAGAATTTAAACGGTAAACAGCTAAAATATTATTCCTATATCTACATGGTAATTAATAATTAGGATTTTTAGTACTTTTAACAGGTTGAAAGAGCTATTTTGATAAACACAATCGTGTTGGTGAGTTTATCGAAATCGTCTGTTGTGCTGGGAATGGAACTCGTAACGAGTGCGTGTTACTGTATGTATGTTTGTGCATCTTGTATTCTCGCACACATAGCACAGCGCACAGGTGACACACATAAGTGACACAGTACGAGCGGCAGCCTCGCCGGGCCTCGCCTCAATCGTGGTAGCACACTGTGCTGCCACAGTTTATTAAAAACAGCCTCGCACAATTCTCTTTTTTAAAATGTGTGCTACCCAAGACTAGACTGTATAGGTGGGTAGCTATTCTAATAACTGTTCACAAAATATCCACGGCTATGTTATCTGTCAACACGATAATTGGCTATTGGCTACTGGACTAGCCGCCACTAGCCGGTAGCTGGCCGGCTAGCCAAAGCCAATCTAGCCGAGTAGCCGGTAGCTGTGTGTGCGTGCGCTTACTGCGAAACTGAGTTGTAGTGCGAGTCCCGAAAGTGTAAAATTCGAGTGCATGTCGTTATAATTATTTCAAATTTTCGAATTTAAAACGAATTCAAACCTATTTTTTTAATTTAAATTTAATTTCAATTAGTCTGTTATATAATTGGGTTTAAATATGTAAATCGTTTTATTAATCTGAAGCAGCGCGACATCTATGGTTTACTTGCCTAAAACAAAAGACTGAGTCTATGTACTGTGAAAGCTTTTAGTTCATATCCATATATAAAGATGACGTTATTGTTGATTTTCGATGTTTTTATAATACGTATGACCAATGAGAGAAAGTCGTTTCTTTTCAAAAGAGTATACAATAAAATATAAAGTAAATTAAAAAATATATCATTACATTAACTTATTATTATTATCATCTAGACTAGACTTGTTGCAGCGGCGAGAATCGAACTCGGATCGCAGTTGAACGTTATTCAACTAGCTAAGCCGCTGCCGCTCTAGCCAAATAGCCAAAATAGCTGATTATCTAGCTGGCTTTTACACCACCAATAGCCGGCTAGCTAAGCTATTGAAATTTCGGCTAGTTACCATCGCTAGTTGACTGACACTGTGTACAGTATTGCCGTTCTCAAATTCAGTTACTTGCTAGAATAACTATGAAAATCTACTAAAATAACGGATTTAATATAATTACGACTGTTCATAACATTTTAGGGCGGTTATTTCGATCATTTGAAAAAATAATCCAGCTGTAAGTAGTATCATTATTTGGTGGCAGATAAATGATGATTCAATTTAAATTCGGCTATCTATCTACTTATTAAAGTATACTGTTACTAACGTTGAAGCCAAGAGACAAAGAGAAAGAGAAAAATACCTCTTGGACAAAGAGGAAGAGAGAAAGTCCTCCGAAAGTGAAATCTGCTCTTATCATGCAATAAATATCCTGGGAATGTCCCACACATGGTTATCTGTTCCCAAACTAAGCTTGTACTTTGGGAACCAGATAACTGATATACTACATATTCTTACTACTTTTAGTTTATAAATACATACTAAATAATATACATAATTACACCCAGACTCAGGACATACAGACATGTTCATGCACACAAATGCATGTTCTGTGTGGGAATCGAACCCACGTTCTGGAGTGCGATAGGTGCTTAGATTCAGGATTAGGTAGATATGTCACTAAAATAATAATAATTACGAAAGCGAGATACGTATATGGCAAAACGTGTATGTGTGAGCAGGACTAAGCATATTTTTTGTCCCTATCTCGCGTATAGGTTTTTATTCTTGACATCAGTGTCAAAATCGGTGTCGTTGAACTCGTTGATGGCAAACAAGTTTCTGGTTCCAAAAGATATTTTGTTGATGAGAGCTTTAAAATCCTAATTGAATGTTATTTGTGCCTTTTTTATATTCTCAAAGATATTGTTTAGTGTGCAGTGATGGTGAATTGTTGTGTAATTGGTTGTAAAAGCCGTAGTGAACGAAATTAACCAAACATAACCTTTCATCGGTAAGTAGATTTTTTTAATTGATACAGTAAGGAAATCAAAGGATTACTATACTCAAGTGTATTTTCTGTCAATATCATGCAAATTTAATAGATAATTTCGTCGAAAAACGATGATCAACCAAATTTGTTTTTAGTGCTAACCGACCAAAGTGTGAGGCTTATTATTGTGGGGTGGTTAACTATGGTACTACGTGTCATTCGTAAATAGTCGGATTATAAGTTGATGGGGATACCAGCATTTTATAAATTTTACCACTTTATTAATTTTAGCACTAACCAATAACGACGATATATGTCATGTATTATGAAATCAAATATAGGTATTGTCAGCGACGCGAACTGATTATGTGAAGTGCCTAAGTGTGTGTGTTTTACCTAAGTTGTATATAAGAAATAATTTTAAGTGTGAAATGTAAATATTTAAGTGCTAGTATTAATTTAAGTGCGAAATTATTCATATTATAAGGTCTAAAGTATTAATTTAAGGTTTTAGGTAAGGAAAGAAATAAAGGTTTTTAGTTTTGTGTTAACTTATTTCCAGAAAAAGAGGGCCTCTCAAGTAGTAGCACCGTTAAATGACGCGGCGTTACCGACACGAGAGCCACTTGAGGTTTTTCAATTTTATCTCATAAGAAAATAGAGATATTTATGTTATTCTTTTTATATAATGTGTAGAAAAGTAAGGTCTATCTAGTAAATAAGTTAATTTTGTAATGAGAAAGCCATTTCCTAAGGAAAACGCAATTATAAGGAAAAACCGCTATAGAAAGAGATAGGAACACGGTTAGGAAGGGACAGAACATCCCGCAGAAAGAAACGGGACTAAGTGGGAAAGAGATAGCATCAAAACAAACCGCGAAATTGTGTCAAGGTTGCTACCTTCTTTCTGATTGGTTAAAAATAAATTATTTCCGGGCTTCTGATTGGTCACAGTACATTGGCCGACAGTATAAAAGTAGCGCGGTTTCCTTCGGAATGGCATTCCCACGGCAGCAGCCCTCAAGAAAACTGGAAGAAGAAAAAGGAAGAAATATAAGAAGAATTGGCTGTTTTTATTGGGTGGTTGGGAATCCTTGGGCAAAAGAAGAGCCCCACCGACTGCAGCTGATATCTACAGGCAAGCAAGAGCCCCAACAAGTACCAGCGTGAATTGGGCATTCAAGCGCCCCGCCGACCGGGTACCTCATGTACCCCGCCGAGAGTAGTAGAGTCGTCGCCCCCACCCCCCCTTTTGCGCGTTAAGCGCACCCCGCGCCTTCTGCGCCGTCCCTTGTGCGCCTTTTTGTGCAGCGCCCGCGTCTCGCGTGTCCCGCGCCTTCTGCGCCCCCCCCGCGCGCCCCTTGTGCGGCGCCCACGTCCCGGATACGGCCTACGTGTCCCGCTCGTATTTTAATCGTGTCCCGGGACGCCTCACCTATCCCGATCGTGTCCCGATTACGTCCCACGCGTTCCAACCGTGTCCCGATCGCATCCCGCACACGTTCCGTGTGTCCCGCGCGCGTTCCACGTGTCCCGAAAGTGTCCCGAATACGTTCTACGCGCCCCCATCGTGTCCCGAGTAGGTCCCACACGTTCCGCCCGTGTTCCAGGCACGTTCCCGCTTGTCCCGAAAAGTCCCGCGCGTCCCGCGCACCCCGTCTGCTCTTGCTACGCGCATCACCGCGCACACCTCAGCCCCCTTCGTGTTGCTACTCCGTCCCCGTCTCTCTCTCCTGATTCGCCCGGATCTGGTCGCGTCCTGAGTGACTTCGTCCAGCCGGTAGTCTATGTTTTCGTCGTTAATTTCATACAGTCCACTCTAAGGTTAAAGTAGGTCAGACCAAGTGTGCTCGCCACAGGTATTTTCTCTTTCAGATCCGCAAGGCTACTCTCTAAATGTGAAAATTTGCGAGTTTATATGGAAACAAAGGATAATTAGGTATTTAATTGTGTCTTCAGAATACATCACCTATCAGTACAGTATACAGGGTGTATTTCGCATGGTAACGCAAACTTCGTGAAAAGGCTACACCTAATGCCACTAATCAAATTGTGAAAGTCATTCACCTCGCTAATGATCGGTTATAGAAATTGTCATTTTCGAGCGCGCAATATATTGTGAATACCGCGATTTAAACGCGCGATAACGTTGTGCATACGTAGTATGTCGCAGACTGCAGGCGAATATCGCCATAAGACACCGTTTCTAGTTTTATTTATATTGCTACTTTTAGTGAAAGTAATGAATTAATAACTTATTTATTTTAAATCTCTTTGGGTTAGGTAAGAATAACGATTATGAACAGTCTAAAGTAAAAAAAACTCAATTTTTTTTTTAAAAAAATTGGGAAAAACCGACGAAAAATTCCAACATGGGGGGGTCCAGAATCATGTCCTGGACCCATGGTATCCGTTTGTGCGGCGATGTCCCTTACACGCTGTATACAATCAATAACTGAGGAGGTTGCGGTCAAAACGTGATAAGTCACAACTCATACAAAAAAAATCCTCTAGCCTGTACGAAACTATTTATTTTGTATGTCTAGGGTCTTAATTAAACTATACTTCATCAATCCCGTGTTTTATTATGACTTCTATAAAGTTATAACAATATCACCTGCCACACCATTGATAAATTACGACTCGTAGTAAAACCTAAATGCCCAATACCAGTTTACCCACAAAATGGGGTAAAAGTGTAAGTATGGCAGTATTAATTGTACGTAGCTGTATTATATGTAAATATGTCGAACTATAGCTATCTTCTTCGCCATTCGCTGACTGCAAATCTACCTAATCTTCAATCTACGGATAGGTGCTTAGATTCAGGATTAGGATCTACGGATAGGTGGAATCAACTGGAATCTTATCCAACCGCACCATCGATTTGACTGCTCTAATGGCTTTTCTTACGATCATTAAAAATATTAATTACCTACTCATTTAAATAATTTGATACTTCTCGCTTATTTTTTAATAGAAATTTTCACTAAATTTATAAAAAATAAACTATTTTTATATATATTTTGTACATTGTACACAGCCTTAGGAGAATGACTAAAAACTAGCAACTATTAAAAAGTGTAAGAGTAAGTTGAGGTTTTTGTAAAATAAAACACCATAAAGTTTCAAATTTACATTATAATTAGTCACAGTACAGGATCACCCCTTGTGCCCTCAAACTGTTTTAGCACCACCAAACGAAGTCCTTACCACCAGGCTCCTACTTTCCAAAATATATCCTTGCCAATATGCGATCGGCTTGATCTCCTAGGCATAACATTAACAGCTAAACTAAACTTTGGCTGTTCTATTGAGTCGAAGGCAGAAACAGCTGCCAGAATGCTGGGTATCCTCTCTAAGGTCAAGCGGTACTTCACGCCTGGGCAGTTGCTCCAACTTTATAAAGCACAAGTATGGAGTGGCCGAGACCCAGGGGGGTCACAACCCCCCCCTGGGCCTCGGCCGTCTAGGTCAACCTGAATTAAAAATCTAAATCACTCGCACGTGTTAGATATTGGGTTAAATCTGATTGATAAATTCATTATTTGCAGTGGCAGCACTACTGAACTAAATGTTACTTCCGGTTGATTATTAATTTAAACTTATAGTGGTAATAATGTAGTTAATCGTGATAATGTGAAATTACTGTCCGACGTCCATCGACATAAAGATAAGTATATTTGATATTCTCAACTGTAAAGATTGATCATTTTAAAATAATGTGTTTTGTGTATTTGTTGTATACAGAGAATAACTCTGAATATGTGTAGTGGCCGTACATAAGACCTTAATATTGAGTTTCTTACCGGTATCTTCTCAATATGGTCGGCCATCCGAACCGGTGGTAGCGTTGAGATTCATGATTTTGGCCATTGATATGATATTTGAATAAATACATTCTAAAGTCTGGCCTAAATGATTATTTATTATCCTGACCTAAACCCATTAGTAGACTGATATAGTTAGGTATACCCGATTTGGAAATATGGTATATAATTAATTTAGTATTATCATCCTAACGTTTGAATTACGTAATCTGATTCTTATTGTCTATTATCTGAACTGATATTTGTTGATAATTATATTAGAAATATAAAGGAGTAAAATCAGTGTTAAATATTGAAGTTCAGATCAGAAATCTAAAGGTGAATAAATGAAATACATTGTAACACCTACCCTACATTGCAACTTCAACCTGTTTCTACATTCAGTAATGTAGAACTTCTAAGTAAATAGTAATTACATAACTATAAACAGTTTCTAAACACCTGTTGATGAATTTCTCGATGACTCTTTATTTATTTAAGATTGATAGTAAATTGGTAGATATATACTCTTTCCCAATGATGTTGAACCGCTTAACCTGACACACGCATCACACCCTTGATTGCGTTGTCAATATGTTCTGTGGTCACATGAGTGATGACAATGTGATTGACATGGTTTTAAGTATGATTTTTTTTAAAAGGTTAATTTTCATATGACTCGAACAACTGTCGCAGAGATCAAGTTATCTTTTATAAACCATAAAGTAGTGATTTGTAAATTATTTTTTTCTAAGCTGCCTCTGTTTCAAGGGTTCCCCTTAGTTCTAGGGGAGTCTGGTAATCTGTAACACAGGTCTTCCTAGTACAGACACCAGTCTCTCACAAAGGGATGTTAACTGGAAACTGTATTTCTTTAATTACTAGTTATTAATTACCTCACCTTTGTGAAAGAGAAATAAATAAACTTATTATACCTAAGCTTGATACATGTGACAGTAGAATGAAAGCAGTAATAAAACTTATTATTATTTAATACGTATAGGTACGTAATGTTAAGACTAATTTTATTTTCTTTTCAACTGTACTTTAAAGGGTAAATAAATAAAAGATAGAAATATTTTGTGCGGTTTATTCAATTTTAACAGTTATTATAATAAGATTTTACTTCAGTCATCTTTAGTTGTTTTGGATAAATCCTGTCAATTTTTCTGCCTCGTGTACTTTCATACCTATAGTCTACGTTTCACATACTTACAGAATTCATATAGGATGGTCGAGCTGAACTGAACATACATCAGACAAATGTATTGCGTGTCCTGTTACAATACGGTTCAAATCAGCTTTTTTCAGACAGTATTATTAATTATTAGGTAGGTATTATGTTAATCTATGGTTTAAGATTCGTTCGATTTCATGTGATTTTACATTTAAACTTTAAATAATTTTACTACGATTACCTTTCTATTAATTTGGTAAATACAAAATACGTTTCAACATAAAACCACAGGAAAGTTTATTAATTGGTTATTTAGTGCTTTGATCATTGGGTCGAAATAAGTACAATTTTAAATAATTAATAATAATAATAATAATTAAAAATAATTATTAATAAACTAAGGTTAACTAAGATTTACTTTAAAACTAAAAAATCACAATTGTTTATCAACACAATGACTTCATAACAATAAACTAGGTTTATAACTATAATGCAGAAATGATAACAATAAAATTTATAAAACATGTTAATAATGGAATGTATTGGGGTCAGGTGTTGTATTTATTTTTGTGATGCTTACAACGTTAAAAATACTCTCAGTTAAGTATATTAATTATATATAACTATTATTATAATGAGATATAATCTCAAACACACATCCACAAGAGCAGCACTAGCCACTAAAGTTGAGAAAAAGAAACATAAATAAATACTCTTTATTTTTTTATACTTACAAGAAGCACTTTTCTTAAACAATATCAAAACACTAAATTTATGTCTAGGACTGCAGAAAATCAACATTTTAATACAATATTAGTAATATTATAACGTGATAGTTAACTTGAATATTTAGTTAATATTAAAAACAATGTGTGACGCAACTAAAAATAAAGCTACATTTTAGTATTACAACACAACACAATAATATAAGATATACCATTACGAGTCCTATTTCTCAACGTTAAAATAATCTATTTTAATTAAAACTAATAATTAGCTTTTTAAAAAGAAATATTCCATAATTGTATATTTGAATTAAATTCATCTACTAACTCAACAATTTATTTCTATCTATTTGCAACAAAGTATTTCTTCTATTATTATTTAAACAATTACATACATAGTTCTGCAATAAATAAATTGTAATAAATCTTTTATAAACTGGCAACATTAATTTTCAACAAAACGGACACAGTGCTACTCGCACGCCATACACTTTCCATCTTTACATAAATATTTTAATTATGTTTAATATTGTATGATTAGTTTAACTACTTACTTCTTTTCACAGAAAGATTATCTTATATTAATAAATAGTTTCATGAATACAGAGAAAAAATATGAAAAAAAAAAGATAACAAAAGCCCAACCACAGTACAGCTATATTTTTTTTGTCCACAGATTAACATAAAACAACAAAAATAGTTTTCTACAGCATTTGATCGCTTTAATTGTAGTCTGGTAAACTAAGAATTCATTAGTTCTATAACATGACGCTTTAAATAACCCACGCAACAACGTAATTAACTTCAAAACCGAAGTTTTAACGAAAGTTATAACAAAAACAAATCAGTAAAATTATGGAATTTAGTGTATTTGACATTATTTCCATCATGGTCACCTATGCTGCTATGTAAAGTTCAATTAAGCAAAAAAAAACTTCAATAGTTTTTTTATAAATAAGGAAATAATTAAATATTGCAAATAAATTAAAATTGAGCAATATCATACGAAAAATTCCACAATTTTAACATAAAACAAAAATAAATCCCAACCCTTATTATAACGATTCCTACTTAGCTTAAATATTAAAGTTAAAAGTAAAAATAGTGAAACAGTGAGAATTACATAGTAAAATTTCACTACTCGTTTATTATATTTATATACAGGAATGTAGTGCAAGCGTGAAAAAATCTAAACTTTTCTTCAATGAGGTGTCCATTTAATGGTAGTATTTTAATTATTACTGCTCTATGCTGGTAACACAGATATAAAAACTCAGTAATAGTTTAGCGATTCTAGCGATTTAAGGCGCTACTTATTCGGGAATTTATAGCGAAATAACATCATTGGATCGCTAACAGCGCTTTGGCATTAATGATCACCTCATTAGAACTGATAAATTCATAATAAATACTGAAGAAAATAGTTAAAAATTCTCAATAGATGGCGCCACGAAAGACCAACCCAAAATAGTTGAATACCTGAGCCCGAGGTATCAAACCATTTTGTATGATTTATATAAAATAAATCTGAAATTCATTTCATTCATTTTCATTTCGATTTCAACTAAGACTATCCTTCATTCCAAAAGTAATCTAACGACGTAATTTTAACAATAAATTAATATGTCAAATGATTAATATAAAATAACACCTCTACACAAATACTCGAAAAAAGCAAAATCCAGTCTATCATACAAGGAATCTGACCATAGTAATAAAATTTCCAGATAGAAGAAAATGCTAAGCAAAAAAAAAATAAAGTATTTAAGACATGGCATAAACTCCTTAACAAACTTATCCATAACATCTCGTTTTCCATGGCACCATTTGAAACTAAATTTTATTCTTATAATTATAAAATTTTCATGAACAAAGACAATGTAACCAATAAGTACTCTAACGAATTTTTAAGTTAATAACATATTAAAAATGACTATACTGATCCTTGCAACCCTGTGAATTCTAATCCTGATATAGTCAATAGGTCGTCTTCCAACTATGAAAAATGCATTACAATTACCCTTTATAACGTCTCTATTATTTGATACACTGTCAGTAATTTTACTTCACTGTCATATAGTGACGATGAAATTTACCATGGTGTCAGCAATTATCGTCTTGGATTATAAAATAAATTGCCCTTGGTTAGTACTGTGAATTCACCAAAAAATATGCATAAGTTTTTTGTAGACGTCAAATTTGCATTTCTATAGTCGGAAAACGATGAGTTACGCTACTAATAGTAGAATAGATTCTTAAATTTAAATCTTGAAGAGAACATTATTGAGCTACTGTATTTCTCTAAAGAATATTTTTTTTTTCAATTATTTAGTAATGTATAATTATGTACATTGTTCCAAAATTGAGACAGTGAAACTGTGCTAGAGATGTCAAAAATTATCATTTTCTTTTAATTGAAAACGTTTGTTGTCACCTTTTGGCACACAATGTTTTGATTGAGCGATAATGCACCAAATCATATTTGATTCCTTTTACATTTGCAAGCTATTTAAGACTTTTCGTTTCATAGTATTTGGTTTATAAATTAATTGTTATACAATTGTATAGTAAATAAAGTATCAAATATGTTATATCACATTTTTATAAAATGAAACACTTTTTAATAATACTTGATATTGAAATTAAGTAACAAAACAACTCGTATCTTATTATTGTACTACAAAATGAATACTTTAAGAACAAAATAGACCTAATATTGAGTTAATCCATATACTTTTTATCCTCCGTTATTAGTTAAATTAGTTTAAAGCTTTCCACACACCGCATCTTATAGCCATGACTATGTATGTATATAAAATTCTTGATACGTGATTGTAAGAAACATCGTTATCCAAGTATTATGCATTACCAAAATCTCACGATGGTAAGTGAAGACGAGTTATTTAAGTAGGCGGATTAGCATTCCCTGTAAAAGCCCTAATATTCCATTTGTGGCGATGACGTGGTGAGTGTGTGGAAACTTTTAAGTCATATTAGTTTCTATATCAAATTACGACTTAGGTACTGTAAACAAACACAAACTGCAATACATACTAAGTGATATATTTCTTTAACTTTATTAATCTTGAATTTGAAAATTATTTACCAGAGTACTGATAAAATCTTATAACCATGAAAATTAGAATGTCTATTGTATAAGTATGTCCAAGTAATTTCCTAATGAAGTATAAGTATGTAGTGTCAATCTTACATAACCACATTGTGCTTATTCAAATTGTTAATGATGATAAATTCAGAATCTGTAAGGTAAAGCCAAACAAAAATAGACTTTATACAGCTTTTAGAAGTTTGAAATGTGCATAGTTGTATCTACCTCTAAAGTACCAAACAAAAATTGAAGAAGATTGTTTTCGAAATATTGGGTATCAATAAGTTTTTTTTTGTTATTCGTTGTAGGTATTGCGGTACACATGCTTCGTTATAATTTCATGAACAACTTTTATGTATCTTTTTTTTTTATTCAAACCATATAACTATCGGGTATCAATCTCCGTGCAATAAAATAAAGTCCATTTCAGTTTGGCGTTTACATTAAATATTTTTACAAATAATCATCGTCGAATTGTCAGTATACCCAAGATACGGGCACCCATTGGGGTGTTGAGCGTAGTTTGCCCAGTGCCGATTCCAGTTGACCAAGCGTATCGTCTATATCGTTATTGACGATTGTCAGGTCGAAATAATGACCGTATGTCCGTCTTAGTTGCTCGGATTCACGAACCAGTACTTCTAGTGAGCCATCGTACTGTAGAAATACAAAATAGTATGATTATATAAACGTAGTTAAAAGGTTACAGTTTCATAATTAATAGGCTAGATTCCTGAAAAAATCAGAACACCAGACCATTCTGGGGTGGGGATAGCCCATCCCCCAACTTTAAACGCTAATTTGAAATGCATATAATTAAGACAATGGAACGTATCGTACTCACATCAGCGACATTATTAAGTGGTGGAGCAGCGATGAATACGACATACGGTGCAAATTCAGAAGTACGCAGTATTTTCAAAGCCTGAGGTTCGACATCCAATATGGCAATACGACGTTCAGAGTGAATACGTCGGATGGTCTCTAGCTTAGTTCCGTACATTGCATCCTCGTGGGTACCTGGAAATAGATAATGTATTGAATATCACTATAAATCGTTAAGTCAAATTTCAGGAATAGACTGTCTTAATTGAATATAAAACTTATGCCATATGTGTAGGTTCCAATTTTAATGTTGAATTAAGCTTTGATTGATGTTTGATATTATGGACACAAATGACTTCATTCGATTATTCTATAGTTATCTGTGAAATCAGGATAATTACCGTATTCCAAGTATTCGTTAGCAGCTATGTCAGCCATCATTTCTTCGTGGGTTACGAAGTAATAGTGTCGTCCATTCTCTTCGTCTGTTCTCGGAGGTCGAGTTGTATCTGTAATCAGATTTCAATCGTTTATGTAGGTACATGAATCTTTTTGGGTCCTTCAAAGCAATAACAAAATAACTGTGTTTTTTGCGAATCAATGTCTAAAAATCTAAATGAAGTGCTAACTGAATTTAAAATATTTTATAGCACTGCTTGTAAAAATACCGCACTTATTGCATGTTTAACCGTGGAAAAAGTTGTACTTTTTACACAGAAAAGCGTTATAAAGTATTATACGATACTCGTGACTCGCTGCGCTCGTGCAATTTAACGCTGTGCAAAAATGTACTAGGTACTACTATAAATGCACACCTATCGCAATATACTATTTTTACTTTACAGCGCCATAGGGGCCGGTGACCTTGAGCGATATTTTATTAAAATTACAAAACACTACCAGATAGGTACTCTTCATGACAAAATACGTTGATTACAAGAGAAAAGTAAAAAAAAATATTGCGGTGATGGCGTTTAACGTGAATATGGTTAATTTGATGGCGGTTTAATTTATAAACTTCTGCCTGATGATATTATAAAACAGTTAATCGTAGTATCACAACGAATACTCACGTGGTATAGGATAAGCGTACTGATCAGGATGGCGAGCGATGAGTGTATTTTTTATGTGACGCCGTCCTACACCATGGGCGCCGAGCAGTACTACCGTTTTCCTTTGGAAAGCTGCAAATATAAATTGAATTGTTTGTATAGGTAAATAAAAGGAGAAACTGACACATAATAGACAGATCAGATGCACACGCACAGCGTAAACAGGGCTGGAACTTTTATAACACAATATTTTTTTGAAAAATTACTGTGAATTCACTTTCATAAATTGAATGCTGAATACACTCACCGGCATTAAATGTGGCCAAAGCTCGAAATTTCATATAAAAGAGGCGTTTTCAGCAAAGATTTTCTCTACAACTTAGTATTAGTTGTATCCAATTTATATTTTGTGGATATACCTTAAGGTTTTATTTGCAGTACAGTAGGTTTAGAATCCTGTTAATAAACGGACAAAGGGCATGAGTTAACTCACATGGTAGCTTGACGACTTCTTCGTAAGTGACAACGTCCAGTTGGTCAAATACAGCGTTGTGTTTGGCTAGATATTTATCCTTGGATTGCTTTTTCTTGCGTCCAAAAATGGAACAGTTAACTGGAACAATATGCAGGTAAAAACAAATTGTTTCTCAAGTATTGTTATAACAAAAACATTTTAAATTTTGTTAAAATATTTTAAAGACATGCTTTACTTTCAATAACTTTAATATAGGTGGTACTTTATTTTATATATAACATTTTATGAATTAACAAAACATAAATATGATTACACCCATCACAAACGTGCATGGTAATTCAATATTTCTGAATAAATTCACATGAAAATAAACCAAACGCAGATCAAGCCACACGCTTGATCATAATAAAAAAGTCTTTGTTTCTATATCAAATTCACACGAAAACTCAACAGCAAATCATCTAGAAATAATAAGTTGGCGATACCAAACAAAAGCTTTTACCAAACCATGGTTAGAACCCATTACCTGTATTCTCACAGCCGTCAGTATGCGACACGCAACCCTCAGCTCCTAGCGGCATAACATTACAACACGGTTCATGCAAATGGAATGGTATGGTTTTGGGCCACTACATACTTGATTATAGTTGGATTACACGGTATTGGGGTAATGTTTTGTCAAGTATTTAGTCAGGAGTATGACATTGTAATATTCTATTGCTAAATTAAAACATAATTGACTTATGTAATAATTTTACATTAATGTCAGATATATCTGACAATGATTTACTTCATTGTCATCACAATCTGACAATGAAGTAAAATTTTTACATAAGTCAATTATGTTTTTAAAAAAATCATAATATAAACGTATTTTTTAATTTATTGTCACTTCTCCAGTTAACTTGACAAATCATTTTCATAATATGACTTGTTTGGGTTTACACAAACTCCCTATACAATATACCGGGTCGATATTTCGAGATGACATATTTTCGAAAGCTATGTTGGGTTAGTCATGCTGAACAAAAAACAGAGAAATATAGAAAAAAAAAAATTTTGAATCAAAAAGTATGTTTTTTTTTTCGATGATAGAAAAAGTTGTTCAGCACGACTAACCCAAAATAGGTTTCGAAAGTATGCCATCTCAAAATCTCCATCCAGTATTGAATGAGATACATATCTATCTTTCTACCAAGATTATAACTGGCTTCTTTCTACTATATTTGGTTGGTATAGATATAATTCTTCAGTACATGGGTCACAATAGCTTGGTAGATATACCATGCAACTTTAAGGACAGGCCATAATAAGTCGAAGATTTAAAAGAGGTCTTATACTTGGGAGTTTGTATTACTCATGATAAATACAAGCAATTTTACATACCGACTGCTTCGTCCAATGAAATGTTTGAAAACAAAACACGAAATGTTAATGTAAGTTTTTGATGTAAAACGTGGTAAAAGGAAATGCAGATACATAAAAATTTATAAAAAATTGCTCATTATGTAAATAACATCCAAGGTACAAAATTACTGGATTTTTAAGACACAGTTAAAAGAGGTAGATTACTGAATTCAGTAATCTTGTAAGAAATGATTATGAGAAAAAAAGTACAGTATCTAATCTATGTACATCAAGTATTATTTAAACATTGCAACCTAACACTGAAATGCAACAACGAAAACGAATTATGATTCTTGACAAACATTATAGATTGATTGACAGTAGTTACGGCTCGAATATACAACTTTACATGATAAAGTCAAAAATAAAATTAATTCAAAATCGAAAGGGTCACATGGTAGCATAGCGTTATACGTATGACTATATACATGGCTTTCTATAACAATAACCCTAATTACAGAGCGCATTAGGTTTACAATATTACCTTGATCGGTGGTAGATCTTTCTGCAGCAGCGCAGGCAGCTCTCCATTCCTGCAACTCAGGGCTGGGAATAAGACCAGCTGATCCACCTGATGCGTCTTTACGTGCTTGCCACCAATGGGAATCATCTTTGCTTATTATCTGGTAAGACATTAAT
Organism: Polyploca ridens; assembly: GCA_951394255.1. Classification (NCBI taxonomy): domain Eukaryota; kingdom Metazoa; phylum Arthropoda; class Insecta; order Lepidoptera; family Drepanidae; genus Polyploca; species Polyploca ridens. The sequence goes on along the minus strand of OX596255.1, from coordinate 12,508,938 downwards.
TTAATTAAAATCAAGCAGTAGGTATGTGACATTCAAAAAGCAATCATAGCCCAAAGTGAATATGTTATTGAATGCGAGGATTGATTGGTTGCGTAGTCATTTGAGGTAAATAGGAAGGGACGTAACTGCTAATATATCATTTGTATTCAATACCTGTAATATGTCTCCAGTAGTGAACGCAATGCCCGCTTGGGCACAAGGTATCAATTCATCTTCCAATGGGTCGTAATCAAATTGCGCTCTGACGAATATCTGTAAATGATATTAATTGATTAATATACTATGTATAGAAAACACGAACGACAAAAGTTCCGAATACAATTATTTATGAACAGGAAACATTGAAATAGGCGGTAATAATAACAGTAAAACTTTTGTCATCCGTAGACAAGGACAATGATGTCAAGTATGAAATTTATGTCATGAAAATATTATGAACGTGGAATAATGCAATGATATTCTAATATTAGTACTTAGTATATTTATGGATGATTGATTTGTAGATAAATGTTCAGTGATAAATGCAAACAATGTAAGGAATCAGATGTAAGACAGTAAAAGTGTGGTAGATGAAAGTGTGAAGCAATGGTAAAAGAACAACAAGCGCACAGAAACGAGGAGATCGCGGGGACGCGCAGCCATGCCCAGGTGATAACAACATAACACAACATATAACATAAACAAACATAAAACATAAAGTAGCAACGGGTCTGTTCACGCTACTTACTAGCACGGGCGAAGGCTTTATCCGGAAAAGCTAGTTAGAAGAAAAATACAAATTTTAAAAATGTTGCTTTTAATACCAATTATTTTCTGCTTTAAGACAAGCATTGAATGTGGAAACTTCATGTGCGCTTGTCGACTTTTTATTTTGATTGTTCAATGTAGTAATTTATTGTGTTAAAACAAGCGTTAAAGTCACACTACTAATCTATATTGTTAATCAAATATGGTAAGTATCTTGGCATACAGAAGATTTTTTTTTTAAATATTAAATTATTTATTCAAGCCATAACAAAGAAACTACAACTACTGAATTCAAAGTGTATCACAAGTTACGGACTTAGGTTTGACAAAAGGATAATTGCAAATTCTCACGTATTCAGAATTGGGGATTCTCCATAAACTTTTTACCTCGCATGGTGGCGGTGCTGACCGATAAGATGGCACAATCTTGAATGTCACTGAACCGCGAGCGTCGCGCTGAAAATTTATGTTAAATATGAAATTGAAATAGGTATACTGTTTACTTCGATGACATTGTTATCTTCTCAGCTCTTGAAGTGAACATTTGAAATGGGCATGATAATCAGTCTAGAACTAGTTAAAACATATATATTTTAGTAAGCAAGGAGCACAAAATCTATGTTCACTGTAAAATTCCATATCGGACTCAATATTGGACATCCCTTGGCTGATACAAAAATCAGATCATAGATCCTCAGTAGAGACAGAAACCAGTCATCAGATCGTAACATATGACAAAACAACAACATCACAATTTATACCAGCATTCTCTGGAGTTGCGCGACTGATTGGTTCGCGACGGGCGTTCCGTTGATCTCTCTGATCTCATCGCCGACGTGCAGCGTCGCTTGTCGGTGTATCATGCCGCCGTGCATTATGCGGGCCACGATGCACCGACCGTCGTCTGCTAGTTTGAGGGTTATGCCCTGGACAAAGATTATTGATGGCTGAGCGACAATTTACGAGTAACATTTACAGAATCAATAGACGGTAGACGATCAATTTTAATTTTAGTAGCGTATACCTACTAAAATTAAAATTGATCGTCTACCGTTTGTGTTTAATGTATAAATCAATATAGAATCAATCAATCAATCAATAAGTAGGATTAAAAATTATCTCTTCACTAAACTAACAAGATTCTCCAGCATGATCTAAATATGGTATCTAATTAATAGTTAACTAGTGATGATAAGTAAATAATGAGAAAGCACGTAATTAAAGAGTTGGCTCAAAAATCAAGATGTCATAATCAGATGTAAGGTAAGGTAGTGAGGCACTCGTGTTTACTAACGTCTCCAAAGTTTTGCACGAATTCAAAGGTTTCCCACAAATAACCAACTTCTTAAACTAGATGATTAATAAACTTGCTGACACGCCTTTTAAACAAGATTTTACGAAAGTAATCAACTAAGCGTGTGAAGAAACCCAGAACATAAACCATAAAATTAGATGCCTAGGTGTTAGTTTTATAAAGGATTCTTTTAAAAGACAAAAACGACGTAACTAGTTTAAAGATTGCTGTTTGGAGAGTAGTTGGCAGATATGAAAAAATCTTAACTTTTTACTCTCCACTGTAAAGTTTACTATTTTAGGTATAGATATGGAATATACAAAGACATAATTGAAATCCTTTAAAACTATACAATCAATAATTAGGTACGCGATTAAACACTTGAGTAGGTACTTGTAAGAGAGTTAAACGAGGACACGCTTCATGGATGAGCGCTAATCAATGATCTGTCGCAATTAGTAACGTTCGTACTTAAGTGTTAGAACGGGACGTCCTATTTCCGTAAACAATTAGGTCAACTTTATAAAGTGACACTACGAGCGACTCGTGTAAGTAGATACTAAGTATAAAATCTTCAACTAGATGCTTTGATAAATGGTTTATTGAACTAGAAATAACAATTTTTCATATTTATTTAAAAAAAAATGGAGACGGTAAAGTTTAGATATGATACATATTAAAGCCAAATAAATTTCATGTCAATATTTAATACACTCACCTGAATTGAAATAAAAACAGATAAATTAAGATGCGGCCTAAATGCTATGCCAGCGGGTGTTTTGCCAAAAGGACTATAATTTTCATGGGGCCGCAATAAAATCTACATGCAGTAGTAAGAAACCGTAGACTAACGTCCCATTTACGATATTAGAAAAATCCGTAACATTTCTAACAGGAAATTATTGCAAATACGAGCCTTTACGTTTGAGTAACGGAAGCCATTTTTGATAGACTGAGCTTCGTAACATTATCATTATTTACTTTTATAAGAGATGGCTTGTCTATCTTAGTTAAATTAATTACGAATGAACTATGAACATAATTAAATACGGCAACTTTCGTAGTTAACCGTTAAATTCTTAACACAGGCCTTTCCTACGTGTCACAACTTCTAGCCACATTACCTGAATGTTCTTTTTCTTTGTTATCTAAGTATACAAATAATCCTCTACCATGGGCTCGTCAGTGTTTTTCTGGAACTGCACGAGGCGCACCCTGGTCACGTTCTCGAACTCCGGCTCGGTGTCGTCCTCGTCCTCGGCAGGTGGTGCGGTAGTTCTGCCGTTGACCGGCGGCGGCGAAGCTCGGAGAGACTCCTCGCCATACACCTCACGGGCAACGACATCGTGCGCCTGTAGTAGGGCCTAAAAAGATGGAGAAAATTCTGTTAGTTTGAGTTTTGATGTTGGGGTGATTTAAATAATGATTTCTTTTCTTATTAGGGATAGGCTTTTGTTTGAGCACAATCTCACCATGGTAAGTGAAGATATGGCCGAGAAGGAAACTGGTTAACAAATTGCAACTGTATCAGTGAAAAGGCTGTGACGTTAGAACATTATGCACACAAAACTCCAAAAGGCAAACCTCAATTAAGTAGAATTTGTGCGATATCCAACTCAAATTAATTACCATTCAAAACGAATTCTGTAATCATACTGACACTGTTCTAGAATAAGTTTAAATTCAACGCTCTCATTGGACGATTCCGATCCTCTTTCATTTTACGTTCCACTGCCTTCGCCCCACGGTAGTGAACTAAAAGTGGGATCTGAACGACCGCTACCAATACAGTCCCGATTCGGTAATCCACCAAATGTACCGTTGACCGCAACTGATTCGCCTCAGATATTCAATTGGAATTGTCGAAATTCGAGGATCGTGTCCAATTTAAATTAATTGCTCTTCATTCAATAGACCACTTGAATGAATATTTTAAATGTACGAAGAGGCCTTTATGGTGTAGCTTTTGAGCACGAGCAAGTGCAACTGTCGAAATTGGAGACAGAGCCAGGCCGGTGGATTTTATAAAAATACCCTACAACCGTGCACAAAGAGAAGGGTATTTGCACCGTGCTGAATAATCTAAGCTGATTTTCAACTAAGCACGTGTCTGAACTGTTAATTTAGTGAAGGGAGCTTATTGGAAGCTAATGGATGGAAGCGATGACATGTAAATCCACTGGGCAGAAAACTAAACAATCGCAGATATAAGACGTAATAACGAACACAATTCTAGATGACTACAATACAAGCTCTTCAGCAGTCTCGTCAAGATTCCATTCTAAAACTAGATACCCTAATTGGATCAAATCTTCAAGACATACGTAAGAAAATCAACTAACCGCAAACTACATATAACATCTAAAGTAACTTTGTCTAAGATTTAAGCTGGACAGATGTATTAATGCAAACATCAATATTGCATTGATGTAACAATTTAGGAAATTCAGAATTAGGTTCAAGTTGGAATAGACGATGACATATAAAGACGTCCTTCAGAGGGACAATCTGTTGAGGACAATAGTTAAGTTTACATACCTACGTCACTGGGAAGCTACAAGTTTATAAGTATCATCGAGGAACATAGGTATATACTGTTTTGTCCAGTGAGTTAGTTACGAGTGCATATATTCGACCGTATACGAATTCATCGGATTAAACAAAGCTCTTTTTTTTAATGATTTCTTTTACAGACAGTCGCAATTAAACTCTTTAAGAACTTCTTTAGCATAAATAATAAATAACCTCGTATAATCTGCATTAGAAATATGTGTATTAATTGTGAGAATTCTAGATATCAATGAAAGTTGTTGTAGTTTTGCTAAGGCTTAGTTAGTCAAAGTCAAAGCCATTTATTTAATTCAGGCCCCAGAAGGGCACGTATAAAGGTCACTGAAGTTACCACGGGTTCGGAACTCGGCCTATGACTGAGAAGAATCCGGCAAGAAACTCAGCAAGGTTTTTTTAAAGTAAGACTTAGCAGTCAATCTAAAACTTCATTTATTTGAAGTCTTATACGATTGTGATCACCAACAGCAGTTGATATAAATAATAACAGAACAGTTATTAGTAACAGTGAATCTGCATAAATGTTACTTTCAGCAAAATCTGTTTGATCCGTTCTGAAGCGTTTGCGAATGCAACTTATGTTAATCCCCATGCCTTAATACAATACCTGTTCAAACATCGTATGTGCCAGCCACTTTGTAAATTCTACATACGTGATCATAACACCCTTTATCTAGATTAAAATCCTGTGTAAGTCTTATCTCAACATCTGTTCTCGTCATATTTATTGTACCTTAATTTAGAAATTAAGCGGCGCCAGCGGAATAAATTAAATAAGCTTTGCTTATGCCACGTTTAGTGTTAGTAAAACACATTAGCGAGTTGAAAAGGATTAGTATGTCACACAATAAGCTGGATATCCAAAATGGCAAAGCAGAATACAATGGTAATGCAATGAACATTGTTATCGTATGAATAGATAATGTTTGGAATAAAAATAATACGGCCCGCCTGATGGTAAGCGGTTGCCGTGGTTTGAAGAGGAAATATAAATATGAAGTTACATAAAAAAAATAAGGCTTCAATTCATACAAAAATATTTAAGTGTTTATTGTTTCTCTATTTTCTATTATTTTACATGACAATAACAAGAAACAAAAAAATTATGAGTCAAATTTGGCTTTTATACTTATACTAGCTGTCTCCCACGGTTTCACCCGCGTTCCTGGGATAAAAAGCAGCCTATGTCCTTCTCGATACCACAGGCTATTTGCATGCCAATTCATGATGGTCCGTCGAGTAGCTGAGGCATGAAGGCGTAACAAACAAACAAACAAACTCACTTTCGCATTTATAATATTAGTTAGGATATACTTGTAGTAATGAAGAAACATACGATATCTAAAAAAAACATTTATTAGGATATTATATTGTTTTTGAGAATGTACTATAACTCAAAATGGCTATTCACCTTTGACAATTTCCATTTAATTTTTCAATTAAGATTTCACAAGCTGACTGAATAAATCACCCAGTGAATGTTCAATACGAGAGACATTCACAATAATTGGAATTGTGAGAATAATTGAGTTTGTCATGGATTTCCAGTATAAAACAGTGGATAAAATTTTCCCCAAATAAGATCACACTGATTGTTATTTCAATAATGATTGTGCGGGTCTATTATGTAACTTTGTTGCAATCAGTTTCAAATTACTATATTAAATAGGTACTAATTGGAACCATTTTACTTAAGGGGATAACAATGGTCAAATCTCTAAAATACGCTGGACAAAAAGCATTTTGTTGACGAATCCATCCATCCATTTGTCCTGAAAAAAATATATGTTGTACATTGGTTCATCGCGCACAAGTTGTATTGATTAAAATTTGTGTAAATATCTTCAAATTTTGTAAAAACATATATCTTTACACGTATAATTTTAACCTAAATTGTAAATTGTTGACATAACGGCTCATCAGATATATGCGAAACATACACCAAAAGAAAGCTAATGCATTTTATAACAATATGTATTGATTAATTTTCAAATTATATAAATAATATTAAAATTATAATAAAAAAACATAATCGCGAAGCATAAATCACTCGCTCCCCGCTAAATCCCACCCGCGGACGCCTGCAGCCGAGACTCGTCAGTGCCTTGATGGCTGCTGTCATGAAAGGACCTCGCACGGAAATTTTATAGGACAAATAAACTAAATATTTAAATTTATGAATGATTTTTAAATCAATTTCTTCTGATAATAACTTAGATACAATTTTGAGCATATTTTTTAGCTTGTAAATATATTTAAAGTAGTCATAAGTAAAAATAATATTTTCAAGGACATCAATAGTCGTCATAGACTAATCATAAATGTGTTAGGTAGGTACTAATAGTTATTAAGAATGTAGAGCAAGATCCCGGTTTCCTTTATTATTTTTATAACAGATTTTATTTATCTTGCAATGATCTACGTGTTTCAAAATTTTCAATTTATTTTTCAACCACTTGCTGACGTCCATCCGAGTGAAATGAAAGGTTTACTTTTGTAGGTTCGGTAATAACGCAATGTTATGGTACCATCGAGGTAGTCTGATAATGGATACGGAAGGTGGCCCTCGGAACTCCTAAAATACATATATGATAAACCCATCGTGTTTGGGTTCCTTTGATTTGTCTTGACAAATCTATAACCTTGTCTGGCATCCAGGCATATACGGGGTAGATACGACAATAAATGAAACTACGTAAAGTACTCATCAATACGATCAACTTTTAATTATGGTTACCAAAAACGAAATCGCAAAAAAAAATTACAGCTTTTCATACAAAAGGTACATGTCTCCTCGGCAACAACTCAGTTATACTCGCATCTGATTAATACCTACCCACCTGTTTATAATGGTTGTGAAAAAGTGCACGTTGTGTAAAAAAATATTACCAAAAAGTCACCCGGTCTGGAATGCAGCAGATGTAATAAAATTGTTCATGCTAGCCCTGAATGTGCGAAGATTAGTAATAAGCAAATTATATCTCTTCGCAACTCCAATGCCCTGGAATGGAGCTGTGACGACTGCCAGATCAACATCTCCAAGCGATCTTCCTTCTTCGTCTCTGGAGAGGAATCTGACACCGAAGATGAGACCGTCGCTGCAACTCCTTCAGGTATCGATGTTAAAAAGCTACTCGAAGATATGGGTCGTGAAATGAGAAAAATTCTTAAGGATGAACTTGAAGGTATTCAATTATCACTAGATTTTTCGAGTGAACAAGTCAGCAATATGGAAAAAGCCATAGAAGGTCAAAATAGTAAAATTAAAGCGCTAGAAAATAAAAACACTGACCTACTAAACAAAAACAAAAACCTTGAGCTCCGCGTTGCCTCTATGTACCAACAGATTCATGAAATGAATCAGAAGTTTTACTAACCTCTACTGAAATAACAGGCATCCCTGAAACTCCTACCACCAAAGATGTCGTACCAATTATTAAAAATATTGCAGAAAAATTAGAGGTTAAATTCGAAGACATGCTAACTGCTCGACGCATTACTGGCCGTAGGGAACAACCGGGTCCCATAGTGTTAGAAATGAAAAATAAATCGGCTTGCGAGCAATGGATTGCAGCAGGCAAAAGTTTCCGGCCAGCAGTAGGCGATATTGTTGGTGACGCACCTAAAGCTAATGCGACTGATCGTATCTATATCCGTGAAACTCTCACTGAAAGGGGCGCTGAAGTAAACCTTTTTTCTTCTAACTTTAACCATTTTTTGTTTTAAAATCGTAAAAAAAGATGATTTTATTGGAAGTGTGCGGTTTATATGATCGCGGAGGCAAAACACAATGGTTGCGGGTCGACCTGAATGCGGCGACAAGTTGTGAAATTGACATGGGGGACGGAAGGGCCCTCGGTCCCCCCGGGAGTGCCTGTCTGGTTCCACTCCGGTCTCCTCCCCCGGCAGGACAGACACTCGTCGGGATTATGCACTGGTTGGTGGGACAGCCTCCTGGGCCAGAGGTTATTGGTATTGCCCAGGTTCGGGTCCCCTATTAACCGTACAGCCAAACCAATACGCCATACACATCAGAGATCGCCCGAATCGCATCGCTGGACCTCACCATCATACATGCCGCACACTTCGGATGGCACTGGCTCTCGTGAACCCTGCCGAAACACAACGAACTGCTTCATGACAGACTCACTCACGAGGGTGGTCGCTAGCCAGTCGGACATAGGTATAGCCTACTACCAAGCCGGGTGGCGTGACAATTATGTGGGGCTGCCGCCTGTCCACCACAACCCGAAACGGGGTTCAGTATGAGCCAGGGCCCCGTTTGTTTGTCAGTAGGGTGCACCACGAGCAGGTGAGGTTGACAAGGATCCAATAGATGTTGTTTGGACCCTTACACCCCTAAAGTATCCGGAAAAATATCCGGTATCCGACTAAACAGGTATCCGTTTCATCTCTAATAAATATCAACCAATCGGAGTCGTGGAAAGCCAACCACTCCAACAAAATTGAGTCCATAGTCATCACGATCTTCAGTTCCAAATTAAGTACCGAATACGAAATAGAGAAGTTGGTTTTAATAACGTATGCTTTACTGCTGTGTTTCATCTGAGGAAATAGTCTAATATAAGAATATCACAGATGTAGTATTCTATTATTCGTTTTTTTTTATTATTCGAATATTCGATTTCAAGCCCTATTGTGATCCCAAGGTCTCTCAAATATAAATTTTTAATCGTACCTGTAAGTTATAGTGGTCAAAGTGCGAAAGGGCCGCACTTTTTTAATTGTGAGAAAAGTTTTTTTTTTCTGTTCTACTAAATATTTGTGTCTGTCACATACCATTAAAATTTAAAAATTGACAGTACGTTATTAATTCGTAATATATTTTTCAACACACTTACCTGGTCATTATCAGACCCTTGAGATTCATCATATTACATAATGTAATATTAGACAACTATTGAAGACTATAAAATCTTAGCTATTACTATTACTGAGGTCCAATATGTTGCCTGGTCATCATCAGACCCTTGATAGGTATTTATCATATAGCAGGCGAGTAAAATTAAACACATTTATGTGTTGTGTAAACCATAAATTCTGCATAAGAGCTAGCAATAAACAATTTTCGTTAAACAAATAATTAATGGAAATAGGCAAAGCTATAAAAACGATATGACACATCTGCGCTGTTACCTTTTCTGTAATCGAGTTGATTGTAGTACCGCTATCCACCGTTGGGGTGCATTTCCAAAGCCGCCCAGCGGTGAGTAGCGCAGAATACTCGTTTAGAGGTCAAATCCTCAAAGTCATTGGGCTATGTTACACCCTTAAATAGGTACTAATTGGACGGGCCAGTTGGCGCAGTTGGTTAAGATTCACCTTATGCGCCGCAGGTCGTGGGTTCGATTCCCAAACAGGACATGCATTTGTGTGCATGAACATGTCTGTATGTCCTGAGTCTGGGTGTAATTATGTATATTAAGTATGTATTTACAAACAAAAAGTAGTATATGTATTATATCAGTTATCTGGTTTCCATAGTACAAGCTCTGCTTAGTTTGAGATCAGATGACCGTGTGTGAGGAATGTCCCAGGATATTTAATTATTTTTATTTTTGACATTGTAATATTTTTATCGATTTAGAGGCTGCTTCAAATTGAGTTACAAATGTACGTGTTAAGTAAAAAAAAACTTCTTTACGAACTGTCATTACATTCCTTAATACATATTAAAAGAGTGGAGATAATGAAAACGTTAAGTAGGTACGAGTAAAAGTGATAAGTTGAAAGGATAATTTATAACCAGAAGTAGGTCAATTCTTCAATGTAGTTTCACAGCATCATATTTTATGCAGACATCTTTCGCTGGTCATTTCATTCTAATAATAAAATATTTGACGAGTTTGTATTTTTATAAATCGTTCAGATCTCGATTCGGTCAAATATTATTTGAAAATATTGCAATATATCAAAGTATTAACCATAATACGGCATATTGGCAGAAACTAGAGTTCTTCATTATTTGAATTTCGATCTGAATAAAATTAAACGGTCAAAATAGTCCAAGCATGAAATCCGATGGCGCGCGAACACGATGCACCGAATCTTCCATTTCGTTTGGAATGAACCGATGGCCCAATATTTCCATTCAAACTTGAGATTAATACCACGCCTCGCTGAACCCGACTGAAACCAATATCAAGAATTTCCAATACAAATGACGATATGACAGCCACTTAAAATACACTTTTCGTGGAATCCGAAAGGAATGGGCAAAACTTTGTCCACTTACAGATGTATGTCAGCGATTTAGATTGCAAAGAATTTATCAGTTATTCTGATCTTTGGCAGTAAATATATCTAAGGCTCAATTTACATTGCCGCGGAATGGAATGGAAGCAATGAAATTGTACATAGCATGATTAACTTTATGTAAATTGTATAAAATACAAATTATTTCATATCATAAATTCTCGAGGATGCGCGAGAATACACTAAAAGACGCGCGACCTCTTTTTTAGCTCGTATTTAGTTTGTATGTTATACAATTGACATAAACTTCATTATGCTATGTACAATTTCATTCGCTTCCATTCCATTCTGCGGCAATGTAAATTGAGGCTAAAACTCTCGTGTATTTCAATATAAAGTAAAATCGTAAGTAGAAGATAATTTATTCACGCAAACTGTCAAAAGTACTAAGTAACAGGCCAGTGTAGACACAAAGTAACGCATCTACTGCTGATTCAACTAGCTTATGAAGTCCTCTGGTCATAGATATATCCACATTGGCTTTATTAGGTCCTCAACCGAAGCTTATAAATCAGTATTCCAATTTGAAATCACGTTTTAATTCAATCAAATCTGTGTAGAGCCGTTTCGACAGCGTGCTCCAGTGACTACCGGTACGTTAATTTGAACATGACAAGCACATATCACTGGTTATTCAGGCGTTGTGTAAGCCATTTCAGTTTATCAAACTCTAGTAGACGTCTGACATGACGGACTTAATGTATTAATTAGGATCACTGCTATATGTTCGTAGGTAATAATGCGACAACTATAACACTGTAAGGTTTACTAATTCATTTTTTTTATTTACCATCTTCTACAGTAAACTTGTTCATATGAAACTTTGTTATTTTAGAAATAAAAGTTTATTCCTGATACTTCATGACCACTTGGTCCATCGTTGATAGGAATTTAATTAATTGAACCTACGTGGTTCATAGACTGAAATGAAAAAACTGCTCCTGACTGAAATTTCAAATTATAAATTACATAAAGTATGTAATAACCCAAAGACACTAGAACATAATTGACAAGAATACCTTTTTCGGATTAGCTAATATATAATAGCGAAACACAACGAACTGCTTCATGACAGACTCACTCACGAGGGTGGTCGCTAGCCAGTCGGACATAGGTATAGCCTACTACCAAGCCGGGTGGCGTGACAATTATGTGGGGCTGCCGCCTGTCCACCACAACCCGAAACGGGGTTCAGTATGAGCCAGGGCCCCGTTTGTTTGTCAGTAGGGTGCACCACGAGCAGGTGAGGTTGACAAGGATCCAATAGATGTTGTTTGGACCCTTACACCCCTAAAGTATCCGGAAAAATATCCGGTATCCGACTAAACAGGTATCCGTTTCATCTCTAATAAATATCAACCAATCGGAGTCGTGGAAAGCCAACCACTCCAACAAAATTGAGTCCATAGTCATCACGATCTTCAGTTCCAAATTAAGTACCGAATACGAAATAGAGAAGTTGGTTTTAATAACGTATGCTTTACTGCTGTGTTTCATCTGAGGAAATAGTCTAATATAAGAATATCACAGATGTAGTATTCTATTATTCGTTTTTTTTTATTATTCGAATATTCGATTTCAAGCCCTATTGTGATCCCAAGGTCTCTCAAATATAAATTTTTAATCGTACCTGTAAGTTATAGTGGTCAAAGTGCGAAAGGGCCGCACTTTTTTAATTGTGAGAAAAGTTTTTTTTTTCTGTTCTACTAAATATTTGTGTCTGTCACATACCATTAAAATTTAAAAATTGACAGTACGTTATTAATTCGTAATATATTTTTCAACACACTTACCTGGTCATTATCAGACCCTTGAGATTCATCATATTACATAATGTAATATTAGACAACTATTGAAGACTATAAAATCTTAGCTATTACTATTACTGAGGTCCAATATGTTGCCTGGTCATCATCAGACCCTTGATAGGTATTTATCATATAGCAGGCGAGTAAAATTAAACACATTTATGTGTTGTGTAAACCATAAATTCTGCATAAGAGCTAGCAATAAACAATTTTCGTTAAACAAATAATTAATGGAAATAGGCAAAGCTATAAAAACGATATGACACATCTGCGCTGTTACCTTTTCTGTAATCGAGTTGATTGTAGTACCGCTATCCACCGTTGGGGTGCATTTCCAAAGCCGCCCAGCGGTGAGTAGCGCAGAATACTCGTTTAGAGGTCAAATCCTCAAAGTCATTGGGCTATGTTACACCCTTAAATAGGTACTAATTGGACGGGCCAGTTGGCGCAGTTGGTTAAGATTCACCTTATGCGCCGCAGGTCGTGGGTTCGATTCCCAAACAGGACATGCATTTGTGTGCATGAACATGTCTGTATGTCCTGAGTCTGGGTGTAATTATGTATATTAAGTATGTATTTACAAACAAAAAGTAGTATATGTATTATATCAGTTATCTGGTTTCCATAGTACAAGCTCTGCTTAGTTTGAGATCAGATGACCGTGTGTGAGGAATGTCCCAGGATATTTAATTATTTTTATTTTTGACATTGTAATATTTTTATCGATTTAGAGGCTGCTTCAAATTGAGTTACAAATGTACGTGTTAAGTAAAAAAAAACTTCTTTACGAACTGTCATTACATTCCTTAATACATATTAAAAGAGTGGAGATAATGAAAACGTTAAGTAGGTACGAGTAAAAGTGATAAGTTGAAAGGATAATTTATAACCAGAAGTAGGTCAATTCTTCAATGTAGTTTCACAGCATCATATTTTATGCAGACATCTTTCGCTGGTCATTTCATTCTAATAATAAAATATTTGACGAGTTTGTATTTTTATAAATCGTTCAGATCTCGATTCGGTCAAATATTATTTGAAAATATTGCAATATATCAAAGTATTAACCATAATACGGCATATTGGCAGAAACTAGAGTTCTTCATTATTTGAATTTCGATCTGAATAAAATTAAACGGTCAAAATAGTCCAAGCATGAAATCCGATGGCGCGCGAACACGATGCACCGAATCTTCCATTTCGTTTGGAATGAACCGATGGCCCAATATTTCCATTCAAACTTGAGATTAATACCACGCCTCGCTGAACCCGACTGAAACCAATATCAAGAATTTCCAATACAAATGACGATATGACAGCCACTTAAAATACACTTTTCGTGGAATCCGAAAGGAATGGGCAAAACTTTGTCCACTTACAGATGTATGTCAGCGATTTAGATTGCAAAGAATTTATCAGTTATTCTGATCTTTGGCAGTAAATATATCTAAGGCTCAATTTACATTGCCGCGGAATGGAATGGAAGCAATGAAATTGTACATAGCATGATTAACTTTATGTAAATTGTATAAAATACAAATTATTTCATATCATAAATTCTCGAGGATGCGCGAGAATACACTAAAAGACGCGCGACCTCTTTTTTAGCTCGTATTTAGTTTGTATGTTATACAATTGACATAAACTTCATTATGCTATGTACAATTTCATTCGCTTCCATTCCATTCTGCGGCAATGTAAATTGAGGCTAAAACTCTCGTGTATTTCAATATAAAGTAAAATCGTAAGTAGAAGATAATTTATTCACGCAAACTGTCAAAAGTACTAAGTAACAGGCCAGTGTAGACACAAAGTAACGCATCTACTGCTGATTCAACTAGCTTATGAAGTCCTCTGGTCATAGATATATCCACATTGGCTTTATTAGGTCCTCAACCGAAGCTTATAAATCAGTATTCCAATTTGAAATCACGTTTTAATTCAATCAAATCTGTGTAGAGCCGTTTCGACAGCGTGCTCCAGTGACTACCGGTACGTTAATTTGAACATGACAAGCACATATCACTGGTTATTCAGGCGTTGTGTAAGCCATTTCAGTTTATCAAACTCTAGTAGACGTCTGACATGACGGACTTAATGTATTAATTAGGATCACTGCTATATGTTCGTAGGTAATAATGCGACAACTATAACACTGTAAGGTTTACTAATTCATTTTTTTTATTTACCATCTTCTACAGTAAACTTGTTCATATGAAACTTTGTTATTTTAGAAATAAAAGTTTATTCCTGATACTTCATGACCACTTGGTCCATCGTTGATAGGAATTTAATTAATTGAACCTACGTGGTTCATAGACTGAAATGAAAAAACTGCTCCTGACTGAAATTTCAAATTATAAATTACATAAAGTATGTAATAACCCAAAGACACTAGAACATAATTGACAAGAATACCTTTTTCGGATTAGCTAATCGGTACCTAGCTAAGTTCTATCCTAAATTATTTTTCCCGACCTGTCAAAGGTACAAATTAATTTACCCAACTAGTTTGAATAAGTAAACGTACTAACGATTTGAATAAGTAAAACCAACAAAGTTTAAATTATGTAAAGGGAGACATCAAATTTATATAAAGTTAAGACCCTTAGGTTCTCAAAGGATGGAAGTCTTTTATAAATATCTTAATCTTTACATAAATAAATATACACGTTTTAATATTATTACAATAAAATTTTAATTGTAACTTAAAGTTATGTTTACAAACACTGAATTAACTGAAAATCGAAAAACAAGAAAATAGATTTTTAATATAACCTGAATTGTATAAGGTATTGGGCTATATGATGATAATAAATGCGGCATCGGTTAGCTATACCCTGCGTATTTACCTTTTTTTCTTTGTAAATAGCCTTTTCTCAGCCTGTTCAAAACAAACTAAAGCTTCATAGTACGTAACTAGGTAAATAGTATACGCTAAATATAGACCAACAGACGATGTAGCTGAAATCCTTAGTCGACCAACAGAGCCGCCGTCATAGCAATCATATCAGACACTAATCCTGCACCAGAAATGCAATATACCACGTTCACCAAACTATCTCGATAACGGGTGTTTGCGGACTTAGGTGGATTACGTAACTTTGTTGCAATCAGTTTCAATTTGAAATAACATCTTAATCGAACAAAATTTTACAATGTCGCAAATGTTTTCATTTGCCATGATACATATAAGAACAGAACGTAAAAAGGTAATCAGTAAACCTCTTTATTGAACCGGTTTCAATACATCACTGATTGCAACAAGTTACGTAGTAGCCCCGCTGTTTACTGCAGTTTACATTGACGCAATATAAACTTGATACAACAACGTTCAACGCGAAGGAAGCTACCGTTCTGCCTTTTACAGGATGTGAATATTTTATGCTGGTAATTATGGGGGTGCTTTGTAAAATTATGAGGTTTATGGATGGAGGGATGGATCAGGTGTTAACATTGTAAAGGTATATCTGGGCTTTTTAAAGTGACTAGGTAATATTGATGTTATAGTGCTTTATCTGCCTAAGATTGCTTTCTTTGAGATTAAAACGATGGAGTCATTCCTAAAGTACTATGGGGTCCCGGTTGAGAGCTCGACGATTTGTCCGTGTAAGGATGATAAGGCAAATATTGAGCCCACATTAGTCAATAAAAAAACTTACCATGAAGATGCTCATTTTATGGGTTTGCCTAAAATCAGCACATTTGTTGTATTTGGCTTTTTGGCTTTAAAGTAAACGAGGAAGGCGATAATCATTGGTTGTGACGACGAGTCAAAAATTACGCAACATAAAATATAATGTTGTTTTGGAATGAACAAATGATGATCATTTGATACCCCATTTAAACTTGTCGTCCTACTTTGAAATTTCGGTCCCACATTTCGACCCCTTTTGTAAAGAAACTAAAAACATTTTGTAAAAAAAAATTCAATGGCAATATTCAGATCAATATCCAAATATCAAATCAATAGCATTATAGGTTGCTGAAATATACCGCTGTGACAGACAGACATACAGTCGGACGGAGTGGCACCATAAGGGTTGCTTTTTATGATTTTGGTTGGATGGAGCCCTAAGAATGATCTTAGGACATATTTTTGTTTGTTTTGTCATATGAGTTTTGTAAAGTGGCAATAAAATAGCGGTTTTAATTCCAGGTCCCCTAGACAAGATGGTTGTCGACAATCGTTATCGTTAGTAAACGATCAACCTTTATATGATATTTCGATCAAAATTATATGATATTTCGATTTGAAATATCAATCCCATACAAGTTATCGTTAGTAAACGATCAACCGTTTACTAACGATATCGATTGTCGAAAACCATCTTGTCTAGGGGGGGCTGTCAATTTAAATTCAATAAGAATGCCTCGCTATACGATATGAAAAACTTTTGTTTCAAACGATTTAGCTCATCAAACCACGTAATTGAGTTTGCAATCCAATTAAATAATGTAGTTCATAATGAATGGAAAGCTTTCGACGTCAAGCGAAGATGCTAAAGCCAGACTTCCAAAACTGTTTTAGTGTGATTAGCACAAAGGATTTCTAGGAACCAAATTAATAATTTATCGAATAAACTATAATAGTAAGACGGGTTAAATTTTTGTACTAAGAACCGATACCTACAACCCAATAAGATTTAAGTGAAAATTATGAATAATGAAATTAAAATTGCGATTTCCAGGGCATAAAGTTCATTAAACATTGTTTTTGATCAGTTTTGACATAGATAGTAAGTTATTAAACCATTTTTAATACGAGCTTTTTTTGGAACTGTACTTTTTGTTGACTGTACTTGCCTTGTCTTCCAATATACTAATGTATGTCAAATATCAATTAAGTCAATCCGACCACTGTAGTGGGTGAAATTCGACTTGCAAGATTTGACCCGAACATACATACATTGCAAGTTTACAAAGAATGTAAAATAGTATAAAACCCATGATGGTCGACTAGGTTTAGGGTAGGGTAAGCCAAAACCACGCGAATGAAGTCGCGCGGGGCCAGCTAGTTTTATAAGAAAAGCGTTTCAAGATATAAAACAGTAGCTAAATATTTTTTTGGACGGAAAATGATCTTTAGCAAGCTCAAACAGATCAAATAGCGCAAACAATTTGGTAAAAGATCGTTCTTGACAACAAATGAACAGAGGAAGAGGTTATATAGGATAGAATAAATTCCTAGCTCCAGAATCGGTAACGATTCAAGGAGATCGATTTCAAAGTTGCGATCTGAAATCGAAAGCTATAGCTAGAATCTATGGATTCACTCCCTTATTTTATCAAACACTAGTTTCAACCCGAATTCTATAGTTATTTTGCTCTCCCGGGATCTAAGATATGTGCCAAGTTTCATTATTACGACATAAGCAAGTAATGAACATCCACAGGAACTTTTGCATTAAGATATTAGTAGGATAACCAGGATAAACAAATCCTCCATCTTAATGTTTGTACCTCACTCTCTACTCTACGTCCCTCACTGTCTATAAACTCGAAGGCAACCACAACACATAATCAGACACTTTAGGCGCCGATCCCACAGAGAGTTCTAGCGTTCCGCGTTCAGTACTGTACACACAGCTACTAGCGAGCGAGCAGTCTAGAGTTCTAAAGGTAAATGGGCAAATTTGTATGGAGTATTTGTAATAACTTCTATGTTTTCTATTAGGCAATAATATATTAACAAAAATATGAAAGCATATTACTTTGGTGTAATTAGATAAAAAGTTGTAGAGTTTTGAAGATTTATGAAATAATTGGAGATATTATGAAATTGCAAGGTATACTTTGTAAAAGATAGCTTGATCTCTGCGACAGTTGTTCGAGTCATATGAAAATTAACCTTATAGCTTTACAATAAGGTTCATCTGTTTAATCTGTGGATGATTGTATGATGATACGGATAAACCTTATGCTAAAGCCATAAGGTTAATTTTCATATAACTCAAACAACTGTCGCAGATATCAAGCTATCTTTTACAAAGTATAGTTGCATTAAATGTAATTATTATCCCGTACCAAAAGGTGTAATTATACAGCAAGCAAAAGTATGTTTACATTCTTTATCTCGTCTCATTGGCCTTACTTTAGTTTCATTAGTGCCCGCTCATAGGCCCGAATGCCCATTGTACTTTTTTCCTTGGTTCACTGAGTAAATTAGACAGTGATAGCTCAGACGTGTCACCTCAACACCCAGCTTTAAAAAATGGAACTCCCACAGAACTTGTGTTCTCTTGAACACCGAGTTCTCTGTGTGCAATGATCAAAGGCGCCGTATAGATTACAGTAAACGCGGAACTCGGAACTCTGAACTCGGAACTCCAGAACTCTATCTGTGGGATCGGCGCCTTAAAAGTATTTTATGGTCATCGTCATTACATGACCATTTATTAAAGGCCATAAATCTATAACATTTCAAAGTGAACGGTGGACGTAGAGGTACGGGTGCATATCAATTGCGACCTCTAACCTCTAATTCTACTAATATTACAAAGCAATCATGCCCTAATAGAAAAACAGAATTAAATGCAATTTGGCATAAACAGATAATATCGTATTATATCATATATACTTTTTGTAAAAAAACATAAGAAAGAACCCCTCAGCCAAGTGGATAAAATGTCCTTTCTGAAGCAAGTACACCATTTTTTGGGACAAAGGAAAGAAAGAAACACTAACGTTTCTAGTTTAAGGATTACTTTGAAATATCTCTTATTAGACGTTTCTTAGAGATTAATGTCTAATGTCGACGAAGGATCTGTTTTCTGTAAGATAACGGTCATCTTACGCCGACACTACATCCCTTAAATCCCTGCGAGTTTTAGGAAATAAAATGTTACTATTAGCGAAGATTGACTTTGCGGTTCCATTCGATTTGATATTCAAGCTTGATAAATTTTAAAACATATACAGGCTGCCAATGGCATGAATATACATGCTTCTTTGTATTCTATGTAGCAAAATGGGTGAAGCGACAGCGGATAGTCCACAGAATTAAACATTCTAAATTATTAATTCAAATAGACCTTCGCAGAGTTAGTACGCTGAAGTGGCAATGGGCAAGCCACATCGCTCGAAGAGCCGACAACCGATGGGGAAGAAAGGGTCTCGAGTGGCGACCACGTACTGGAAAGCGTCGAGCGGGACAACCTCCCACCAAGTGGACCTACGATGCAAGCGGTCCAGAACCGTTCGAAGTGGAAATCAATGGGGGAAGCCTATGT
This sequence comes from Polyploca ridens, assembly GCA_951394255.1. Classification (NCBI taxonomy): domain Eukaryota; kingdom Metazoa; phylum Arthropoda; class Insecta; order Lepidoptera; family Drepanidae; genus Polyploca; species Polyploca ridens. The sequence continues at coordinate 12,489,013 of OX596255.1, read as the reverse complement.
TCAGCAGTGGACATCCATGGGCTGATATGATGAGACCTTCGCAGACAGATATAAATAAATAAATACCCTGTAAATAGCAAACTAAAGCAGACCAACCCTCACAAGCAGCACCTGTTCACAGGTTGTGACACCGGACGCGTGTGGTAGCCGTCACCCTCCTCGCCGTATTGGAGGGAAGTGGGCGACCCAGCCGAAAACGGTTTGAAATAAGGCAACACGTTTATTGATTTCATGGAAAAACAAATAAAAATAAAAGTGGTTACGCGCATATTGGTGCAACCTCACAATGGTCGAAAATGTGCTCTATCTGTCACTACTACGATAGTGCGGAGTAAAACATTATCGATAAATAACCGGGGAACGGGAAACCTTGTGGTTTAGAGCCTCCTCATACTCTCATGGGAGTGGGCACTTTGTTCCTTAATGTCAGCACTTACGATTTGATGACAGTTTTATTCTTTCGAAGTGGAGTTATAATTTTCGCGAGCGATGTTGGTATAACAATGTTTTTAGTTTGCGCGTGGGCTTGTTGCTATGCTACAAAAACTTATTTTTTTGGAATAAGACATTATTAATTGGAATAATTTTTTGTGAAATAATAGATACACATAACGTTCAATAATGTATCAAAAGAAATGGGAACAATGTTTTTAATACCCAGAATAAAACTGAATACCAGTAAAAAGGTCTACGTAAACCAAATTAACAATAACAAGTCAACTTGGCGTTACGTAAAACAATAAATCGTTTTGATATTGCAGTTTCCCTGATGCAGCAGGGGAGTGACAGCCAGCGACGTAGTAATACCCCCGAGTCACGAGGCAAAGCCCAGTACAAGTTGGATGTTAATAAACGTCTGATAAAGGTATATAGTCGAAGCTTTTGTAGCTTTTATATAAGTATTAATTGTATACCTATTTTTTTATGTCTTTTGCACTACAAAGACCAAGTGTGATGCTTAAATGTGTTTTAAGTTTAAAAGTAAGGTAAATTCTTTAAAAATTAAATATGGTAAAATTTTCGAGGTTTTTTGTATGAGCGTTTTGACTTGTTATGGTAGATGCTATGTAATTCTGTCAAAATATGAGTGAAAATTTCAACTTCGTAAAAAGATACAGAGACGGAAAGATAGACAGATGAACGGATGTCAGTTGCTTAGTTAGGGTCCTATACGCAGTAATTTAGATTAGTAATGAGAATATTTTAATGTATAACACAGCAAATGTGTTTACCAAAACATTACTTTAAGCGTAGCGGAAAATTGACGGTCTATGCTTAGAATGAGGGAGGGACTAACTAACAACATATTGTTAATAAACTCCATATTAATTTACACAGTTAAGCGAGAAAATAAACACGGTTCAAAATATACGACGTACTATAGGCTCTGTTTGGATTCTGGAGACTTAATTGGTTGAACTACCGCGTAAAGGATTATATGCTTCATCGGTGGCGATTTTATTAACGTTTGTATTTTCTACTATAAAATGTTTATTGTGGAATGAACATATGGAGGTGCAAGGTGGATGACACCTCCATTTAAAAGGGAAGATCTTCCACCAGGCTGGGGCATCGTGCCTGGGGACCGCGGCGCGGTCCAACTGTACATGTCGGACAGTTGTATATATGCAGATTCTCGAGAAAACTTCTAAAGCGCGATGCAGGATAATGTGGCGCCACGCCATCTATCTATCAGTGTGTGAACTATCTCAGTGTTACTGATAGATGGCTGATAGATGTCGCTACAAACAGTCATAAAAAGTATAGTTTACATAATAAAAAATACAATCTATTACATAAACATGATTGCTTGTGTCTTCTATGCGTTCGCGCATCGTTCACCCGATGGAGTTGAAAAGTGCAGTTGTTGTTGGCACTTAGGTGAAAGCTGCTGACACAGTAAAAAAAATAATATTGAACAGGCTATTTACCTTATTATTACTTAGGAATTAAAACTTTTGAATAACATGGAAGAATACTCTGCGATTAGTATAAAGAAGCTGACGAAGAAAATAGAAGAACGAGCGAGCACCTTAGCTTTAGGAGGTAAAATCTTCACTTGGTTCACAATGGAATATAGCTACATTGTATTGGGCTATAATATATTTTGTGCGCTACAGCGTTAGAGTCTTTTATTGAACAACGTTAGTTTATTCACTGAAAGTTTTTAACAATATTGATAAGTGTCGATGTAAATTTGAAAAGCAATTTGGCCCACAACACCAGATTTCTCTTTCTGGATATATTCCAAGGCATTGTATATTCATGTAATAAATTTTGTTTCTGATAATTTTAAGCAACGGATACCTACTAGGAATTGGGTCAAACTTAATTTTATTAAGAGCTTTAAATCTAAACTATACATATTTTTTTTAATATCCTGGGACCTTCTTCACACCGGCCATCTGATCCCAACTAAACAGAACTTTTCTATGGAAACCACATGGTTGTTTTAGTACATAAACATTTATATTTAAACCTCGACGAAGAACAAACACACATTTTGTACAGTCGATGAAATAAAAATGTAAAATTTGTAAAATTCAAAAGATTTTTTTTTATTGAGACCAGCTTTAAATTACATAAATATCTTAAACAAAAATTTAAAACTACCGCTACTAATAATTACTTGTAATAACTTAACGACTAAGAAGTGACATTAGTACACATGAAATGAAAATAAAAATGAAAGCAAATAAAGACAAATAAGTACCTAGTAAGATTTTGACACCAATAATAAAAACACTGTTTTTATCATCTACCTGCCCCCCCAGACAAGATGGTTGTCGACAATCGTCATCGTTAGTAAACGATCAACCTTTGTATATGTACCTACTCTTCTTCTCGCACTGTATAGATTCAAATGTTGATGTATTACACAAATCATAATACTATATTATGTTAAAATACTCTGCTTGCATTCCTACTATTTCATATTCCCAATCAATACTTTAAGGGAAAATCATTGTTGATTTTAATTGAGTTTATACATATTTATGTACATACATTTGAATGCAAGGAATAAATATAATATCTGTAAATATAGCAGAGCGTATTCAACATGTAGACAATCCCAGTATCACCATTATTCGGCTTAGTTAGCCTATTCGGCGTATAAATATTATATTCAAACGGACGAATTTATAGGTACTTTAAATGCTGTTCCGCCTAAACATTATGTGTCTCGATATGTGAACTGGGATTTGAATAAATAAATACAGGGACAGTGTTAAAAGGGTGTTAATAAAAAACACAAATTTTACAAAAAATAAAAACATGATTGCAATGTCAGGAAAACATCGTGAGGAAACCATAGCACGGTGGTAGGGTACTTGAAGTACCCTCCTGGCTGTTTACCACCCTCATTTTGAAAATCTGTCGCCAAGCACTTTGCGGTGTATTCCGTCCAGTAGTTGCACTTGAGAGCCAGTTGCTTTCTACGCTTTCTGCGCTTTTAGCACCTTCTGCCACATCATCACACAACATAACACAGCAAAAAAAAACTATCCTGGTGGTGATCGTCCCTATATCTGACACTTCGGTAGCCATGTCACTACTACAGTTGTGCCGATTATAGCGGCAACCATGTTTTGTTTTTGCTTTCTTTATTTTGATTATTTTATTCTATTTATTTTTATTATCGCAATTTTTGTTCTAATTACGAGTCTATGAAGTTACTCAAAATTAATGTTTTTTTTAATTCAATTTGTAATTGGATTGATATGTTTACAATCCAATGTATACTTAGGTTGACATGAATACTAGGACTAGAACCTACGAAGAAGTTTTTTTAAAATTATACGATACATTTTATATTTTTGTGCGAAGAATTTATAATTAACTCAAAATTACTAGCCCAGGGGGACATCATTTTGTAGGTTTTAATTAATTTAGTCGTCTATTTTCTCTTGTTTTACAGCTAGATAATTATTTGAAGTTCTTTAATTACAGTACTAAAATTCTTATATGTTCTTTAAAAGTAGGTTAACTAGTCTCGACCTATTTGTACTTAATTTATGGATCTTTTTATAATTTTGAGAATCAAGTCTGTCTGGGCCATATAGGTAACCAGTACATCCAAATCAAATCAAACGTTGGTAAGTTGTGCGTAGGCCAGGGGAGGATTCTGAAAAAAAAAAATGGCGCTCCAAACCACGACGGGCCTGGTAGTTGGTGAGTCCCCTACTACCTCCTACCTAGGTCATGAGTTTGATTCCCACCCAGGACATGCATTTGTGCCTATGAACATGTCTGTATGTCCTGCTTGAGTCTGGATGTAATTATGTATATTAAGTATGTATTTACAAACAAAAAGTAGTATAATGTATTATATCAGTTATCTGCAGGGTTATTTTAAAACTGTCGGATTCGTTATCGGAAACGGATTCGGAAACCTTCACGGAATTCGGAAGCGTTTACGAAGATTTTTTAATACTGGTAGGAAATGGAAATGATATACTAAAATAAAAGCAAAATAGAAATTATTACGCATTTTTATTCTTGAAAGGCCTCATTTGGGCACATATATCTGCACATGGATTTATCTTTAATGTATAAAACACCACAGATAATAGGAAATAAAACTCAAAATACACGCATTTTTGACAATAAAATGAAAACGCAACGTCACTTTGTAAGTTCTCGCCAAAAAGACCTCTATGTCAAAGGGTTTTTTCAGTACATTCATGGACAGTTTAAAAAAACAAATATTTTATGAATACCTAGATCTCTCAGTCGTAGGTGATACGTAGTACCACATAGTGGTAGTGAATCTAGCATCCAAAATTAGTGTGATCAATATGTTTTAGTTCCTACGAGGTTTGAGTAAGTAGCTATTATTTTAACCGCAGACCTTTCTCATTCATTATTTACTTAAAACAGGTGCAAACACATTTCGTTTGGTACCAACTAGCTTAAAATAGGTTTAAATAATTAGTTTATATGAAATAATGGTAAAAAATTACGTTAAATAAAATTCGGAAAGATTTCCGCCTGCTAAAAGCTATCGGAAACTTTTCGATGAATCGAATTGACATTTCCGTCGAGAAACGTCAAAAATTCAATCAGTCAATGAACTATACAGTCAGTTTATGAAGTTCGATACAACTAGAAAACATTTTTTATTTTTATAAACACAAATGTAGACTTAAAATATAAAAAAAAACAAAAAAACAAGTTTCTGTCTTTATGCATTTGATATAATCTGCTCAAATGAGGCCTCTCAACAATAAAAATGCGTAATATTTTCGATTTTGCTTTCATTTTAGTTTATAAAATTTCCATTTCCTACCAGTATTAATAATCTTCGTAAACGCTTCCGAATTCCGTGACGGTTTCCGAATCCGTTCCCGATATCGAATCCGACAGTTTTAAAATAACCCTGCTGGTTACCATAGTACAAGCTCTGCTTAGTTTGGGATCAGATGACCGTGTGTTTATTTATCTCTAAAACCACGCTAGGTATTAGCAAATCCTTAATAAACTCTATTTGTCCCCAAACATCTTTGAAGTTTTAAAATGATCTCGGCGCGTATCTTCAAGTTACTTTATAAATGCCAAAGGCATTTTTCTTAAGTTCAAGGTGACCTGAAATGTCACTTTGAATTTAGTAGATTTCGGTCCTTTTGGGGAAATTGGGAGATAAATCCGAAAAGTAGAGCTTAGCAACAGGCCTGACAAATGCTATGTGAAGGAATCATTGGGTTATTTTGGTAAAAATACACGATAAACGTTAAGGTGAACACCAGTGTTAGATTACATGATTTAAACATGTGTCGCTAGTTTTCATCATAAAACGTTCATTAATATGTAAGGCGATTAACACACTGCCAGCACCACGCAGCGTAGGGCCTGAATGCGTCTCTTAACATTATTTGTAAGTATCTCCATTTGTATAGAAAAGACGCACGGTCCAACACACAGAAAATGCATCAACGCGCGTTCATACAGATCACGCGCCTACATGCGTCTCGCCCCGCACCGACGCGCGTTGGTGCGTGGCGAGACGCAAGGTATGGTACACCGAGTCTCATAGTGCCGTGCGTGATTTTGTATGGAATGAGTCAGAGCCGCCGTGAATCCACAAAACGCAACTACGCGCGTGACAGTGTGATAATCGCCTAAGATATAGAAACTATGTGAGAATGTGTCTTAACATTTAGTAAGACTAAGTTGTTTTTAAGAGCAATGGAATGAGTTAATTCTTTTTATTCTACAACAAAATTTACCTACAGTTTTATATAAAACTGCCATTTCTTCTTTGATTCACTTTAATAAAATGTCAAATCTAAAACTCTTAAGTTGTAAGCAAGCGTACTGATTTTTAAATTAACTAAAATCTATCTTACTCATATAAGAAAAGTCTAATTTAACAAACAAGCAACATTGAAATAGGAAAGCTGCAAACATCTCAATTACATTACCAGATGAGGTAAGTTACATGAAACTCAAGAATCAGATTACATTATTCGAAATTGGATTAGTAGGTAGATATGTTGATAAGATTAAAATCTCGCTGAACTAAGCCTTCACAATTTCTGATTATGTAAGACTGTAATAAGATGGTATAAGACGGAAGGTAATGAAATACTAGCATAATATGATATCACCTTATAATAATGTAACTTGAAAATATGTCATGGATGGATATTTCTAAAACCCACAGTTACTTCAAATGGATTGCGATATGTGCTGATAATATTTCCCTTGTCTTAATATAAAAACTAAACCAGACTTTCACACAGCATTATGCGTGAGCCCGCGAAAGTACATCTATAAATCTGCTGGAATGCTCGTGTCGTAGCATTCTACAGATAAACCGCAGAGAGAGAAACATTCTATTTGCAAAGTTTTTTTTTCAACAATAAATAACTGCTGTAATGTTTTAATAAATAACAGGGGAGTAAGCGTAATGGAGATAATTTTATTCATGTGTGTTTAGAGCGTGCAGTCTGCATCCAAAGTATATTGCCACTTTAGTACCCCTCCATAATAATCTATTCATATTTTTCATACAAACTTTTTTTTATAAAAGAGATACTCTGTGGATTGTGACAAGGTTCTAAAATTATCAGCTAATTTTGACGCTGACTGTACATACTGGTAATACTGTATTTTTTTGAGATTCATATTTTGCGACGTTTTGCTTTAGAAATTATTATTGCAAAAATATTTTATATCGTAGATACCTACTGTATTGCACTTAGCATGAATTATATCTAGTACCTTTATATTTCACTTTAAGTATGAAGATCCCAAAATATGATCACCTTCCCACCTCTTTTAGGAAGTTGGAGAAAATTTATTGGGATTTAACTTGATTTATATCGGAAAAGGTTACGTTTGCTTACAAATCGTCTGATTATTTTATGGTGGAGTTGCTAGAAATTTACAGTCCAGTACTAGTAAAAATTGGCTAAGTGGCACCTGTGTACCTACCAAAGTGAAAAACGATTTATTAAAATTAAATTAATATTTACAAAAAATTGAGTTTACACGCAATTTTAAAGCGAGAATAAAGAATGGATTGTGTTCATCGCAAATAAAATATTTACATACAAATCTTGCAATTAATGTGATTTCATTTATAAAAATATGATCGGTCGACTGTGAATATTCAGTGACTCTCCAGCCGAGCTCGAATCAGAAAAAAACAAGTTATTCAAAACGTAGACGCGACCGCGCCAATTCAAGAGATTTATTAATGTGTTTTGTTGTGACAAAGGTTTGGATTCTTTCATGTGGTCTGATAAAAAACATAAATCTAATCTAATCTAATAATATATATAAAATGCTTTTGTGGGTACGTAAATACGCAGTTTTCTCAATCACCACCAACCCCAATCAACTTCCCGTTGGGGTGGTAAATACCCCTTGGTCTCCAGGTGGTAGTAAGGGAGTTTGGTCGCGGTGGGTGGAAGGGGGTGGTTGTGGGTGGCGAAAATGTTAAAAAGATCTAAAAATTTCTGGAATGGAATGTTCCAATATGTGTAAAACGGTTATAATCGATCTGGAGGGTTCTAGAAAGTTCAACAAATATCTGGAATAATCTAGAAAATTCTAGAGTGAATGCAAACTATTATAATCGATATAGCATGTTTTGAGAAAGTTCTACAAATTTCTGGCTTCATCTAGAAAGTTCCAAAATGTCCAAAACTGTTATTATCGAGTTAGAATGTTCGAGAACGTTCTAGAAATTTCCAGAATGATCTGGAAAGTTCCAAAATGAGTGCAATTTATTATGATCGATTTAGAATGATCGAGAATGTTCTGGAAATTTTCCGAATGATCTGGAAAGTTCCAAAATGAGTGAAACGGTTATAATTGATCTGGAATGTTGTAGAAAGTTCTAGAAATATCTGGAATTATCCAAAAAATATTAGAATGAATGCAAACTATTATAATGGATATAGAATGTTTGAGAAAATTCTACAAATTTCTGGCTTCATCTAGAAAGTTCCAAAATGTCCAAAACTGCTATTATCGAGTTAAAATGTTCAAGAACGTTCTAGAAATTTCTCGAATGATCTGGAAAGTGCCAAAATGTGTGCAATTTATTATGATTAATTTAGAATGTTCGAGAAGGTTCTAGAAATTTCTAGAATGATCTAAAAATTTCCAAAATGAGTGAAATATTTAGAATGTTCGAGAAAGTTCTAGAAAATTCTAAAATGAGTACAATAAGCGATTTAAAATGTACGAGAAATTTCTAGAATGGTCTAGAAAATTCTAAAAAAGCGCACGAGGACTTCTGAAAAGATCTCAAAATTTCTGGAATGGTCTAGACAGTTCCAAAATGTGTAAATATCTGGAATGATCTAGAAAATTCTAGAATGAATTCAAACTATTATAATCGATATAGAATGTTCGAGAACGTTCTAGAAATGTCCCGAATGATCTGGAAAGTTCCAAAATAAGTGCAATTGATTATGATCGATTTAGAACGTTCTAGAAAGATCTAGAAAGTTCCAAATCGAGTGAAATTTATTATAATCGATTTAGAATGTTCGAGAAAGTTCTAGAAAATTCTAAAATGAGTGCAATTTATAATAAGCGATTTAAAATATTCGAGAAAGTTCTAGAATGATCTAGAAAATTCTAAAATAAGTACAATTTATTGTAAACGATTTAAAATGTTCGATTGATCTGTAAAGTTCCAAAATGTGTACGAGTGTTATTATTGATCTATGTAAAAGAACCAAATCGAAATCGAAAATAGAAATCTATAATAGTATCTGTTAAAAAATGTATCCTTATATATTTTTTATACGACTAAACATGCGATGTATTTTAACCCGAGCAACGCCGGGTTTCGCTGCTAGTAACTTTATAAAAACAACACTCGGAATTAGATACAAATCTCGCAAATGCGGTAACCCTTTGACGCGAACAAAGAGCTTATTTATAGATTGTAAATCCGCGGCGGATAAACCGCAGCGGGGACAAGAAAATGATTTAAGTACTACTTTACCAAAACATTGTATACTAAGATACTAAAGGATGTTCTAGGATTGTTTATTTATGATTTACCAAACCTTTTAGCAAAAATATACATTGGCCCTGATTCTGTTGTTCACAACTAAACTAATTTTAATCTCAATATGTCTCTTTTTAACCAAGAACATAAGAAAAGGATGTAAGAATATAAGTCCTGTCAAATTAGTCCAATGCTTGTTTTCAATATAAATTTAGCCGCCATCTATCGCGGTTACGCCTAAATACACGCAAAATAGGACGGCAAAGATTAATTTGACAACTTAAAATATGTTCTATCCTTTTTCAATAATGTTCGTAAGAAAGAGATGAGATGTGACTAAAATTAGTTTAGTGCGATTTACAACAGAATCGGCACCATTATTACTTACGAACAAAATATGAATAAGGTGTTTTTGTAAAAAATAGTTTAATTTTTAACTTTAGACATTCTAATTGATTATTAAAACAAACTTTTATATTACCTACTACTAGTGATTCATACTTTTCCAGGCTCCCATCAGGTGCTTGAAGAAATTTACAATATGATGGTAAAACCGCATCATAGTCGTAGTTGAAAAAACCAAGCAAACAACAGACATACAGAAGTATTGACTTAGGTTGACGCTATTTAGAGAAGCCAAAATACCCCAAATGTTTTTCAATAATATTTTCTCACGATAGAAAACAACGCGTGAAACCTTAAATAACCTAGGGTAATGCCAAAAATATCCTTAAAATATGGAGCATAGAGGAAATAATATTATAACCACAAAATATGTTAATTATGGGTCATATTATTATAGTGAATACTCCTAAAGGATGTATAAGAAAAATACACGAGTGAGCAGTAAAATTTATTAAGGTTATATTTACAAGAAAAACACTTACAAGTTACTCAGGTATTTATTTATTATAATTCAATACGCATCTATTGGACCAAAAAATCTGTTAATGCTTTTTGTGCCTAATAAATGGGGCCTTTGGGGTCGTGAAGCGACCCCCAAGGAGGACATGGGTCGATGTGGTCACTACTCATCGTGCGATAGTACAGCGAGGGTGCTGGGGGAGGTGTCACACTTCCCCCGGGACGAGCTATCTAAGCGATGCGCGTGGAGGGCAGGTACGCCTTCGATACGAGAGCCCGCCCCCTCTCTACAGCAGCAGACGGTGACCACCGTGGGGTTTTAGCCGGTACAAGTCCGGCATAACTTGGCCGCTACTCCCGGGGCGGTAGGGTATCCTATGAGGATTTCCCCACGATAAAAAAAAGATCTTTGGTGCCTAGGGAATAACTTGAACCGTTTAAAATATTTAGAACCCCGGATATATTATAAGACGGTCGAAACTGCTATTTTTATTGTGGAATATTTTATTATTCGGGGTATAACCGTACTAATTTCATGTATCAATTGTAGACTTAAATTAATGTTATGAAGAGTCTCTAATATGTTATTTTGTAAAGATCTCGTCATGATACTTTTGAACTACGATATTCCAAATTTAATACCTATTAAACCGTAAAAAAATGTATGTGCTATTAGATCTCCAATATCCTCTGAGTAGGTAGGGGTAGTACAATCTTTTCACGGAGACTACTTAGGGGTGATCTAAAAAGGTTTACGCTCATTGGGGATTTGCTTTTTTTTTAGCTCGTGTCGAGGAAAATTATGTTACACGCTCGATTCGAAAAAGGAACGCTTCAATGTAGGAATAGGGTTGTCAAGCTTGAATTGTTTTCGGTTTATCTAAAAGATTTATCCAATCCAGTAGCTTAAGGATTTGATTAGATAATTTTGTGAGGTACGGATTTTATATAGCTACCAATAATACAAAAAAATATTTTGGAATATTTAGAGTTCTTATTTTACAGCTTTGGATAATGATTAGGTTTTTATTGTATTCTGTTAGATTAAAGACACTACACTTTTTCAAATGAATAATATATCCCCCTGCAGTTAGTTGAGTATCTCTATACCTAAACAAAATCATAATACCCGATAACTAGCTTTAGATAATCATCACAATAAAAAAGCAATTACCTCGAAAACTACGATCAAGGAAGGAGTAGAGTGTACACAGAAGCTAACAAAAGATAAATTGCTTTGATAAAAGTTATACAATTTCCTTACGAGATGACAATTACATGTGTTTAACCAATGTTGAGTTTGCTATTATTACGTACATTTCATTGTTGATACTTCTCTTTGTGAGGGGAAAGGTGTTCCTTTACCTTTTAGTGTTAATTGAGTTGTCCACAAAAAAGGTACCTACACATATTAGTTTTACATTGGATTGGATTACGTTACTGAGAAGTTTTTAGCATTAGATGAAACAACCTGTTTCCTAATAGGTCTTAATATAAATTAGTTCGGTGTATTATGTGTGCGAAGTCCTACAATTTCCACGGAAAGATTTTTTTATATACAGTACAAAGTCGAAGGTAGGACATAAAAAAAAAGATAAATATGATGATTTTGAAATGTGGTCACAAGGACGCTTCTTAATAATCTTGTGGAGAGGAACTAATAAAATTTGTGAAAGGGCAAAAAAATATATACTTTGGATTATATCTGCCGAAATAGTATAAAAGAATTATAATCATAATGTAATATTGAGGAAGTTCACCTCGAACGCAAGGGAGAAGAGCCTGGACAGACAATATGAAAAAAAAAACGAGAATACGAGAGAAATAAATTCAAATCAAGGATAGGTATCGTCTCGGAAGCTTTCCTAGGGTATGATACTAGAAGACTATTTATTGACGTGACTGATGAACTTTAACTCCCCAGGTTTAGCGGGACCATCAACTAATATTCTGTATATTGAAGACAGTACCGGGTACTAATAGAGAAGTAGAGAAAAGATTTAAAGGACCTACAATTTTATATTCCCTGAACAATGTCCTTTTGTTTGACTTTTGAACTTTGATAAGTTCTTATAAAGTTATCGAGTTCACTAAATACTTTAAATTTTTTTTTAAAAGATTTTACGACGATTTTGGTAAAATTTCAGCGTAATATAAGTACGTGTACAAATATCGGTGAATTTTAAAATATTATAGGGGTAATGGTGCCGATTCTGTAGTAAATCGCACTAAACTAATTTTAGTCACATCTCATCTCTTTCTTACGAACATTATTGAAAAAGGATAGAATATATTTTAAGTTGTCAAATTAATCTTTGCCGTCTTATTTTGCGTGTATTTAGGCCTAACCGCGATAGATGGCGTCTAAATTTATATTGAAAACAAGCATTGGACTAATTTGACAGGACTAAATTTCTTACATCCTTTTCTTATGTTCTTTGTTAGAAAGAGACATAGTGACATTAAAATTAGTTTAGTTGTGAACAACAGAATCAGGGCCAATATCTTATTTTTTGCTGTAGATATACTTATGGTCTGTGTTAGACCATCATCTCACTATAGTCAAATTGAACTATTAGATTATTATTAGAGTCTTCTCAGTTTAAGTGTATTCCGAACCGGTGGTAAATTCAACTGTATGTACCAATTTAACGTTCATAAGTGCCTTACTAGGTCCTAAACTGAATAAATGACTCTTTGATTTAGATTAGTTTCTGAGATTAGCTCGTTCAACACAACCATAAAACAGTCATTAAAGACGAGAATAAATATTCTCAAAATTTTGAATCTATACTAAACCATATTCATCGCTTTTAGCGTCGAAACAAAGTCGATAAAAATTACACATGCAAGTTAACTTGTAATCCAAAGTTGATAAGATACTTGTAAGTTTACTTGTAAGTCAACAAAAGTCATGATTATTTTCCACCAAGCACTATCATACAAGTAAATAAATTACAAAAGGGCCGTCCAACTTTACGAATGAGCAAGATCCGAACTGCGAATATAACTCATGCAAATGTGACTTTACATAAACGACGTCGTGCAAACTTTTCACATAGTTACATTAGTTTGTGACACTAGTTTATTTTTGGGGGGTTCTCTTCGTAATAAATTAGTGCTTTTGAAAATTAAAGTTTTTCTTTGCAAACGTAGGTGGTACATTTGATGTACGGGTATTGAGCCACTATAGATTTTACAAGCTTTTATTTAACTTGCAATGTATGTATGTATGTTTGTTCGGGTGGAATCTTGCAAGTTGAATTTCATCCACTTCATACCATCCAGTGGACGGATTGACTTGGTATTTGGTATACATGAGTATATTGGAAGACAATGCAAGTAGAATCAACAAAAAGTACAGTCAACAAAAAAAGCTTGTATTAAAAATGAAATTTTTGAAAACAACTTATGTATCTTCAGTTAGTACTTCGGTACAATATATTTTTTTATTTGTATAGTATTTAGATAAATAAGAACGTAATTTCTAAGCTTTTGTATGTGTTCGCCATTGTAAAGTATAGATGATGCTTATGATGGCATGGCGTAATTTTTACCATAAACGTAACATTTTTTTAAAAGCTTTTATTTAGTTTCACCTGTCCCGGTGTCCGTAACCAAATCTTGCAAGTTAAATTTAACCCACTTTCTGGTTTCCTATGATTATAATGCAATATTATTATGATATGGAGCTAATCTGATGATGGAGCCGGAAGGTGGCCATGGGAACTCTGTAATAAAACGACGCAAAACCATCGAGTTTAGGCTCGTTTGATTCGTCTAAGGTTCTAGATTGTGATAATTAAGATAATACGGGGTGAATACGACAATAAATGAAACCTCGTAAAGTAGGTACCGCAAAAACAAGAATGCATTCATACATTTTTGCCGAGGTGACATGTATAAAAAGCTTTTAACCTTTTGTATAAAAAGCTGTTTTTTTTTTTGCGATTTCGAAGTATGTCCCATTGTAAAAGTTGATCGTATTTATAAGTACTTTACGTGGTTTCATTTATTGTCATACTAGCTTCCGTCCCGCGGTTTCACCCGCGTTCCCGGGATAAAAAGTATGTCTATGTCCTTCTCCGTACCATAGGTTATCTGCATACCAATTTCATGATGATCCCTTGAGTAGTTGAGGCGTGAAGGAGTAACAAACAAACTCACTTTCGCATTTATAATATTATTACTATAGTTAGGATTGTCGTATCTACCCCGTATAAAAAAGAATACTTAAAAAAACATTGAATTTTATACTTGTTTAAACGTATCAAAAATACCAATTTCCAAAAAGACATAACTCAAAGAGACTACAGGCAATCTCTCCACATGATATATAAGGTCTAGCGTGAATAAACCGAGCAACATAGCGCAACCTCACTGACATTCTATTTTTTTTTTTTTTTTTTTACTGTTTATAGGCCTGTGTTTGACCGCAATCTCACCATGGTAAGTGATGATGCGGCCGAAGGTGGTAAGCACACAAAGCCTAGAAGGAACTGGCTCTCAAGTGCAGCTATCGGAACACACCGAAAGGTGCTTGGCGACAGATTTTCAACTTGAGGGTGGTAGCCAGCCAGGCGGGTACTACAAAGTACCCTACCACCGTGCTATGGTTTCCTCACGATGTTTTCCTTCACCGAAAGCTCAAGCTCATTGTAGGATTCGAACCCGGGACCTTCATCTCGGTATCCGACGATTTAGTTTACATAACCTATTCTTCCTGAATATGAGCCCCTTTTCTCAAGCGTAAAAGCATTTTATATAGACAATATGCGGGAGCATAACTTGAGGCAGCAAAAAGCTGAGGTATTTATCCAACATTTGTTTTCTACAAGTATGAACATATGTCTATATATCCCCCGCGTTTTTACCCGCGTATCTCTCCGACACATAAATTAGCCAAAAATAAGTCGATCCGTTGATTCATGAAAGAAGAAAACGGAAGACGGTAATTTTTTTTGTGAAAAAGTTTACTTTATACAAAGCGTTATACACCGTGACTTTTTATTCGTCTTAGAAACGCAGCCCACATAATATACCCAACGAATAGGTACTAATAATTAAGAAAAAAATTTTTTTGACCATTCGTATATTTTAAAAAATGTATTAAAATTTATTAGAATTATGACAAATCGAGTTAATAATTTAAAGTTTATGTATAAAATGGTAGAAAAAACCAACCCAGAGCACGAGTCGACTAGACTGCGCTCGTAACAGGGTGTTTAAAACTACGTCATGCGTCATATTTGACTTTTTATATTGATACAAATGCTAAAAAACAATTTTTTTTACTGCGTTTCTAAGACGAATAAAAAATCACGGTGTATAACGCTTTGGATAAAGTAAACTGTTTTACAAAAAAAAATAACCGTCTTCAAAGTAATCAAACCCTGACCTGATGACAATGGGACCAAACGGGAAAAATACCTTTCAAAACAAAAAAATAATGTTCCAAATCGGGTAATAAATGATGGAGTTCTGAAGTAACAAGCATATAAAACAAAATAACATACAACCGAATTGAGAACCTCCTCCTTTTTTGAAGTCGGT
The DNA here is from genome assembly GCA_951394255.1 of Polyploca ridens. Lineage (NCBI taxonomy): Eukaryota > Metazoa > Arthropoda > Insecta > Lepidoptera > Drepanidae > Polyploca > Polyploca ridens. Next base: position 12,473,121 of record OX596255.1, on the reverse strand, counting down.
TAAAATATACCCTTTCCTGATTTTAACATGGAAAACCAGAAGTTTCCTCAGAAAACGGATCGCAGGTGCAAAGAAAATAGGTAAGTATATCACTTTGGCATAGTTTTTTGGCAGGACACTTGGCAAGACTGTATCAGTATGGCAGCCAACGGGTAGGTTATGATTTAATATATTACGCTAGTTGAGTCGGTTAATTCCCTTTATTAGCTATGTAGGTAGGCCGTCATCCGGTACAGGAGGATTAATCATATTGGTAGTTTCACACGCGTTCCTGGGACATCCATGCCATAGTGTGGTTAAAGGCTAAGTTAGTGGTAAATTTTACGATTAGTTGTGGCGTTGAAATGACAAGCGGTAACAAAAACACTTACTTTTGCATTTATGATATTAGATTCGCGATGGCTCTCGCAGTGTCTCTCTATTATAAACGCGAAAGTGATGTATGGAGGTTTGTTAGGTACTTTTTCACGAAAACATGACTGAACGGATTAGGATGAAATTTGGCAGACACATAGAATATGTTCTGGATTAACACATAGGGTATTTTTTATCCCGGGAAAACAAACGATCCCTCGGGAATACGGTTAAACCGCGCGGGACAGCTAGTAAAAAATAATCAACGTCAACGAACAATTAACCCAGAGAAGTGCAATGACGTTAATTTTGTTTGAATTCTATTCCGCTAATTCCTCACCATCGACAATGCACTCTAATGGGCTATAGTAAAGGCCACATCGAGTGTTTCCGTGCTGCGGAAGGCACGTAAAGCCGTTGGTCCCGGTTATCACTTAATTTTGATAGTCGTTAAGCTAGTTGGATGCCTCCTAGGCGACTTGAAAAATTCCAACAGTAGGTTGACAACTAGTTTACCTCCACCGATCCGCAGTAGGCATGCGTGGTGGAGTATTGCCCATTCCCTTTCACCCTCATTTGTGGGAGGCCTGTGCTCAGCAGTGGGTCATTATAGGCTGATGATGATGATGATGAAAGGCCACATGCGCTCTGATTGGCTAAGTCAAAGACACACCAAATATTTAGTTGTAGAGATTAGTCGGTTACTGTTATTAATAAGTGCAAAAGCACTTACTAGTTGTTCTAAGTTTATCTCAGAGTAAGAAAACCTCTGTCAATATTCATCAAATTCAAACAAACAAAATGACAGATATATCACATAAAATTTATAATATTACTTCAATGCATTATGTTCAAATCGCACGAAGGTGTTTTAACGACTAAAAAAACAACCTCATAGTCCCATAGGATTTTTTGTGATCATTTACTAAAATGTCATTAAGTCCCACAAAAAAAATTCATGACATTAGTGATATCTAGATAATCCAAATCTTTGAGGGCTTACGCAAGTACATAGCCATAAACTAACATTCCCAATATGTCTAGATTCAGGCAGTGAACAAACAAAAGCCCAATCTGTTTTTATATCCATCATAGCGGTCAGAAGTGACATATTAATACAGCCTACATACTTAGCTTTTCTTTACTCCCTGACAAATATACTTGCGTGGTAAACAAGGCTTAGTCACAGTCAATAATAAAGCTAAACAGTATGTACACGAAATAAATTTAATATCTTCAATATCAATCAATAAATTAATCATCCAATCCGTTTAAGAAATCAATGAGAGGGCCATGCCCAGTACATCAGGTATCTGGTTTCCATAGAAAAATTTCAGCATCGTTTGGAATCAGATAGATAGATAGATAGATAATACTTTATTGTTACACCAAAAAAATATTATTTCAAACAAAACTTAAAACGAACAGTGAAAGTGCTACAATGGGCGGCCTTATCACTAAAAGTGATCTCTACCAGGCGGTCTATCAGACGGTCGTATGTGAATTTCCCAGGAAACCATTATTCATTTATTCAGTCGTAATTGTATTTTTTGACATGCTTTCATTTAGTTTTGGTATATCTCTGATACTCCTTAAATCGTTTTGGACGAACTTTTGAAACTCAATAATACATGTAAGCTACTGATCCAGATTTAATATTTACTGTGCTCCAATAGTGTGGTACACTAAAATACGTGACGTAAATATGTACTTTCTAAGTACGTAAGTAACCAAAACATGTTTTCGTACTGTATCCAAACACCCAGAAGTTCTTAGCTGTTTAGATATAAGTCGACATTTGTTTTCGCACTTGCCTTCACTATGCAAAGGTTCTGGATACAATGGAAACACTTGAGAGTAAAGGTTACGTTGCATTCAGTTCAGACAGACCTGCGCAAAACAGACTAATAACTACGTAGAGTAGACGTTCTGTTAAAAAAATGGATATAATAAAGTAATTTTTCTGAACATAGTAACATTAAGATCAGTACATGATTGACTCTACATTTCTACATCCATCTACCATATAATAGCAAAACTTCCTACATTACCAAAACTAACATATTATAAGAAGATCCGCTAATAGCCAACTAACTTAAATCCGCATAAATCATACGCCACATCTCAAGTTCTAAAATGCAAATGTCTGAACGTTACACAAATTACTCTGCGACCTAGTCAGTACGAAGCTTTAAAGCCGTTCCAAAAGCGTAGACGAGTGGATTGTTCGTGGCCTCCATGTGAGGCACTTAAATTGTGAAACTGAAGAACTGTGGAGTGTACATTCATGTATGTGGGCAGAGTTCTGTGGGTGAGCTGGTAAATATTTAAACTGTGTGCTGAATTGTTTAATGAAATGCAAAGGTACAAAAACATATAGGTACATTAATGAAACAAAGAAGCGTATTATATGTGACCATCCCATTTTGGTTATCTAAAAAACATTTTAAATATAGAGTTTAATTATGGAACCACAGAATAATGAAAGTTGGTAGAAAAGTGTTTATGGTTCCAAAATAACACACGGAAGTTTCTGTCTTCTGTGTGCCAGTCTATAGTGTGTGTGCTTAGTGTATTGGAGTATGTGTTGATATTTGTGTTTCGTTTGTGGTTTTAAGCTAGAAGGTAAGTAGTAAAAGAGCACGTGAAGGGAGGAATGTAGCGACATTAGGTTTCAAAGAAAAAGTAGCCCATAGCTTTTCTAAACATCAGAGAGCTTGGGGTTTTAGACTAATTGTGATTAAATATAGTTCCTCCATTGATGTCCTCAACCAAAGGTCTCGGGTCAAGATTCTATACACTATTTCTTAGTCGAACCTATCTATGAAACGAATATACATTTTCAGGTGTCCATATTCTCTTAATCGACTCTATCCATCATATTTTCTTTTTATAAAAGAACAAACGGTGCTAGTGCTTCTACAGTGAAATATGAGAACCCCGGAATTAGGACGTGAAGATAAATTAGGTCTCATTTCCGCATACAGAAGACCTAATCTACTTGAGTTAAACCTTTATAAAATTGGAGCGGGATTATGTAAGTAAATTGAAGATATTTTTGACAAAGTATTCAGAGTGATCTTCAAATAAAATTGTCCATTCTGGCGTAAAATATTTTAGAAGGATTCGGAGGCTTTCAAAAAAGAAGGTCAAGTGAGAGTAAAATGTGCCCTGATGCTACATTAATAAGTATAACGTAGAAACACTCACATGGAAGACACAAGTTATACCTGACGAAGAAGAAAATAATACACAAATGTATATACGAAATTTGTAGAAATCTAAACACATAGAAATAGGCGAAAGTTGAAGTTTGATGAAAGGATATAGTTGCCATACACAGATATAAATCTAAATAGATGACGCGGTGTATGTACTTCGCGTGTCAAAATCTGTGCAAGAATGGGGCACAATGTTCTTCTTTTGAAACTGTTTCGAGCGGACATGAAAGGCGATGATAGCTCAGTGGTAGTGACGTCGGATACCGAGACGAAGTTCCCGGGTTCGAATCCTACAATGAGTTTGAGCTTTCGGTGATGGGAAACATCGTGAGGAAAACATAGCACGGTGGTAGGGTACTTTGTAGTACCAATCTGACTGGCTACCACCCTCATGTTGAAAATCTGTCGCCAAGCACCTACCCGGTGTGTTCCGATAGCTGCACTTGAGAGCCAGTTCTTTCTAGGCTATGTGTGCTTACCACTATCGGCCACATCATCACTTACCATGGTGAGATTGTGGTCAAACGGCCTGTGTATTCACAGTAAAAAAATAAAATAAAAACAAAATCTTGTGATATTATGGTAGGTACAATTTTTTTTAAGGGTTTTCATACGGATGGTGTGACTTTATTTATTTAGATTAATGTCTGTGGTGCCATAATAAAGCTCCCTCGAAATTTTCTAGATTCATTAAACTAAAACCATACTTTAAAGTTACGAACTAGAAGTAAGAGGAGAATTCATTATGCGTGGCGTGGAGAAACAGTGGTTCGGATGTCAGAAGCCATTTCATTGTCATTAATCTTTTGAAATTGCCCGCCGGTGGTGCTAGCTTCACTGTAGACAACTATGCTCCAAATTGCGTTTTGAATACCACATTGACAAAGATATGAGGCGTTATTGCATAGTGAAGAGTCCTTGGCAACGCTTAGCTTGTTGTTATTGGGCTTTCAAAAATGGTAAAGGATAACATTTTAGATTAATGCTATGGTGATATAATTTGCTGAAAAATATTGTTTTGGCTTTGTGGCTTGTATTTATAGAACGAGAATTAAATAATTCTCAAGATTAGATTGTGTTCATCGAAAATAAACCTTACATCAGGTAAGGTTCCAAATTCAATTGTTTCGATTTCGATTCAAAACTAGACTTAAACTTGTTTTTCTACCAGTTGAATTAGAAAAAATATTTTTGCATTTGATAGCCCAATTATTGAGGAACATTAAAGGCTATTATGACGTCACGCTAACGCGAGTGAACCCACGGGGCGCAGCTATCTTGAATTCTAGAAAAAAAATTGAATTCTAGAAACGGCGAGTCAACTGATTAATCTAAAAATATAAACAGTTATTCAACTACTCTAAATTAAATTATATTGGTGGTTACAAAGAAACCTGTTAGTAGTCAAAATAGATTTCGTACTCAAGCATCATCAACTAAAGTGAAAACTAATTACCAAATTGGCCGTACGTATATAGGTGAGAGGAATAAACGTCGGTGAAAATGCCATTCCCATATGCGTTGGAGCATAAATATAAAGGCCGACGAGAAACAGGCGGTGTTTTGTTTGGAAGTAAGCCAACCGGGTACAATGTTACAAAGATCTGCACCACACGCAGCTATATACATTTATAATGTACCTAAAACCGATCTATTACATAACGGAAAATTTGGGGACATATTTGATAATATGCAATTCAGGGACTTGTATATTTAGTCTAGGTTTATTTAATGCACTGTATTGTTTGAAATATGTAAATAAATAATGACAACGTTTATTTGCATAATTTAAACAAGATAATTAACAAATAATAAGTAAAATATGTATGTGGAAAATGTGTTAAAGTATAGGTACATACGGTACATACTTTTATTTGCTTCCCGTATATTTTATTCATATGCTTTTATTAAGTTATAGGTATTTATTCCAAAATAAAGGATTTAATAATCCTTATAAATTATTATAAGCGAAAATGTGTTACGTTTTCATGGCTGAACATGAAAAGCAATTTTGATAAAATTAACTAAGGGGCCGTGGTCTCAACAGATAAATAAATAATACTTTTTTTATCACGGGACCGCTGACGAACTGTAAACCACAGGGAAGGTGACAGACAGGTATTATTTAATTTCAGAAAGGGAGAGTATAACGAGGTACACATTTAACTGATTGCCTAACGTTTGTTTGAAGTTATCAACAAAATATTTCAACTGATTCTCTGGAAGAGAATCGACGATAAATTTCAAATGAAATAATGCAACTCGGATATTGAATTCGTGGAAAACAAAGGAAAAAATATAAATGAGCCAATTTACAATTTAGACGGCGCACATAGGGGTATTTGACCCAAAAATACGGACAAAATTATTTTGCGGTCTTAAATGACATATAAGTTCAAAACAGTGATATTTATTGTAAAATTTATTTTTTACTTAATGGCGTTTGGAAATGGCAAAGTGTGAAACGTATTTAAGCTATTTCTTCAGGAAAAAGTGTTATCTAACATTAAAAATGTCGATAAAATTATTAATTTATAGGGTTTTATTATTCAGAGGATGAGCCCCACTCGTCTTCATCAATAGAAATATTTATTTTATCCATATCTTGAGTAATTTCAGCTTCTTCATTTGATGCCTCAACTTCACTCGGCAATAACATTTCCATGGCTACTGCGCTAAATGGCCTTGATCTTTTTGTTGGTTTTGGCCTTATGCTACTCATTAATGGACCTGATGTTAGGAGCAACCTGTTTAAAACGTCTTGGTTGCATTGCTCACGAGAAAACTTTCGTGAGAAGTTTTAGCGAAATTGCCTGAAATGTTTGTTTCTCGCCTCACCTGCTTCTTTCAACAAGGTTCCGATTGGTAATAAGGCATGTTGAACCACAAGGGGACCGTGAATCAGTACCTTGTGTACCGTGGGCGTCATGGGATGCCAGGAGTATAACTCTACATATAACAATGCTGTATCATGGCATTATGCTGAAAACTTTTCAATATTAATTTTATGCCCACTGGAAATCGCTTCCAATATTGCAGCAAATCTTTCGATCAACCTTAGATCAATCCCAAGAATTTCTGAAGCGACTTGCGGTTTCTCAAAGAATCTTCGACTTGTGTTCCCGTCATTACTGTTGCCGAATCCGGCTTAAACAGGTATTTCCACTGTTTTCTTTTATGAAAACATGTTCTATCCTGTTGGCAGCAGAACACCTGGTCTTCATTTCCGACTTAATATAAGAAAATTTGTGGCGAAACTCTTGTATTTATTCTATGGGAAATGATGGTTTGTTTATTATTAAGTTCTCCACAAAATCCCACTTCTTTGAAAATTCCCTTTCTGTGCTAGTTTTCCCTTTATTAATAAATATTCTTAATTCGTACACCAGAACCACCTACTAGGGAAAAGAAGTTGATATTAGAACATGAAGCGCATAATTTAATTTTGTTTTGTAAAATGACAAATGACAAAGAAATTAAAAAAAAATATAATAGGCAAATTTAGGCAGCCAATCTTAACTTATTCTAAAAGTAGGATAGTTATATCAACTTACGAAAACAAAAAATATACCCGGAAGCTCCCTGAAATACAACAAAATCTCTAATGTATATATTATTGACACAAAATATCATAAGTTTGTTTTGCGGTTCACAATAACTAAAATATCTGCTAATATTCTGATATTATTTTGAAATAATTGAGAAATACAGATAGTACATACCTGGTTCCATATTATCCATCCTAAAAATAACCAGTCTTAACTTCCCCACTTCCTTAAAATAGTTGTAAATGCAGGACTTCAAAATCGTTTACTTATTATTTATTTACGTATTTGCTGCAAGCCGCTTAGATAACGACTTCCTACAACTTAACGCAAGCCTACTAAAATAAAATGACGTGAGATTCATATTCTCTATGCATTACGGTACCATTATGTATCTACCGTCACCGGGAATTGTTTACTTTGTATACATTGACTTTTGACCGCGTTTTTGGGTCGAATACCCCTCCGTGCGGCGGTAATAATTCAATTTCGACGAGGTCGCAAGGGTTGCTGCAGGTATTAAAATATTCAAGCTTTTGTTTTTTTTTTATCCCAAACTTCTGGGTAAATTTGGTTAAGATTTTCTCTAGTGAACGCAAAAAGGACAGGCAGGAAGATTTAGTGCCATTCAACGATGTGGAATTTTAAACGAGCAAATTAAAAAGTTGGTCCGATGTTTCAAGTTGTTGCAAAGTAAGCGAGAAAAGATTGTGAGACAAACGTAACTTAATTAATGAGTGTACTTTGCAAATTAATGACATGTTTTTAATTTAGCGTTACGTAAACGGAAGTGTCTCTGGATATTTGTTTATTTACAGCTGTTAAATTATATTATATTTTATACATACATTTTCATCAAGTTAAATTATATTTTAATAAAAATTCAAATGCTAGTAAAACATTGGTTTTTTGGTAGTCGTTGTTCTCAAAATATCGTTACATATATGGTACAATGTACCTACATTATTACATCGATGTTTTATATTTACCGCTGTGTTTCAGTAGGTTTTGTCTTAAAGTTTTGCCTTCATGGCCAACGCAACTTCAACGCAAGCATAGCCTAAAAGCTTGTACTTTCATCCATCGTAATATTTGACTGCAAAAAAAGAGAGACAGCATCAGAGCCGTCGGTTATTTATCAGTCGGTGAATTCCGCTGATCACTTGCGGCCGCTTCGCTAGGTCGTCATTCATGATTTCGCATATCATAAAACTTGTTACAGGAGTATACTTTTTGTGAAAAAATCTTACAAGTTTGTGAAGAAAAAGTTTGATATTTTGAATCTCCAATACATTTGCAATGCCGGATCAAGATATTTTATTTACTTTTTACAATTTATAATAGGTACATTAGATATGGTCAAAGTTCAGGTAAAATTTGGGCAAAATCGCTGTTTTTCCGAGGCTTTTATTGAATTTGTTCCAAATATTTTTTTATTTTTGCCTATATACAGGCCTAGATATAGTGCACAAGATACATATTTGATTAAAACATCTAACGAAAAATGTTTAACAACGCCATAATAAGTACAGATATTTTGTATGAAGAGTATAGCGGGATGCCTGCTCTTAACATCTTGGCTCAAAATCTTTTATAACCTGCGGAATAAGTAAACATTTTTGCACCAAGTGGCATGGTACCCCAGTCACCTCTATATTTTAGGGAGCTGATAAAACTTGCACACTTCTCTGCTGACTGCTCCAAACACTTGAGGCTAACTTATGCAAACTTTATTGGTAGTGGGTACACGACTTAGGGACTTTGAATAAATCAGTACTGTGGGAACTGTTTTGTCGCATTGATTCTTCCTTATACATTTCAATTATGCAGTTGCACTTGGAAAAATGCATTTTTTTTTGTAGGTTGATTGTTGTGTCTTCGCAAAACCAGTTTTTTGTAGGACGTGTGTATTGATAGTATGGGGGAATGAAACGACCGTAAAAAGAAACATAAAATATACCATAAAGAAATTGGTATTTTTACTAAAACTATGTATAATAAATACCTTTGTCTACCGATGCGGGAATAATGAACAAGCTTGAAGATTTTTTATGTCCATTTCGATATTTTTGACGTCAAATAATTAATAAACAGTTGTAATTTCATTCCAATTAAAACTTCCGATACCAGCAATACGAACAAATGATGATAATTGATATCAATGAGTAATTATCGTACCTTTAATTTGTAATTATAAACGTACTCAATATAACGAATATTGTTTATTAATTGAACAATTCATTGATTATTCAAAAACAAAAAAAGGCATAATTGACATTGACATTGCTTACAAGAAAAGATTTAAACCACGTGACAAAAGGAGTTAGAGGATAGATATACGGGAAGAGGAGAAATGAAAAGGAGATGGATGGATTGCGTGAAAGATGATATGAGTAAGAAAGGAGTGAATGCTGATATGACGGATAGAAGAGTCGAATGGAAATAGAATACATATTGCGCCGACCCCAAATAATTGGGAAAAGAACAGGGAGATGAGAATTGACCCGCTTGATACATGTTTTTTTTCTGTGTATGAGCCTCTTTTTGACCTCAATCTCATCATGGTAAGCGATGATGTGGCCTATAGTGGTAAGCATACAAAGCCTAGAAGGAACTGGCTCTCAAGTGCAACTTTCGGAACACACCGATTTTCAACTTGAGGGTGGTAGCCAGCCAGGTGGGTACTACAAAGTACCCTATCAGCTGTGGTTTCCTCACGGTGTTTCCTTCACTGAAAGCTCAAACTCATTGTAGGATTCGAAACCGGGACCTTCGTCTCGGTAGCCTTAAAATGTTATTGAACAATGCTTTTTTTTGGAAATTAATAAGTGTTATGACAGAATCCTCATGAATAGTGTCTCTAAAAGCTTCTAATGTTGCATGTCACAACAGACTACTTGTGTATTCTTTCCTAATTCCACCCTTATACTATATGGTAATACGGCTTTGGGTCGTATATCACCGGTGCAATTCACATCTCTGTCCAGCGCTCGTTTGTTTAGTCCACTAGCGTTTCAGCTACACTATCCAAATGAAATGGGCGTGCCAGTAAATTGTACGTGAGTAAAATGACTTGTGACTTTATGTGTTTTGGAATTGGGTGTACTTTTCATTGTGATGATATTTACATAAGGATCTAATGCTATTCCAGGAGAAAAAGGACCATTTGATTAATTCAAATACTCTTTCAGATTTATAATATATCCAAGTAGGCTTATAATTATTATGGATTTGTAACAATAGCCCTGATTCTGTTGTTTACAACTAAACTAATTTTATTCTCACTATGTCTCTTTCTAACAAAGAACATAAGAAAAGGATGTAAGAAATTTAGTCCTGTCAAATTAGTCCAATGCTTGTTTTCAATATAAATTTAGTCGCCATCTATCGCGGTTACGCCTAAATACACGCAAAATAAGACGGCAAAGATTATTTTGACAGCTTTGAATATATAGTAATCCTTTTTCAATAATGTTCGTAAGAAAGAGATGAGATGTGACTAAAATTAGTTTAGTGCGATTTACAACAGAATCGGCACCAGTGCTTGCTCTTTCAAAAATAATTGTGTTATTAATGCAAAGTCGCACGCTTAGTACAGTTTTTGGGCGCCGATCCCACAGCGAACGGTCTAGATACAGTGGTCACATTTCTAAATGAGTTCTACGTGAAAAATTAAAGGGGGCCCCCTATTAATTTTTATTTCATTTTTGTTATTTGTTGTTATAGCGGCAATAGAAATACATATTCTATGAATAATTTCAACTATTTACCTATTACGGTTCATGAGACACACTCTAAAGGGTGTCAATGGGACCCTATTACAAAACCTCTACCTCTCTTAATTAAAGTTACGGAATCCTAAATATAGACAGAGCTCGCGTATTAAGAGAATTCCATTTACACTATTTATTTTAATATTTTCTATTCGCTGACTCTATATCGAAACAGATTTAGAAATACTAACGGAATCATAACAGCGTCATATAACCCACGATTACGGTTTCGATATGTGATGGCAAATAATATACCTACTCCGAAAGCTGTGTCGTTGAGCAGAAACAGAAATGTAAACATAACCTATTTGCTTGTCCCTAGCCAGCATTGCATCGATGGACAAACATGTAATAATTGCTCGTATTTGAACTAAAATCGATATAAGCTAAAAACGTACCGCATTATACTAAAATTTTATTGTTCATGTTACTATCAAACTTAATTGGAAGGAAAGAGAAAATAAGTTTTTGTTAAAAATTTCATTTTTAGCTTTTTTGGTGACTGTACTTTTTGTTGACTGTACTTGCATTGTCATCTAATATACTAATGTATACCAAATATCAAGTCAATCCGACCACTGGAAGAGGGTGAAATTCGAATTGCAAGATTCCACCCGAACAAACATACATACATGCAAGTTAAATAAAAGCTTGTAAAAAGAGACTGGATATTAACACCTTCACAAATATAGAAAACTTAGCCAAGGACAGAATTGTCCACAAAAAGAGCAATATGAAATGGTTTTGTATTCATATGAAGCTAAAACCTGTCCAAAATACTCTCGTAGAACCGCTACAATACAGCTACGAAAGTTGTAGACTATACGTAGAGCTGCTACGCCGTGGCTCCTGTCACTGGCTACGCGTGACAAATGTGGCTACATAGTACGATTCGAAATGTTGGTTGAGAATTTGTAGAAAAAAGAAACAAGTTACATAATTCTTCTATGTCGAAATATATTCCTAATGTCATAATTATAAAGTCAAAGATAGCAGGTTAACTGGTATGTGATCGAAACAAATGAAAATATTTCGTTGTCTACATTAGTTTTGTTTTAATAACTATTGCTGTTTGTAGTTTTTAATGATGTCTTTGGGATCCAGTCTTATCTAGTAGAAAATGATGTTCGCTTTTCACTCATAAATAAAGTGACACAAACTTACAAAGCAAGTTTAGTTTCCCAAAACAAGATCCCAACAATGTATTGTGACTAGTAATTACCGCTAACTTTTAGTTCGTAATCTCTAACTGTAATATAAGACCTCTGAGGGGATGACAGAGAAGATTAATTAGAATCCAAGATTATTTTGGGCAAGATAATTAAATGAACTTTAAAAAGTAATTATTTTTACGCTACGGTGATCAAGTTCAGATTAATTTTGAATTTTGATAAATTAATCGGATTTTTAACAACGTGATTATTATAAAATCTGTTTAAAATGTTGTTTGATTTTTATAATGCTATAATGCTCTTTAAAAAAATACAAACTAATGATTCATAACACTACGAACCATGAAGGCATGAAACTACGCGGGGCATAGGATATTGTAAAAAAACCGGCCAAGTGCGAGTCGGACTCACACATGAAGGTTTCCGTTAAGAAGTTTCTTGTATGGTCCCCTTTTGTTTTCAATTTTATTTAATTTATAAACAACATTATAAACAAATTTCGTCTTCAGTCTTCGTGACCTTCGACCATATCACCACAATCATGGTATCATCAAACACAAGCCAAGCCATAGAAAAATGTATTATTCAAACACTATCACGTATATAATTAACCTTCGACCCTTAAGGGGTTCACGAGGAAAATTTTTCCGTCAACAATTTAACGGTAAGTTAAGCGAGTAGCTCATGGGCGAAATTAAAGTAAGCCGAGCGAGGACGGTCATGTTGATCGATTGGGCTCTTGTAGGTGCTGAAATCCTGATGGCTCCATAAAATTGTCCTTTTGGAAACAAGATACTCTCATATTGACGTTTATTAAGATTCGTGCCACAAAAATAAATATTTTGGGTCCGTTGGCATCTCTGGGAATACCTAATGCTACATCTCTGTGTTGCATTTATCTTACGGTAGTCAATGATTATGAAATATTCGAATTTCATGCCTTTTATTTATTTAGATCCGATATTTTAATTGCGATATAAACCTCAGATTGTTGGATAAGCTATTCCCTTCATAAGCCTATCGATAAATGTTCTAATTTCAAATTAAAAGCAAGATAATATCTGGGCTTTACTGTTTTTGCTCTATAATTAATCAAATGAAATTACGCGTGCGCTCAAAGAAAGACAACCTAGCTGTATCGGGACAACAACGATTAATTAAAACTTCGGTTTGAAATAAGATATACAAATTCCTATATTAATTAAGTATATTTAATTAGCGGGACGACAAAAAACTAGGACCTTGTATTGTTTAAAATTAGACACCAAAAGTTGATATCCAATTAGCATTCTTGTTTAATGTTTGGACCAACACAAGAGTATTCTATTATTATTGTAATCTTTTTCGGGTATCCAAGTTAATAAACAAAAAATATCATGTGGAATTTACAGACTACGTGTTAAAGTCCTCAATAATTGAAAATAATGATACAAAATCGACAAGTTCACTCCTGACTAGGGCATGTAATATCGGAAGGTTTTTCAATTCCGATATTGATTTCCGATATTGGATCTCAATATCGGAATTCCGATATTAATATCGGAATTAGACATTTTTATTATAAATTGCACATATTCCTTATAAATTGCACATATTCCTTATAAATTGCACATATTCCTATATAAACTGCACTAATTATCTATCTATACTAATATTATAAAGTGGAAGAGTTTTTTTGTTTGGTTAAACTGGCTAATCTTTGGAACTGCCGGTCTGAATCGTTTTTTTTTTTTCACTTATAGGAAGCTAAATTATCCCCGAGTATTATAGGCTACTTTTAATCCCGGGAACGCGGGTGAAACCTCGGGGGTCAACTAGTTCGTTATAAATTTGGATTGAAAACATCTTCTGCTCAGTCAAGCACTCTTGTCAGAGGGGTCGTGGTTGCAATAGATAGGGTATATGGTGGGTCTTCAACGCCAATGTTCTCCTTGACTAGGGTTACAGCTTTCGCAATGTTTTTCCATTTTTTGCGGATCGTAGCGTTGCGAGTACACCCTCCCACTCTGGACAACAAGTCGCTTCATCGAGTGTTCGTTTCTGCATATGTAACCAAAGAACTTGAGAATTTGAAGCTGCACAAAACGACTAAGATTAGAAGATTTGAAGTCGACGAAAGCCTATCTGTTATTCAAATCTCCTTCAGGATCGCGTTATTGGTACGAAAGGCTGTCAACGGCATTTTCGGGAAACGTCTTCTGGAACACATCTCCAGTGCGTAAATTTTCCGGCTATCTACCTTAGGTAGGCTTAAGGACCAAGTTTCAGCTCTTTAGAGAAAGATCGGTAAGACCAGGCATCTCATAAGTCGAATCTTTGTTTTCCTAGTTATACTTCTGTCTTTCCAAATCTTCCTACTGCTGATCTTGTGATTGCACATCGTCTTCTGTCTGATCTCATCTTCACAGTATCCTGTGTTGGAATTTGTAGAGCCGAGGTAGATGTAGATTTTTCTCAGTACGTCCAATCTATTAAGTTACGCCCGGTCTATTATTAAAATATTCATCTTATCTCTGTTGATTGCAATTCCCAATTGGAGACTAGTAGTTTCTTAATGAGCCGAGAGTCGAGAGGTCCTCCATATCTTCTTTAGTTTGGTTAAGAAGAAAAGTGTCATCATCGAAAGTCAAGGTGAGGCATTGGCAGTGTGCACAGGGCACAGGGGCACAGGGGTCTTCTCACGAAGTTGCCAGCATACGGGCTTCCCGAGGGATTATGCAAATGGGTCGCCAGCTTTCTGTCCAGCAGATGCATAAAAGCCGTCGTCGACGGTAGCTGCTCCAATAACATGGGCGTTAATGCCGGCATCCCACAAGGCTCTGTGCTGTTCCCAACACTGTTCCTTCTGCATATCAATGATATGCTGTCTATTAACGGCATTCATTGCTATGCGGACGATAGTTCAGGGGACGCTCATTACACGGGCCGTGCAAATATCCCTCGTTCCGAGGTGGAGGAAAGCCGCGAACGGCTGGTGTCTGAAATCGAGAGTACACTAACTTATGTCTCCGATTGGGCCTGACTAAACCTAGTCCATTTCAACCCCACCAAGAATCAAGCCTGCGCTTTCACCGCTAAGAATGGTCTGTGGCTCTACAATTCCAGAACACTTTCTTGAACATCAGTAAAAGCATCGGGATCCTTGGCGTCGACATTTCTAGCGACGTTTTGTTCCGAAGTCACTTGGAAGATAAGGTTAAGCTGGCATCCAAAAAGTTTGGAGTGCTCAACAGAGCGAGGCAGTACTTCACATCGGGCAAAGGCTGCAACTATACAAGTCGCAAGTCCGGCCTCATATGGAGTACTGCTGTCACCTATGGACGGGAGCACCTGGATACCAGCTTGGGACGTGCTATCAAAATTTTTGACGATCCCGAGCTCACAAGCGGCTTAGAACCCCTCAGTCTGAGGAAACACTTTGCCTCCTTATGTGTGTTCTACCGCTTGTACAACGGAGAATGTTCTAAAGAATTATTCGACTTGATGCCCACGGCCACCTTCTACCATCGTAACTCTCGCTATCGACGGGGAGTCCATCCTCACACATTGAAACCAGAATTGTTTCGAACTGTGCGGGCTCAAAGGAGTTTTCTTCCGCGGACGCTCAGATTGTGGAATGAGCTCCCCGCTGTTGTTTTCCCAATGGACTACAGCATGGGGTACTTCAAAAAGGGTGTGAAGAGATTTATTTAGGGTCGGCAACGCGCGAATGATACTCCTGGTATTGCAAGCGTATAGCATAGATAAAAATATTTGATTCCGATATTACGATATTGGATCACTCAATTCCGATATTGTAATATCGGAAAAAAAGGTCCGAGATTCCGATATTACGAGATTCCGAGATTCCGATATTCATGCCCTACTCCTGACACCCAAAGGGCTTCCCAATATAATAAACCTAAAAAAAAAACATCTTATTTGTTTTAGCTCATAAGCCTTGGAGTCTTTTGTATTTCAATAAATAACAAAAAAATGGAATCTACCTACATTTAATCAAAATAATTGTTTTTATTTACTTCAAGAACAACCATAGAATTAACAAAAGAGAATTCAACTTTTTGAATTAAAGTTAGCTTTGAACCAAATCTATAATTATACTATATAAATCCTACTAGCGTAACCCAGGTTTAGAATATGACTGTCACTTTCTAAGGTCATATAACAAAAGAGCCGGGACTATCTTAAAGCCATCTCTGTCATGTAATGACAACTAGTGTTTCAATATATTAAAAAAAAATATACAAGTTGTAAAGCTTGTATAAATTAATTAGTACAAACGTACTTTTTAATGTAAATGAAGCATGCTCCGCATAAAAATAAACAGCCAGATATTTCAAATAGCGACAAAACGATAATGACTACAGTGCTCTCATTGTTAATGCGAATCGTTTATAAAAAGTTTTTACTGAAGGAGAAATGCTCTGGTTAAATTTTCATAGCACAAGAGGTTTTTAACTAACACTGAATGACTGCACCTTCGGGATTCTTTTGGTACCGCAATTTATGTGAATCTGGCTGATAGACAAAAGCGTCAAACGTGTCCTACGCGATAAAAAAAAATAGAGACAATAATTACAAAAACAAAAAAAGTGGAAGTTGAATAGTACTATGTATTTTTGTCCTATCTTTCATGGAATGGTATTCAAACCTATTGACACAGATAGCCTGAAATTCTAGCCCCTATTAGTACTGGATCAAATATGCTTTGTGTCCGTTCACTTTTGTGCTGCAATTTAGGTGTAAAACATGTCGTAAAATTTTAGTATGCAATTAGACGCATAAATGGGTTTGATACTTTTTGCGCAATGTAATCCTAGAATTTATTGGCAGTAATTAAAATATTTTGGCAAAAAAAAAAACAAATATAAATTAAATCACATTTTCCTAATAACCACCGAGTTAAGTACATCTGAATAAGATTCGAATAATTAATTATTCATGCCCCTGAAATAAAAACAATTTCATAAATTTTCTGTTTTCAGTTCGATATTTTTTTGATATTTTCGGAGTAAAATAATAGAAACACGACTTGAAATTATGTCACACAGTATGGTAATACAGATCGCGCACATTGCCTCCTACGCCCGTATTAAAGTGAGCCTTAAATTGCGACGCTGCGAGTTTAGTTTAAATTGGGATACTTTCTACGTACATTAAAATGAGTATCATATTATTGGATCTTGTTTCATTTGAGATAATATTACAAAAATCAGATAAATATAAAAAAAAAAACTTTTTAACAAAAAAAATAAACCGCCTTCACAGTACACTAAAAAGTATAAAAATAACTCTTATCTGACACTGTTTTGAAGTGAGCGAAATCGCATGACGTGTTCTATAGAAAATATTTCGCTGACTTCAAAACAGTGATAAGAGTTATTTTTATACTTTTTAGTGTACTGTGAAGGCGGTTTTTTTTTTGTTAAAAAGTTAATTTATTTTTTGAATTTTTAGTTTCATTATATACTGAATACATCTGCGTAACGTTTTCGAGTGTACAGGCCTGATGTTTTGTTTTGTGATTGCGTAAACAATGCATATTTATGCGATAGCAGCAATCGCGGCTGATTTGCTGTAATTTTTTTAAGCGTTCCGTTTTCTATCTCCGAAACTCATCATCAGATCTATATGAAATTTACATGGGACCATTTCGGAATATACCCCTTTCGAACAAAAAAAGAATTTTGCAAATCCGTCTATATATGACGGAGTTATGCCCGAACATACATAAAAAAAAAAAACAAACAAACATCCGAATTGAGAACCTCCTCCTTTTCTTGAAGTCGGTTAAAAAAATCACAATTTATAGGAGAAACAGAGATACGAATGCGGCACAGAAGTTTATTTAATTTGTATAACTAATTAAAATATAAGTAATCAATTTAATGTCTGTATTTGAACTAAATATTAAAAGTAGTCTCGATCAAATGACATCAAAAAACATATAAAAAAACTTTCGATGAAATTTTAAATAGAGCAAAAGTACAAAATAGTACATAAACATTTTATTACTCGCAATAGACAATAAATAAACGATCAAATGCCAACAATAAAGGCCCAACACTATCCGTTGAAGAAATAAAGCTCAAAGAACGTTCGTATTATCTCTTTTTATAGTAACGACCTCTCTGACACGAATCTATTCATTCGCGAACATTTTCAAAGAAAACTCTAGTTAAATACGGAAAAATTGCTGTGTAAAGTCGCCATCTTTGTAAGAGGAAAAGAGAATGTTTAATGCGGAAGCGAGCCGGATAGTGTTGATCAATCGAGAATGACATCACCTTTTTTAATAAAGTATGAAGTGAGCGACATAAAAGACGTAGATATGCCATCGAATGCAATGAAAATACATGCAAGAGTTCGATGAAAATGATTTCACAACAAGTATTTTCAAACATATATGTATGTTTTTAAATTACTTTACTGCTTCGTTCAAAATTAGCTGTTGCCTTCGATTAGGAGCAAAATGTATTGTGCCACATCACTGCCTTTGTGGAGACAGTGTTGGACATCTTGGTCATCATGGCCTCTCGTGTTGTAGGAGTGCTGGGCGGATGTCACGGCATGCGGCCATTAATGGCCTTATCCGCCAATCTCTTGTCACCGCTGGCGTACCAGCCATTTTAGAACCAAGTGGCTTGGTGCGGGACGATGGCAAGAGACCGACTTTGGTGCCCTGGAAGTTGGGACGACCATTGGTTTGGGATGCTACATGCGTCGATACCTTGGCTCCGTCTCACCTTCCAGACACTTCAGTCATGGCCGGTGCCGCTGCCACCCAGCAAGAATGCCTGAAGCGCCGCAAATATGCATCTATAGGCAATGGATGCATTTTTGTGGCGTTCGGTGTAGAAACGCTGGGGCCGTGGGGCCCGGATGCCCATCTTTTGTTTAAAGAGGTCTCACGGCGCCTTATTGAGGCCTCACGTGACAAGAAGGCTGGTGTCTATCTAGGACAACGGATCAGCATTGCCATTCAACGTGGCAATGCCGCCAGCCTTCTTGGCACGTTTACACAGGGCAGCGATCTGGCACAACTTTTTTACTTGTAAATATTTAGATTAGATATATTTTGTAAATAGGATTTTCTTTTAATTATTATTTAAGTATTGTAAATATTTAGTAGTTCTTTTAGTTTTTTAAAAGATACAGAATTATAATGTATAAGTAACTTATATCAATATAAATAGGGGGTTATTATCTTTACTGCGAAGGTTTTAATATGTAATGTTTTGTGAAATTAAAATAAATGCATATTATTACGTCAAAAGTATTGGCCCTGATTCTGTTGATCACAACTAAACTAATTTTAATGTCACTATGTCTCTTTCTAACAAAGAACATAAGAAAAGGATGTAAGAAATTTAGTCCTGTCAAATTAGTCCAATGCTTGTTTTCAATATAATTTTAGTCGCCATCTATCGCGGTTACGCCTAAATACACGCAAAATAAGACGGCAAAGATTAATTTGACAACTTAAAATATGTTCTATCCTTTTTCAATCATGTTCGTAAGAAAGAGCTGAGATGTGACTAAAATTAGTTTAGTGCGATTTACAACATAATCGGCACCAATGTCGTTGATTTATTCTCAGTTACATAAATGTTACTACATCTTGTTAAGCAGAAATATGAAATAAAACCCCATATTCCAAGCATGACAAAACAGCTGACAGTCCTACATAAGACAATTCGCATATGCACGAGGTTATTTGAAATATGTGATACAGTATGCATGTCCAATGCATACCAATTGAATTCACTTTTTAATAAAAATAATACCAGTTAAGTAAAATATGGTGACCATTTTAAATCAAATGTATTTATTTGACAGGTGACATTGGAGTTGTGCTAAAAGGGCATCTATGCTGTTACGTAAAACAAAACAGAATAAAGAAAGGGATGACTTAAACAATGACAATGATGATTACGAGTGTCACAGGATATTACAGCAGGAAGACACTGGATATTTTGCGAAACAAATCGGGTGAAACCACTGGGGACATACTATAATATTTTAAATAACTTTCCACCCAATGCTCTGGATATTGCTCATTGTGTTAAATAGGTAACAGAGATAAAACTCTTTTTAGACAGCATTGAATAATATGAGTTTCAAAATTAGTTCTAGCAATAGTTTTAGTAAGTACAACTTGATTTATCTAGTTTTGAGGAATTCTGACTATTTCACAAGAGTGGAGGTTCTGCTTGTCAGAAACAATTTGATATTTTAGAGAACATTTGGGAGGACTTAAAGGAATACTTTATGGTCAATGTAATCCTTTCAGACTAAATACGTCAAATATAGAAGCTGCTTCAGCCTTTAAAACTTCAGACCGCGTCATGAAAAATCTCCTACAAAATTATGAAACCGACATTAAAAAAAACTCACAAAATGTAAAGCGACAATATAATGGATAGCGGAGCATCTGAGCGTGATTTAGTATCGCCCGAGTCGCCAACACGACTTGTCGACTCGACTTTAGCTATGCGGTAAACAACTGAACATGTCATCATCTGTGATGTACGACCGTAGACGCCCAATGTACAGGAAGTTGATACTGGATGACAGTACATCCTGTTGGTGGCGGAGGTTTTTGGTCGATGCCCGTATTAGTAACAACCAGTACCACCCATTCTAGAATACTTTTGCTCTGTGTAGATACTAAGATCACCACCAACGTAAAAAGGAAAGCAGACTCATATACCTATGAGTCTTTTCGGAAGGGAATGGTATGATTGTCAACCGCTGAATCACGTCATATAATTGTCATGCATCAACTAATGATCAGACAGACCAAATTGATTCCATGTTTAAGTAAACGGCTAAATCTGTTCTAAGTGCAACCTAACATGTTTTCACGTTAGGCAAGATTTTACAGTTGAATCTATGCGTTGATTCTCAGTCAGTCAAGGCATGTCTTTATTTTTATAAAATTTCGATTTAACAGTATAACCTTAACAGTTCTCTAAACTGTATTGTTAAAGCTTACGTTTAATTGGCCATAGCACAGTTGGCGGACCTTCGTATTTGAATACGATCCGTATCCTCGATTTGGTTGGTGTATTTACTTGAGAATTTCAATTTGATAACCGTACCGTGTTAATCAAATTGTGTGACTGGTGTTTTAGAATAATTTCATTATGGCGGAATTGAGTAGTAGGTATCTAATAATGGAGTACGTGGTACCTATCATACTCAGGTTAATAACGCTGTGGTAGGTGCTACGTATACATTGTATATATTTTGAGGTTAATTACCTCAATAATTTGATGCCGCCATACAAGTAATAGTCATATTATAGAGAACGTAATCTATATGTGAAGACTATTTTTGTAACGAAATTCCCATTTAAAATAAGTTTATATTTAATTACTACAGGGTAGAAGCTATAGTATGGGGATGTTTACTTGGATTCAAGAGTATAAATAGAATTTATCTCTTTCTCTTTACGTAAAACAAACATGTTAATAAAGTAGCCCGAAAGGTCTCACGCAAGTATGCATGTGAAACTCCCTGTCACAAACAAAATAAAATCTGGGGGCACGGGAGTGCCCCCCGCCAAGACAGCCAAGCGAAGCGCAAGGGCACTACCTACCTTTTCTCGAAGCGCTTCGTCGTTTTTTTGAAGCCTCATAACTTGGGTTTGGATTATACCAGATAAACAAAATTTTCGGGACATGATGTCAATAGTGAACTTATTAAACATATTAAATTTCAATAACATAGCTCTTATACTTTAGATTTTATTGATACCTAAAAAACCCCGATTTCGTCACTGACTCACTGATGATCATCAAAACTCATAGGGTACTTCCGGAAGTCCTAGAAAGCTGAAATTTGGTATGTAAGCTTGTATTAGTACACAATCAACAAAAAAATTATAAAACTTGGAATTTTCAAAAAAAAAAAAAAACAATCGTAACTTACAAAAAGAAGTGAAATCCCACCAAAAATATTTTTATGTAAAATGTTGCCGCCAAGACATATAGCTTGCACTGTCAAAACGTTATCAGATCTCATGTAGAGCCAAGCTTATAACTCTACTTGCCCTTACTCTACAAGCCCTAACTTCACAAACTCTACCCACCGTAGTCAAAATATGTGGCTTGGCCGTTTCACTACTACAAGAACTATTCTATAACAAAAAAGTAACAGTGAATTCATTTTTCACCTTACTCCCATGTGACAGTAGCGAAACGGCCCAGCCACATATTTTGACTACGGTGTGTAGAGTTTGTGAAGTTAGGGCTTGTAGAATAAGGGCAAGTAGAGTTATAAGCTTGGCTCTACATGAGATCTGATAACGTTTTGACAGTGCAAGCTATATGTCTTGGCGGCAACATTTTACATAAAAATGTTTTTGGTGGGATAAAATCTTTCCCCAATGCTTGTCTTGTTCAATGTCTCAGAAAACCGCAGTATGGGCATTCCTATAAATACCTCATGGAAAACCTCTCGTTTGATTTATGGGAGAGATCCCTTTGACTCGGTGAGCGGATTTATTTTGGCCACTTTAGAGGCTATTTATAAGCCGGTTCATATCCCTTTGATGGATGGCTGAATGACCGTAATGGATGGACATGCTACATTCATCATTTCAATGACATGAAGGTAAGTGCATGGAGGCATCCATTGATGTAAGTGATTTATGCGTTCGATGTACTCGTCTAGAGTGTGATATTTTAACGAAGATTTAAAGGTAGCGGAAATTAAAATATTTATTATTTGCCCTGGCAAATAAAGCTATTAATAATTACTGGAAGTTCCACACCATTTTGGTTATGCTACACATTCTTTAAATTGCGTGCAGTAAGGGAGTAGTAGGAATACCTACTTGCCTGCTGGCTGTGTCAGCGTTTCCTGACTCTTATACAATCTTGGGACTTTCAAGGGTTGTTCTGGGTAAGCGTGTCGTAACTGTCTTTTATCGGCAATGATTCCCATTTTTTATTTAAAAACAATTTAGCTTACTTACACTTAAAAGTCGCATTATTCGCTGAAAAAGCAGCTCGACTGGGAAAGTAACTACCCTTACCTTACAGAATACCGCAGCTAAATAACTTTATGTTGTGTAATGTTGTGTTCCTGCGCGTGAGTAAGGTCGCCTGAGCTCATAGGGGAGGGGGGAAGGTCGGTAACGCGTGAGCGGAGCTTCGTGTGTTGCATGCAAGCGTTTATATAGCTACGGTAACCGCTTACCATTAGAAGGCCGTATGCTTGTCTACCGACTAAGTCGTATAAAAAAAAGCGGATTAAATACTCCGAATCTTTGTAATTATTTACAATTCCAGGCATTTTCACATACATATAAAGCTAAACATCCGTAAGCCGGATTATTTGTTTCAGTAAAGACAACATTTGGTTAATTTCTTTGTCTAACGAGGTCAAGGTTTTTCATAACACGGGAACGCTCTTTAGTTGATGAAATAACTCTAATAAATATGTTTTGTTCGTGTGTCTGTTAATGCAGATGGGTTAACATTTTCATTACCTTTTAATATTATACAGTCCATTATTGGTAGGTCACTTACATATTATGTATTACCCATAGCTGATCCCGCGGTTTCACCCGCGTACGGTTTATTTTTTTGCGCGGATCCCTAATTATTTTTCTAAATAAAGCTAGCCTAAGTTACTTCTTAAAACATCAGGTATCTACCAGTGAAAGTCCCATCAAAAACTTTCCAGCCGTTCCGGAGATTAGCCAGAACAATCAGACATACCATATATTAGTTTCATATGCATCTACTAAAAAGCTGATTTGACATTACAAACAGTCGTCTTTTCTTGTCGTTGTAGGTCACAACGACAAGAAAAGACGACTTCATTACATTAAACATTACAATTTAAAATTATACATTACATTTTTATTTAATTTACTATTTTACCCCCTTACTCATAAAACGTTATTTAACTAATAAGCTGATTAAGTGGTCACCTAAATAACGTCAAATTGTTTGACAATGACATCAAGGTGACGTTATTTATTTGACCATTTATTCAGTAGAATTGTAATGTGTGCATTTATAAAACAAACCGTGTCAAAGTCCAATGTTAGCTTTAAACGCAAGTTTTTAGTGTAAATCATATTCTATGTAACCCCACAAAACCCGCAAGCGACACCATGAGCTGAATATAAATACAATACTTTATAACACGTCGTTTAAACTTAGTGCATACAGCTTGCAGCGCTTAACCACGTTTGCCGATAAGTTAAGTAGTTTAGGAATTTACTGCTTATGTTTTCTGTTGTATGCAGTAAGTTTTTGTTATAGCGTCTAAGCGCACCACTGTAGTTCCGTTATCTTATAGTTGTGCAGGCATGAAACTATTTTGTGTTTAACAAACGTCATTAATTCACTAAAAGGGTTCTTACTACAGATATACATCTAAATAGATGACGCGAGTATATGTACTTCGCGTATCAAAATCTGTGCTAAAATGGGGCACAATGTTCTTCTTTTGAAACTGTTTCGCACGGACAGGGAACTCGCATAAGGCTGCATGTCCACCAGAGATGTGTAGCGAGGGATATGTTTAGCTGACAAATAGGATACCTTCATTTTCACGTTAAAAATCTAATGCTAGCCTAACTAAATCAATCTTATCGTAGGTACAAAAAAAGTTAGACGCTTGGATTTCATACGGATGGAGGGACTTGCGTTATCTATTTAGATTTATGTCTGTGGTTCTTACTTATTCATTACAACCCCCTTTGTACAAGTACAAGTAGTGTTACAAGTTTGTATACACGTAATATTTACTTGTACAGTGAACTAATAGCACTCTAAATAAAACCGGCCAATAGTCTTGAGTCTGAATCACGCACCGAGGGTTTCCAACCTTCCTTAGACGTATAATTTCTTGGTTTGGGCCATAACTGTATAAAAATACCGGAACGCATAATTAAATTTGTTTTTGAAGGAATTTTGATGATTTCGAAAAAACTGTGGTAGTTAGAAACATCGTTCTACTACCACTGTAATTATTTCAGATTGTTGGCTTTGCGAACTTTGGAGATATAAATTTTTCGTATACCTAAGTTCAAAACTACGCAACATAAAAGAAAATAAAAACTTTTTAAGAATGTACAAATGAAGTTCTTTCATAATGGTACCTCATTTAAACTTGTAGCCCCACATTGAAATTTCGGTCCCACATTTCGGCCTTTTTTGCAAAGAAAGTAAACTTTTTTTTGTTAAATTTTGATTTGCCATAAGTTCGGGTAAGCAATATTTATAATTATTCCACAAATCAATAACATCAGCGGTTTTTTGGTTCGAAACGCTAAAAAGAATAAAACAAAATAATCAAACCAAATTATCCATATAATGGTATTGGTCACTATCGCTGGAAGCCACTGGATACATTGTGGAAATCAAAAGGGGATGCCTATGTTCAATAGCGGACATGATGTGTGGGCTGAATATGCATGAATGGTATACAGCGTGTAAGGGACATCGCCGCACAAACGGATACCATGGGTCCAGGACATGATTCTGGACCCCCCCATGTTGGAATTTTTCGTCGGTTTTTCCTAAATTTTTTAATTTTTTTTTTTGAGTTTTTTTTACTTTTGACTGTTCTTAATCGTTATTCTTACCTAACCCAAAGAGATTTAAAATAAATAAGTTATTAACTCATTACTTTCACTAAAAGTAGCAATGTAAATAAAACTAGAAACGGTGTCTTATGGCGATCTTCGCCTGCAGTCAGCGACATACTACGTAGGCACAACGTTATCGCGCGTTTAAATCGCGGTGTTCACAATACATTGCGCGCTCGAAAATGACAATTTCTATAAGCGATCATTAGCGAGGTGAATGACTTTCACAATTTGATTAGTGGCATTAGGTGTAGCCTTTTCGCGAAGTTTGTGTTACCATGCGAAATACACCCTGTATATTATCGAACGGTTTATCTCAGTGCTAGTGACCTCGAATACCGTGACTAGGGTCACAGCTTCAGCTTTTGGTGGAAGAAAACATGGCATGGAAACCATAGCACGGTGGTGTGGTACTTTGTAGTAGGTAACCGTCTAGTTGGCTACGACACTAATATGAAAATCTTCTGCAAAATATATCGGTGTGTTCAGGGAACTCACCACCAGTGCTCCATAGTAAGTAAAAAGTATTTTACACTAAAATAATAAAAAAAAAACAATTTTAAGGCACTATACAGATGAATCTTTGTGAAAATAACGCTAACTCGTACAACTAAACTTGTTGGTCGGTTTTATGAACAAAAGGTGGCTGCAAAGTTTTAGTTTAGTAAATTTTTAAAACCTCGTATTCTGTTACAAAGGAATTGTACAATTTCTTAATATTTAGTTGGTAAAAGTTTCGCATTTGTTCTATTAAAAATTCTAAACAGTTTATTTATTTTATTTATTATTTCAAGGCCTTGGAAGACAAAACCAATCTTGTAAAACAGTGAAAATAAACAGGCCTTGATATAATATAGTTATATTTCTCTCATCAAAGGATTTAAAGGGCCGAATTGAAGAAGTATTATTGTAGGTATATTCCATTGAACGATTATTACTAAGTAATAATAGCTCAATGGTATATTCTTAGATTTTTTACCGATCTCAAATGGGATCTGCGCAGGTAGATGATAATCTTCTGAACAAATAAAATGCTAACAAATATTAAAATACATTAATCGGATAACGAAAATAAAATACATACGAATCGAAATCTCACATACAAAATCAAAACAGTTTTATCACAGAAACATAATCTTAAGATAGGATAAGAAAGATAAACTTAAGAAATTAATTCAACTTAAGACCTTAACACAAATGAAAAACTAATTTAGTACTGAAGAAAACCGACTTTCAATAAAGACGATTCAACGTTTTCCTGTCCGCCACAAGAACTTTAAAGTTATAAGACAGTACTTAGTCCGCGGGGAACAGGTCTAACGCTTAATCTCAAGTATTTTAACTTAATATTTAATTAAAAGTAAAGCTCTTAAGTTTGCAGACATAGTTATAGTTTATGCTGTAAGCTATATCGAGAGATATATGGAGTTTATAAAAACACAATGATTAAACAAATTTTCAATTTATCAAGATAACTATGAAAGTATACCATCACTTGGACAAAAAGCTATATTTACGACAGGTGATTTACAGGTGTCTTGTAATTTATTAATGGTCTAAATGTCCTCTGTAAATAGGAGCGCTGGATTTGCTTTCAAATCCACTGACATATGGTTCTTTGAAGTGCGGTACGGGTTAAGTTTAATGCTATTGATTTAAGGATTATAATTTCGAATACTTCAGCTGCTTCAGCGTTACTTTGTAGTTTTTGGGTTTTAAGTTCAAGCAGCTTAGTCTAATTAGTGTTAGAAGCCGCGATGCGAATATATAGCATACTTTAATCAATAGTCCAAATAATAAACCTCGGAAACTGAGATTGTTCTCTATGAAAAATAAGTTCTCTAGTAAAACAATTCCAATAAAATTCTCATGGTTTTAGAAACATTTATAACTGTCCCGCGCGGTTTCACCCGCGTTCCCGGGATAAAAAGTAAAGCCTAGTCCTTCTCCATACCATAGGCTATCTGCATGCCAAATTTCAAAATGATCCGTTGAGTAGTTGAGGCGTGAAGGCGTAACAAACAAACAAACTTTCGCATTCATAATATTAGTTAGGATTTAGATTTTTTCTAATAAAAAGAATATTTAATGGTTTTTTGCTAATAATTTACTCTTTTTCATAGAGCATAATCTCAGCTTTCGGGGTTACCATTTGGACCATTAATTACAGGACACCCTATCGCACCGCGACTCCCAACACTAATTAGACTAAGCTGCTTGAGCCTAAGATCCAAACGCTACAAAATACCGCTGAAGCAGCTGATGTATTCGAAACTATAATCCTTAAATCAATAGTATTAAACTATTAACCCGTACCGCACTTCAGAGAACCATATGTCAGTGGATCTGAAAGCAAATCCAGCGCCCCTATTTACAGAGTACTCGATCGTTACGGTTACCTCAGTAGAGCTGCACCCAGCCTGAAACAGCGACAATAAATCTAGTACAACTTGGGCCGGACCTGGGCAATTTCGGTATCAAATTATCGGACCGCTGCCAATATTATAATGGACCGTTGATATATAATATCAAGGTATATTTTATAACAGCACGCTGCACATACATAGTAACAGAGTTGAAACGAAGGTCAGGTATGACGATTAATAAGCAAGAGAAATTTCAAAAAGCAAATCACGGCTGTTCCGATGACGACATTCATAAAGAACTTTTAGGCAATTTAATACTGTGAATATATACAACATACATTTGAAGATCAAACAGAAATGACAGCTCTCCCTAAGGCAATGTTATTTGATTCAAGGAGAAACATCAAAAATATAACGGCTGGTAACTAAAAAAGAGTAATCGTCTAAAAGGACAATCACTAGATGTTATTCTTCTTGGTCTTTTTTATCTCATCTGTAACAGCATTGACTACTGGTCCAAATAGGTAACTATTACATGTTCCAATGTAAGTTTTGATAATAGAGTTAGAAGAGAAGCTATATGACAATAATTATTATTCTTATTAACTCTTCATCATCATCATATCAGCCTATGGATATCTACTGCTGAACATAGGCCTCCCCCATTGACTTCCACTTCGAACGGTTTTGGGCCGCTTGCATCCAGCGGTGCCCAGCGACACTGACCAGATCGTCGGTCCACCGCAGTGGGAGGGCGTCCCGCTCGGCGCTTTCCAGTACGTGGTCGCCACTCGAGAACCTTTTTTCACCAGCGGTTATTGGCTATTAAAAATCTAAATTTATTAACTCTTAAAATATCTAAATTGTTCCTATTATTAATATCGTATCATAAATATGCTTATAATTTAAGGTTAATTGTGGATGAAAGGTTATATTAACTTTCTAGTAAAAAGGATATTCTTTAAAAGCTGCTTGCTCTACTTGCACTACTAATTTAATTTTATTATCCCCGTAGTAACTTCTAACTATTAATTTTAATTGGATATCGTTATATCCACACTACTGCTACATAGGTGTTTTACAATTATGAAAAAGTCGTAAGTTATTAATTTGAACAAAAATCTGCAAATATATCCAAATTCTCCAGAAAATTAATTTGACTTTTGTCTCTTCTTATTAAGTCTTCTATAATCAAGTTTAGCACGTTTTGCCCCAGGCCTAAAGCCGTTCCTGTCTAGCCAGACCTAATCCAACAATTCCTAAGGTACGTCTAATGTGTGACAGTAAATGTAATTGTATTACAGAAACCGGATTTGGAGATAAACATACAATCCTATCGTGATCCCACGGTGCTCTTGTGATTTATTTGTAAGGAATTTACCCTTTACTGCACTGATACTATCTAAGTGACTGTTGGTAATTTGCATAAAACAAATGACTACCTATATTATTGTCCGATAATAATTGAACCCGAATGTAGGACTTTGTACCCACGGTAATGAACAAATAAAAAAATATTGATTTAACGCCTAACCTCTAACGACATTAATAATGACATTAGCAAATTAGCGCGCTAACATCCGGCCATACCTGTGTACTATGTCAAATAGCATGCTAATTTATGGCATTACATACAGGTGCTTAGTAAATTGTGCTTCACATGCTAGCATCATGCCGACATAACAATTTTCAATTAAAATTCCACAATAAAAAAACAAATGACTATCATTTCACGCAAACTAAAACTTAACCTACTCCCAGAGAGTTCCAATTTCAAAAGCAATCGAGTTTTTTTTTTATCTTTTACTACTATCAGCCAGTTCTAGAAACTTTCAGTATGTAGGTATGCCCCACGTAAGTGATTTACTTTTAAGGTTTTTTAAATCTTTTTTTTTCTTCTGTTACTTTCCTTGTCCTCCTTTATTATCGAATATACCGCTGATATTTGACAATTGCTACATCGTTTATTGAAAATATTCCCATAAATATTGGGCGTACCAAAAACAAGAAGGTATAACGTTTCATAAAACTCAACAGTCAGTGCAATATTGCTGAAAGTGAGTGAAAGCTCGGCTCAAAATGTTGGTCAAACTATAAACGTATTCGGACAAATAACTCTATTTGTTTGACAGAATAAAATACGAACCAACATAATTATTATTACCTTTAAAATTAAACATTTTGGGGATTTTAGCAAATATTGGGCGTAATGCCAAAAATGGATTAGGTATTTGATCAGTAGCCAGATGCATTAGTTAATGACTTTCATCATGTTCGACAATGTTCAGAATGTCCACTGATAAACTTATGGGAGAAATCCATAAACAGCTACAAAAACTATCTTCAGGCGCTTTGATTAATGATTTTTATCCAGATTGAGTGACGAAGCTGATCGCGCGTCGAAAAAAATAGCCCCTAACTGTAAGGGGCTAAATCAAATACAAATAAATAAAAATGCAGAATAATGTTTAATATTTAAATTTCTCCCGATTTTAATTGGAATAGTTCAACAATTGCTATCATTATGAACGTCACGATGACAACAGAATGACGCAGAGCGAACGTAAAGCGTAGCTGTCACGTACACCAGCCTAAAAAAGGTGGCCAGTAGGCAAATCGAAATATCGTGATTTTTAACAATCTCTTATGTCAATCCCATACAAAGGTTGATCGTTTACTAACGATGACGATTGTCGACAACCATCTTGTCTAGGGGGGCTGTTTTATAATAGTCGTGTAGTATGGCGATGCTCTTTCTAGGTATATATATTTCTATGTACAGGCGTTTGAATTGGAAGATTATGTTAGGAATATATATTTACCAAATGAATGAAATAATAGTCTAAATGTCAAGGCATACGCAGAAATAGCTTTTAGCAAGATTACGAACACATTATTTGTAATAATAGCCCATTTACAGTATAATAATAAATATCATAAGTATTCTAGTAGGTTCTATTATCATAAGTAGAGAAATAAGATATACGTTACTAACTATTCCATGTCAAGATAACGTCATTCTCACAAAGTTATATTGGCCAAATGTTTGGAGCCAACATTTGATTTTACTGAAGAAATATTATACAAGTTAAGACCGTTATAGTTTTCAACTTTGATAATGGGAACATGGAAACCCTTTTGCTAGCATTAATTTTTATTTGTTTTTCGTCTTTTTTTGTGTGCCGATGTTTAATTTTAACAAGTCTTACTGATTCTGTTGCAAATCGCACTGAGCTTGTTTTAATCACATCGCATCTCTTTCTTTCAAACATTACTGAAAAAGGATAGAAAATATTTTTTCTATCCTTTATCAATTTCCAATTAGTAGTGAACCAATGTTAATTGCGATGAAAACAAGTAATTGGACTAATTTGACTGAACAACTTTTATATATCCTATTCTTATGTTCGTTGTTAGAAAGAGATAAAGTGAGATGAGTTTAGTTGAAAACAACAGAATCGGCGCGAATATCCTATAATTATACCAAATTCTTTGGCAAGGAAGGTGCCTCTATAATGATTCTCGTAACGAAAAACTTGATAACATTGTTGTATCCCGGAACGACATTTCCAGAACTCATATTTACTTAATACCAGTACGACCCTGGAATCGAACCTTAAATCCCCGATAAATAATTCATAAAATATCAAAAGCCAATTGGAAGGATTTCCTTTTTCCATAATGTAAATGTTCCGTGAAAATGTTAATTTGTTTCGATAAATATTAATATTGGCCACTTTCTTACATTATGGGATATCCTAGAGTTCAGGTTAAATCATGAACACTGCCATATGATTTATGTGTAGGATATTAAAGGTAATAAATCTTTAAGATATTATTAATCAAGCCGAGATAATACATAAAGGTCAAACTTAATTCATTATCCTAATACAAAAGTTTCTATTAAGAATGCCTTTGTGTTCTTTTGCTGGTCTTAATCTTAATCTCTACAATTTATCGTAAAGAAAAGAATCACTCAAGCACTATATTTTTTCAGGGCAGGAGCGGCAGCGGAAAGTCGCAGACCCTCAAGCGTCGCAAATACTCTCGTCTAACTGACGAATATGTATTTGCGGCGCTTGCGGTGGAAACACTGGGCCCATGGTCATCTGACACAAAATTATTTGTCCAAGACGCGGGCAAACGGTTGGTCTTGGCCTCTGGGGAATTGAGAGCTAGTGACTTTTTTGCCCAGAGGTTAAGCCTAACCATTCAGCGTGGAAACGCCGCAAGTGTCATGGGGACCATGGATTTTTTAGATGATCTTTTATTTTAGGAAAAGTAGTAGTGTATATAGGATAGGTATACTATTTTTAAAGTGAAACATAGATCTATTCATAATAAAAAATAAAAAACGTTAGGATTCTATCATATTTATGGAACACATGAAATATTTTTGAAATCTAAAAAGATTAATTAATCAAAGTCTAACCGAAAAATGTTATAAATATTTTCAAATACTTACATAGCAAAGCATTTCGGAAGTAGCATTTATTTTTATCAATCAATCCATGTATTATTTAACACTATGGAACAAAATATTAATCCAATTTTGATCATTCGAAATTCGAAGTCATCAATTTCGAATTTAAAATCAGTTCCATTTTTAAAATTTAAAAACATATAATCATAATCATTCACGCAAGTACAGTCACGAACATTTTGGTAAGTTTGCCGCTACAATCGCGCGGCGGACTGACGCGACCACGCGGCGCGTCACCGCTAGCCGACTGAATGGATGCCACTGTTGTGGTAAGATCCTACGGCAACATTGTACAGGATTAGGGTCGCCGCATTTTGTAAAAGGGAGTGAGAGGGATTGCAAACACACGTACCTTTTTATTATATTTTCGTATAATAAGAGTACTTAGCATCGTTAAAATATTATTAAAATTGGACATAAAGCTGATAAATTCAACGTGATGTTACTCATTGATTAACTATTTGCTTTGGGTTGAATCTATTGCAAAATAATTGATAAACAAGGCATTAAGCAAAAATAACTTTAATCTTATAAAAATAAAGGTTTATTTTCGTGTTAGTAAATTACGGAGGCTGCCTATGTAGCCTATTTTATACACAGCCCTAAACAGGACATCCCTTTCACACGATTCAGTTGGTTTCATCCAACATGCGCTTGTTGTTGTTGGACGCTTTAGACTAATTGCTTTTCGAAAACTATCCACCGGAACGAATACAATATGACGATATTGTGTGCAATTTTGAAGTAGTGACAATACTGCGAGAGCAAAATATGATACGACAAGAGTTTGTTTTGCACCCGCAGAAAAGTTGCTACTTTATACAGGCCGTTTTTTTGGTCAGCGACGAGCGACTCAGGGGCGATGATACAAATGATACTGGTGCTAAAAATATAACAATAAAATTAATTGGAAAATCATGTAGGTAATAAGCTAAAGTGTTGACAACGGGAGTGCAAGGTAGTAAAGGGGTGGGGCGATGGCTTGCGCCTAGCTCTAGTCTGTGCACGTGCCTAGTGACCATACTTTGCGGTAATTTTATTTCAAATTGAATAAGGTATTTCTCAACGCATTTACAGTATTTAGTGGAATTAGATCCATTTTGTGAAAATGTATTTTTTGTACTACCGCTCCTAGGTCGCTCGTCGCCGACCAAAAAAACATCCTGTATAGAATTAAATTCTATTCGGGAGGAATGTCAGTCAAAATATTAAGTTTGAACATACAGCAGTTTGTTTAGCAAGTTTTGTGTTTTAGACAGTTATGTTAAAGTCTTGTAAAGCAGACACTACGTGCATTTCTCGTGTTTATAGTATACTAAATAAGTTAAACTAGTGGACTAAAATTGGATTTTCTTTTATAGAGATAACATACCCTGAAAAATTTGCTTCCCTGAGAAATATACAACATGTATGACACGTCACTTATGTACTCACATTCTGAGTATCTTATTACCTACAATTTTATGGCAACATTACGTTGATGACTGGGGAAATAACCTGTGAAATGGTACATTAGGTTCGGGAACTGTTTAGGGTGGCAGTACTTTTGGCTAGTGTATGAGTCGTCCACAACCACAGTTGTTACCGTCTATAGTTTACAGGTGAACTTTATTGTAAAGATATAAGGACTATTTTTCTTTAACATTGTAAAGTAGTCAAATGATATTTCTTAGATTCTTTTGCACTGTAAATAACATATTTCAGAAAGAGCGTGGGACTGGGCTTATTATACCTACTCATGCTTGGATGTTAACGTCACGCCTAAAGTTATTGCCATTAGCTTCCTTATACCCAAAATATAAAGTAACTAACCAAAAAAACGTTCGTACGATAGATTCGCGGCTTCGCTTCAACTGAGTACAGTATTACCCAACTGATATGGCGCGTCGTGAATCTTCGTTCGCACAGTAAAGAAAGTATGGCCCGAAGATTAACGAAATAATACTTAAAACATACAATCAACCTTAGATCACTACTGTAAGGTTTATAATACACTGCAGCTGTTAGTTCCGTCTCACTCGCAAGTCACGCCCCTCCGCACGGCGCGCGCTAACATGGCGGCAGCTGCCGACTAATAGCATTTCCCGCGCTTTGAAAATGTATCATCTGCGCAGGTACATCGGTACAGTAGTACCCAGCTAATATGGCTTACCGATGTACCTGCGCAGAAGATACAGTTTCAAAGCGCGGGAAGCGCTATTGGTCGACAGCTGCCGCCATTATAGCGCGCGCCGTGCGGAGGGGCGTGACTTGCGAGTGAGACGGAACTAACTGCTGCAGTGTTTTATGAACCTTATAGTAGTGGTCTAAGGTTGATAGTAAGTTTTAAGCATTCTTTCGTTAATCTTCGGGGCCATACTTTCTTTTCTGTGCGAACGAAGATTCACGACGCGCCATATCAGTTGGGTAATACTGTAAGCCATATCAGTTGGGTACAAAGAAATTGGATATTCGGGTACTAAGTACTGTAATAGTGCGTCAACTGGTATTCTTTTGTTTTATTGACTAGTAGCAAGGGTTTTGAACTTGCGGGAATTTATTATTATAAAATTTGTATAAATTTCTGTGCAATGGAATAAATCTGGGGGCACAAACTCTACACACCGTAGTCAAAATATGTGGCTTGGCCATTTCACTACTACAAAAACTATTGTATAATAAAAAAGTAATGAACAGTGAATACATTTTTCACCTATGGGAGTCCATGTGGGGGTAGCGAAACGGCCAAGCCACATATTTTGACTAAGGTGTAGAGTTTGTGAAGTTAGGGCTTGTAGAGTAAGGGCAAGTAGAGTTATAAGAGATCTGGTAACTTTTTGACAGTGCAAGCCATATGTCATGGCAACATTTTACATAAAAATGTTTTTGGTGGGATCAAACGTTACTGGATGTCATTCAATTTTATAACACGCATTCCCGGCACGTGCCAAAACCTGTAATAACTACTTACCAGCAGATGTTCGCACTGTTTTGAATCGAGCAATTATTTGTTAGTACTTAAAGTATCTTACAAAACGGAACAAAGCAAAAACAGAATGTATACAAGTTTTAGTTTCTAGTCGATCTTAGTCTGGAGGGATACTAAAGAGGGAGCAAGTGATTGATTGATCATTTCATTTGTAACAAATAGTAATAGCATATTTTCCCGCAGTACAGTAAAAGCGGTTTGCGGATAAATTCGGTGTGATGGCCCTTGTACGATCTATCAATTTTGATGGCCAATTTTTTATTCAGGAGATTTTCACGCGCGATTCCACTGTTTATTGTCATGGGAGTAATGCGATTTTTTATCATGTTTTTTTTTGTAATCCTCAAAAATTGTAGTTACGTTGGATGACAGAAAATATATAAACTTACTTGTGTTTGGCTTTAAGGGAGCTGATGGTTCGTTTCGTAAGCTTACCTGTAACAAAAAGCTTGATTTAATAAACCAGTTTTTAATCAAATATAATTATGAAAAATATTAAGTACGCGGCAAATCAAAGAACTCTCAACTACGACGAACAGAACATCCAATATTAACGTTGTTTTTACGGTGAAAAAGTTTCAGGTCTAACTCAGAAACAGAGTACCTACATATCATTACGCCTCGTTAGCTTGGTATGAAGGATGAAATGCTAAATTCCTACATCCTAACAGAAAACTTCAAAAAACCAAATACTGAACGCAGCATTTCGAATTTTCATAAAGCGAACTTTCGTATTCGAAATAATATTCATTTTGGAATGCTCTTGCTTTTGATTGCATTTGAAATTTTCGAATATAAATGCATATGAGGACACGTAAATTAGTGTAAATTATCCGCAGTGCAGAGTGCGGATATCCGTAACAACTTTGGTACACTAAACAGCCATTCCTGTGCGGATAAATAGGGTCATATGTGATGTTTACGTTTGTTTGTTGTTGAGTTTGTATGTATATTCGGGACACTAATTTGATTTATAATGATTCTGAGGTTTGTTCGCTTTACGTTGTTCCGTGAAGGCTTTTATGCGAAATAGAGATTGTGAATTCGTTTCGGAAAAATCCTAATCCTAACTAATATTAATATTATAAATGCGAAAGTGAGTTTGTTTGTTTATTCGTTTGTTACGCCTTCAAGCCTCAACTACTCAACGGATCATCATGGAATTTGGCATGCAGATAGCCTATGGTATGGAGAAGGACATAGGCTACTTTTTATCCCGGGAACGCGGGTGAAACCGCGGGGGACAGCTAGTGTAACTATAAATTTAAAATATGACAGTAAAATAATTGTTATGATAGTTATCTATGAGTAAACTTTTATGTACGAATTCAGCAATAAAATAAATACATTCATTATGACGACGTGTCCACACCTCCTAATAAAATGGCGCACGATAAAGTTTCCTTTATTTGAGATTTTCGAGCACAGTGCAACTGCAGTAAAACTATGCGCTTAAAACATCGAAATGGCCGCAATAAAATCTTTATACGACGAGTGTTCGGATAACACAATCCCGACTGACGGTTCAGCAGTCCACTTAGGGAGGTCGCCCACGACGACATTTTGCAGCGATTCAGTAACACGTCTGCATCGATGTTATATCGCGTTAGTAGCGAAGCAGAATCATGGTTACGTTAGCGAATGTATACGACCAGCGCCAGCATTGTGACCCTATCACTTTCTTTTCGCTACTGTATCGCTGCAAAAAGTCCTCCTTCGAACTAAAACGTCGCAAATTTCAAAAGTTACATGTAGTCTTGAAGATAATAATAAAGCTTTATTTGATTCCACAGCCCCCCCCCCCCCCTCCTCCCCCATAGAATTCCATTTATCCCTAACTTTAGCAGTGTTCATCCAGTCTCTTCCAGCAACGGATACAATCTCGTCCTGCCACTAAGTCTTTACGATACTATTTGTGATTTTTTTTACCTAGTTCTACATAAACATACAACTTCCAACGTCAATGTCTGCCTAGTAAAGAAAATATCTGGCATTACATGAATGGCATCGAAACTTGGCAAAGTAAAATGCTATCTGCCAACGAGAATTACCATAAAAATAACGCATAACAGCAATTTTTTAAGAGCTAGCATAGCTTTATTTCGCTCAAAGATCGGCCTTACAGAATACCGCAGCCAAATAGTTTAACCCATTGATTCTCGCGAGGGACGCGCGTCCTATAGTAACAATTCATGCCATTGTTAGTTTTTAACCGCAGCCAAAGTATTGTTCTGTTCCTGAGGGTGAGTAAGGTCGCCAGAGCTCAATAGGGAAGGGGGAAAGGTCGGTAACGAGTGACTGGTGCCCAGTGTGTTACAAGCGTCCATAGAGCCAGGCAACGGTAACCGCTTACCATCAGGCGGGCCGTACGCTTGTTAACAGACATCGTCGTATACACATAAAACACTAAACCACCTGGTTTATCGACAAATTCCATTTACGTAATAAAACATCACAATGTTACCGCAAATCTTACGAATGCGTACCTACGTGTTTCCTTTTGTATCGAAGATAAAAGGAAGCCCGTTTAATCTTCTCCTTGGCAGTCTGTTAACGTCAAACCCCGGTACTGTGGCACGTGAAACAGGGCCTTGCAATTGGTTCAACGCAGATTCTTTCCTTTCTCGGAAACATCCATTGTCTCATCTGTTTGGCACGGTGAAATATAAACTGTGTCGGAATGTACTCCTTAGGGTACGTTAAAGTTGGATAATTGAAGCGAAGTGATATATTTTTTGGGCTCCGTACTCAAACGCCAAAACCGAGGCGATTTACTGTCACTCTGCACAGATTAAGAGTGTCTACATAGTGAATGCTTTTATATTTATGTAGCCAGGTTTACTTTTTGATAAATTAAATTTTAATTAAGAATTTTATAATCAGCTGTAGACTCAATAAAAAGTTTCAACTCAAAATTACTCAAAGGTCCCATCATTGAATTCTAATCATCATCAGCATACGGCCCGCCTGATGGTAAGCGGTTACCGTAGCCATATGGACACTTGGAACCCACGACACGGGGCATCACTCACGCGTTACCGGCCCTTCCCCCCTCCCCAATGAGCACTGGCGACCTTATGCAATCGCAGGAACACAACATAAACTTATTTGGATGCGGTATTCTGTAAGGTGGAGGTACTTCCCCAGTCAAGCTGCTCTTTGAGCGAATAAACGCTACGCTCTACCACTATTAAAATGAATTAATTATTTAATAAATTATACAAACAAAATAACCTCTTCCTCTTTTTAGAGTCTGTTACAAATTCTACTATATAAATGCTAAAATAAGGTCAGTGACGAATGGTGTAAAAAGTCTGAGAAAAGCCAAAAGATATAAAAATATTTAAAAGTTTAAAAGAAAATTTTACTTTTACATTGAATGCATTGTTTGAAACATAAAGTCTTAGCAATGAAAGATTGTATTTAATTTTAAAAAGCCTTTACGAACAAACAGCGGACTAGTGGATTCTCCAACAGAAATGTCAGGAACTCTTAACAAGAGAGAACAATATTGCATTCCAAGTGTACCGTGGCCTACAAAGCAATATCATTTGTCATACGTTGCACGAATACCCGCACTGTATTGGTATAATCGCGAAATAGGCGACGAACGACAATACTATCAACAGACGTAGTAACAACTTGAATACTAAACAGAAACATACTGTTTTACTTGGTAAATAAAAAGAATAGCGCACTTTTATGAGGTGAAACAGTAACTCATTTAGTTCACATCTGGGAAATAATTTCTTTAGAGATTATTTCTACACGACTTCCTATTATATTATTATATATATTATTTATCCCACCAAAAACATAAATTTGAAAATGGGAGCCAAGTTCAATATTATGATAATTATGGTGTAGTTGTCGACTTCACCGACAAAAGACTTGATATCTAAATGGGTGCCAAGTTCTGTAGACAATCCTTAAATTGATTTATAAAAACGTATAACATTCTTAAGTAAATTTAACACACTATTTTTTGTTTTAAAAATATGCCTTTATAATTTGAATAGTCAAACTAATTACACAATGCAAATAAGTTATGATCTAATAACCTTAACATTTGACTTGGCTAGTTTTTAGCAAATCAAATTATTAGAAGAATAGATAGAACTTTATAATATATAATAACTTGCATTTAACATAAAGATGATAAGTTGATAAGCTCTTATAACAATTCCAACAAGTCCAAACACGGCTAGGAAACGTTGCTCTACTATGTCCATATATGGTCAAAAAATCACGGCTAACATACGTTATTCCGTTATCGAGTTCCAGTGCCTACCTTCCCTCCGGATCCATCATCAGATCAGCTCGATGGTACCATATTGTCATCGGTACTTTATAATTGTGCAGTTTCAATTTAATTTGACGTTTTGTTGAAGTCGGTCGATATATTCGACCTCACATTTCCAGACTCCTAGAAAACTGCTCACGCTTCGAACAAGGTAATGTTGTTAATTAATAATCATAGTCTATAGGTATACCAATTTTACCTATATAAATAATATATGTTTTATATAGATCTCCAAAAGTTTTAATTGAGCGTTTCCAGCAAAGAGAAGTAATATTACAATCACTGCAACAATTATTACGAGTCGAATGCTTGTGTAGATTTAAGGCTGGCGTTTATTGAATTTCATAAGCTGTTTGTTCTAGATTGTAGCACAGATTAAAAGACTTAGTACACATAAGAAAAAACAAAGAATCTCCGCAGCAATGATTAATTAAATGACCGTAATAACTCATTGTGTCAACTTGGCCGACTAATAAAAAGGGCGTTTAAAATTCTCTGAAGAAAGACGTCACTAATTAGATTTGAATGGCCTTAATGTAAATCACAAGTATATTTAATTATCATTTCAATAGTAACCCAAAGTTGGTTCTAGCTTTAGCCACAACTTGGACAGTCTTAGCTTACATCTCAGTTTGTAAGACAAGACTGAAAGTTTGGCAATTAATGACTTCTAGATGCGGGAACTTAATAATTAAATTCAACAATATCCTTACACAAGTTAACAACAATAACTACCTACTATTATTTACACTCACGTAACGTTTTGTACGTGCTCTTAATATTTCGTACATTTATCTTTAGGCCTTTATATGAAATATATCATCCCCGCTTTGTCTTATCTGTAACGCATATCTTTATGGTTACTGCAAATAAAACGTGATGTAAAAAACAACTTGCTTATAGCTATTCAGATATCATCTTCACTAGCTTCTTTATTACATTGCCAAGTCACTTGAAAGTCAGCATTTTTTATGTCAAAGGTGACTTAAAGGCAAACGGTCCATCTGATGATAAGAAGTAACCTATACCATTTGCAACACCAGAATAGATTGTTAATTCGTTGCCGATTCCTGCACCCTTTTTTGAAGTAGGTACTCCATCTTGGCCTAACATACTGTCATCAAACTAGCTTTATTAGATAGTACTTCCATGGCCGAAACTTCAGTAGTAGGCTGTTTTTACACAGGGATGGACACAATCTATGAATGGGCGCGCGCGGTGGTCGGTGAACGCGGCGGGAGTCAGCGGGGCGCAATCCCCACCCGGGCGGCAGGGTGGCGCGCGTGTTTCGTTACGCCCGCACGCCGACGAGTATGAAAGTAAACATCTTTCCTTGCCGATAACTTATTTTTTTTGTACTAAGACATATCACAAAAAAAAATATTAAGTTTGTAGCGACATCTATCAGCCATCTATTAGTAACACTGAGATAGTTCACACACTGAAAGATAGATGGCGTGGCGCCACATTATCCTAAATCCTGCATCGCGCTTAAGAAGTTTTCTCGAGAATCTGCATATACTATACAACTGTCCGACATGTACAGTTGGAACGCGGTCCCCAGGCACGATGACCCAGCCTGGCGGAAGATCTTCCCTTTTAAATGGAGGTGTTATCCACAGTGCACTTCCATAAGTTTAATTTGTCAAAATTTGAGTGAAAAAGTGAAAAAATGGAATTCAAATCAGTCACTGAACAGTAAAATTATAAAATAACAAGAAAAAAACAATTGTAGCTAACCACATAGATATATTATACATAAGAACCTATATATTCTGGTTTGAGTGTTATTAGTATTTAAATCGGTTATATTTGACTTCGAATATAGCACAGGATTCGATACGAAAGC
Organism: Polyploca ridens; assembly: GCA_951394255.1. Lineage (NCBI taxonomy): Eukaryota > Metazoa > Arthropoda > Insecta > Lepidoptera > Drepanidae > Polyploca > Polyploca ridens. The sequence goes on along the minus strand of OX596255.1, from coordinate 12,431,472 downwards.
TTCTCAAACTTGAAACTAAGATTGGAGTGGCTTATTCGGTTTACGTAAAGTTTTGAGTTTTAGTTACAAAAAATAAAACAAAAGACGATCTGTACGATGACATACAAAGTCGCCAAATTCATTTATAAAAATGTGCCAACAGTATATTTATTAGGTACAGAAAAGAATTGTATTTCTGGTTTCCATAGTACAACAGATAATCTGCTTAGTTTGGAAACCGAAATTCCGCCCTCTGAACATCAATATTTTTGACATTTTCAATGAAATATCAGTACACAAACTTTCGCAGCACTCGAAGCAGAATTCAAAACCCACTTGGATATCAGAACGTGGAAAGTTAATCTCATGACCCAGGCTCAAGAGACAATCAAGGCACTCGTGGAGTATACAGACAAGCGACCGATATCGATTCTGTAAGTGGTCGTGAAGTGGTCGCGGTTATCGGGGAACGTGCTCAAGATCTAGCTACAGCCTGTGTTCCAATGAGTTAAACTGCAGTGTCAAGTTGTCTTTTATAACAGAGTTACGTCGCAGAGCTTCTGGTGTGGGAATAGTATCATTAATTTTCTTTTTTATTTCTTTACAGTATAGATAGGCTTGTGTTTGATCATAGCCATCAACATGGTATGTTATGTGGTCGCCGTAACGCATTAAAATCTTGAAGGGAACTAGCAGAGTTTCAGCTCGAGGGTGATATGTCTACCGTAAGCTGAATTTCTAATTCGAGTAGAGGATTATTGTATTTCACGTGCAGTAGTTGCAAGGGCGGAAAACAAATTAATATGAACAATTCTTATTACGGATTGAAAAAAAAAAAACGAACTTTTCATCCAAAATATCAATCTTGTTGAATCATGTATATTCACACTTATTAGTACTTCCACCTCCATAGTTAATTAAGGTGAATTTAAGGCAACTATGTATCTTAGGTACGTAATAGTAACAGCCTTATTTTAGTACTCAACCTATGATAACACTTGTCTTATCGAAATATTGCGATACAGCCTTCCCATATTACACACCCTGATATGATTAATGTCATCATAAAAAATAGATAAACACGTTAACTCGGCTCCGTTTTTTTCGTCAACAAAGATATAAATTCTTCCATAAACTCATGTCGTGTCCTCGCACGCAAAGTGTTTTGCCAACTCTTTACGTGATGATACGTGATGACGATGATAAAACTTTGTTACTTACGTAGGCACTACCTTAGGGCTGTCTACGTGGTTGCGTTTCTCTTTGACGACTTTCGTGGGCTAGGGTTGTCATTGCACGTTCATAGTAAGTTCACAAAGTTGAAGAACATAATTTTCTGTAGGAGTTTCTGGATTTTTTATAAAGGATACAAGGATGTTTTTTAAGTTCTTGTTCTACAGTGGACATTTAATGAGTTGATATTAGTAATTATTTAGACGCAAATGCCCTCTATGCATATTCCAGCCTCAATTTCAATAACATTATTCTTATCTTCTCTTCAGTTAAACGAACATGACAGCCCTATTTTAGGAGGAACGCGTAAATTGCAAAAATATTGTCATAAGGAAGTATTACGTAGAGGATGTGTAAATGTTAAATCGACTTCGTGATGACTTATGAAGGCATGTAATATTTTGTGATATCTGTGAGTACTCAAGTAGTAGAAGATTTAATGTGTACCGAGTATACGAGGTGTAGTTTTGAAAACTTGTTTTATTTATGTATATGTATATTATATCTTTTTAATGAGTATTGACTTATGTCCATAAACTTCAAGAAATGTGGTGAAACAGCAAACATATTGTCTGTAATGTTATTTTTGTTTACAGAAGACCTCAAAATCGAAAAACAATTCGAGCGTGTGACGCGATGAAATGTTTTCAACTCTGAAGATTGTGAAATGTAATATTTACATGGGAGTTCTTATAGTAATAAGAATATGCATGTACATGCATATTCTTATTGTTCTTGAATATTCTCATTGCTTCTACAGGTTTTCGTTGACGTATCATGTTTTATTTTAGTAAACTCCTCTCACATCTAATCTCAGATATATCACGTACTTAAAACTAAAGCTGCCATTTGTAAGGGACCCTCGAAATTATCCTCATTTTTTGTAATATGTGCGGCGTGACGTCATTATGTAATACAAGCCATCAAGAGAGAATTCCTGATAAAGGGTAAAGTAGTAGGTAGTTAATTTATATATTTTTATGTAGTTAATTCGATCGCACAATGATATTACGTAGAGATTATTAGATAATTTTAATCTGGGATTGTAAAAATATAGAAACGTGTTGGTAGCAGCTTTGCTTGTGTTTTGTATGTTATATTTTAATCAAATAAAAAGAGAAAACAAAAAGTTTTTATTTAATAAAACCATTATTTCCCTTTTTACGGTACTACTGTTGAAACTGACTCTGGAAGAAGCCTTATAACTACATGGCAGGACTGCTCGTAGATATTCCAAATCAAAATCATGTATTCAAATAGACCTTCGCAGGCACTTATGAAAAGTCTGACTCAAATACTCTAATACCGGTGTGCTGAGAAGAGCCGGCAAATAACTCAATTACTCTTTTCAAAACAAGCTTAGATTCATTACATAATATTTACATTCTAATCGCACTGACAAAAATTGCGTGCCCCGGCGCGGCGGCAAAACTACAAAGTAGACTGAATCTATATTTAATAAGTAAATAAATAAATGGCAAACTTAAGCAGACCAACCCCCACAAGCAGCACCTGTTCACAAAAATGACGCGTGTGGCAGCCATCGCCCTCCTCGCCATATTGGAGGGAGTGAGCGACCCGTCACACGACGCCGCCGCAAGCAAAGCCGTACTTAAGGGCAACAAGATCAATTGTAATGTCATTAAAACTTTTTCAAATTTCTGTCATAGTTCTTTATTTTTCAGGATGACCTGAATTCACTATGCTGACACAGCTCCATATGTCAAGCTAACTACCTTAATTTACTGGCTACTTAAAATAACGTTTATCATCCTAACTTGAGGATAATACCTTCAATAAAACCCAACAGACATATTCCTCAAAGCAGTATATTCATGCACGTAAACAGTAACATAAAACTACGGGAACTAACTTCGGTCGGTCAGTCTTCCTTATTATTATCATTGAAATGAACCGAGGTAAAAGACCTATGAATAAATTGCGTGATAAAGTTTCTCAGGACGACAAAATTATGCACTTAAGACTGCGTATAAAGCAAAATAACAATCTTAGAATTGAAATTTAACCAAGTAAATAGTATTTAAATGAAAAAATATTTTTATATGGGTATTTTCATTATATACGCGAGGGTTCTGCCTGAGCAAAAACATAATGGAATGAAATTTCCTCGATAGAAAAAAATCACAAAGCTACCTCTAATAATAATGAATTTTCGGTTTTATTCGTTCATGGTGTATCTAATTAAGACAAAAATTCGATAAATAATATCACTAACATATGACCTAGGGCTGCTACTAACGATTTTTTAAAATATTCTATACTTTACGAGTTATTTAGATAAAAAGCGCTTAGTTCATTTTTGTTCCGCGGAACACGCTATCTCCATCTCATCTGCACGCGAAGATTAGACATAAGTTTGTTTCATCTGACATTGCCATATTTTTCTGGCTTGGTACGCACTCTTAACAGTGACAAATGTTAAAACAAATACAAATTTACACAATTTATTTTTGTACAGTCATAATATTGACATAAATTAACACATGGAGTACAGCATGGGGTTCTTCAAAAAGGGCGTGAAGAGATTTCTTCAAGGTCGGCAACGCGCGAGTGATACCCCCTGGTGTTGCAAGCGTCCATAGGCTACGGTAACTGCTTACCATCAGGCGGGCCGTATGCTTGTTTGCCACATTAGTGGTATAAAAAAAACACATAGCAAATTATTACTTTGTTAGTTGAAATAATATGAAGGATAATTTTTATTTGGAGACCACATAAAATTCCTCGCGGTAAATCACGGGGCGGGAGCAAGTATATAATAAAGCGTGGTTGACGCTATAATAAAGCTAAGGTATGGAACGAAAAGATTAATTAACATGTCGGTCGATGAGTTTGACAAACGATTTACATAATACGAGCTATATAAATAAATACTTGTTGAGATTATTCTCGTTCAATCGGGGAAATCATTTGGAATTTCACGCACACGTTTTCATAAAATGTTATTATGTGTATAGGTATTTCATAAGTGTGGTACTTAATTTAGTTTCTGTATAATCCATTTCAAACTCCTCCGTGTTAATAGAAAATCTTTGAAAAAAGAATGACAAACTAAATCAAATAGTTTAAGAACACACGACACATATGTGAGTGTCGTAACTTTCAGTCTCAATTCTCGCACAAATAGTGTTTTAAACTACGACACAAAACATCAAGTTTAGCACGAAACATACTCTTGTAGAACGACTGAAAACAAACAACACCCAACGTATAAAGTAGAAGTTTTATTGGCATTAAAACAGTCGCAAAATACGGATCTAAGGGGATCCCGACAATACGACCAATTGAACTCCGGACAAGTGTTAAATTAGTTACTTGGGTGAAAGTTTTGTGTACTCAACAGCTTAAGAATTTATACAAGCCAGCAGCCTTCATTTGTTCGCTCGTTCAATTGTTTTGTAAGATGTAAGGTCTTAGATAAATAATGTTTTCAAAGGAATAACTACATCAAAATGATAAGTAGGCTTTGACGAAAATATAGGTCACTTGCGTTTGGTCATAACAACTACATAGGTAGGTACTTACGTTTTCTTCTTATTTTAATAAATTAATTTCTAAGTTATTTCAATATGTTTATCTGCCTTAGCGATAGAACTAATTTAGTATCACCATATCTAGATCTCTTTCTAACAAAGAACATAAGAAAAGGATGTCAGAAATTTAGTCCTGTCATATTAGTCCAATTGTTTGTTTTCAACATAAATTTGGTCGCTATCAAAATTTCGGCGAAATTAAAACGATGTGATTAAAATTAGTTAAGTGCGACTTACTACAGAATCGGCACCAGTATTACCTAATAATTGAATATGAATTATTACCAAGAAATAGCAACTCTATTAAGCTCCCTCTTTTGCAGATTGTTGTATTTTGGAATGTTTCCATAATGGTTCAACAAGAAGTAAATACTTCCGACATCTAGTGGCATCGTGAGGAAAACCGGAACCTTTCTGAACCTCGAACATCATCCCTCAGGAATAAACAAGGATACCTGATTCGCCACGAAATTCAGAGATGGCGTTGCAGTTGTATAGCGAGGGGTAGCGCTTGCTGTTTTGGGCACCCCCCGATAGATGGCGTGCTATAATTTTTACCACGAAGTATTTAATATTAAGATATCACAGAGTTTTTTTTTTATATTACGTCTTATTAGTACTCATAAGACGTAATCATATTTTTTGCTTTTTATTGGGAACAGATGTTTATTTTCTAATGTTCGATTATCATCTATCGTTAAAAATTAAACACAAAAGCGCAAAATAGCCTGTGTTCTAACTCTTGTTTCAATGTGACAAAAAATAGAAAAAAAGGGTGGGACTTTTGTTCTAGTAACAAAGGTTGGTGACATCTAGCTAGGGTTGCCTGTAACTACTGTTATATTACTACTGTAATAATGGATCCTAGATTTACTAACAATTTATGCGATACCATTACTTTTTATATGGAACCTAAACTTTTAAGTAAGTAACTTCTTTGCTTGCAGAATGGTCTTATCTAAGAAAGATTTAAGACATTATTGTTCTTGTACTTATCCTTTTGTTTTTAAGAAGCAAAATCATGGTTTATAGTTTTTATATTGGGCTTTAGATATAAGCACATAGAGTTAGAATATTATAGAGCGACTGTTCGAGAGTACGGTCTGTGAGTGAACACGGGTGTCACGACGACGTAGGATTTGGTTGGCTATCAGCTCTACTACTTTGAATGCTCCGGTCGTAGGCTGATAGTAGAGCTGATAGCCAACCAAAGCCTACGTCCGCGTCGTGACATCGTTACACGGGTACGGTCAACGAAGTACGCGTACATAGTTTGAACGACTAAAACTTGTATAATGAATGTCAGTTTCTTGTTTTTTATCGATACTTTTACCAAGAACAAATGACAAGGAACCCATATCGTCATTTTTTCTGAATGTAAATCAACTAGTGTACGATATATCTGTGAATGCATCTATATGGAAACTTCTCACGCTTCGCGCAAGGTAAAATTGTTAAAGCTATCACTCTATAACAGTCATGTCAAAGATACGGCCCGCGGGCCGAATCCGGCCCTCGGGCCATTTCGATACGGCCCGCGGTCATAATATATCACAAATAAATGAATCTTGTTTTTTAGAGATTTTAGAATGCACTCGATGCTTCAACGCAGGTTTAAAAATGCGCGCCCTTTACTTAAAAGTAATTTCAAGAGTAGCGCCTGACTAGACGAGCGAGAGAGTGTTAGTTATGCTTTTCTCGTTGTTGCGTGCGAAAATAAATAAGAACAAACATCGCACAAGACTTACGAATGAACATCTCCAATCAATTCTTAAAATAACTACCACGAATATGATACCTGACGTCAATGAGATTGTCAAAAACAAGAGAAGTCAGGTATCCGGATCCTCGAGCTCAAAATAATTACCCTCTTTCTTACTTTTGGTATGATTTGTAACAACTATTATGTAACTAAATAAATAAAGGTGTTAAAATAATTCAGTATGTTTTAGTTTTTTAATTTGAACCTGGCCCGCCTACACATTCTTAATCGAATATATGGCCCTCTGCAAAATTGAGTTTGACACCCCTGCTCTATAATATTCTAACTCTATGTATAAGCGTTTGTTTATATTTAAAGCTAAGCTACATTATTCTAAAATCCACTAAGTGTAGGTCGAGAGATTGACACTCATTATTTACATGAAGACAACATCCCGAAAGATGAGTAGATTAAATAAAATTAATGACCCTTATTTAGTACAACCCTAGTGAAACATAACAACAACGGTAGGTTTAGGGTACTCATCAAAGATTTAACTCGTCAGAAAAATCCTGCCCTTGAAGCCTGCTGCTCAAGTTTTATTACTACCCCGGATCCCAGCGTCTGATTGAAAAAGTAATACCTTGTTTTTTCCTATTTATTGGAAAACTTGAGGCTATTTCTCATTCAATTAATTTAGCTTCGTAACGTTACCTTTATTGAAGTTCTCAAAGCGGCATTACTATGGTAACAACAATGTTCCATTTCGTTTGGGACATAGGGTTGTCACAGATGTTTTAATGAATTGTTTCCGTTTCCTACACAATAGCTTGTTAATCTACTATGTGTCAATTGTTGAATTATAAAAATACAGTTATGTGTATATATATTTATATTATATTATATATTTTCCGCTCCCTACAGTGACTGTGGTGCTACGTATCGTAGCGCTACGAACTTATAACCTGCGTAGCTCTACGAGTGTCTACGAGATTTACCTTATTGAATTTTGAACAAGTGTTTTCCCTCTATGGTTCCTAAAGAAGTAAACACACGAAGGCTTATAAGGGAACCAACCCTTCATGATTATCAACCTAGCTAACATGTATCTAGAACCAGGCGCTTGCAGCTAATCCAACAAGGCCATCAGCTCAACTGGTGGATAGGCCTTCTCGCTAGGCGCTCTTCTGTACGCTGCTACAAATAAGTTGTTTTTTATGAGTTCTACGACCGTTCTCCTTGACCGCCACGGTCGGTGTGTGCAATGATCTAAAGCGCCACATAGATTACAATGAACGCGGAACATAGAACTCTAACCGCAGAACTTTAGACTGCTCGCTGTGGGATCGGCGCCTTAATCATACGAATCAGGCACACATTTTTCATAGATAATCGTTTTAGAATGCTGTGTAAAACTAATTTCTTCACTCCCGACTCTTTTTACAAGCAAAGTAATTGAATTACCTACTAATGGTACCGGATCAGTGGCCTGTCTGCTCACACTTGGCTGTCTTGTCACGAGTGGTGACAAGGCAACCAAGTAAGGCCTGGAATATTCCAAAGCGGTGATGAGTGGAGAGAGAGGTTTCATACAAATGATAAGCCGAGTGGACTTTGATCAGGGGGGTTAAAAAGGAAGCTAAAGCAATATTGCTAACGCAATAATATTTTTCGAATTCTCGTCAGCTCCTACGTAATTTCAATATTTTTTGGTATACTAGTCACTCATTATATACAATTCAATTCAATAAAAGATTCGTAATTGATGAATTGCATAAGATCTGCCGTAAATTCGAAAAAATGAATTGCGTTAGCAATATTGCTTTAGCTTCCTTTTTAGGGGGGCAGTTGTCATGTCATGACTGCCGGCTTAGATGGCGTATCTACTACGTACGTTGTAAAGGAAAGTTGATGGCGTAAGGGTAATTTTATTTACATAGAAAGCAAATAATTCTTTGATGTCACTGTGTCCACTTTTGGACATGTGGATAAACGTACAACTGGCTCTCTTGACCAACAGTCGGTAAGGTAAGCTTACCTGCCACAGTATCACTTATATATTATTTGTAAATTGTAACATTATTACTTATTGTTAGCTTGATGACAATAAATACACCCTCCGTTCGACCATATCTAACCTTTATCCTGATCATTCCGTCCTGACATTATTAAATTATAAAAAATAAATCACAACCCGCACCTAATATTTCATATCGCATATTAAAATCTTTAAGCATCCGAGCGACAAAACGGCCACAGTAAACATATTAATCTCTCGTAGCTCATCATATTATAAAACACAAAATTGTCTATGAAATATCCCGGTAGGTCGGAATATCCCGGAGTATCGCGGATCACGTCTGAAAAGCAAATTTAATAATCCCTGGATGAAACGTTTTACATGGAGTGAAATGCAAGTAGACGTGTACGCGATCAAAATTTAATCTTGAATGTACGAGCGTATACGATTATGCCGATACCACATCGAAGACACTATTGATGGTGTGAGTGTTCAAGGACCATGAGATACTGTCGGTGTGACAAATGAAGTGACATTGTAAGGAAATTGTATGGATTGAGAAGAAAAAATGCCTGTATGTCATTTGTTCGATCTTATTCCACCATCCCCATTTTGACACCAAACCACAAGACGCCGGGAAAATTTTCACCCGTACGTTGTTGACATACCGAAAATACAGACAGAGCGTTTTGCATCCTCATTTATAATACGGATAGCAAGGGAGTGGAACTTGCTTCCGGCGTCTGTGTTTCCTGACACTTACAATCGAAGAACATGCAAGGCCAGAGTGAATAGGTTTCTTCTGGGTAAGCGTGTTTCATCTTAGGCTTCGTCATCGTCCCTTATAGGCGGGTCAGTGGGCAAGGACATTTAATTAAAAAAAATATTGCTCATGATAGTTAATAAGTTTCTGTTGAGTGTCTCAAAGGTTTCTTATAATATATTAAATTGTTTTTTTTTTATATTTTGAAAGTTCTGAAGATTTAAATCAATATTGGAGTATTTAATTATAGTATTCAGTATTGCAGTTCATTCATGAAATATTTTCAATTCATCTTCAAGACTCTCCATCCCTATCGATTTTATATCATCTTAGTTTGTGCCAAAACTGATCCAAACTAATAATGAAATATGTACACTTTTAGTACAAAAAATCATGTTAAAAATGCCTTTATACTATTCAATCACTATATAGTATTCTTTAGTGTTTATTTTACATTATTTCCATCTAAAAGTCATTGTGTGTACTTAAAATAACCATGTATACTTTCAATTTTCAAAAGATAATTAAATTCAGATTCTTTAAGTTTTTTTATTAGTTTTACTACGGTATTTATATCTCCTACAAATGAATGAACATTCGATTGTAGGAGATATAAAAACCACTTGAACTGTTTACAAACTCAGCAATAATAACCAAGTTATCACCATTAAGAGGCAGAAATGGGCAAAAGTCTCTACATTGCAGCCCAAATTATATGAAACCTGCTAGCTCTACGGTATTGAAATTGAAATATATGATACTTAAGGATATAACAAACACATCGCCCGAGCCGAAAACACGATTTCAATTAAAAGCCTCGATAAAAAAAAATGCCAAACATACCTCTGAAAATCAAGAAATTCCCAAATATATCCAACGCCTGAAGGTATTTTAATACGATTTTTTTTATCAATATAGTACATATCATAAGCAAATAAACGCCCGAGCTAGTTTTTTGAATTTGCGATTCAGTTTTTCATAATAATGATTTTAAAAAAAGTCGCTTACGTCAAATTGCTCTGAGCACCATCAACATCATACCGCACTCTATTGTCCTGCAACTGGCGTATTTTGCTTCGCGCTCACTCGCATTCCGCGGTGATCCGCGTTGCTAGACGGACCTGTGTAATTTTTTTTCAGAATTTTCACGTGATAAATCCCTCTCATATTATTAAAAAAATATATCAAATTATCTTCAGAAGGCACTGGAAAATGCATGCTAGTCAAATTAAGGCAATTGAGCCTATTATTTGCTTGTTATAAATAAAAATATATAAAATAAAATCTGTTATGATTGATGCTTTTGATCATTGTCACCGAGGCATGTCGTGGTACTGACAGAGACTAATTCTTATTTTCGTATGTGAAAGGTATGGTTAGGGTAGCCTAGGGGGCTAAGGTGCGGGGTATTTATGTACCTGAGGGAGGTGATGGTTCAAATCCCGGAAAATGTTTTTTTTTTTTATCAAATGCGAAATGAAAAATCAGCAATATATATTATTTTTAATGAGCAATTACCTATTTAGTTAGTTACCTGATTAAATAATACCTCATTCAATATTGTTTATTTTGAGATCAAAGAAAAGGTATGAAAGGTAGGTTGACTGATACTGGTAACAGTAGGTGCCCCGAAGTCGGGGCGGGCATGACTGCCTCTACTGCGGTCATCGAGTCATCTGTAGTCATCGAGTCGAGCCGGTAAACTTTTATATTCATTGTATTATTGTGGTCCACTCGCGTAGTCGTCAAATGAAAATGGCACAGTAAAATTAGAACAGTAAGGAAAATATTACACATCTTACGTTGACTTAGTTTCTAGTACTTACTGGACTGATTAGTTGGAATGTGAAGCCATCGTATATTTACAATTACTAGTAGTGAGCTCGGCTATCATTGTGCCGATTTTCGTAACGGCCAATAGCCTGATGGCCTCGATACAGCTCGCATTGTGAGGAGGTTCCTGTTTCTGCAACCCTAACCACCGGTAGCTTAGTTTTTTCAGCCAATCAGTGAGCCAGGCACAGTTTTATATCAATAAAAGTAATAAAATTGGAATAACTTTTTTTCCATAACATTATATAATACTTCCTTAAGGTGGATGCTTAGCATGAGGCGTGAAATTTTATATTATATGGGTCAAAATAGCTTTTTGAGTTAGATGCCTGCAATAAGGATCATTCACATAACAAAATGATAACTTTTTTATTACTACATAGGATGCACATAACCTTTTTGAGCATAATGTTTTTTTAAATTATTAATATCCATCAATAAATGACGAAGTTATTAAAGTTTTAAAAACAGCTTAATTAATACGCTCGCTCCCGCTTGTAAATTAACGTTGACGTTATAATTCGGCCAACACGTAACTCTGGATATTTGTCAGTTTGTAACCTTTTCACAGCTTAACCACTGAACAGATTTAAATACAATTTGGCAGGGAGATAGTTCAATTAGTGGAGAAGGACAAAGGATACTTTTGAACGTAAATGATCCTCATTGCTCAAAAATGCAATTATGTCAATGATATTATAATAAAAAGAGGTAGATATCGCATTAACGCACGAAAATTGTTGCAGACAAATTCAGACAATTGTCGTAATTTTGCTTAGCGGCTACATATAGCTATCTCTTTCTGTACCATACGTTCCGTATTATCTATCGCATTCACCTAATTCAACAATAACTGAACGCCGCTTAGTATGAGGGTAGCATATCTCTAGTATAATATCATTGAATTATGTTACATTTACATACCTCGGTGATACCGCTCAATAAATTTGACAGCGATAGCTCAGAAGTATCACCTCACCTGCCAGCTTTATAAAAAGAAGTCCTTATGCACGGTGCCGAGATTCCAATATTGCGATATTCCGAGATTTATGCCCTAGGTACAATACGTGAAATGAATAAATGGTGGTGCTCTTCTTCAAAAAAGGCGATAAGGCCCTATTGAAGAACTACCGCCCCATATCCTTCCTAAACCACGTTTATAAGTTGTTTTCGGAGTCATTACGAATTGTCTTGCACGTAGGTTTGAAGACTTCCAGCCTCCCGAAAAAGCTGGTTTCCGTAAAAGCTTTAGTACCATAGATCAAATACATATAGTTCGCCAAATTATACAGAAGACTGAGGAGTATATTGAACCGTTATGCCTTGTGTATGATGACTGTGAAAAAGCCTTCAATTCAGTTGAGACATGGGCGGTATTACAGAGTCTACAGCGGTGCTAAATCGACTATCGCTATATCGAATTGTTGAAGGTGATTGTACAGCAAAGCCACTATGTCAATCCGAGTACAGGACGAGAGTACGAGATCAATCCAGTTGCAGAAGGGTGAAAGACAGGGTGACGTAATTTCCCCGGAACCTTTACCACTGCAATGGAGGATGTGTTCAAGCTCTTGAACTGGAAGGGTTATGGCATCAACATCAACGGTGAACACATCTCTCACCTTCGACTTGCCGACGAAATAGTCATAATGGCGGGAATCGCTGGAAGCTTTGAACATCATGCTCAATGATCTCAAGAGTTTCCTAACAGGTCAAGATGAAAATATACAAGACAAAAATTATGTCTAATATTCATATTCCGCCAATACCCGTGATTATTGGGAACACTGCTCTCGAAGTTGTAGACGAGTATGTTTACCTAGGACAAATTGTCCAACAAGATAGGTTCAACTTCGACAAAGAGGTCAACGGAAGAATCCAACTCGGCTAGACAGCGTTCGGGAAGCTACGGCATATCTTCAAGTCCAGAATACCTCAGAGTCAGAGTCTTAAGACGAAAGGATTTCAATCAATGCGTGTTACCAGTGATGACATAGACGTGGTCTTTCACTGCTGGCCGATAAATAAGCTCAGAGTCACTCAGCAAGCTATGGAATGAGCTATGCTTGGAATTTCTCTACGAAACAGGATCCGAAAAGAGGACATTCGTAGGAGAACAAAAAATATGTATATAGCTCGTAGAGTTAGTAAGTTATTGTGACAATGGGTAGGCCACATCGCTTGAAGAACCGATAACCGATGGGGATGGAAGTTTCTAGAGTGGCGACCACTAACTGGAAGGGGACACCATGCAGGACGACCTCCCACCAGATGGACCGGCGACCTGGTCAGAGTCACTGGGCGCTGCTGGATTCAAGCGGCCCAAAACCGCTCGAAGTGGAAGTTAATGGGGGAGGCCTATGTTCAGCAGTAGTATCATTAGGCTGATATGATGTCTAAAAATGGTAGGTAAAGAGGGCATTTTATTGAGAAATTATTATTATATTAATATAATTATTGTAAAACGTGATGGAAGAAAACCTGTTTATTTGTCAAATAACATATAATATCTCGATTGAGGGCTGTATTTTTGCCTCAATTTTCATTTTATGAGGACGCCTTGTTTTTTTTAAATTATATTAAGTTTGTTGCATTGTGATATATCGCTAAGTTTAATAAGTAATTAAAGTTACATAGTTTTGTTAACGTGGTGATCACTCGGACTCGGGACATGCAAACATGTTCATGCACATAGATGCATATCCTTGGTGGGAATCGAACATAAGATCGGCGGCGTGGAATCTTAACTAACTACGCCAACTGGCCCGTCAAAAGTTTTTTTAAGTATTTGAAAAATTATATTTGTAATGTTTGTCTGCAATTTGTCTACTGTTTACATTTTTACTGTGTCCAATTCAAAAAGCGTCGTTCTCGCGGAAATATATAGATGGCGGTGTGTCATGTTGAATTGTTTGTTTGCAATGACGCACTTCTAAATAGAGGGAGCTAGTATTTTTTGTTTGCTTAGTTCCGGTAATTTCCGCTAATATCATGTGAAAATGTGGCGCAAGGGAGAAAACTGAAATCTGCTCGAGAGTATTCTGGGCCTTAATGGCTTTATCGCCAATAAAGCTAATATCAATAACGTCACTAAAACCTGTGTAACATAATTTATCGAGTTAACCGTGGAACATTGAGCCCGGTGGTGATTAATAACCAAGGTTGATACTGGGCCAACACCTTTTAACGTGAACCTTGCTAACTAAGGCTTTAGTTATGCAGCAAATTACAATGGGAATTTAGGAAGGAATAAAAGGAGAGTCTTAATATAATAAAGCAAAGCAACTTTGGTCAATGAATTTATTAATAGAAGCTTTGAGATTAAAAGTACTTCTGCTTCTACACTAAACAAAGCTTGTACTGTGGAAACCAGATAACTGATATACTACTACTTGTAAATTAAAGATGAACATTCAGATAGACATGTTCACCCACACAATGTTAGTCCTAGATGGGAATCAAACCCACAACAACATGGCAGCCAAAGGATCTTACCTCCACGCCAACCAGCTTGTATAAAGCGTCTTTAATCGATTTGCTTTACAAATGTGAAAGCAACAGATGCTTATTTGTTGTGAATAATTAATAAACAACAGCAATTCATCCAGGAGATTAATGTTACGCAAATTTCTCGTGTCATTGTTTGAAAACAACCTATTCCGCGTTCCGAGCAAGAGTAACCCTAGCACATCATAATCATGAATCGGTATAATTTTCAGTTTGTTACTTCGATTTTAGTCAAAGTAATGCACGAGTGTTGAAGATTAAACCTGTTAGGGTAGTTGTTAATAAACAACTACTGTCATACAACATTACATTCAACAGAGATAACACCTTCAAAGCAGTACTGGCAGTACACAAAAGAGAAGAATATAAAAATACTCTTGTGAATTTGTTGGAAAATCTATGACTACAGAAGAAGCTCTACAAAGGACCTCGTTACACGACACTATCGTATAGAATCAATACACTAGTGAAGTCTATTTCTTTTCACAGGGATTTCATTTATCTTCTCTTTGTAGAAAATAATCATTTTAGATTGACTGCTAGTTAATTCGATCTAGAACCTTAATTATTTCTTAATAGGGTATCACTTTCATTGTCATCAGTATTTACGCCATGGGACAGCTTAGGAAATATATATTTCACTGTTTAACGGATCTGACTATAAAGTAACACTATAAGACACTAATGAAATGGAAAGAAACGTGAATGACTTCAAAAACGTCCGCATTTCTAAAATATTATTAATGAGGTAACTAAACCAAAAGGTCGGTAGTTTTTCTTTGGATTTGTTTTAATGACAATTGCCGTTCCATACTGGACGTTTTGAGTAACACATGGTCAGATTTATGCATGGCTAATCCCTGACCAGTCGAGTGATATGTCATGAGAGATGTGTGAGAAGCCAAGCCATGTGTTGCTAAGCGCTATCCAGTGTGGAAAAGGCATTAGTAACTGAGTTTTTGTACACTATCAACTTCTAACTGTTACACGAGGAAGCTTGCCAGCAACATGCAAAGCAGTTTGACATAATGATTTAATTGATATCCAGGGTATCTAAGTATAATCTTAATTTTTAAATAAGTTTGTATAAACATGATCTTTTCCGACTTAAATTTCGGTCCCAAAAAACCGAAAGACACCCTCGAAATATTTCTTAAGAACTTTGGAAAACTCAAAGAGTAACTTTTGCTCAACTGTAGAACGAATAATAACGATAACACTTTATCGGAAAGAGTAATTCCTCTCAAAGTCACGAATGCTTCTCCATATAACGATCAGCAAAGTTGAAGAGTTCCTACGTGTCACCGTGAATATCCAAAGGGAAATGATCGTTGCCAATAAACGCTGTTCTTTTGGCCGTAAATCCTTACCCGGTTGAGAGTGCTTTTTAAAATGATATTTAAGACAGGATAATGTGCGATAGATGCTTTTATCAATTTGAACCAAACATTGCCGTCTCAGACTGGGTTTAAAGTTTGTGCCTCATAAGGAGAGGATAGTAGTAGTCTTTAGGTAACCAAAAATCAAGTATAAGGCTAGACCTATATGTTCATTTATGGACAAGCGTGTTGTATATTCTGCTTTACTCATTGTACATCATTTGGCTGTCTAACATTCAATAGATTTTTTCCTTCAGCTTTTTCTTTTTCTATATTTAAGAGGACATGCTCTTTACCCTCCTATTTTCTATCGTCTCTATTATGTTTCTTTTCACCGTTACTTTTACTTTTCTTTACTTTTTTTAACTCTTCATCATTCATCATCCTCTCATTTAAACTGGTTCTCTATGTACCTCCTATCATCCTCCTTCAGCTTTCTATTTATCTAAGGCATGTAATTGACGTCCGAACTATTAATTCCCTCTATTCGAACAAAATAATTCATAACTAGAACCAAAAATACTTAATTGCACACTAAATACGCACACTATATAAATCAATCTGAGTATCAGTTTTATGGTTTATGCAAAACTGTTTGAACTGAATGATCATCTAGCACAGTTCTAACCTAACCTAACCAACTGTATTTGAAGTGCCCCGATTCGGGTCTGGGTGATAGAATATGTTTAGATGAATAGGTAGTTTAATTGTAGAACAGTAATTTTTCTGATATACAATAAGTACATTAGAGGTGCAATTAATAAATTACAGTTAAGTTTGCGTAATTATTAAACAGAGGTTCAATTAATAATATCCCTTTATCTAATACTAAAATAAAATGCCTATTTTCCAAATTATAAACATCGGTAATAAATTATTATAGATAACAACATTTTATGTTTGATAGTCTTAGCTCGGGGCAGAACCAAACAATTTGTAACAACCCGTAGGCGTAATTAGCACTATAATTCAGCCATAATTCCTGTTATTACAGAACGTGCTAATGGTACTATTTTGATAACTACCGCAAAATTGTTTAATGATAGATCTGTTGTAGAACAACTTCTAATACTTATCGTATTTCTACCGACAATAATTTGGATACTTAGAAATGAACGAAATTACTGATCTTATAGAATCTTTTCTTAAATGCGATGACGATACAAGATTTATTGTGAATTGGGGTAAAATGGATCTGAACACGAAATGGCTAGGTTCCCAATTATTTTCATTATTATTCAACAATATTCGGCAAAGCATAAAACTGAAATAACAAGACATACAAGCAATGTTTTTCGTCGTAATGAGCTTGTGCTAGTTGCATAACACTTTTTAGACTAATATGATAAGATAAATGAAAAAATATGTCGATTACATTTAAAATACTAAGATTTTAGAAAATTATGTTCATTTACGTTCTGCAACAAACGTTTTCTGAAGGGTTATAATTACTTATAACTTTCGATTTTTTTTACGTTTTGGCCAAGAGTTTTTCATATTTTTTTAAACATCTTTTCAAATTCCAAATTCCATGAAAGGTTCGTCATGCTGAATAACTTTTACAAAGCGACGTGACTTCAGAAATTAAGGAAACAATATTCTCTTTTTCAAACATATTGATCAAGGAAGGTTGATCAACTGTGAGTTTATTTTTGACAAGGGATTCGCTTGACAGTGTTCTCAAAAATCTGACACTTTGACCCTGTCCAGAAGGGGCTAAAATACGCGCGATGCTTGTGGACGCAATGTATTGACTCCCAGTATTCGCGCGAGAGAATCGCGGACAGCTCTTCTGGACAGGGTCTAAGTGCTTTAAGTATACATGTTTTATTAAGCGTAGGTAAATATTGTATAAAACACTGTACCATGTTATGAATTTTACTTTCCATTAACATCTATATATACTTTTTCAAATCCACTCATTTCCAATAAAAACGCGAAGTGGTAATTATGAACGCATTTTGTTGCGCAATACACATACATCTTCAAACCACGTGTTTAGTGCAGATTGCCTCTCATACAAGGCGCACAATGCAGCCTTCATCATTTGTTCTGTGTACGCGATGCCACAACAAATATGTAGTGAAAACAGAAAACCGACCGGTTACAATAGCTGCCTGTAATACGTAGAGTGCACGCTTTTGCATCTCAACTATAACCGTACGCTTATAAGCGTGTATTGATGGAGAGGCTACACAAAGGCTTCTCTTTGAATTATTAGAAATAGTAGTAGCATCAGTTTCGTATTGTAGAGATAAATTGCATTCTAATGAGGGTTGTGAGGACTAGCAGATGTATACAGAATATAATAAAAAGAAAGAAAAATATTTTATTTCTGCACGCCATTCGACGCATAAAACTAATAACAGTTAGTTTTTTTCAACTTCATGGTCACGCCAGACCAGAAACCCATGTGCAATCAAATACAAAGCTATTTTTTCAAAAGAGGTCTTAGGGAACTTCTTAAGGTCAGATTGTGAAGTTACCACCGGTTCTTCAACAAACCAAAGCACTAAAGCGTTACTTAAACGTATTGTAGAAACCAAAAGGATCAAGATATACTATATGTCCAGTCAGATAAGTCACCGAATAACAGCAGTTAAAGGTAGTAACAGTAAACCAACATACAGGGATTACGAAGCTATTTAGATTTATTGTTATAGCTCAGTTGCAGCACACTAGATACCTTCGGTGCATTCGTGGCCGTATCCGAAAACCCGTTAGCCAAAACTATTTTTAAAATAAACTAGATAAATGACTATTTTATCTCGTGGGATCTATTTGCTATCCCACAAAGAATGGCCTTTGTGGACATTCAATGCTAAACAAAGCCATTTTCGACACGATGATTGATGGTGGCACTTCGGTATTGTAATATATCAAGAGCTATCAGTCAGCTTTGGAAAATAAGGTCGATACAAATTGTGTACCTTTGGCAATTTGTTGTTTGTATGATCTTTCAATTTTTCGGTTCAGCAATATGCTTGGTCATTCGTGAAAATAAGTTTTATTTCACAATAGACAGAATCATCATCTTGTGATTAAATATGGCTGATATTTGCAATAAGCGCGGTTTAGTAAGTTCGCTGTTTAATTTAATTAACCAAAAGCATCTTTGTGCCATTTCAAAAGAATATCCCACTAATTATAATATCCCAAAAATTGCCTACTAAGACTACGGTTCAAGAAGATTTTTATTTTCAAATTTCTCTTAGCTAAATATAAATGTAAAGTTGACTGGTTTTGTAAAGTGAGCCGAATAGCTCTCGATTCGTTCCAAATTGCACCATCGAGTCTCGTAGTATCGAATCAGGCTCTCAGGCACGTATCCGCAATTTCTAGCCATCGACGAGTTGTTGAGACTGCTACATTGGACGTTGATCTCAGATTGTGTCTGAAAGTCTAAAAAACACGCCTCGCACACGGCTGAGCGTACTACGATCAGCCCCCTAGACAAGATGGTGGTCGTCAATCGTCATCGTTAGTAAACGATCAACTTTTTTAAGGGATTGACATTTCAAATCAATATATCACGTGATTTTTAACAATCTCTTATGTCAATCCTTTACAAAGGTTGATTGTTTACTAATGATGACGATTGTCGATAACCATCTTGTCTACTGGCCCTGGTAACTTAATTCCTCTGAGACTAACTTTTATTTACTTTCGAACGGTACAGCGGATATGTTATTTAATGGTTCATGTGTGGATGAAATAATAGTATTAAATAGTACTTTATGTCGATTAGCTTTATTCGGTCTCAGGTGGATAAAAGCACGATATCATGCTGAAACATATGTTTCAGTGCATAATAGAACACGCAAGAGAATTAGACCGATATTCTTTTATTTAAAAAGAGTTTCCTTGATTTCTTTTACGTATATAAAATAGATGGAATCCTCAGGTAAATCTGTGTTAGATTCCGCCAGTCGTCTGCATAATCTGATAGCCAACTCAGATGCAACCCACATGGAGAGCATGTGAAAGAAGATTTACTCAATTTAGAACTGTATAGTTTTACCTCATAAAAGTTATTTTCAATAATCATTAGTAGGGTAGTACTTTATTCTAGCTTCCGTTCCCGGGGATTTAATGTTCACCGGATAAAAATTATTTGTAGTGCTCTATCTATTTTATACTAATCTATTATGCCATTACAGAAGCACTCGCGGTGTAGCATGATTAGCCTTAATTGAGCGGCAAAGTTAAGCTATCTCCAGTGAGGCTGGTACCTGGATAGGTGAGCGTCTTGTGGTATTTCAACTCAACCGTTTTCCACGCTTCGGAAAGCACGTAAAGCCGTTGGTCCCAGTTATCACTCAATTGTGATAGCAGTGAAGCTATTTGGAGGCCTACTAGGCGGCTTGAAAACTGCCGAAATAGGTTGACAACCGCTCCGCAGTGGGCATGCGTGGTGGTGGTTACATTCCCTTTCACCTTGAAAGGAGGCCTGTGCTCAGCAATGGCAGATTATAGGCTGATGATGATGATTAACAAACATTCGAATTTTTATGGATAGTAGGATAGGCTTTTTACATTTAAAGTACCACCAAAAACAACTACAGTTAAATACACCAATTGTTTCATGATCTTTCAGCTACCAACAATAGCTAAGTGACTTACAAATGACCAAGCAAATGGTGTTCCGTTGGTAATCCACTGCGGAAAACGTTTCGTGATAAATTGCCCATAAATAGGATGAAGGGGGGAGAATAAACGCGAGGTTACCGTTGACAGAAACAAAGAAACTGGCAATCCGCAAATAGCTCACTGTGGACCACGGTACGAGAGACAGGCGACGATATAAGATACAGTTTCATTCATATTTCAAATTGAATATCACATTGCAGAATATTGGCTGACATGTGGAAAAATATACTATATAAATTATTGTTTGTTTATTACAAACAATAATGGTATATAATCACAGGTAGAACCCGCAATAGTTTCAAAATTGTCTACCATGCTATGATATCATCGCTGAAACCTCAAGCGCATCATAGGATTCGAACCTAAGACCATCGTCACGGTATTCCACAGTCCGGCATAGCACAGAAACATTTAAAAAAAACTTACTTATCTTTGATATTTCACACGCTTAATGTGTTTTTTGGAACTAATTCAAAAATAATATCTGCTATAACAAGAAAAAAAAAATGAAATAAACCTGCAGCTTTAGCATTGGCATTAACATATACAGATAAGAAATTTCTTATTTTAAAAGGAAAAACCCGTCTGAAAGATATCACTAAAGTGGCTTCATTTTCGAATAATAAAAATAACTAACTAAACCCGTTTAAGATAAGCATACTTGGAAGTAGTGTTGCTGCATTTGTTGTTTTCTTTTCAAACAAAAAATATATAGGAGTCAACTGTATAGAATTTTTCTGGAGAGACGCCGGAACAAGGACATTTAAAATGCACTTTTTTTTAAAAACGGCAGCATCGGCCCATCACAGAGTTTTCGTTTCAGTACTGAATGATACATTATTTTTATTAGGAACAAACAAATCGCTATTTGCTCATCACTTAGAATCAGCAATAAGAGTCCTGGCAAAGATATGTATAAGAAACATTGTGGTTAGTATAAGTGATGGAACAACTATTTAACGTTAACTTTCCTTTAGCCTTTATTATCATACTACTATACTCCTTCCTACCTAATTATGTTTACAATATACGGTCACATGGAAGGATATAAGTGGGAGCTATCATCATTTCAAAAAGTATCATGTTCATATCCAATACAGTGATAACGGTCACTATACACGGTCAGAAGAGTAGTAAAACACAAGAGCCTCATGCTTCAAGTTCGAAATCCGTTCCCGTAACACCAATATAATGGTCGTATGGAAGGATATAAATTATACCTATCAACATTTCAAAAGGAATCATGTTCAGATACAATACAAGTGATAAACACCAGTATAAACGGTCAGAAGAGTGATAAAACGGAGCCGCATGCTTCAAGTCCGAAATCCATTCCCTTAGCACCAACTCGCACAAAACGCCCACTAAATACAAAAGGTCAAGAGATTTACTTACAATAAACCTTCCAGACAATTTGCTCCAGGCGCGAGCGATAGAGAGAAGTGCTTGCGGTCAACCTCACTGTACAATATATCTTGTACAAGACAGTATTAATTTACCGATAGCATCTATACAAGGACGCTTATAAAAGTTTCTGCATTACGAAATGCTTTCGTGTAACAGATTTCAGTTCATTAGAACTTTTTCTTTTTACTTTTCTAGTTACCAACTTTGCCCCTCATACATATTTAGAGATTTTGCTTTGTGAAGGGATTGGTTGCCGTGACATCATTGGCAATCTTTTTAGCAGCTGTTTTTTTCGTAGCTGATAGAACTTTAATATTTTCGTCAAACAATTCTGTCTCTAATGTGCTGTGTATCTGATCTTATTTTTCATTGGTGTTTTTAAAGAAAGTATCTTCTACAAAGTTTTCCACGGTATTTATAAAACTGAATTGTATTCTCGTCGCTTATTCGCCTTTTTGTTCCAAATTAATTTTAACGGACGCCTTTTAATCGTTGACTCTTCAGAGCTATCAATTACTTGTCCACCCGTTCTTTGTAAAATGTAAATGGTCTTTCTGCAACCGACCGTGAGTTATATTAATCATGATCACTAGGAACGTCTTGAAGTGAAATATGAAAGAAAATAAAACCCTTGTCTCTTTTGTTTTCGTTTCCAAAATAAGCATACTAATATTTTTGATGATGTTTTGCAATTATAAGAAATGGTTTCCAATTCCTGCATTATCCACTTTTTTGAGTATCAATTCTTACCACAAATAATTATTATATGATTCATATAATAGTGACCAATAGTTTATTTGGTCAACCATTCAGGAAAGTTATATTTTCTCGTTTCATTCGAAGAAAGGGCTTAAGGCGTCTTAGGGTAACGTCAAAATGTAGCACAACTAATAATATTAACTGAAGATTTATTGCTTGGCAATCGCAATGATGCTGAGTGGTGAGAAAAGCTCATTAGGTGATTACGTAGTTTTAGTAATAGTCTTAAGAAAGATATGGAACATTTGTAGGTATATAGCTATTGTTGTTATCATGTTGATATTTTAAGGCCACTCGCATCAACCTGGGCTATCTTAATAACACGGAGTAAGTTGCTTATCTGGGGTTAAATATATCATATATATCCCAAACTGAGCAAATCTTGTACTATGGAAATCAGATTACTGATATACTACGTATACTACTTTTTTGTTTGTAAATACATATGTATGTATAGTAATACACAATGAACCAGTTATTCATTATTGGCAATTGCCAAATATTATATTACATTTTGCATTAGCAAATAACATGTTTTATAATATTTTAGCTGTGTTGTTAACAGTTAAATAAAGAATAAAAGAAAACCTCTAAAGAATTCTCATCTTTACGCACCTTGTAATTAATTCCACCAAGATTAACACAGAGCATCATCTGATAAATTAATTTGATCCATCCTCATCCCTTAGCAGGAAGAACCTCAAAAAAACATCTATTTACAACAAAAAAAGGCTACAAAAGATCCTTGAAAAGATTTCATAAGATGACAACCCCAGAAATTCTAATTAGGAAGTTGTTTTTGATAATTTACCAGAAAATTTGTTGAAGGGAAACTTTAATTACCTCGTGTTTACAAAGGGCGGAATAATTTAGGTCTAAAAAGTGTGAGGGATAACGAAATTCAGTCACCTTTCTTAAGGTTGCTCGGATTGTATTAAAATTTTCATAACGGAACGTGCGTAAGGAGATTTTTTTCAAATCCGTTTTTAGTTTGAGCGAGACTAACGTTTCACAATTGATTTTTAGACTAATGAACAGCAATTGATTTTTATATAGATAAGACAGAATAATTTATTCTTCAGAAAAAGTCGTTGTTATGACTGTATCTATTCCAATAATAGGAGCATAAAAAAACGTAATTCCAAACTCCAAAAGACAATAAATTCTCTACAAGCCGCAAAAAGACAAAACCATCAGAATGGATAGAAAAAAAGCATCTACAATATATTGAATTGATGTTTTATCTGAGGACCGAAATAAGGTTCCTTTTCGACCTTCCATGTTTCTCCAGCGTTATCAGCGCCAAACTGTCAGATTTTCTGGCATTGTACCACAAAATAGACGTGAATATACATCAAACTCTCGAAACTGACCTATATATCGGACAATATCAGGAGGAATTGAATAGGCGGTCTTAAATTATTGTCCATATACGTACGTGGGTTTTCTTTGACACACGACACAATACAATGAGTGACGTCCGTTATCGGGGTCGTGAAATAAATTGGTATTCCAATAGACGTTGAGTGATTTACGTGGCTCACGTTGAGATCAATGAAATAGTATATCATTACATGACAATAAATTGGTAGCAGAAATCGCTATCCAAAGAGAGCATATTTACAAATATATCAACCACTGAGGGAAGATGTGAATGCACGATGAAATTTGCATGCTACAGGAAAAGGACATGTAGGGAAATATTTCATGCAAAGAATTTCTAAGGAATTCCAATACGTATTTGTATTTATATAATTATTTTCGAGGAAAAAAGGAAATGTTCTTTTTTATTCAGTAAATATAGTAGCTCCATGTTAATACTACACTATCTTCTGTCATTTTAATGTACCAATTTCGATAATAATTGTGGTGACACGGAACATTAAACTGTGAAATGCAACAGAGATGCCATTTCGCTCTTATCTGGAGCCGTTCACAAAACGGTGCCGGGGTTTTATAGTGCCGCTGGCATACGATATTTCACTAGATGCAAACATTGACGATTTAAAATAAAAGTAACAGGGACAATTTTTCAGAACAGTTTTCAATAGACATGTCGAAGAGTAATGGAGTTCTTTAACTAAAATAAACCCTTTTAAAGTCTCGAGCTTAAATAGAAAAGTTTTCGGACCTCGGGTGTTAATGCAGCGCTCAAACATCTTAATGCTCTTCCATTGAGTTCCGATATGGAAGAATGATCGATTCTTACCCGATATAGAAATGTTCTTGAGTATTGGAACGATTTACACGGGAAATGTGGGCTATAAATTTTATCAAGAATGTGTTAAAGCGCGATATAAAGTTTCATTTTATAAAGGTTGTTATAGAATAGATAAAGGTGGCTTGGTCTTTGATAGGAAAATGTATGATGACCTTAACATTGACATTTGCAGAGCAGGTTATAAGCTGAGGCTATGCATCTGGTTTACTTTATTTATAGAAAACAACGCTCCACCTATACAATGGTCAATCAATAAACTACACGGCCAAGTTAAAAAAAAGCTTTTACTGAGTGTTTCTAATAATAATTTTAGTTTGATGAGTAATAAAGCCGATGACAAAAATATTTTTGTCCTTACATCCAGATAAGCGGTATCTGTTTATAAATTTGTAATAATAACAGTTTTTGTATAGATTTATAAGAAGGAATAAAATATCCAAGGGTTCTTTAGCGTTTGAAAATATAGAAGACTAGCTTTATAGCCCGCGACTTCGTCCGCGTAGATTATTTCTTTTTTCTAGATATGAATCATTGTAACAATATAAAGCTTTGTTCATGGCTATTGTCCGCCACTACGTGTGATATTGACAAAAGTTCAGGTAGATTAAGAGCTCATATGCGAGGATGCCACATAAAACTGAAACAGTCCTGCCGCAAATCAACTCTAGCAAATTTCAGAGATTTTCCGTGACTACAAACCTTAATTAGGAACTGTTCTCTTTTAAATTCAAACGGAAGCTGATTTGGGATCAATGGTATACGCGGCAAGAAGACTGTTTCTCCTCTGGCAGAACCAGTAAATATTTTGGCCTCAATAACATTGCGGCAGAGAACTGTTACTTGTAGTCTAGTTCCACAGCACAATTTTGGAGGCCTTATCTCTCTTTCCCTCATGTCTGAGGATCGTGGACAACATCGGGTTTGCTTCTAGAGCGAATTATCTGCCTCCACTGGTTTCTGTCTTCTGGTTTCTGTAAAACTTGGAGGACGATCAGTCTTTTACTTGATCGGACCATCTTGTTGGTGAACGACCACGTAGTCGTTTTCCTTCCGTGTTCCCAACTATGATCAGATTTCCAAACTTTCATCGCCTTTGCCATGTGGCCGAAATACGAAAAAATACGGTGGCATATGGTGGACAATCGTGTTTTAATTTGGAGCTGCGATAGGATTGATGCATTGTTGCGTTTAGCGGTCCAAGGTAATTCCAACATTCGTCTCCAGCACCACATCTCGAAAGAAAAAGGATTGATCCTTTTTCTTTCTCGGGCCAGTATAGTCCACGCTTCCACTCCATACATGAAAATGAGGAATACCAATGCTCGTATTAATCTTTGTTTTATTACCGATTCCTCTCTTTTTCCGAGATTCAGAGACATAAGCCGAAATAATAAATTATAATAGAATAGAATAGAATGATTCTTTATTTGTAGCATAATTTGACAATGTATACACATAAAAATACAATTTTTATAAATTTATTTTAGCACAATGTTAATCGTTTGCTATATTTAAACAAACGATGGCAATTTAAGAACAGAGAACAAACAAAGATAATAAAAATATAATTAAACATTTAAAAACTACGATTAGCTATATATTATAATAAATAATAAATAATATATTAAGTGACGTTTACTTTGAAACTGAATGACTTGCATACATCTCATACCTTTTCACCCTGTCGGGGGTGGAATTGTCAAAAAAGCTGAAACATGTATAAATTAATTTTCAATCGTTAGCCTAAATACAAAATTTGAAGACCCTATCTTCAAAACTGACGAACTTTCATACAAACTTTCATCCCCTATTTTACCCCCCTAGGAGTGGAATTTCCATAAATCCTTCCTTACTGAATACCTACACTGTATAATATTTAATTTAGTGAAGTTTACTTTTAAATTCAAGGACTTGCATAAACAACTTCATCCCCCTTTTCCTCCCTTCGGTGGTGGAATAATCACAAACGCTGAGAGAACTATACATTAATTTTCAATCGTCAGCCTAAACACACAATTTTAAGATCCTAACTTCAAAACTGACGGACTTGCATACAAACTGTCATCCCTTATTTTACCCTGTTAGGGGTGGAGTTTCCAAAAATCCTTCCTTAGTCGATACCTAAACCGTATAATAATACATTTAGTGAAGTTTACTTTGAAATTGAACGACTTGCATACACAACTACATCCCCCTTTTCCTCCCTTCGGTGGTGGAATTATCACAAACGCTGAGATAACTACACATTAATTTTCAATCGTCAGCCTAAACACAAAATTTGAAGATCCTAACTTCAAAACTGACGGACTTGCATACAAACTGTCATCCCCTATTTTACCCTCTTAGGGGTGGAATTTCCAAAAATCCTTCCTTAGTGGATGCCTAAACCGTATAATAATACATTTAGTGAAGTTTACTTTGAAATTGAAGGACTTGCATACACAACTTCATCCCCCTTTTCCTCCCTTCGGTGGTGGAATAATCACAAACGCTGAGATAACTATACATTAATTTTCAATCGTCAGCCTAAACACAAAATTTGAAGATCCTAACTTCAAAACTGACGGACTTGCATACAAACTGTCATCCCTTATTTTACCCTGTTAGGGGTGGAGTTTCCAAAAATCCTTCCTTAGTCGATGCCTACACCGTATAATAATACATTTAGTGAAGTTTACTTTGAAATTGAAGGACTTGCATACCCAACTTCATCCCCCTTTTCCTCCCTTCGGTGGTGGAATAATCACAAACGCTGAGATAACTATACATTAATTTTCAATCGTCAGCCTAAACACAAAATTTGAAGATCCTAACTTCAAAACTGACGGACTTGCATACAAACTGTCATCCCTTATTTTACCCTGTTAGGGGTGGAGTTTCCAAAAATCCTTCCTTAGTCGATGCCTACACCGTATAACAATACATTTAGTGAAGTTTACTTTGAAATTGAAGGACTTGCATACCCAACTTCATCCCCCTTTTCCTCCCTTCGGTGGTGGAATTATCACAAACGCTGAGATAACTACACATTAATTTTCAATCGTCAGCCTAAACACAAAATTTGAAGATCCTAACTTCAAAACTGACGGACTTGCATACAAACTGTCATCCCCTATTTTACCCTCTTAGGGGTGGAATTTCCAAAAATCCTTCCTTAGTGGATGCCTCCACTGTATAAGGTATCTATGTGCAAAATTTCAAATCTCTAGGTCCAGCGGTTTGGGCTGTGGGCTGATATATCAACAATCAGTTTATCATTTTATATATTAAGATATACGATAGAAGGTACTGAACAATTTCTTCTAGCTTTTAATTGAATTATTCAATTTTAAGGGATTATTATTAGTTAGTATCTCCATGTAAATACTAATTCAAAAGAAGTAATCCAATTTCAATAATAAATCAAGGTTTGAATCTAACAGCGGACAAAAGAGAAAGTTTTGATGGAAATAAACCCCCAATACCTTCGCATAATCGATTTATGGACTCACCGAGAGAAAGTGGATTTAGAATTTCATGGTTCCATTTGCGGGTATTTGATAATGGGTAAAAACGTCCCCAGACTGTAGCACGATGAGCTGTAGTGGTAATTGTAGGTCTCGTCGAGCACATTATTTTATTCTATGACAGCAAGTCTGAATTCCATGGGAGAAAAAAGATATTCACATTTGAAGTTACAAAAATGTTCCTGTGGTAATGATTGTTTTTTGTTATTATTAGCTTTGCCCTGCGGCACGGAATACTCAATAACAGCGATCCCAATCGCGTTTTTAGGTGAAAAATAAATGTATGGCTATCTCCAAGGTCCGTGCTATCTTTCTGCTGATGTTTTATCGATATCGGTCCAGTAACATAGCTGTGAAAACTTTACAAACAGACAGATCTACTTTCGCATTGACCAAAGTATTGCAGTTCCATCTCCAAGTTCCATGCTACCTTTCTGCTAATTTTTATCGATATCCATCCAGTATCTTAGCTGTACCAACTTTCATGTTTATAATATTAAAGTACTAGCTGTGCCTTGTGGCTTCACCTGTGTTCCTGAGAAAAATGTATTGCATGTCCTTCTCTAGGCTCTATGCTACCGCGTGTGCCTAATTTTTATTGATATCAATCCAGTAAATTAGCTGCAAAATGTAATATAATTCAGCCTAACTTTTTAATTAATAAACATTAAAGTACGTTACCCGTTAGTTAATTCAATACGTGGACAACGGGACTGATTACTCTTATAGAATGTAATAAAATGTCATATAGTAGGTAGGTAATATGTAAGTTAACTTGTTTGTTGTGCCAATTAAAAAAGAAAGAATAATAATAATATTTGATCTTGACCCTAGTAATGTGAGTAATAAATGCTTAAGATTCTGTCGATATTTATTTTTAAATTACGCCAAAATGGCTAATCAGATGTGGGTGAAACAACTTAGCACATAGATAGATTACACTCTGGATTAGCATATCTAATGATTTAAAACCAGAAAAGTTTTCATAATACTGCGGGATGGTAACACAGTTACACAGTATTTTGTTTGCTTTAACCGTGAATATTTTTTTTTCCCATGGAATCCAGACTTGGTGTCATACAATGAAATGATGCCCTCGATGTGGCCAACAATCTCCACCATAGCTTATAGTGCTACATTCTGGGGACGCGTTCCATATAACCTGACCCATTGTTCTTTCATGGAAATAAATATGTGTCACATGAATTAGCATCTCCGAGATAAATTCCAGCGTCAGAAAATTTTTCGTGATACCTATAAGTTATGTACTCATACCTGATGGTACCATTTTAAACCTTGTAATAACAAAGAAGCCCCTATAAACAGACAAAAACACTACAGGCACTGTATATATTTCATTAAAACTTTTAATAAACGACCGAAGAACTTAAATTATTGCACAATTAAATTGCTCCGATAATAAGTTCCGGGCAGAACTTTATATAAATAATACGGAACAATCTTAACGTCTACAAAGTTTTAACATTTCCTCAAATAAGGAAGTTGGTGTGAGGTCAAAATTAACAACTAGATTCGTAGTTATTGTGACAGTTGTGTAAAATTTTGCGTACACCAAAGTTTTATGGAACTTTTTATCTGCTTTGGGAATCTTGAAATTTACTAACCAGCTGTTTCGGTGGGAAACCGATTTATGAAGGCCGAACTTTCAGTGACACGGGCTGACTTAATCGAATTCTGTCGGGCCTGGTCCAGGCTAATCAAATCTGGACAACTTTGAGGCACGTCGGAAATTTCCTAAAAAGCCTTCCAGCTTTCTGTTAATTAGTAATTTCAACATTTTAGTATGTAGTTTGTGACACGTGTCTTATCTTTCAGAGTTGGTTTACAATCAGGCTGAAGTAGTATGACGCCCACTTTTCCTTCAGCATACAAATTCGTTGAATGAAGCTTCTTAATATAATGTTTGATGTAGGTTATATTTTTAAGTTTTTATTCGAGTAACATTAGTCCTCGTCTCCACGGTTAATAATAGAAATAAGAAAGGTAAAATTCCAGATAACAGCTTAGCAAATTAGCTTACGCTTAAAAATATAAATTTCCAAAACTAAGTGGGTACTTACACTTCATAAACATTACACCAGTTAACACAAAGCTAAAAGTTATAAACAAGAGCAGTTAAATCAACTTTTAATATAGTAGCTTCCGCAGCGCAAAATTTTTGCTCCCCCGCGCTAATTTTAACAAATTTTAACCTCAAACTTTGGCCATGTCCGCGCCAAGCGAGCACTGTCCAAGTAATTACATTTCGTAATCTACTAGGCATCTTTTAATACCGTATTGTCACTCAAGATTACAAGCTCGGCAATGTAGACAAGTTATAAAGCCAGCTCGCTTTATATACGTCTATAAAACATAATACTAAAACTGATGACTATGAAACGAGTTCAAACATGAAGGAGGAAATTTTTAATTAGTTTGTATTCATGCAAGTTCTTGTAAATTGCGTTATTCCGGTTTAATTCGATACTCATAGCTTTTATAATAAACCAGTGGTAAGTTATTTATATACGTTGTAGTACATTATAATTCTTAAATGGAATGTACCTAAAAACGGAACAAATCCTAAACATATGTGACAAAGGAGTCCAGTTTGGTAGAAAAGCCGTGCATCGTCAGCCGATACAAGAATTGAAATCAAGATGTGTGCCAAGTTTTATAGTTACGAGAGTGTACAGTTTTCTTCAATCGCTTCAAAATATTTCATTTTTTTCCATTTTAGCCAATCAGTTTTCTGGTCTAGTTAATTTTATGAAATACTTATTTTAATTGGTTTGAAGTAAAACTTTTTAATAATTCTAAGGATCGTATTGAAGATTGTATTTGGATAACAATTATTTTTAATATACTTGTAAAATACAATATGTGATGCCTACAAGCGATAACAAGGCAATATCAAATTTCTCTACTTCGATATAAATAATCTGAGATGTTTTTCAACTTTAACCGAGAATTTGCTTAGCTCACAAAAATTGTCTCTCATCGCGGTTTATTTCACCTTTACTTCTTTTTAAGGCTTGACATAACTTACGATATAAATATGCGAAAAATTCCCATAACGTGAAGACTTAGAAATTCTTGTTCCCAACAATGTAATTTAAGTGTACCCCAGTGTAAAAATATGGGTTTGACATTCTTTTTATACAACATTATGCTCCTCCTTTCAATCAATAAGTTAAAAAGAGGGTTTAATTTTTATAACATTTATCATTTTCTTTCTTTCACGTGAATTAAAAATTTTAAGTTTGAGACTTGTTTCCTTTGACGATTTATTTGTAAAAAACAAATAACCGTTAATTACTAAGAGAACACTAATTTTATATGTTTATTAAATTTTTAACAAAAAAATAAACCGCCTTCATAGTACACTAAAAAGTATAAAATAACTCTTATCTGACACTGTTTTGAAGTCAGCGAAATATTTTCTATAGAACACGTCATGCGATTTCGCTGACTTCAAAACAGTGTCAGATAAGAGTTATTTTATACTTTTTAGTGTACTATGAAGGCGGTTTATTTTTTTGTTAAAAATTTAATTTATTTTTGAATTTTTAGTTTCATCTATGTGAAATTTATATGGGACAATTTCGGTATAAACCCCTTTCGAACAAAAAAAGAATTTTGCAAATCCGTCCATATATGACGGAGTTATGCCCGAACATACATAAAAAAAAAAAAAAAAAAATACAAACATCCGAATTGAGAACCTCCTCCTTTTCTTGAAGTCGGTTAAAAATTCGATGAAAATTATCTTGTTTGTGTAATGTGATCAATAGAAATATCAATAGATAAACCTGTCGTATAACAGGTTTAACGTTTCATTAAGAAAAGGTATATCTCGTTAATTACCACATTACTTAACTATTATTCAACGTCTCAGATAAGTACGCAACGTTAATATACTGAGAACCAGAAATAGACATCGATTTACGATCTACAGTAAAGGAATACATAAATCACTGCTAATACCTTTCTTGTAAGTCCGAAACAAATGAGTGGATATTATTCAATTGTTTCGCAAATACTTAAGCATTTAGAAGACATGTCTTGGGAATGTCCCTTCCACGAAATCATCAATTGCTTATGTCAAAGAAAAAGTAATACGTACAGTAGATGAAAACTTCCACCAGTGCAATCAATCATGTTCCTCGTAATCCTTACCTGGAACAAATACATCATCAAAATAAACCAGTTGTACTAATTAAGTTTCACAAATGAAAAATGAAGCGATATTGCACCAATAAATAACGACTGTAAGCACAAGTTTAATGACGGCAATATATCGCTACAGTGACTTAACGAGAGCTTCAATAAAAATAATTTATTATTAAAACTAATAAAGCTGGATTAAAGTGTCCAACTTTCCGGACACTTTATTGAAATTTGTCAGCAGACAACTCTTGTAACGATGTCCTACCAGTTGGCCCTAATATCGTCAGCAGAAGGGCCTTGTTGCGAATAAATTAGTGAAAAGTTTAGACTAATTACTGGCGTGGGCATCATTAACGACTTCTTTGATATCCTTCGCAAAGCATACTATTATAACTTCAGATTAAATAAGTTCAATTATGAGATTAAATTATACCATATTTCATAAGGATATTCATTAAGTCATTTTACTATTTTAAATTCTTCAATTGTCAATATTTATACGAAATTTCGTAAATAGTGTTACGTTCCGGTATCTTCCAAAGCAGTATATTACAATAATTCTCGATGTCGATAAAAAAATAATGACTGATATTAAGAATCGATTTAAATTTTGACTGTCTGGAATACAGTACTAATGAATTCTAGTATTAATCCCGCAATTAGTTGGGAGTCAATGCTTCACTTATTCATTAATGCGATGTCCCACAAGAAAGCAAGAATCCAGTAAGTGCCAAGGTTCTTTTCTGCTTGTTCTCATTCTATTGTTACTTTTATTTCCATTAAATCTAGCTAGGGGATGTAAGTAAACTGCCAATTCTTATATCAATGGCTGTTAAAAGTTATCCTCTACAAAAGTCAATCATTTCTTATCGGGTGCAGGTAAAAATAGCGCAAGTTGTCCATAAATCATTTTTTGTGTCATGTTAGTTGTTGAAGCGATACCTTTTGAGTCCTTAGTTATGAGCTACCTTAGTTATTTTAGCTTTGTTATTTGGTAAATTCATTTTTATTAATTATTTGGGTAACTAACCAACCCGTTTTTTTTTAATTGAGCCTATTCTATATCTATATCCTTAGATCTAAAGACTAGTTTAGACAACCTTTCAAAGTATAAATTTATGAATAGTCGACTCATATTTTTCAATGTCAATTCATCAGCAAAGCATATAAGTAAGCTATAGCAAAATTCTTTGCTTCGGCTAAATTCCTCCGTATTTTAAAAACCTTACATGAACATGATAAAATTTCCAACATTCTCTCAAATCTTCTGACAATTTTTAATATCATTCGTCCTTGCAAGTCTCAATTCACGTACGGTTACATATTCGTGGGCGGATGGATGACTTCTGAAATTTCTACAGAGTGTTTCAGTCGTAGCATTTTGCTATCCAATGTCAGTGACACACGTCTTTGTATTTGAAGCGTGATATTACTATAAATCAGTGCATTTGAGACGTTGGGGAGCATATATCTTGATACTGGAAATTGAATGAGGTATTGGTATTTTTCAGATACTTGGCACCTAAGGGGAGTTTGGAAAATGTTTGGATGAGATATTGCCAACTTTGGTGACATAGATAGATATCTATGAATTCTACGGGGTCATCTGACCCAGTAGAATTTTAAATAAAACAATTTGTTATTTTAGCCACGTAGCCAAGGTTTATGACGATTTTTTTTTGTATATGATAGTCAGATTCATGTGGCTATAGAGGTATAGGCTATATAGGTATGAGGTATAGACTACCTATATCTTATTTTCAAAAAAGTAGGGATCCCTACGAAAACTTCATAATATAACCCAAGGTGTAAAAAAATTTAATGCCCAAGCAAAAATAAACTACATTGTATCTACGCATCCGCTGGCAAAAAAGTTTTCAAATACTAGTTTAAATAGACAAAGAAACGACGAGGTTACGATCCGACATTACACAGCCTAGGAAGTAATAAGTGAGCAGCTGAACGAGAGCTCATCGAACTTTCGGGTCTGTTAGCAAAATGTATTTGTGTTACCGCGTAAATAGAGCAAAATGTTCTCGGGTCCGTGGCCTATCGATTCACTGAGAGAAATGCCTTCATTTATTTTCATTAAACGCCAAACCGAAGCAGAGTTTCAGCCCAATTCTCCGACTATATTCCAATTTCAAATTGTACCACCAGGAACGATTTATTTAAAAATAATGCTCAGTGAACTTTTGTTTGGAATGGCAGTCTTTAGTAGAATGTGAATACATTTGTATCTGTCATGAACAAGTCTTGACTTGAGACATGAGAAACAACTCGAAAGTTAAGTGACTGTATGCTTGCATACATTTGGAAACAATCCTGAATTAAAAACAAAATATTTTCATGTAAAATATTTTGCTTCATTAAAAAAGCAGAAAAAATCCACGTCAAATAAGACACTTTCAGATTTCAACAATCCCAACACTTGCCTTCTGCACACCAGCGAGAAAATCACAAAGGCTGACATCTTCAGATTTGTGCTCAAGTAAAACGTAAGCACAATAAGAAATATTTTATAGTCAAAGCGGCTTTTGAGACGAGGTTGTCACGCTGCGGATGAAAGGAGTCCTCACATTTCTATTTGTTGCACGAACACCTCGCAGAGTGTGTTCTACCACTGGATTTCGTGAATATAACATTTCAAATACTCTAAACAGACATATTGGGGATGCGACTTGTAGTGCTGATATCGAATACCAATAGTAACACTAACACCGACGCAATACTCGCATGGAATACATAATGAGAGAATATTAGAAAAGGGGAAGAGAAAAGTTATTTTATAAATTCGTTAGTAGTTTCAAACTGGATGACGGGCGGACTAGTTACAATTAGTAATAATAAGTGGACAGAGGCTTGAAGTTTGATGGATTAGTTTCAAGCAAATAAGATGTCTTATCAAAATATTTAATTTGAACATGGTTAAATTTCGGAAGATACAAAGAAACATAAGTGTTTCAATTGATGATATCATATTTTTTAAAGAATTTGATAGTGTGAATTTAACTGGCTTCAAGGACCTTATAAGGGGAACAATTTGAATATTCAGATTTTGCATTGCATATTATACCTACTCAACTAAAAGAAACAGAAAGGAGTTTCATAAAGTCGCACAGTTAACTTTTTGCGCTAATTAGAGAAAGCTATGAAATTAACCATTTCGTACGTATAATGTTTTTTTTTTTCATGGCTGCGATCCAAGTTTATGTTCGAATTTTAAATTAGGGATGCTAGCGTAGTAGTTTATTACTTTAATTCAAGTGAGATATTTAATACTCTTTACAGAAAGCGAGATATACTAGTTTGTTAGTTGAGAAAGCGATGTATGCTTTTAGCATATTGACTGTGTAAGTAATATTTTGCAAAAACTCGTATGAGTGTTCCAATTCATCACATGGGCCTAGGCTGCCATATGCTCGTGAAAAAACATCTCAGACTTTCAGTATTCAGCAACGAAAGAAAGTTCCGGCTTTAAATATTATCACCGGCGAAGGTTATAAATAAATACATGTTCATATATGAGTTCTTAATAATCTTCTTGGATATTACCAAAATGATTTGTGATAATTTATCATCATCACCAGCCTATAATATGTGGGATATATGTGCTGAACACAGGCCTCCTTTCACAAATGAGTGAAAGGGAATGGGCAATACTGGACTACGCATGCCCACTGCTGCAATTTTTAAAGCCGCCTAGGAGGCATCCAACTAGCTTAACGACTATCACAATTAAGTGATTACCGGGACCAACAGCTTTACGTGCCTTCTGAAACGGAAACACTCGATTTGAAATACCAATAGGTGGTCATCCATCCAGGTACTGCTTAACATTGCCGATCGATTAAGAACGGCTAATCATGATATTTACTAATGACTATCTAGCAAATGTTTTATCTGTCATTTATCCGTATTGAAATTGCTTTTCTGAACAAAATCCTATAAATTGGCAAGTTGAAAAAGATTAATTGATTTCGATATTTTCACCAAAAGTGTTCCAGTTTTATCGATACCATTCAGATCCATTTTAAGAACAAATTTTTCTCTTTTTCTGACATCCGCATTGCGGCCAAATCTATTGACTTGGTGTTTCAGGCCAAATTGTGAAGCGGTGCGTATTTAACTTGGCCCACAACAGACTGGGGTTTGCAATATGTGTGTGATATATTGAACCAGATCCAGTGCAGTTATGGACGGGGAATCCAACACAATGTTTACGTGGATACTTTTTTAGGTAGAGAATGTAGGTATTGGATCTACAATCGAACCGGAATAACTAATCCAGATATATTGTTGTACAGAGTGCATGCCTTTAAATCAGATTTGTGGACGAACAACAATTGAAATACCTGAAGCCATTTTTTTTTTAATTAATTTAAAAATATATCGCATAAGGTTTCCTTCTACCGGCAAATAAGATGTGTAAACTACGTTGCTTCTTGTAAAAGGTACTTTATAAGATAGCAAAACGGAATGAAAATTATGCTTTTAGTTGAATAATAGGTATACGCAAACTAAGAAGTAGAATAATTATTAAGATTATTTTCCAACACTATTTGAAAATGTTCATATTAGAAGACAATAAGTGGAACTTAAACATTTGTGATAATTGATGCTAACAGCGAAAAAAGATAAACGAGCAATATTTTGCTGCCGAGACATTTTCCTAATTTAGTAAAGATAGCGTGACAGAACATCAGTCAACGTCTACTCTGGCATTCGCGATGGTGGCCAAATCGAAAAACCTAGAGAATATTTCATTTGTAACCAACGCTGATGCGTAAATACGTTTTCTTTTTTAATATCCATTATTTTGCTGTTCGACTCAAAGAACTAAACACTAAACAAAATGAATTAGTGTAGGACAGACATAATCTGTGGTGTAGTGTTAGTTGTAATAACTAGTGTAACGAAGTTCAAGTACTACTTATAAAAAAACAAGTTTTATTACAATAATATCGTCAGTCTCTATCGAGCGGATGCCTCGAAAAGGGTTGATTGTCACTTCTTAATTATAATTTAGACGACAAATTCATATTAGCCTAATGTTACAACTAGATTGTAATAACAATAGAACACTTTTTAGAGTGTAACGGTTTCATAACAAAAATAAAACAATATACCCATTAAAACTTAAAAGTTCATAATTTGGAAAGCTAAGTCGTAGGAAAAACAATAAGGTCTCTACAGAGCTACGGAAGAACAAATTATACGAGACCGTTACATGGAGTTGGAAAACAGCCACATTTTAAGCTTTTTCCCCGACTTGGTTTCGTTGTCAATTCACCACTTTACAAAAGACGCGCTGTATATTTATGGCATGTTAGTTTTTGCAGTTTAATTTCCTAGGGAGACTAGGCCAAAACTGACGGAAGTGGCAGTGAGCCAAGCTACCTCACGCTTAATGAAATGGGTCGCCGAGAGGAATTTCATTATTGAAACTATTTCATTCGGGGCAGCAAGATTTGTAGTGACAAAATTTGTCGTGAATATTTAAAGAATTCGGTCAATTTATGCATGAGGCATCCAACCGTAATTGGATTCGTTTACCCTTATAATATGTAGGATGTTTGCGAAGTATTCATTACCAGCAGACCCACTCATTTTTACGTATAAAGATTCCATTTAACTAAGATTGCTCAACCAGTGGGGTAATTTCAAATAATTGATGTATTTTTTATCAGTCACTTTTGACTTGACTATATTTTTGAACCTAATTTTGGATATGAATGTTTATTTAGATCCGCAAGATAAGTGAGTGATTTAGATAAGTGGTCGCTTCCCCAAGAGAGTAAAACGTATGAGCAGAATTTGATTACCCTCAAACAAGATGTGAATAGGTGCATCTGTTTTGGCCTGCCTGATGGTAAGCGGTTACCGTAGCTATATGGACGCTTGTAATACACGGGGCATCACGCCAATGAGCACTGGCGACATAAATATGTGCAAGGGTTGCAAAAACTGATTTGGATGTCGAGAAAAATAAAGCCGTATGAGGGCCAGCATATTTATTCATAGGCACTTAAGAGGCAGAAATGGGCAAAAGTCTCTACATTGCTGCCCAAATTATATGAAACCTGCTAACTCTACGGCATTGAAATTTTAATATATGATACTTAAGGATATAACAAACACATCGCCCGAGCCGAAAACACGAATTCAATTAAAAGGCTCGATAAAAAAAAATGTTAAACATACCTCTGAAAATCAAGAAATTCCCAAATATATCCAACGCCTGAAGGTATTTTGATACGATTTTTTTCATAAATATAGTACATATCATAATCTAATAAACGCCCGATTTAGTTTTTTGAATTTGCGATTCAGTTTTTCATAATAATGATTTTAAAAAAAGTCGCTTACGTCAAATTAATCTGAGCACCATGAACATCATACCGCACTCTATTGTCCTGCAACTCGCGTATTTTGCTTCGCGCTCACTCGCATTCCGCGGCGATCCGCGTTGCTAGACGGACCTGTGTCATTTTTTTTCAGAATTTTCACATACATAAAACCCTCTCAAATTAGTAAAAAATCATATCAAATTATCTTTAGAAGGCACTGGAAAATGCATGCTAGTCAAATTAAGGCAATTGAACCTATTATTTGCTTGTAATAAATAAAAATATATAAAATAAAATCTGTTATGATTGATGCTTTTGATCATTGTCACCGAGGCATGTCGTGGTACTGACAGAGACTAATTCTTATTTTCGTCTATGAAAGGTATGGTTAGGGTAGCCTAGGGGGCTAAGGCGCGGGGTATTTATGTACCTGAAGGAGGTGATGATTCAAATCCCGGAAAATATTTTTTTTATTTTTTTTATCAAATAATGCGAAATGAAAAATCAGCAATATATATTATTTTTAATGAGCAATTACCTATTTAGTTAGTTACCTGATTAAATAATACCTCATTCAATATTGTTTATTTTGAGATCAAAGAAAAGGTATGAAAGGTAGGTTGACTGATACTGGTAACAGTAGGTGCCCCGAAGTCGGGGCGGGCATGACTGCCTCTACTGCGGTCATCGAATCATCTGTAGTCATCGAGTCGAGCCGGTAAACTTTTATATTCATTGTATTATTGTGGTCCACTCGCGTAGTCGTCAAAATGACAATGGCACAGTAAAATTAGAACAGTAAGGAAAATATTACACATCTTACGTTGACTAAATTTCTAGTACTTACTGGACTGATTAGTTGGAATGTGAAGCCATCGTATATTTACAATTACTAGTAGTGAGCTCGGCTATCATTGTGCCGATTGTCGTAACGGCCAATGGCCTGATGGCCGAAAGCCTATCGGCTCTCGGCAGTATTCCTCGATACAGCTCGCATTGTGAGGAGGTTCCTGTTTCTGCAACCCTAACCACCGGTAGCTTAGTTTTTTCAGCCAATCAGTGAGCCAGGCACAGTTTTATATCAATAAAAGTAATAAAATTGAAATAACTTTTTTTCCATAACATTATATAATACTTCCTTAAGGTGGATGCTTAGCATGAGGCGGGAAATTTTATATTATATGGGTCAAAATAGCTTTTTCAGTTAGATGCCTGCAATAAGGATCATTCACATAACAAAATGATAACTTTTTTATTACTACATAGGATGCACATAACCATTTTGAGCATAATGTTTTTTAAATTATTAATATCCATCAATAAATGACGAAGTTATTAAAGTTTTAAAAACAGCTTAATTAATACGCTCGCTCCCGCTTGTAAATTAACGTTGACGTTATAATTCGGCCACCACGCTACTCTGGATATTTGTCAGTTTGTAACCTTTTCACGGCTTAACCACTGAACAGATTTAAATACAATTTGTCAGGGAGATAGTTCAATTAGTGGAGAAGGACAAAGGATACTTTTGAACGTAAATGATCCTCACTGCTCAAAAATGCAATTATGTTACATTTACATACCTCGGTGATACCGCTCAATAAATTTAACAGCGATAGCTCAGAAGTATCACCTCACCTGCCAGCTTTAAAAAAGAAGTCCTTATGCACGGTGCCCAGATTCCAATATTGCGATATTCCGAGATGTATGCCCTAGGTACAATACCAGAAGTATGGAGAGGAAATAAATGGTGGTGCTCTTCTTCAAAAAAGGCGATAAGGCCCTATTGAAGAACTACCGCCCCATATCCTTCCTAAACCACGTTTATAAGTTGTTTTCGGGGGTCATTACGAATTGTCTTGCACGTAGGTTTGAAGACTTCCAGCCTCCCGAAAAAGCTGGTTTCCGTAAAGGCTTTAGTACCATAGATCAAATACATATAGTTCGCCAAATTATACAGAAGACTGAGGAGTATATTCAACCGTTATGCCTTGTGTATGATGACTGTGAAAAAGCCTTCAATTCAGTTGAGACATGGGCGGTATTACAGAGTCTACAGCGATGCTAAATCGACTATCGCTATATCGAATTGTTGAAGGTGATTGTACAGCAAAGCCACTATGTCAATCCGAGTACAGGACGAGTGTACGAGATCAATCCAGTTGCAGAAGGGTGAAAGACAGGGTGACGTAATTTCCCCGGAACCTTTACCACTGCAATGGAGGATGTGTTCAAGCTCTTGAACTGGAAGGGTTATGGCATCAACATCAACGGTGAACACATCTCTCACCTTCGACTTGCCGACGAAATAGTCATAATGGCGGGAATCGCTGGAAGCTTTGAACATCATGCTCGATGATCTCAAGAGTTTCCTAACAGGTCAAGATGAAAATATACAAGACAAAAATTATGTCTAATATTCATATTCCGCCAATACCCGTGATTATTGGGAACACTGCTCTCGAAGTTGTAGACGAGTATGTTTACCTAGGATAAATTGTCCAACAAGGTAGGTTCAACATCGACAAAGAGGTCAACGGAAGAATCCAACTCGGCTAGACAGCGTTCGGGAAGCTACGGCATATCTTCAAGTCCAGAATACCTCAGAGTCAGAGTCTTAAGACGAAAGGATTTCAATTAATGCGTGTTACCAGTGATGACATACGGAACATAGACGTGATCTTTCACTGCTGGCCGCATAAATAAGCTCAGAGTCACTCAGCAAGCTATGGAATGAGCTATGCTCGGAATTTCTCTACGAAACAGGATCCGAAACGAGGACATTCGTATGAGAACAAAAAATATGTATATAGCTCGTAGAGTTAGTAAGTTGATGTGACAATGGGCAGGCCACATCGCTTGAAGAACCGATAACCGATGGGGATGGAAGTTTCTAGAGTGGCGACCACTAACTGGAAGGGGACACCATGCAGGACGACCTCCCACCAGATGGACCGGCGACCTGGTCAGAGTCACTGGGCGCTGCTGGATTCAAGCGGCCCAAAAGCGCTCGAAGTGGAAGTTAATGGGGGAGGCCTATGTTCAGCAGTGGATATCATTAGGCTGATATGATGATGACTAAAAATGGCAGCTAAAGAGGGCATTTTATTGAGAAATTCTACAATTATTGTAAAACGTGATGGAAGAAAACCTGTTTATTTGTCAAATAACATATAATATCTCGATTGAGGGCTGTATTTTTGCCTCAATTTTTATTTTATGAGGACGCCTAGTTTTTTTTTAATTATATTAAGTTTGTTGCATTGTGATATATCGCTAAGTTTAATAAGTAATTAAAGTTACATAGTTTTGTTAACGTGGTGATCACTGTAGTGAACAAGAATTTAAAAAAATAATAAAAAGTTATTTAAAAAACGGTCGATAAAATTCAACATAGTTTCCCTCCTTTTAATTTGTGCACATTATGAAAGCTCACAGCTGTATACGAGTAGGATACTCTCCTGTCTGTCCATTTGTCACAGCCTGTTTTCTCCGAATTTATAGAACACAAATTGTATTTAGATAAAACGCTTAGTTTCGTGACCCGACGACAATTACCTAAGTAGCGTATGTAAAAGAATTCTGGTTTTGGGAGACAATTACCTAACCTGAGAAATATTATCGTAAGTATCAACTTTTAAAAATAAATATCTTGAGACATTTTTCACACACGGCTACCTGATCCCAAACTAAGCAGAACTTGTAAATACATCTCTAAATAGTATAAAAAAAGTCGTTTTCCGCTTCTGTTTGTCTCTCTGTTTATCAACTCTAAACCACGCAACGGGTTTTGCAGTTTTAACCATCAGATAGATCCTCATTAGTACTAAGTAAAGAGAAGATGCCACACATCACAACTATGTTCCGTTCAAGTGAGGCCATCCGGCCACACTTGCTGTTGTAAAACGATGAACGAAACGCGTAAGCGCCGTGAAAATAACGGTGTTTGCGAGAAAAATACTCCTAAAAGCTTTCTAATAGCGCTACGTGTTTCTACTGTCTGCTTAGACGACTAATTATTGTTTCAGTGCTAAAGAAACCTTTAGTCGACTCTAAAGAAATGGGACATAAGCTT
Source organism: Polyploca ridens (assembly GCA_951394255.1). Taxonomy (NCBI): domain Eukaryota; kingdom Metazoa; phylum Arthropoda; class Insecta; order Lepidoptera; family Drepanidae; genus Polyploca; species Polyploca ridens. The sequence continues at coordinate 12,388,364 of OX596255.1, read as the reverse complement.
TGCATCTCTATACGTGGTAATAATAGCTCAATGCTTTACAGCAAATAATTATCATTAATATTTTAAATGATATCACAGATTTAAAATTAGCAAGAAACAGTCGCGATACCGTGATCGGGTGGCGTGGGCGGTCGCGCAAATCGCTCCACTGACACCACATTATGACATTGTACCCGTGCGAAGCCGGGGCGGGTTGCTAGTACTTACTATACATATTTACACTCAGACTCGGGACATGCAAACATGTTCATGCACACAGATGCATATCCTTGGTGGGAATCGAACATAAGATCGGCGGCGTGGAATCTTAACTAACTACGCCAACTGGCCCGTCAAAAGTTTTTTAAAGTATTTGAAAAATTATATTTGTAATGTTTGTCTGCAATTTGTCTACTGTTTACATTTTTACTGTGTCCAATTCAAAAAGCGTCGTTCTCGCGGAAATATATAGATGGCGGTATGTCATGTTGAATTGTTTGTTTGCAATGACCCACTTCAAAATAGAGGGAGCTAGTATTTTTTGTTTGCTTAGTTCCGGTAATTTCCGCTAATATTATGTGAAAATGTGGCGCAAGGGTGAAAACTGAAATCTGCTCGAGAGTATTCTGGGCCTTAAATTATCAGATTCTAACGCATGGTTCTATCTGAAGGTTTCTTTTACTCACAAGAGGCAATCAATATAATGGCAATACACAGTCTACATTTATATACTTTTACATATATTTCTATTACGATGAGAGATTTATAGCCATCTAATCATGCAAATGTGTCACGCTCACCACATATTGAATAATTTATATCATAGTCAATAGAGCGATGTGCAATACAATCAAGATGGCAAGGCACGTGTGGCCGTTGATTGAACTGATATTCACAATTCCCCTCAGTCTGTAATCGACAATATTTGCAAAAAAGAATAATAGCTTCAAATATTTGCAGAGTAAAGTGAACAAACTGATCAATGAATAAGGTTCAAAATGAAGTTGTATCGCCACGAAACTCGAATAATAGGCAAGTTGTTGGAGAAGAAAAATAATCGTTATGAAATTAAGTTGGACAAAACCAACAACGGGACAAAAGATTGTTCCAATGGCGGAGGCGTGGCATCCAAGTTACTTCTAAGATTGTATTGGAAGACGATAGGTCCCTAGGGAAGCAGTTCATTGAGCATCGTAAATGTCGGATCTTTAGGATTAAATTGGTTTAATATTATACGCTTTTAGCGAAAAAAAAACGAGTGCAAAATGAATTGATCAATCGACTTTTGTTTTCAATCACCTGCGAGAATTTGGGAAGCTTTGTAGGAAAAAGTATTATTAACTAACTACCTAGCTGCCCGGTGCGAAATCGTTCGCGTAGTGCCCTACGCTACATTTACATCTTTCCACATATAGTTCAAAACCAAAATTAGCCAAATCGGTTCAGCCGTTCTCGAGTTTTAGCGAGACTAATGAACAGTAATTCATTTTTATATATAGATTTGAGGAAATTGGTTTTAATATTTTTTAAGCTTTCGTGAACTAAATTCAGTGTAATCTCGCAAGTTGGTCGAAAAACATATTTTGTACATAAATAGTACAATGAAAGTGATTTTTTAAACTACTTTCCTCATATTAGCTAAGACTAGCCTCTTTGAGAAATAATACTCGTCTTAATTTACTTCGTATCATAGTTAAATGGTCTGAACTACGAGTACATTGTGTGAACTTGAGTATACTTGGTGAAGCATCAATGCCTTATTTTATTATATATTGCCAAAAATTACGTAGATTCGATTTTATAAATGTTTTAATCATCGAATCGATTGATGCGCCCTCTCTGTTCTTAATATTATGCGGAAAAGGCACACGTTCTACTGATGAATTCGAGTTGCCTAAGGCCGCTGATAGATGGCGCTAGTAGTAACAAATTGGAGGAAAGTATGGGCTCGTCTAGGACGTTGGGCTTCTGATTGGTTGATGGCGATGCCCCCTCCAAATCTTGCTTCTTGTCAAAACCGCGTTAAATGGTTCGGTCGACTTTTATGTCGCTCCTATAAGTTAAAATCTTAATAATTGATACATCTAAAAAAGTGCAGAAATAATCCCTCAAGAGTGCTCCAATAAAGGAGATCGTTGTTAGGGAACATTCCTAGCGCGTGAAGAAACCACCTGGACTTCGATGCTGAGAGATTCAGAGTGCCGGCCGGCGAAGACATTTCCTGCCCGAGACGTCGTCTACTGTTATACCTCTTGAAGGGTTGCAGGTGTTCTTGGAGGATTCAAAGGTACGTGGGCCTTATTTCATTCTCTGCATTGTGAGGATATTTGGTGCTGAAGGGTGTATCAATCGAGGTTTCATTAGGTCAGCCATATTGCTTACAAATAGGTATTGACCAAATTACCGCGTTATATAAATTTAATAACTGTACGTATGTACTTTCGGGTGTTGGCTATTTACACGCCACATACCCATTTTCCATTGGTCCTTACGATCCGGATTTTCTGTCCAGTTTTTACAAATATTTTACGTAATTTGTTTGGTAAAATATCCATAGCATAACTAATAGGTAACTTCAGTTCATAGATTTGCGTAATTTTTGGCAAAGTTAATGTTCATAGGTCATACCTACCGCATTGGACAATAGATTTTACGTATATTTTGGTAAAATTCTAGTTCATATTCCGCATTTCATTTTTTGATAGAATTTACGTATCTTTGGTAAAATTCTTATTATTTAGTGTTTTTAACATTTATTAATAACATTTAATGTTCATGTACTACATATTACAAACGTAGTTCACGTATTTATTGGTGAAATACTGAGTTAGATTGAGTATCATTAACAATCACTATTCATATTCAGTTGGTTGACGTCATTGAAGAACAACCCGGTAGCCCGCTAGCTATTACGTTACCGTGCTTACCCTCATTGGTTTAATAAATATTACAATTTGTCACAAACTCACTTCGTGTTTGTTCATTATAATAGTTTGTGTATAAATTCTTCACATATTGTATAACAATGACGCAAACTAACCAAGATAATTTGTTAATTATGTTAGAAGAGAAAAAGGAGTTATTATTTGCTCGAATTAATCGTTTATATAGTGCTTCAAAAAATATAAGTTCGTTCGATTCAAGATCAAATGAGAACTTTATGGCTGATTCAGAGACAATTGATAGTATTCGTGATAAGTTTGAGTGAATTGTGGATCAAATAATTCAAATAAAATTGACTTTAAGGCCGGGTCTAAGCTCAAATCTCAAAAATGGGTTTTTTTGAGAGTCGAGTATGACGTAACGCAATGAAATACCTAACACAAAAAAATACTGTGGATAGAAGAGGGTTTTGAGAAAAATGTTAACCGAATAGAATATTAAAAAGTGCTTTGATATTCCCAATAAAAAAATCCTAAGTTACGTCTAAAAAAATCTTTCGCGTCGAAATTCTCCGTATTTTCAGCGATGATAACAATTTTATTTTTAAGAATATATAAGATACAGGATTATATTAGAATGTTAACCGGACACTTATTCAATTTAATGCGTATATTCTGTATAATCTAAAGAAAACCCGTAAATAACAGCCCATTTCATAGAGTCGACACATTTATGATTTACCATTTTCAACCCTATTCCAGTGAAGAACGAGTCCTGTCAAAATCGTAGTCAGTCCGCGCCTTAAAACCTGAAATACGTCCCGATTACGCGTGTTTGGATTCATTTGAGGACTTGTATATCCGAGTGAAACGTATACGGAATAAAATTATTAGTTCTACCACAGTTTTATCATCTGGAAGTGATTTAAGTGACAGTAAATATAGTGCCGTGCAGGTTATTAAATTACCACCGATTAATCTACCGAGTTTTGATGGTAAAACTGAGAATTGGCCCGTCTTCTATGAGTCATTTAAATCGAACATTCATAATAATGCTCGGCTGACTGACTCGCACCGTGTGCAGTACCTAGTAGGTAAGCTCACTGATAATGCATTAAAGGTGACCGCCGGCATAGTTCCGACAGGTGAGACTTATAAAATTATATGGGACAGTTTGGTAAAAAAGTATCAGGACAAACGTTCTCTGGGTACTCATTATTTGCATAACATTTTCGATATTAAGGCGTGTTCACACAATGCAAATAGTTTAGAAACGTTTATTGATAAATTTTCGGCTTCAGTTTCGGCTCTAAAACAATTAGAGATTTCAGATATGACGGATTTTATTCTTTTACATTGCGCTTTGAGGCGACTGGATTCACAAACTGCACAAGGTTTCGAACTCTCAGTGCGAGACGTCGAAATACCTACCACGAAAGCGCTTATCTCCTTCGTTCAAGATCAGGCAAAAATATTGGAACGTTCGAATTCGTCTTATTTGTATTCGAACTCGAGTAAGCCGCCCGCTTCAACGTCACGCGACACACGCGCGCCCCGGACTTCCAAGTCTTTCCTCGCGAACGAGGTACCTATGCCTACACCGCCGGTTGGTACCTCTGTCGCTCCATCGCCTGCGCCCGCTGCATCGCGCTGCGCGTACTGTAATGACACCGCTCACGTGCATCTTTATAATTGTGCTCGATTTAAAGCTGTACAAGATTCTAAAATACGGTTTAATTTTATAAAATCCAAACGCGCATGCGTCAATTGCTTAAGTACTACGCATAATTCTAGCGATTGTAACTCGTCATCAGTGTGTGAGTTGTGTAAGAAACGTCACCATACTTTGTTACATTTCGATAGTAAATATAAGAATACAACGCATACACATACCGCTGAAATAATAAATAATTATTGTAATGCACCGTCGATGGTGCCGCCCGCGACTCGTACTGAGACCACGAACGGCACGCCGCCGTCGACCGCGCCGCCACCGCCGCCACCGCCGCCTCCGTGCTCGTGCTCCGTTCCCTTCGCGCCGACCGCGCCTCCACTGACTGCGTTCGCACCTTCTCCCGCTTCGATGACCACCTCGTCGCATTCTCGTCGCGTTTTGAACAATAATATTGCAGCGCAGGTCGCGTCATGCAGTACCCCAAGTACATCGACCGCGTCTCAGTCGCATAATACCTCAGTATTGCTGTCGGCCGGATCGAAGTCAAAGTCGATTGTCTTGTTGTCAACCGCACAAGTATATGCGCGACCTAAGGGTAGTACTGGACGGAGAACGATAGTGAGGTGTTTAATTGACAACGGCTCGCAAAATAATTTAATTACATCCAATTGTTGTCGTAGATTAAATTTGCCAATAACACCTTTGAGTAATTCTTTTGTCAAAGGTGTTGGTTCAAGTTCCCGTCCGATAATTGGCTATGTATATTTGGATATTGAATCCCGTGTTTATGTTAATCAGAAATTCACTATGCACGCATTGGTAGTGGAGTGTATTACTGATCAATTGCCGTCTCAATTTATTGAATTGGATAGCAACTTGGATTATCATGAACTTCCGCTCGCAGATTTAAGTTGGAATATACCTGGAGACATTGATGTCGTGCTAGGTGCTCAACTCTTTCCGTATGTTTATATGGGGAATAGGGTCGACTTTGGTCCGCGCGTCCCACCCGCTTTATTAACTTCATTTGGATACGTTTTGATGGGAGATTTCCCACATAATGACGTTGTCCCCTCTCGGTCGTTCACTGCGTTGGCTCTTAATGACATAGTTCAAAAATTCTGGGAATTAGAGGAAGTACCTACGATGCGTCTGTTATCACCTGAGCACACGGAATGTGAAAATATTTTCACTTCTACAGTGAACCGCGATGATATAGGTCGGTATACTGTCTCCTTACCCTTCTGTAAGGATCCTTCCGAACTTGGAAATTCCCGCACTGTTGCTCATCGACGTTTCATGGCTTTAGAACGTAAATTCCACCAAGCACCAATGTTACGTGAAAACTATAATAAGGTGATGCAAGAATACATTGATCTCGGTTACCTTAGTCAAGTTGACGAATCGGAGATATCGGACGTAGGATATTATATACCACATCATGCCGTCGTTCGTTCTGATAAACCTATGCCCCGAATAGTTCTAGATGCAAGCGCTAAGACACATACTGGGTTGTCATTAAATGACATTTTGCATATTGGTCCCAATTTACAGGCTGATCTGTTTTTATTATTATTAGGGTTTCGATTATTTCCGGTCGCTATGAACGCTGATATAAAACAAATGTATTTACGTATTGGTGTACAAGTTGACCAGCGTAAATATTTACGCATTCTTTTTCGGTTCAATGAGAACGAATTAGTACGGACTTTCTCTTTTAATTGTTTACCTTTTGGACTTAAGTCGAGCCCTTTCATAGCTATGTGCACTGTGCGACAGCTGGCTTCCGACATTCCAGCCTTTTCTGAAGTTGCTAATATAGCAGAAACCAGTCTCTATATGGACAATTTGGTTTACTCTGCACCAAATGAAGAAACAGCCATGCAGCCTTCTCAGGATCTTATCCGAATGTTCAGTTCAGGTGGTCGTGACTTAGTTAAGTGGGCAAGTAATTCCCTCACCCTTTTGCGTAGTCTCTCTGACTCGCTCCGCAAAATACTTGAATTTGATGAAGGATGCGCTTCGAAGGTTTTAGGCTTTTCTTGGGATCCTACCGAGGATAATTTATTTTTTACCGCTTCTTACATTACAGAAAAGTGCACTAAAAGAAATATACTATCGGTAGTAGCGCGATTATTGGATGTGCTCGGCTTAGTCGCACTTGTAATTTTATTTGCCAAGCTTCTTATTAAAGAATTGTGGCTTAATAATATTGACTGGGACGATCCATATCCGGAAGTTATTACTCCCGCTAGTTTTTTTATGTCTGCTCCGTTGCAGTATTTACCTGCTGCTGACATGTCCGATCAGAATGTTAATCTGGTCCAGCGTAAACAATTGTTGGATAGCATGGTACAGTCGTTTTGGAAGAAGTGGCGCTTAGAGTATCTGCATACGCTGCAAGTCAGACACAAATGGGCTACTCCGGACAAACCCGTTGAAATCGGAACTGTCGTACTCGTGGGACAGGACGATTCAATTCCTTTGTCTTGGCCTCTAGGTGTTATAACCGAGGTCTTTAAAGGCACCGATAATACCGTTCGCGTTGCCATAGTTAAACTAAATTCGGTAATTTTAAACTAGCACAAAATTATATCCTATTCCAACACAATAAATTATGACATTATTACAATTTAAGTACGTTTCATGTTTTTTGTTTCTGATTAGCCATAATGTTAGACTCTTATTATTTTTTAATTAGGTATAATATAGTGATGTATAGCTTCTTCTTTTGAAAGCTCTTGCGACCTTCCAAGGCGGGGTGCATGGTGAAGCATCAATGCCTTATTTTATTATATATTGCCAAAAATTACGTAGATTCGATTTTATAAATGTTTTAATCATCGAATCGATTGATGCGCCCTCTCTGTTCTTAATATTATGCGGAAAAGGCACACGTTCTACTGATGAATTCGAGTTGCCTAAGGCCGCTGATAGATGGCGCTAGTAGTAACAAATTGGAGGAAAGTATGGGCTCGTCTAGGACGTTGGGCTTCTGATTGGTTGATGGCGATGCCCCCTCCAAATCTTGCTTCTTGTCAAAACCGCGTTAAATGGTTCGGTCGACTTTTATGTCGCTCCTATAAGTTAAAATCTTAATAATTGATACATCTAAAAAAGTGCAGAAATAATCCCTCAAGAGTGCTCCAATAAAGGAGATCGTTTTTAGGGAACATTCCTAGCGCGTGAAGAAACCACCTGGACTTCGATGCTGAGAGATTCAGAGTGCCGGCCGGCGAAGACATTTCCTGCCCGAGACGTCGTCTACTGTTATACCTCTTGAAGGGTTGCAGGTGTTCTTGGAGGATTCAAAGGTAAGTGGGCCTTATTTCATTCTCTGCATTGTGAGGATATTTGGTGCTGAAGGGTGTATCAATCGAGGTTTCATTAGGTCAGCCATATTGCTTACAAATAGGTATTGACCAAATTACCGCGTTATATAAATTTAATAACTGTACGTATGTACTTTCGGGTGTTGGCTATTTACACGCCACATACCCATTTTCCAATACTATAATACTAGTACCTATATGAAGTTATTCAGTTAACTAGTTTGTTTGTAGAGGAAATACATCAAAGGAATAATTATGTTGCTTCAATTTCAGAGGTTTCATACCATATTGCTTTCTATACATTAACTGTGTGGACTAATGTATTAATTGAATATTAACTTTAAATTAAATTAATGGAAATTAAAACTTCACGTATGTACTGCACTTGAAATCGTATAATGAAATAATTGTACCTATTATTCATTTTTAAATCTCCATTAATATATAACTTAACAGAATTCAAGAGAAATTCAACATGGAACGATAAGCTTATCGCAAACAGAAAGCGCAAACGCCCAAAGAATTAAATATCCGCTCTGATAGGCAACTGATGGGTGGAGTCGATCGCTTCACCGATTTTTCGATTTGTATTTATGCAGCCCAATGGAACACGGATTGCAAATGATTAATATGTAGGTGTATTTTGTGAAGTGGCTTTTAAAATCAACTTTATGAAATTAACTACTGTCCCGCGCGATTTGTTTTTACGTTGGTGCTTGTGCTAGTGCTGGCATGCTGGGGTGCGTGTGGTGAGCGACTTTGACAGCTCCAGTACCATTCTGGATAAATGGTAGTGAGTGATCACGGTGCGACTCACATTTTCTCATGAGGGGGCGAGTACTCTGGCGGCGTGACCTACCGCAGATGGTCCCAGACGCCTCGTAAGGGGTTGCCTGGTATAGTGTGCCGTCTTTTATGACCGAGAGGTTGGTAGAGGTGGCCACTATAGAAAATCTCAGTAGAAATATGGGGGCATGTCCCGCGCGATACCCATATCTGTAGTAGCCGAACAGATGGGGTTCGCAGCTGGAACTACGGATCTCAAGGCGGTGGGCCCTCCAATGTCAGGTCATTGGAGAAGGTCTCGCGGTGATCCATGTGGTGGTTGCAGGGGAGTGGCATATTGTCTGTTCGGTTATGTGTGGGCCGAGCCTAAGGCAAAGGGCCACCTGGTGGTTAGACGCGGAGTTCGTGAGTAACCCTCAAGCTGTGAGCTCCTGTGAGCGAGCTGCATCTCCGGCACTTTCCTGGATAGAAAGTAGACTACCCGTTGGATTAGTTTTCCGTAGGCATTGGGTAGATGTGTGGATTCATATTCGAGAGGTGAGCGTGTATGACAGCTCCGGGACCATTCTGGAGAAATGGGAGCCAGCTTCTCTGGCGTCCCTAGCGGGGATTGAATTCGTTAGCACCAACAAGGTGTGCTGGTGCCTGCGCTTGCGTTTTACGCTTGTGCCCGTGCTTGCGCTTGCATGCTGGGGTGCGCGTAGTGAGCGACTTTAACAGCTCCGGTACCATTCTGGAGAAATGGTAGTGAGTGATCACGGTGCGACTCACATTATTTACAATGAGTAATAGGGGCGAGTACTCTGGCGGCATGACCTACCGCAGATGGTCCCTGACGCCTCGTAAGGGGTTGCCAGGTATAGTGTGCCGTATTTTATACCTAACGGTGGGCAAGGTGGCAACTATATAAAATCTCAGTAGTTCGACAAGGGGCTGTCCCGCGCACATCCTAGAAGGATCGTATGTTTTCCGGGATAAAAAGTATCCAGAATCAAGAATATATTCTATCTGTATGCCAAATTTCATCCAAATCCGCGTGAAAGAGTAACAAACATAGGAGGCCTACTCACAAACTTTCGCATTTATAATAGTATATAAATAAAACGTACAAATATTAGTAGGATCTATAAGTAGATTAATAATATGATTTTAAAGGCATTGTCAGTACCAGTAGTCATGTTTTCAATCAACCATTATAATTGTCTGGTTGACGTGTCACACTGATTAACTATTATTATCAAGAGTTCACATACATCCCTACTGCAGAGGAATGAGTCTCCCCTAGCAACGAGAGGGATTAAGACGACAGTCTAACATGCAGACCCATTTCAGATTACCGTACTTCTCATGCCTTTGAATTGACTTCTCGGACAAACAGTTTTCCTCATCGTGTAATCCACCAAAAAGCATTTGGTGAATCCAAACAAACTGAGCCACCACGGCTACAGATCTTATAAATTCATACTACCACTTGAAAGAGGCTTTAAATTTATTTTTAGCTCTTTTAATGTCATATCTCAACAACAAAGCGAATGAGCTCAGTGCAAAATAATTGCGTGTCGTAATGAAATCTGAAGTTTTCTTTGTTCCATTACCTCTGGGCCGTGATCAACATGTTTTGTGTGGTGACTGGCATACTAATTAGCATAATTAGCTCTGTTTTTTGTTTTGTTGAACCATATACAGTAGTTGTTGTTTTTAATATCTTTAAGCATAAAATTAAGTGAGTATTGTCGATGGTTAAAGGATTCACATTCATAATAGTAGTAGGAATATAACTTGTTAATACATACAAGATTTTTTGGTGCCTGTACTTTTTGTTGAGTGTACTTGCACTTTCATCCAATATACTAATGTATACCAAATACCAAGGCAATCCGACCACAGGAAGGGTGAAATTCGCCTTGCAAGATTTGACCCGAACATACATACAATGCAAGTTACTTGTGAAGCGCTCGTGGTGTAGCATGATTAGCCGTTCTTAATCGATCGGCAAAGTTAAGCTACGCCTGTCGTGGTCGGTACATGGATGGGTGACCGCCTAGTGGTATTTCAGATCGAGCGTTTCCGTGCTTCGGAAGGCACGTAAAGCCGTTGGTCCCGTATATCACTTAATTGTGATAGTCGTTAAGCTATTTGGATGCCTCCTAGGCGGCTTAAAAAATTCCAACAGTAGGTTGACCACTAGCCTACCTCCACCGATCCGCAGTGGGCACGCGTGGTGGAGTATTGCCCATTCCCTTTCACCTTCATTTGTGAAAGGAGGCCTGTGCTCAACAGCGGGACATTATAGGCTGATGATGATGATGATGATGAAAAAGCTTGTAAAATAATGACTCGTAATAAATTTGGCTGGTAAAATGGGACTAGATTTACTTCATCGACCAAATTGTTGTTTATTTTTATGTCAACAGGTAGGCTAATGGTGACTGGTATCCCCCACCTAAGGGCATTAGCAATACAAGAGGACTGCGAATAAAGAGACATTCTTGAAAGCAGAGTTCATAATAATAATTTCGCTTTTAAATAGACCCACTATGACAGACTAAGTTCTGCCAAAGTTACAGTTGTTTGTATTCATAATCTTGGCGACACATTTTCACGACCCATATGAGGTACAATAAGAGCCAAGATAAAACTTGGGTGTTGACCAACTTTGACATATTTTGGTACGAGTACAAGGTCTTCTATTTGGCAAAACATGTTACATGACATTCAAGGAAATTGTTACTGAAGGTTATAAAAACGAAAAAACAACTTAAGTTCTACTATAATCGTATTCGTAAATTAAATAGGTCAATGTCAGTGTGCTTATGAATTTCTTGAAGTTATGAACCAAAGGAGTTGAGACGAGATACGTACCCCGTACCACAACATGAACATAATTGTAACACTAATGATTCTAAATGCTTCAGAACCTAAATAACTAGAATTTAAAATAATTTAATGAAATTTTCTTTAATTTATGCCATATATTCGGGCTCACCCTCCATAATGTGGAAAACCCTGAATTTGGACTTTATGGCTGACACACTCCAAATTCAATTTTTTCAATATCGAATCAAAACTTGACATCAACCTTGATTGACGTTCTACCATATTAAGGGGATAACAATGGTCAAATCTCTAAAATACGCTGGACAAAAAGCATTTTGTTGACGAATCCAGCCATCCATTTGTCCTGAAAAAAATATATGTTGTACATTGGTTCATCGCGCACAAGTTGTATTGATTAAAATTTGTGTAAATATCTTCAAATTTTGTAAAAACATAAATTCTTACACGTATAATTTTAACCTAAATTGTAAATTGTTGACATAACGGCTCATCATATATATGCGAAACTTATACCAAAATAAAGCTAATGCATTTTATAACAATATGTATTGATTAATTTTCAAATTTTATAAATAATATTAAAATAATAATAAAAAAACATAATCGCGAAGCATAAATCACTCGCTCCCCACCAAATCCCACCCGCGGACGCCAGTAGCCGAGACTCGTCAGTGCCTTGATGGCTGCTGTCACGAAAGGACCTCGCACGAAAATTTTATACGACAAATAAACTAAATATTTAAATTTATGAATTATTTTTAAATCAATTTCTTCTGATAATAACTTAGATACAATTTTGAGCATATTTTTAGCTTGTAAATATATTTAAAGTAGTCATAAGTAAAAATAATATTTTCAAGGACATCAATAGTCGTCATAGACTAATCAGAAATGTGTTAGGTAGGTACTAATAGTAATTAAGAATTTAGAGCAAGATCCCGGTGTCCTTTATTATTTTATAACAAGATTTTATTTATCTTGCAATAATGTACGTCTTTTCGTTTCAAAATTTTCAATTTATTTTTCAACCACTTACTGACGTCCGTCCGAGTGAAATGAAAGGTTTACTTTTGTAGGTTCGGTAATAACGCAATGTTATGGTACTATCGAGGTAGTCTGATAATGGATACGGAAGGTGGCCATCGGAACTCCTAAAATACATATAAATATGTTAAACCCATCGTGTTCCAGAGTTTCGGCATCCAAAGTATAATGATGAAATCAGAAGGTGGTTATAGGCATATACGGGGTAGATACGACAATAAATGAAACCACGTAAAGTACACATCAATACGATCAAATTTTAATTATGGTTACCAAAATCTAAATCACAAAAAAAAATACAGCTTTTCATACAAAAGGTACATGTCTCCTCGGCAACAATGTATGAAAAGCTTGTGGTTTCATTTATTGTCGTATTGTCGTATCCAAATTCAAAAATGTTTATTCAATATAGGCCCTAATAAGGTACTTACGAACGTTACAATTGATTCTACTACCGGTTCGTAACTATAATTAAACTGAGAAGCCTCCCGGCAAGAAACTCAGAAAGCATATTCTTTTTTAATTATCTTATAATACATTTTACAATATTAAATAATTGAATTAAAATATCCTGTAAAGCGAACGCTTCATTTAAATGTATCTTGTCTTCTACAAAATCGGAAACTTTATAGTACCCCTTCATACATATTTTTTGTTTAATTCACTTTTTGAATCTATACTCAGATATTTATTGAATTGATTTGGGTACTTTGTTATAGAAGCGTATACATTGCCCCTTAAAAGAATCCCTAATTTTGCTGAGCCGTGTTACAGGTACAGCAAGTTTGTTCTTATTTCTAGTATTTAAACTAGAGATGGATCCAATACCTGTTTGGCCGGATACCGGATATTCGGCCAACCTAGTAGCCGGATCCAGCGGAACATTACAGTTTGGTACACACGGCTACAGATCAAGCTATACATTTCCAATATAAGCTGACCTCTCATTGTACGGAAATCCTATACAATGCGAGATCAGCTTATACTGGAAATGTATAGCTTGATGTGTTGCCGTGTGTACATCGAAAGAAGCGAGCTTGTTGTAGGTGGCGCACGAACGATCGGGCGGACTCGGTCGGATTCGAGTCTTTTAGTTCATGAGCGAAGTTAGCTATATCTCACGGTAGCTTATGATACGCTGTGGGATTGCTTTAATGAGGTAGCAAATAAAAATAATACTAGCCAGTCTTACCAAGAAGAAAAAACGCGATTTTATGTGAGATTGTTTTTTATCTTAAGTCAGTGCGAATTGGTCGCAATCGTGACCCTTATATTTAGTAGGTAGTTAATGCCCATAATAGGTACCTACCCAAAAACAAAGTTTGCCAAAATCTACTTTTCAGCAGCAGTGTGTAAGGAGAAACTTTTTTGGAGCTGGCCTTGTTTATGAAAACAAGCGAAACAATACGAGTACAAATTAATTCTCTAAGGGCCGATTTTTCAATCCCCAGTTAAATAGACACATAGCGTTTATTCGATAGACAGCAAGATATTGAGTTTTTCAATAGTCAGATAAGACTTATCAGTGCTCTGTTAACTGAGGTATAAATCTATTTACCGCTTCCATCGCCAGATAAACCCTTATTCGATTGATTTACTTTGACGGAAGGTGCCGCTGACTGTTTCACAGCCCGCGCGGGCAGGGTAAAAATCGGAACAACCCGCTGACTGTTTCACAGCCCGCGCGGGCAGGATAAAAATTTGTCAAAGTAATTTAGTTTGCACGCATCACAGATACTATACCTATTATACAGGGATGAAATTTAAATAAATATTAACATAATTTCAATAAAATAACAAAAGTAACAACATCTAACAAAAAATACTAGCCAAACATAACCAATACCTACGTAACAACCAAAAAAACATAATGACATCTGGACATCTGGTTGATACAAAATGAATACAAATAGTCTGCCCTGCTCTAACGCATGGGTACGCAATATATTTGTTTCATCTACCGGAAGTTTAAGTAGTTGCCATAGTTGAAATATTCGGTCAGATAGTTGTCCATGGAATAAATGACGATTGAAAAATAGGTGACCAATTATCAGACTGACCTTTATTATCATTATCTGCGCAGCTGTCCAGATCATCCGACGAGAAACAAAGCTGGAAGCAGCTTGGGTTGGATGGGTAGGATGAATAAAACTCCCGCAGTCCATCCCAATCTGCTGACCGGTAATGCCAAACTCTCTCGGGGTCGAGATCTTCCTGGTAGTGCTAGTGGCACTTCAGACTGAACCAGTCAATGGTCGGACGATCCAAGGGGAGCACCGACGGAGACCTGGTAATCATCTGGGTGTGTAGTCAGCAGAAGGTTCAGCAGAGAAGGCTCGTGGTTTTCGATATCAGGAATGCTGGTTGTATTCACCACCAATTGCGAGAAACCATAGGCCACAGCGAAGTCATAAACGGTTTTCCCAGCGTGACAATGACCTCGGCTGTGGGGTACCGTTCCAGCTAGGGCTTGCATTATCCGTTAGTTTTTAGTATCCGGATAAAACGAATATTATTTTTTTACTATCCGGATAAATGGGATAATTTTCAGAATTTCTTAAATCATGTTTAATTGATACCACTACGTAATTTCCAAATCGAAGAAGATAAAGTCAGAGGTTAGTCAGTTGACTAACCTCTGGCGATGAAAATAACAATCAAATCTTTTATTTATATGAAGTCCCAGCATAGTGTCGGTCGCTTCTTGGACGCGTTCAAAGAAGCGAGTTGTCTCAGTGTCGCCGCGATGAGACCTGTATAGGTACGCGTATATACGGGTAGACCCACCGTAGTCTACGCGCACCCAGAGAGTAGACAGGTCTCTTGTCTTCCAGGTTATTTAGACGTCGACAACAGATACCCTCCCGGACGAACATGCACACCCCGGCCTTTGGAACGAACAAATGTTCGAGATTGTAACCGGGATAGTGAAGATACGATGTATCGCTCGGGCAGGTTATCTGTGTCTCCGTCAGATAAAAACAAGGCCGGCTTCGCCATCTCAAGATGATGATGGACGGTGTTGATATTACTATGGAGTGAGGAGATATTGCAAAAGTCCACTCTTAATGTGGAAATCGTAAAAAAAATAGTTTATTGGAAGTGTGCGGTTTATATGATCGCGGAGGCAAAACACAATGGTTGCGGGTCAACCTGAATGCGGCGACAAGTTGTGGAATTGACATGGGGGACGGAAGGGCCTCCGGTCCTCCCCGGGAGTGCCTATCTGGTTCCACTCCGGTCTCCTCCCCTGGCAGGACAGACACTCGTCAGGATTATGCACCTGTTGGCGGGACAGCCTCCTCGGCCAGAGGTTATTGGTAATGCCCAGGTTCGAGTCCCCTATTAATCGGCGGGTGGCCAGCGGACAGCCGTTTCACCGGGTCTTCCTGGCCCCCATGTCAACCCAATACGCCACACACATCAGATATCGCCCGAATCGCATCGCTGGACCTCACCATCATACATGCCGCACACTTCGGATGTATGGGGACCGGCTCTCGTGAACCCTGCCGAAACACAGCGAACTGCTTCACGACAGACTCACTCACGAAGGTGGTCGCTAGCCAGTCGGACATAGGTATATACCTACCACCAAGACGGGCGGCGAGAGAATTATGTGACCCCGCCGCCTGTCCACCACAGCCCGAAACGGGGTTCAGTATGAGCCAGAGCTTCGTTTGTTTATCAGAAGGGTGCACCACGAGCAAGTGAGGTTGACAAGGATCCAATAGATGTTGTTTGGACCCTTACACCCCTAAAGTATCCGGAAGAATATCCGGTATCCTACTAAACAGGTATCCGTTTCATCTCTAATAAATATCAACCAATCGGAGTCGTGGCAAGCCAACCACTCCAACAAAATTAAGTCCATAGTTATCACGATCTTCAGTACCAAATTAAGTACCGAATACGAAATAGAGAAGAGTTGGTTTTAATAACGTATGCTTTACTGCTGTGTTTCATCTGAGGAAATAGTCTGATATAAGAATATCACAGATGTAGTATTCTAATATTCGTTATTTTTATTATTCGAATATTCGATTTCAAGCCCTATTGTGATCCCAAGGCCTCTCAAATATGAATTTTTAATCGTAGCAGTAAGTAATAGAGGTCAAAGTGCGAAAGGGCCACACTTT
Organism: Polyploca ridens; assembly: GCA_951394255.1. Classification (NCBI taxonomy): domain Eukaryota; kingdom Metazoa; phylum Arthropoda; class Insecta; order Lepidoptera; family Drepanidae; genus Polyploca; species Polyploca ridens. Next base: position 12,371,689 of record OX596255.1, on the reverse strand, counting down.
TTTTAAATTGTGAGAAAAGTTTTTTTTTTCAGTTCTACTAAATATTTGTGTCTGTCACATACCATTAAAATAAAAAAATTGACAGTACGTTATACGCTTGTAAAGTGACATTTATTGCAAAATACCAATATGTATTTACCTGGTCATTATCAGACCCTTGAGATTCATCATATTACATAATATTGGACAACTATTGAAAACTATAAAATCTTACTGAGATCCAATATGTTACCTGGTCATCATTAGACCCAGAATTTTACTCGCCTGCTATAATTAACGAAAATTGTTTATTGCTAGGTCGTCAGGAACAGAATTTATGGTTTACACAACACATAAATTCTGTTCCTGAAGACCTAGCAATAAACAATTTTCGTTAAATAAATAATTAATGGAAATAGGCAAAGCTATAAAAACGATACGACACATCTGCGCTGTTACCTTTTCTGTAATCGAGTTGATTGTAGTACCGCTATCCACCGTTAGGGTGCATTTCCAAAGCCGCCCAGCGGTGAGTAGCGCAGAATACTCGTTTAGAGGTCAAATCCTCAAAGTCATTGGGCTATGTTACACCCTTAACATAAGTTACTCATGAAACTAATATGTACGTACAGTTTTACCCAACTAATAAGGCGCGTCGTGAATCTTCGTTCGCACAGAAAAGAAAGTATGGCCCCGAAGATTAACGAAAGAATGCTTAAAACTTACAATCAACCTTAGATCACTACTACAAGGTTCATAATACACTGCAGCTGTTAGTTCCGTCTCACTCGCAAGTCACGCCCCTCCACAAGTCGCGCGCTAGCATGGCGGCAGCTGCCGACCAATAGCGTTTACCGCGCTTTGAAAATGTATCTTTTGCGCAGGTACATCGGTAAGCCATATTAGTTGGGTATTACTGTACAGGTCGGTTAACTAAAGCTGGCACGTTCAATACATTTACACGTCGCGCTTGTGTAGTGCCTGTGAATAAGCGCGCGGCGTGACGTCGCACTCCGTCTCTCTAGCGCCCGATCAAACTTATAGAGTATGAAGGAGACAGCTATTGTTTGCTTTTGCTACTGCTCATAAATTTTTGTATTCGTCTATTAGAATGACTGACTGATTAGAAGCAAAAATGTAATAAAACATAATATATTGTGAAATTGCATTGTGTGAGTACTGTGAACGTGCCAGCTTTCTTTAACCGACATGTACACTTTAAAACTGTTAAATATTATAATGATTATTTTGATTACAAGAATTGCTCTTTTTTATCTAAAATGAAAAATCACCTATATCACTGCAAACAGAACAGCGGTTAGTCATTTCAAACAGGGCGGTTAATACAGGCAATCCTAAACAAAGATCCGCCCACAATCGCTAATAAATTACTTCGGTGGGCGAAATGAGTGAAAGGGAAAACATAATATTAGAAGGCAAACAATTCGGTATTGTTTATTCGAAGGAAATTATAATTGCAAAAAGCGTAGGTATTAAAATATTCGGTTAGTTTAATATTTACCAAAAATATATAAGTACCATTCCTATAGGGATGGTAAATTCAATACGATTTTGTAGCTTTTCGATGCACTCACTTGCTGTAGATAACAATCGTGTGTTATTTTAAATTAAGCAAAAAATAAGGTAGTAAATAATTGCTGAGTCAGAAATAATGGGATAAAAAATTGCAACAAAAGACAAAGTATAGGAAACTTCATACAGTAAACGTATTTTACATAAGAATGGACCTAAAACCGCACCGTGAGGTGTTCCTTGAACGAAGACTTGATATAAAGATATAAATACATACACAATAATCCTACGGCAAGATGAAATGTAAATAGCAGGCCATTAGCATTCTTCGGACGGCTGAAGAAAGGCTAATCCGGGACTATTGTTCCTTAAAAGCCTCACGCCACGTCGATTGTTGGCGCGCTGACATTCGACAGTGAAATAATATTAGACATGAATATGGTGATCAAGGTTGGAATAATATTGTTGTGCAGTGAAGAGATTTTATAGACAATTCAGTTTTAAATTTGGAGACAATATCACTGGTATGATCTAATGGTTACGAAGATAAACTTAGAGTGGACTTTATAATGATTTATCTACATATAAATTAGTACTATGGCCAAAGTAACTATAACTTGTAGGTAACGATCGAAAGTGATCATGAAATGTACTCAGCGTTTTTTGTTTTCGAGGTTTTTTTCTGGTATATAATTTTATTCTACGACATGGATCTATCGGTGGTGCGTCTGAGTAAAAAAAACACACAATTTAATATAAGAAGGATTTTAACAATTCTTAAACTTAATTATATCAGAAATGAAGAGATTCTATATTATTATACTCCATGACAATTTTTTATATTATAAAAAGAACAAGGATAATATTTGGAAAGCACACAGTAATTGGAGTTGGAAAACAGTAACACAAACATCTCATCTGATTCAATCAATTTCCTCTGAAAAATGGCTCAGTATTTGTTTTAAAAACCTCCACCTCCAATACAGCTTTATTAAGTGGATTGATTGACTGATACCAGATTGAAATGTAATGGCCAACGTTTGCTCCAACTTTTATTTGGATTGTGTGGGTTAAATTTCATTTTCCACAGAATCCTCAATGTTTGAACATTGGTTATTGTTACGTTGGATTTGTATTTGATTTGATGCTTCGATATTGCGTATAACGTGCCTTAGCATCAGTTGTAGAAAGAAATAGGCCTTGTGCAATTTGTAAATATGAATTCTGGGTATAGTAGTTTTTAGTATTTGTAGTTTGGTAGATAAGAAACATTATATTTACATTTTCAATGGCCAGGTAAGCCGTATCAAGCTGTTAATATTAAATTAAAATAGTTTTTGTATAGACTTACCAGACGATTAGCTTATCAAGCGATTCAAAAATCGGCCTTTAATTGAATAAATTATACAAAAGCTATAAATGTTTTACAAACCGACATATTGATTTCTTCAATTATGTAATTTGTTATCATATAATAATTAACTGAAATATTTGCGACCTTTTAACTATACTAGACATAATTTAAATGAGCTTTCGGTTGTCACCGAACACCTACTGGTTTGTGCCGGCACTTCACTTACAGGCCTTTTGAGGTTATCAATTTCGACCACATCATCACTTATATGAGGAGACTGTGGTTTAACACAAGTTAATTGACAATAAAAAAATAATAGAGATAATACATGAAATGAAAACTTATGAACAATCATACAACATACCCATGTCTAATGTTCAAAGGACCTACCAAACCATCAAAGGCAAGAGAGATTCACTTAAAATGAGAATAATAACCAAACAGACCACTAACACTTTCTAATAAATAACAAACATGCCCTGTATACGAGCACGTGTAAAATAAATCATCATAACCGTCATAAGTTGACCTGCCTCATTGTCGAAAATGGAGAGGATAACGTTTCAACGCTATTTGGCCGCGCAACAATTCAAATGTAGCAGAATATGTATCAGGTGAGTGCGGAAATGAAGCTTGTCCGAACATTTTCATAATTTCTTCGGTGAATAAATATGATATATCGTTTGGATATATATTTTTTTTTGTTTATACTGAACCATATACGTACAGAATGGTTCCAACAATGATAGTCTAAGAACCATAGCAAATGCATTCGAATAAAAAAATAGCAAATAACTTCAATGTAATTTAGAGAAAAGAACATAACTATTTCATGGAGTCCAGATCTAATAAATCCATGTGTTACTTTGTATCGTTGTTTGCAATTGGGTGAATGTTTCTGATATGGGTTAAAATATTATGAAATAATAGATTAGCTAGAACAATATAAATATACAAAATTATTCAGGAACATCGTCAAACTTAAAAGATAAAGCACGAACCTCTGCAGAAATATGTAGTAAAAATTTACATAATAATAGTACGACAGTCTTTTGTGAAAGTAAAGATGTAACGTTGGAGATACTCGGGGTAAATTTAATTAATGAAATCAGCTAGTGGAAAAAGGTTGCCTCGTCGGGTCAGCAAAAGAATATAAATTATGTATACACGCTTATGAACAAATGAATGTAAAAGAAATACTGTTGAAGAAGCAGGTATTATGAAATCCGGTGTTACTTTGAATATAGATTGTTACAACAAATGAAATTAAAAATATAATAATTGTAAACTTCTTATTCAAAGAACAATCTAATTCAGAGTGAACAGCAAACTTAAAACTTCATGCCGAAACAAGCAAAACCGAAATAGATTTAAAAGCAGATAGAATAAATGTACCAAGTTTCTTAATCAACTAGTGTCACACGGCTAACTTGGAAAGTCGATCACAGTCCAGTCCGCGACAAGAGACACAATTTATCACTCTATAACTAATGTAAGAATGCAAAGTAAGACGGAGTGGACACAACTTCGCCGGCTAAAAAATCCTTCAAGAGTTTCAAGTTTTAAAACTTCATCAGGAATGTGACTTGCCTTGAATTTAAAAACATGAATTTGGAAGACTATGGCTTCGTTAACAACTTTAATTTTCATGAAGTAGAAAAGTTTCAGCTCATGTATATCCGAAATTTTCGGCAAGAACGCTGACATTCATATCAATGAGATGCTGACCTGACCTGAACTTTAAATCCACAAGCTGTCCTTCGTGGTTTCACCTGCATTCCCGGTATAAAAAGTAGCCTATAATACTCGGGGATAATGTAGCTTCCTATTAGTGAAAGAATGTTTTCATCTGACAGGTACTTCGAGAGATTAGTCCGTTTAAACAAAGAATAAAACTCTTCCGCTTTATTACATTATTATAGACTAGCTGTACCACGCGGCTTCACCAGCATTCGCGAGATAAAAAGCCTAATGTAATAATAATTAAAGACCGGATTATATGCGACATAAAAAGCTTGTTATATGCATGAAAAATGCTGAAATATGCATGAAAATAGTCAGAATATGCATGAAAATTGGCAGAATTTGCATGAAAATTGGAAGAATATGCGTAATTTAATGATAAGTTAAGGTACCCAAAAAAATAAGAAAAGTAAATTCATTTTTTTTTTATATTTCAATATCAGCATACAATTAGTAAATTATCCATTGATAGACGATAATAGGTACAGTACCATTACATTACATTTTCAATTGTTTAATATTTTTGTAAACGTAAACTATCAAGTATTGTTTCAAATGTTCAGTGGTAAGATTGCGTCTTCGATCATTCAAAATATTTTTTATACGGGGAAAAGTACCGCTCCACATCCACTAAGGTAACCAGGCAGAATTTGAACTTGGGTGCTATGTTAGCACATAGGTCGCTCGCTCGATAAATGTCGTAAATATATCGATAATATGCATCATAACTAGATCTTAGGTAAAATATGCTATTACCGTTGAAGATCGCTTAAATATGCAAATGCATATGCAAATGCATATGCAAATGCATATGCAAATGCATATGCAAATGCATATGCAAATGCATATGCAAATATGCAAATGCATATAATCCGGTCTCTAATAATAATACTCGGGGATAATGTAGCTTCCTATTAGTGAAATAATTTTTCGAATCCAAGAAGTAAATAGTTCCAGAGATTAGCCCATTTAAACATACTAACAAAAAAACTCTTCCTCTTTATTATATTAGTATGGATAAGATAAACGGATACGTAATGTACCTTTCACTAATCATTACGCTCTCAGATGAGCGTAGTCGAGCGAAGTCATTCTATTCATTACATTTGCCACTGATGGTTTACAAAATGTTTTCCTCTAAGCCATTAACTGCCATAGCTACTCAACTTAAGGACTTTGCCATTGAGGCTGCTAATAAAATAAAAACACGAGCGTAACACGTAACATCGACTCCCTTACACACATGAAGATGAAAGCAAACGTAATCGTGATCCTGACAACACCCATTATCTGGGGCACGCCAATCCCTACCCTAACCAGAAGCGAAGGCCATCGAATTATTTATTCCGACACTTGAATAACTCCATTAAATGGAGGAAGGAAACCTAAATAAACACTATGTCTAATATCTTAAGTTTGTTATTTGATTAGCACGTGTTATAATTACTGTCAATTTGCGAACGCCACAAATATAGTTGCTACAAGTAAAATTCCTTATGCAAAACACGCTAGGTGAATTGACAATCAGAAAATTACCATACCTTAATTTGAAAGCGCGGGCGACAAATTTTCAACAGGTGCCAATTGATATACTTTTCATCTGATATTTTATTTTCTTCTTTGACTAAAGCAAAAATCCCCTTGAATATTTGTTTTCCTATAAATCGTGTTCATAAGTGCCCTTCTGGGGCCTAAATTGGACTTTGAAAATATAGAAAACAGACTTTCAAAGTAATGTGTTATGTACCAAATACAAAAATAAAAATATTCTTCAAAATTTCTACATAAAAGTTAGTGGGGTCAAACGTGTTCCAACTATTCTTGAGATTTTGCTGAATTTTGCAGATGAATTATGGTAAGTTCTAATTGTAAGATATTTCTGTAAAAAAATATAGAACATTCATGTGAATGTTTAGATAACAATATAAAACATCCTCCAGCTAGGTCAGAAACTTAGTGACCCGAAAAGAAAGTTTAGTTCCTTCTTGCAACAAAACGGCTAGTTTTTCCGAAACATTACATTAAAGCTCTTTAAGCAAAAGCAAACCTATTCCGAACACCCAAAGTGCGAATGCTAATTCAAGCAATTTACGTAGAACAAACAAAACAACAGAATAATTAAACTTGTACGAAGCACTAATGAATATTAGTGACGTGAAGTTGAAATATTTGCAGCCTGTGAATCGGCGTTTTCACTTTGGTGGATACCAACACAAAACTGATTCATACCAAAGTTATTTGAACCATTTCTCAATACCGGTATTTATTACATCAGCTGTCATTACCACTGGGTGCTGACGTAGGATGCCGCGGCAAAGATGGAAGGTATTTTATTATATACTACCTGTCCCCCGCGGTTCCACCCGCGTTCCCGGGTAGCAAAATATATAACACTCGAAGATAATGTAGCTAACTATTAATGAAAGAATTTTTCGGACCAACTTGTAGTTCCAGAGATTAGCGCGTTTAAACAAAAACAATCAAACTCTTTAGCATTATTATATTACTAGTACAGATTATAGGATTATCTATGGATATGCTCAACATGGTACTTTTTGTAAAAAAAGAGGAAATCAAAGCACGAAGGAACGGTATTAAAGGGTAAAATCACCATTATTATTCACCAACACCGATAAAAATTCGAATTGGTACAAGCTAATGTAAAAATACCGAATATAAGTATAATATCGAAGGCTCACTTCAGCTAATAAATCCTTATCTACATAGGTACATACACGCCTACGACCGAGCATGCAAATATTCAACTGTTATTGTTCATTTTGTCACAGGGTTTTTCAATTTGTCTGTATTTTTATTATTAGCTTTTATAAAGGTTGCAAATATAATATGAGCTTTTATGTTGCTAGAATTTTTTTGTTCGTCGTCTATTGTTGAACTGATTAGCTTTTGCGAAATTTTAAATAGGTTAGAAATCAAGCATTCTATGATTCGTTACTCGACTAATTATGAAAGGCTACAAATAAACCAAGAAGATCACAATCAAACCAACAAGAATTAATTAGTAGGTAGTATGTCTAGACAACACATCCCAGAGCAATTACGACGTCGCGATAAGACGACAATTTGCGTTCTGACATACGTGTCGCACCAGCAATACCATCATTTGTAATCACCATATGTAACGCGAGACCCTCGTGGTCTCATCAGTGATGCGGCTTTAAACCTACACCTTTGTAATTCTGATTCCCACGGGAACACTTACCCGGGACCCCTCTTAATGATAGGGACGCGTTAGTTGTAGAATTGTCTGTCTATTGTAAAAGTTTATCTGTAACAGCGACCTCGTGTAAACTTATGCTAAATAGTTTTAGTTCCAGTATCTGGAATGGTTTAAATATCGATTAGGGTACGCACTAGTGACTTTTGTACGGCGAAGTCGATAGCGGCAGTTAGCGTAGGTATCGCGGGGATATTATGATACTTGAAATGTAGGGGTATTTTACTTTCATTTTGTTTTGTTTTCATGGTTATCTGAGATAACCAATTTGAGTATGGAATAGTTTGCTTTTATTTCCAACAAACAGCGGTTCAATTAAATGCCAGTTCAGAAATAGATGAGCGAAAAGTATAACCTTCAAATAAATGGAACAAAGATAATTCTCGTTCAGTTTCTTGATCTTTGAATTATTTACGACGTTCTGATATTTAAATGAAAATCGACAGGGGACTAAATTGAAAATTCAGAGAGGGATCAAAGTAAGAAGTTCTTATTTTAATATAATTAAGATACCACGCTGCGAAAGTTAGTTATAACTAAAGCATATTTTATTATACTTAACGACAGAACAAGATTTTTACATATAATTTTTGTGTTATCTCAAAATTTGTTATCTAAAAACCGATTGGTATCAAATTTATCGACATATATACATCACTACACATGAATAACGCAATGGCGACCGCACATTATTCTCACTATGTGACCACGAATGTCGTTTGGAACGCCAAACGCGCGTACGTACATAAAGCCACGTTTACACGACGCCTTTAATAGGTGTCTTAGCTCTCAACGATTTTGTCGCTTTAAATATTCCATTCGCTTCGGTTTCATTAACTTGCAGCATAAAATAATTCCTTAATAAAGTGGAAGCTATTATATAAGTTTTTTTTTTTTTATTTATTTATTTTAGGTCGCTTTTTAACATCTAAGGTCATTAGCGACCACAATAAACAATAATATTTATTACAATTACATATTACACTAAGTTATAAACATTTATCATTTTCAAAAAAATTAACGTTCGTTTACATCCTTCTTCATTTAAACAATCTATTAAACTATTAGGTAAATCACACATTAGTTTTTCATTATTGTATGCCGTGCATTCAATAAGAAGATGTAAGACAGTCGTTTGCATTGGCAACCGTATTATGTAAAATATTTAAGTATCTTCCAAACCGACAGAGTAGAAGAGCTTTCGTTTCGACACAGTTCCATTCCAAGTGATACTAATTATTTTAGTTGACTAAATTATTCGAATTCACACAAAACCAAATTCCTTACTGTTAATTTTCAACTAGGTAAATGAATTATAACATTTTTTTCTGGATTTACTCTCATCAATAATAATTATAATAATACAAACTGAATTTTGAAAATCTTTTCGAAAAGAGCCTGAGGTTTCAGCTGTGCGTGCAATTGCTCACAATTAGCCGGTTTTTTAGTCTCTTTTTTTCTTTTCTCCTATAGATAGGCAAATAGAAAATAACTAGGTATAAGATTTTCAAATTATTTTCAGCTTTATCAGTAAAAATTTCAATTCGACTCAGTAATCTTGAAATACGTAGATATATTCGAATCAACGCTCCGTATGATATAAAATAAATTACTATTCCTTCCTTTATTTTGGGTCAGGGGTCCAATCATCTTATGATGTTTGATAGAATCATGTATTACATGTAATTTCATATCAGAAGGGTTCTTATGGCGGTAAGGTGCTTCATGTTCGTTATCTATATTATGATCTTCGGATATATGTGGAACACTTCAAACTGAACTCGGCTTATGTTTACGAGAGCCAACATAATCATGTTTGATAAAAACTAACATACTACTGAATATTATATCCACGATCCCGGGATAAAAAGTAGCCGTAGTACTCGGGGATAATGTAGCTTCCTATTTGTGTGAGAATGCTTCTGGTAGTTCCAGGGATTCGGCGGTTTAAACAAACAAACAAAAAATCTCTTACACTTTATTATATTATATAAGTATAGATGTTATAGTGTATTTTATTGTTACCTCTTGCTGCTTTAACGGGATAAACTATATAGTAATTAAATTTGTGTCATATACTCCCTGCATATGACACTGGGAGGCACATAGGCTACTTTTTAACATAGGAACGCGGATAAAACCGCGACGCAGGGACTAGTAATTATGTAAGTAAAGACAGAAGCACAGTTTTTATTATTTAACTGAAAATTGGGTTTATACATTGATAGCGGATCTTCCGACAATGTAATTTTTTTCTTTATTCATAATTCGTTATTTGTTTTTAAAAACCTCCATGCCTTTTCCATCTTACCTATCGCAAACTCCAACTAACAACTAAATCTAACAAATACAACTACTTCAGAAATAGTGGTACACTTCACCCCCTAATTCATTCAACTCTCAACCCTTCCACCGCTGGAACTCAGTAAACTGCACGGATTCATCTGTAATTTCACTATTTGTTTTACAATTCAACTGGTTGAATTCTCACTGAAATAAAATGAAATTTCAGTCTGTAAACAGTTTCCATATAATTATATTTAATTTTGTTACACAGTTTATTTAATTAACTACCATGTATCTCTTTTAGAGAAATGATTAATGAGTGTTATAATTTTTGTTGCACTAATTGTTGCCTCCAGGCTATTTTACTTAAACTGGGTTTTCGTTTGTTTTAAGTTTTACGGTTATTAAGAGCTGAGTGTTAATTAAGTTAAGAGCGACATTATAGGATGCTTTTGGCTGGGACATAAATATTGTTAAGTGAGTGGTGTCAAGGGAAGTTATAGGGTCAGAAATATTCGAAAGTATAGTGCTTAAGTAGTGAGAGAACAGGGCGAGAAAGATAGGTTTTAAGAATTTCTATAGAAAAGCAATGGAAACTCAAATTAATTCTATGATCGAAACCATAGAGTAAGAATATTAATCGACTAGCTATCTCGCGCGGTTTCACCCGCGTTCCCCTGATAAAAAGTAGCCTATAATACTCGGGGATAATGTAGCTTAATAGTGAAAGAATTTATCGAATACGACTGGTAGTTCCGTTTAAATAAACAAAAAATCTCTTCCGCTTTATTATATTAGTAATAGATTGATAGCGATAATCGTTGAGCAGTTTGCATAGAGACATAAAAGTATCGATAAAAACGAGATATTGGCATTAATTATATGTATAATCGTTCAAACTATGAGCGCGCAGTTCTTTTCTAGGCACTGTTGCACATACCCGTGCTCACGGTACATACCTACTCTAGTATAGTCGCTCTATTAATATTCTATATCTATGATTGAAACTTTCAACTCCACTTAAAACCTCCATCTACCCGTGTACTGAACCGTCGCAGCATGAAATCCCATATCAAGCTTATGAACCTCTTAATATTAAAATAAATTCAGCAATCTGCATTCTGAGAATATTATTCCACATATACTACATAGATATGTAGCAAATATTTGAGGTTGGTTGTGTTTAGAATGCAATATGTAAATTCATTCGTAACCTCGTAGTTTGGCTGTTATGTACGGAATGTAAACCTCGTACCGACTGTGGTTTCACATCTGTACATATATTCACTAATATTCCACTTCAAATTAAAACATTTTATGCATGCGCAGCATAATATCTGAAATCGTCTACTTGTTTGACTGTACATCTACGGATGTGTGGCGTAGCGTGTTCTACGAATGTGCTACGAAGTAGGGAGTTCTACGAATGTGCTACAAGGTAGGGAGTTCTACGAAGTACCTCAGCTACAAAAGAAAGTACTCTTTTTATGGTGTTTTATGTCTCAACCTTTCTTCGGTCTTCGAGTCTCGTGAGTTTCGCCTTAATTAAAAACTCTTTTTCGATGATTTTCCTGGCTCGGCGGTGTATTGAGTCGAGGACATCAAGCTGGTACTTAGCGGATCCATCCCAAAGATGGCAGCAGTACTTCCATGCACGATCGGACTTGTGCTTTATAATGTTGGAGTAACTGCCCAGGCGTGAATTACCGCTTGACCTTAGAGAGGATACCTAGCTTTCTAGCAGCTGTTTCTTTCTTCGACTAAATAGAACAGCCAAAGCTAATTTTGGCTGCTAAGGTTATACCGAGGAGATCAATCAATATTCTTTCCTATGATTTATGCGATGATTAATATAGTTGCAACCGTGTTGGTTAATTAACGAACACAGTTAAATAAGTAATTTGAGAATTACCAATAATTTACTCATTCAAAAAAGTGGAAGAATGCTCTTTAAAAGTAGTCGACTATTAATTCATAAAAATGAAATAATACAAAATGAAGAGACAATACAATTGCAATTTTTTCCCAATCACCATTTTATTGTCTGCATCCAGTATTAAATAATAAAATTGCAACGAACGGATAGACAACATACACAAAGTTTAACTGGGTTATAAGAGAGTAATGAAATATTTTAAAATTCATCGTTCATTTATAACTGCAGCTGTTATTTCCCAAAAAAGAGTATAAAGTTACGCTAACATAAAATACTTCACAGTTCATCATATTTTTTTCTATGTATAAGGCCTGTGTTTGACGACAATCTCATCATAATCTTTGATGATGTGGCTGAAGGTGGTAAGCACACCTAAAGCCTAGAATGGGAACTATCTCTCAAGTGCAGCTATCGGAACTATGCTACGCGAATTCATGCTACGCGTGTGCTCGGTTCGCGTAGCGTATGCGCACCATAAGAGCCACCAGAAAGGGCGAAATCGCCGCGATTTTCTCGCGCGAATGCTTTACGCTCGTGGCGAGATACTGGGAGCCAATAATTGGGTCCACAAGCATCGTACGAATTTAAAATATGCGCGAGTGAATCGCGGCTAAATCGCCCCTTCTGGACAGGGTCTAAGGAAAGCGATTCATTTATTAAACAAAACACGATGCTTACGACTTGGTAACCAATATCACGGCACAGGCAACGTTAAAGCTAACGAGCGCGTCTGCATTAAACGTTCAAATTCACTTTGCTGTAAATGATTTCAACGCTGAGTGTAATTTAAAGATCGAAGGAGGTATTGTTTTTTACTTAACTTATTTAATTTATGATCCTTGATACCTACTTAACCAAGCTAACAGTACATTATTGATTGAAACACTGATTGATAGATAACATAACACTTCAGTTTAAAATTATATATATATATTAATACGTGAAGCAAGCACCTTTCGGTGTGTTCCGACAGCTGCACTTGAGAGCCAGTTTCTTCTAGGCTTTGTGTTCTTACCACCTTTGGCCGCATCAACACTTACCATGGTGAGATTGCGGTCAAACACAGGCCTATAAAAAGTTAAAAAACTTCCGATTCTTTTTTTTAGCATTTTGCGCGACCAGAGGAGTGTGAGATTTGGCACAATTAAAGTTTAAATGGAGAAGAAGTGCAGAAAGCTAATATTTTTATATAATAATGCATTATAAATACATTATTTTAATAAAAAAACATTACATATACTACCATGCGTTTAACACACACACATGCCAAACTGAGAAGGCAACATATTGGCAAACCCCGTGGTATTAATATATATAGGCGACAATAGCCCCATAACATAAGATTGACTGTATATCTGCTTGTAAGTCTTCTGAAATAATAAAATAAGCTGTCGTTATGATGGACTCGTAATTCATAGAAGCACAGCTAATAGCGACGCAAATCTCTTTGTGCCGGAATTGAAAATGTCACTAATAACTTTTTATGCAGAACAAAAGAGTAGCGTAGAAATATTTTCCTCATAAAATAACAATGGTAATTTCTGTGAAAACCCGTTGCGTTGGAAAAGGCGACAAAACAATGTTTGTGTTTTAGAAATTTTATAATCGTACCAGTATTTGCAGATAGATGCGATTTTCATAGATTTTTTCAGGGCCAGTTGGCGTGGTTGGTTATATTCCATATATCACGCTGCAGGTCGTAGGTGCGATTTCCACCCAAGACATGCATTTGTGTGGATGAACATGTCTGCATGTCCTGAGTCTGGATATTAAGTATGTATTTACAAACAAAAAGTAGTTTATGTATACCAGTAACCTGGTTTCCATAGTACCTACAAGCTCCACTTAGTTTAGGATTAGATAACCGTGTATGAAGAATGTCCCGCGATATTTATTTGAAGTGATAATAACAACAACCCTAGTAAGAAAATTGGAATCAAATCTTAAATCATCAGGATAAGGGATATTTAGCCTGAAGTCTAACAGCACGTAGAATCTAAGCAAGATAAATTAGAAAAACCAATACTGTTATACGGTGTATACCAATAGTGTATTCGGTTCTATGTCTTGATTATGCGTCTTCCATTTGGTTCGGGACTGGAGCTCGGATATGTATTCACGAGACCAGCGCTTCCAAAACAGCTGTCTCATTTGCTCCACCTTCTCGAAGCGTGCCAAACGATTACTTGGTGCCATTGTGAGATCGGCACAAGCTGGTGATGTGAGTGGTCGACCGATCAGGAAGTGAGCTGGGCTGAGTGGAAGAAGGTCATGCGGATCTGTTGACATTGGTGATATTGGCCGGGAGTTCAGGACGGCTTCAATTTGCGTCAAGACCGTGCTGAATTCCTCGTACGTTAAATTAGCGTTCCTCATGACTCGTTTTAAGTGATTTTTGCAGGACTTTACCCCTGCTTCCCATAATCCACCAAAATGAGGTGCGTAAGGTGGTATAAGGAGAAATTCAATGTTATCATTGGAAGCAAAGTCGATAATTTCCTGTGAATTGTTTGAAAATGATAAGGCAAGTTCTTTCATCGCTCCTACAAAGTTTTTACCATTATCTGAAAAGATTTGATGTGGTTTACCTCGACGAGAGATGAATCTTTTGAGAGCAAGTAAGTAGTCTTGTGTGGAAAGGCTACCAACAAGTTCCAAGTGTATGGCACGTGTTGTAAAACATACAAATAAGCAAATGTAGCATTTTTCAAGTTTTGCTCCTCTACCTTTGCGACTTAGTATGAACATGGGTCCGGCATAGTCTACTCCACATCGAATGAATGGAAAACCAGGCTCTATGCGTGAAGATGGTAAGTTTCCCATGATTGGCGTTAACGTTTTGCCTTTTATTCGTGTGCATCTCACACATTGGTGTACAACCTTACGTGCCAGATTTCTACCACCCAGTGGCCACCAACTCTCGCGTATGGTAGATAAAAGTAGCTGGGGACCAGCGTGAAGTAGCTGTTTATGTTGCTGTTGAAACAGAAGCCATGTAAAATAATGTTTACTACTTAGCAATACTGGGTGCTTTTTATTGTAAGCAAAGTCAGGTGAATTACTTAGGCGTCCACCCACTCTGATAATATCATTGCTATCTAAAAATATATTAAGTTTAGAAATAGCACAAGATGTTTTTAAATGTAATTGATGTTTTAAATAATGATATTTTTTAGGAAAAGATTCCAATTGAACAAAACGAGTCAACATATGCGACGACGCATTCAATTCGTCTACTGATAACGGCCCTGTTGCACGATCTTGCTTCTGTGTGCGTAAGTTCTTAATAAATCGCAACATGTAGGCACCGGTACGTAACATACGATTGAATGACGAGAATCGTTCAAAATCGAAAAACTTTTGAGTATTACAAGCCATACTTGCACTTTGTGATTTAAGTTCCGGCAAGTCTGTTAATGTTATGCTATCGTTACTAGATGCGTTTTGGCAAGACCAATTTGAGGTTTGTAAAAATGGTGGTCCGTTCCACCACAGGGTGCAGTCGCTGAGTGCGTCTAGACTGAGACCGCGCGAGACTAGGTCAGCTGGATTGTCTTTGCTGCCTATGTGCGACCATATTGCATTACTTGTGATTTCATTGATTTCTACAACCCTATTCTGAACGAATGTTTTTAATGTATGAGGCGGCATTCGGAGCCAGCCAAGAACAATAGTAGAGTCTGTCCAAAAATATATTTTATTTAGTTGCAATCGAAGTGACTGAACTATCTTTCTGTATAATCTTGCACCTATCAACGCACCACAAAGTTCAAGACGCGGAATGCTGACAGGTTTAATGGGCGCGACTTTACTTTTCGCACATAATAATTTGATTGTAACTTGTGAGTCGTCAGAATAGGTTCGAATATAAGCGCACGCCCCGTAGGCGCTCTGCGATGCGTCTGTAATGATATGTAATTCGATATATTGCTTGTGATCGTTCATAACGTAACGCGGAATCCTTATACTATGTAAATATTTTAATGTATTTATGAAGGTTTCCCATTGTTGTGCAATGTCATTGGGAATAGGGTCGTCCCAATCTATTTTGCATAACCATAATTTTTGAATTAATATTTTTGCCTTTATGACCGCAGGGGCTAGCAAACCTAAGGGATCGTAAATTTGAGAAATTACAGATAAAATTCCTCTTTTTGTGAATGGATGATTTGTTTGACTAATCTTAGTACTAAAGTATAATTCATCACTGTTGTTTAACCAACCTAAGCCTAAGGTTTTGTTTTGGCAGTGATCACCTAATGCAAGTTCTTTGGATGAACTATCAACGGCAGCCTCTGTGTTAAATTTCCACTTGCGCAGTGGAAAACAGTAGGACTGTAAAACATTGGCTATTTTATGGCATGTTTCATGTAAAATAGACAAATCATCATTTCCAGTGATTAAATCGTCTACAAAAAAGTCATCCTTAATCACCCTGGAAACGATTTCATCATCACATTCAAGCGCAATTTGATTAAGACATCTTATACTAAGATACGGTGCAGACGCTGTGCCATACGTCACGGTGTTAAGGCGATATATACTTATTGGTTCCGACGGATGTTCTCGCCACAATACTAACTGTAAGTCACGCTGTTCTGGCTGTATCAAAATTTGACGAAACATTTTCTCGACGTCAGCACATGCTACATATTTATGTTGCCTAAATCGTAATAATATTGAGAAAATGTCGTTTTGAAGTGGTGGACCAATAAATTGTATATCGTTTAATGATTTGCCTGATGACGTCACTGCGCTTGCATCAAATACTATGCGTAATTTAGTTGTGGTGCTATTTTCATTAATAACACCATGATGCGGTAAAAAATAATGAGGAGACCCATATGTATCTGTGCGACTCATGTGTCCTAAGCTCTCATATTCACGCATGAATTCCGAATATTTCTGTTTAAATTCGGGTAACCTATGAAATTTACGTTCAAGTGAAAGTAAGCGCTTCTCAGCTGATTTGTAGCTATCGCCGAGTACATCAGCTGGTTCTTTGAACGGTATTTTCACGCAAAATCTACCCTGTTCAGTGCGTTTAGTAGTCTCAATGAAGATATTCTCACATGCACGCTCGTCGGCACTGAGAATATTACCTACATGAGGGATTTCTTCGAGTTCCCGGAATAACTTTAGCTGTGTATCTAAAGTTTGTGAGTAATTGCACTGAACTTGATTAGACCGATTATTAAGTAATGTTTTATTATGCAATGGTCCAGAGATTATCCAACCCAACTGTGTGTTTTGTAAATAAGGCCCGTTTATTAACCTAAATTTACCGTTAGTTATCAAGTCCCAAAACTTATCCGCGCCTATCAGTATATCGATATCCGACGGCGAGTAAAAGGTAGGATCCGCGAGTTGAATATTTTCCGGAATGTCCATGTTCTTTATATCGATAGCAAACTGTGGTTGGTTACTAGTAATGAAAGGCAAAACTAAACAATCAATTTGTGTACGATAATTGTTAGTTTTTGACTGTAACTGTATTTTACATAAGTGGGTAGATTGTGTGACTGAATTACCTACTCCTGTAACGTGATAAGCGGACTGTAATAATTGTACGTTTAATTTTTGGCATAAAGACTTGGTAATGAAACAATGTTGACTTCCATTGTCAAGAAGTACGCGTGCGGTATGATATTTATTGTTAACGTCTGCAATGTCCACTAACGCTGTGGATAACAAAACTGCAGGCAATAATGACCGTTCGCATTTATTTATGTGTGAATTTAAATGACTAATGGATGTGGAATGAAATGTGGTAGAGCTAGTGGGGACGTTAGTGTTAACCGAGATTGTGACACCGCACCGACAACCTGTAATGCACCGTCTTCACTACTCTCGATATGAATGAGACTATTATGTTTCCTACCACAAAGTCTACACGGTCCGAGCTTGCATTCTGTCACCGTGTGACTCATGCGTAGGCAATTACTACAAAGTTTCTTTGTGTCTATTAACTTAATCCTATCATGAATGGGTAAGTTAAGGAAACTTGAACATGAGTATAGCGCATGATCAGCGCTACACATGGGACACACACGAGCGCGCTTACCTGCGTAGCCTGCATCGGCGCCGGCCGCCGCCGCGGGACCGCTACTAGTGCGTGTGGACATATGGCTATAGCTATTGCTCGACTGTTTCTTACAATCGCTATGCCTAGTATCGTGTGTATGTTTGTTATGGCTAACTTGAATCATCTCTAACATGTCGGCCCTGTCCTTTAGAAAATCAAGTAAATCATTTAATTTCAGGGCTGACTTGGACTCACTTTGCGAACTATATTTTAATGAACTCTTAAACTGTTCCCACGCTCTTTCGGTAGACTGATCTAGCTTTGAAACTACCATAAATATAACTAAAGTATCCCACGAGTCTGTTGGCTCACCTAATGTATTGAGCGCACGTAAGTTCCTTAGGATCGTATCAATTAGCTTTCTTATCTGTGAAGCAGATTCCTTATTTAAAGAAGGAATTGAAAATAAAGCTTTTACGTGGTTGTGTATCAACAGACGATGATTATTGAATCTATTTTCGAGAAGCTCCCATGCGTGAGAGTAGTTGGTAGCGGTGAACTCAAGGGCACTTATGACTTGTAACGCGACCCCAATCAAGGAAGATTTTAAATAATGGAATTTTTGAATAGCGTTTAAATCATTACGTTCGTGTATCATAGTAATATATGAGTTTTTAAACTCTAACCAATGATCATACGTGCCGTCAAAGGTAGGTATTTTTATGTTGGGTAATTTAATGCCAATTAATTTGTTATCAGAGTTTGTATTACACATGGAACTGCTGTGAAAATCCTTCTGCAGCATGACCTTTGCTGAAGCTACTACTCTATAAAACTGATCCTCAAAAGATTCTCTCTCTTCAAGCTGTTTTAAAAGTTCAGAATCATCTACTTCATTTTCTATGCAAGTTTGTATTTCATTATATTTGTCTAACAGATTTGAACTAGTTTCCAAACGTAAATTCAATTCAACTGACTGCTGTTCGCTTATTGGTAAACTAAACTTTTTTATGTACTTTTCAAATAATGTTAGCCTTCCTTTGATAACACCTCTCTTTTTGACTAAATCTGTAATTTTAGACTCACTCATTTTGGGGATTATGAAAAACAAGAGTACTCACGCGTAATGTGGAGTGTTGTTGAAGTCGAAGTCCGCAAAATGTCGATAGTTGAAATCCGGTAACTCACGCGTATTACAACTGGAATTACAACACGATATTAACGCAAATTGAATATTAGGATGAGGGATAGGATGGATGGATAGCCCAGACTCGACCACTCCTTTTGATGTTGTATCCTCTTCGGCCTGCTTCAGCTTCTTCGTGTGTGGTGAAGGCTTGATTCAGTAATGTCCCGAAGACGATGGAGTGGGTCCCGGTCCCGTAGAATTCTGGTTCTGATGATATATGGCTCGACACCAAACGATGTTATCCGGCTCGAAGGACCAAACGATGTTATACGGCTCGATAGGCCAAACGATGTTAATGCTTTTTAATGCTCTTCAGATAGATTTTATGGTAAATCTTCTTCAGTGTGAATATTTTTATGTGAAATAATACGACTTGATCATGTGAAAAAAGTCAATTGTATTTCCCTCCAAAAGTGTATAAATTGTGTGATTAAAAAAAATAATTAAAAAGTAAAATGACATTAGGCTGAATACAATAATAAATTACAACGCCATCTATCGGCATCTAGTGAAAACGAGTTTGTTGTATGAAATAGTTTTAATAATTAGCGCCAACAAATACAATCACTAAAAAACCTAGATATAAACACCACGGGAACAGATGTAACGACAGATACCAATGAAGATCATTATAACTCTATAAGATGTTTAGTCTTCAGTAAGGCAACCACAGGCTGTTTAGACGCTAATGTTAGATGCACATAATCCTTAGCACCTTAACGAAGATTTTACATAATGGCATGCAGTAGAAGGCAACCAAGCACAACTAAAGCTGATGGGATAATGCGATGTCGGGGCCATCCACTATGACAGTCGGATTGGTGTATCGGCAAACGTTGATGCTTGCTTCGCGGTCTAATACCATTCACGTATATATTGAAGTAAATCAGTGTTTTAGAAATTGTATGCAAGTATAGCTAATGTTTTTCAGTTAAGTAAAAGTATGTCAACGGATGTGCGATGGAAATACAGAAATCTAGTATGTGATATAAACGAGAATAATCTAAATATACATACAAAATACAATGTACGAGTATGTAGCACTTCAGGGTATGCTTGTGACACAAAAGTATAAATATTATCAATATTATAATATCACACAAGAAACGTGATGTGATTCTCTTTATGTAGATTACATGACATTGGATGACTATTAGGCACCGATTCCACAGAGAGAGTTCTAGAGTTCTACGTTTCACGTTCACCGTAATCAATGCGGGGCCTTCAAACGTAAAAAAAATGTATGACGTGTGATAGGCGAATATTGCAGAACTCTAGAGTGCTTGTTGTGTGTACATTAGTGAATGCGGAACGCAGAACTCTGAACGCAGAACTCGAGAACCCTCTCTGTGGGATCGTCGCCTTAGCAGTCGTTATAGTTGAGAGCAAAACGAATAGTAAGTAGGTACAATAAAATTATCTGCAAATAAATTGTTATATGTATATATATATACGTAATAAAAAAACAGTATTGATTAAGTGTGCTTCTCTCATTGAAAACAAGCAGAGACATAACTCCACAACTGACAATCTTAAATGCAATCATCATCATCATAAAACGACATATTCGATTGACCCTCGTTTACGACCTTCGATACCATTTAACAGACACCAAACGCAATGATAAGCTAAAACGGGTCGTAGATCATAAAACGGGGAGCATTTAATGTGATTGTTGACTTGCAAGTGCCAATCTTGGCCAGGAAATGGTTCCGGAGGTTGGGCGAAGGCGGATCTTTCGTGCTATTTCCTATTAATACGGAGGGGATTCAATTAGCATACTTTGTTATTATTGTTTGTTGAACTTAATATTCTGAGTCATTTACAAACGCGATAGCTATAATTCTATAGACACCGGTCAACCGGTATCGTTTTAAACAGAGCACAATTCAAAACAAACGAAAAATCTTGCCCTCCATACCGGCTTTGTCCATAATCCACCCAAATAAAAGATACGTACAGTATCAAAACGAAAACATTCGGAAAACAGTACACCCGAAACTGAATACGTAATATGGACTCGGGAGGATAAAAACTTCAATACGCATACTGAATGTTTATTCCAGTGGGAGTCCGCGTGGAAATCTCATTAGACCAGAACTACAGTAGCTTCAGGTATTGTGGGTACGAAAATACAAGTGAGTGCAATGAAAATGAACTAGCAATAAATCTCCAGAAAGTTATTGGTCAACGTTTTAGGCTATTCATGAATCTGTCTCAGTATATCAATTCTATTCTCCCATATTCATTTATCATTATTTTGCAAATTTTTGGTTGAGATGTTTAATACCCTGACTGCTAAGCCACAGTTCGTGGTTTCGATTTTCAAAGCCTTATATTATCGTGAATGAACATGTCTGATTGTTCTGAGGCTGGGTGTAAATGTCAATATGAGTTTTATATTTACTGCATGCCTGTTAATCGGTTATTTGGTTTCTATAGTAAAAGCTCAGCCTTTATGTGGAGAATGTCCCAGAATATTTATTTTTCATATTTTATTAATACAATTTGGCCCTTTTATCTAGTAAAAAAATAAAAAAAAGGCTTTCTTTCACACTAGCATAAATGTATAAGCCGAATGCATGTTATAACACGTTCAATTTCAATGACGCGGGAACCGTGCTCGTTTAATTGCTTTTTTTCTCATCAACTGCATAAATGATCAGTTTTTGTGCAACTATCTGTATCGCACTATTATTATTTTCATACAGTAAATTTTTATTTTATTTGTGTTTAATATTGTATGTGTATATCAGGGTTGCCAGCGCTTCAGGGGGTAAAAAATAGTAGAATAGTGACTTTCTTTCACAAAAATAGTGACATAATAGTGAGTTCTTCGTCTAAATAGTGACCAAATAGTGACATATTCTCAAGCAATTTAGGAACTTTTGTGAAACCTAGTAGACTTTTTTACCATTTCAGAGCTCATTTGCAGTATATCCGTGAGAAATTTGTAGGATATGGGATGTAAATGATGGACAAGTCAAATGCTACAATAAAAGTATAAGAATATTTATTAAGATACATAATTTTTTACTTTTTGGGGATTGAAGTTGCTCGCGTCCGTAAGTTTACCCTCATGATCCTAGGGTGGTGCTAAACGAGCAACAAATTCTGATGGTAGGCTTCGGCCGCGGCTTGTCACCAACCCCCGAACTAAGCCACACCGCCAAGCGTCTGCCGTGGTTCGGCGTGAAGTTCGGGGAAGCTAATTGTGGGGTTGGGTAGTGAACCGGTCTCGACGATGTAGGTAATTTGTACGGGTAGTCTCGTCTTGGAGGGTAGCGGGATCCGAAGCACGGTTCTCCGCTGGCCGACAGCAGTTAGAAGGGAGCCCAAGTAGTACGCCAGCTATCTACGAAAGGCTGTCCCGCCAACTTGCAAAAATCCCGAGGTGCTCCATCGTGCCGGTTGGCGACCGGGTGAGAGGACCCGATGGCCACAGCAGTTCGTCCCCGCAGGCTCCAGACGAGCCTCCCGTCAGTTAATCTTTCCTACGTTTGTCCCATGGTCCTATTGCAATGCATTGCTTAACTGTCACTCACCCACTCACCTATTCACTCCACATCAACATGACCAAAAGTAAAAGAATAGCGTTAAACAGCGGAAGCACGTCCTCTCACTCAAAGTGCACCTCTCTAATATTCGAGGTCAGCACTCCAATCTCGACGCCGTCCATCCCCACCTTGAGACGGACAAGCCTAACCTACTCTTTCTCACGGAGACGCAAATCAGATGTCCTCCAGACGCGGCATACCTATATTGCCCAGGGTATACCGTACAGTCGAGCACAACTTCAAACCACGCGCTGTGATCTGCGTGTATGCTCGCGATGACATCTGCTGTCGGCGTCTCCGTGGCGTTAAAAAAACAGGTTTTTCCGTCCTGTTGATATCTCAAATCCTCTATGCCTCTGTCTACCGATCGCACAGCGGTGACCAGAAGATGATCGGGCTTTTTCAATACCTAGGCAAAACGGCGGACGTGGTCCAGCGAAAATATCCGAGCGCGCAGCTGGGCCTCTTGGGGGACTTTAACGCTCATCATCGTGAGTGGTTGTACCTATACCAGGAAAACGACCTTGCTGGGAGAGAGGCGTTGAAACTAGCAATTACGCTAAATCTCTCTCAGCTCGTTTGCGAAGCCCACGCGCGTTCTGGTTGTTGCTGATCACACAGCCAACTGCTTGGACCTTCTGCTGACAACAGATCCTGAAAGGTACTCAGTGTCGGAGAATGCCCCATTGGGAACCTCCGACCACTGTCTGGTGAAGGCTGTGATGTCCTACTCTCCGCCTGACCCTGGCCTAAAAAGCTCCAGGCGAGTTTGGCAGATTAAATTCAGCAGATTGGGATGAGATGATCATTGGCGGCGAACTTGCTTTACTTCCGATGTTTTACCCGTCCAGCTGTGTGAGTGCCATATTAGATGTGATATGTTGAGCTATGGAGTATTATATCCCATTCTCCGATATATCACTCAATAGCGGTCTCCCAAGTGGTAGAATGCTGATTGGGCCTGGCACACCAACCTTCTAAATAAGCTTCCTTTATATGGAATTCCTGATGGTCTGTGCGCTTGGATTTCCGATTTTCTGAGTGAACGGTCTATACAAGTGGTCATACACGGGTGCTCGTGAGACCTATTGGCAATGAATGCCGGAGTTCCTCAGGAATCAGTTCTCTCTGCAACCTTATTTCTGCTGCATATCAACGATCTGCTAAAACCCGGTATCTTTGTTTGGGTACGCAGACGACAGCACTGTTGCAGAGAGATACATTTCCAGCGTGCGAGCCACCAGTGACGAGATCCAATTGCTTCGAGAGGCCATGGTAGAGCGTTTGAACGTGATCTTACAGGCGGTCTTCGATTGAGGCATGGTCTTTTTTGACGCCACCAAGACACAGACGTGTCTTTTAACCGCCAAACGGAGTCCATTCCACCAGGCTCCTACTTTCTGAAATGTATACTTGCACACGGTCTTGACCCAGCTCCGATCCTACCCCAAGGCACCTTACATCTAAGGAAGGTCGGAACCATCGCTACGCAAATTAAACTCTCACTTAGACGGCTTTTTCGGCGGTGGTTTCGCGCGCACGTAGGACGCATGTCACTGCATTGGACCGAATCGCAATCGCAATAGCTTATATTGGACGCCGCGTTACGTCACTCAGAGATGACGTAAATCGTACCGTTTAGGAAAAAGAAAAAGCTTATTTTTACAATAACTAAAGATTATTGTGCTACAAAACTTTGCATAACGAAAACTGAACTTGAAAGTGATATATATTTTCTTTTTCCTTAAAGTAATTGTAGAGATACGATATGAAAAAAAATTTACAAGTTTACCATAGATTTATAACAATCTATGGCCAAACTAGATCTCGCACAACATATACTAAGTGATTCCGCGCGGGACAAAGTCACCTACCAACGCGAGTTTATCGTAGTAGCGAGTCTAGGTACAATTAAACCACTTCTGAGCTCTGAAATAGTGACAATAGTGACCATATTCCGAAAATAGTGAGAAAAGTGACAGGATTTTAAAATACTGACTAATAGTGATAATAGTGACTTGCTGGCAACCCTGGTGTATATGTATGTATTTTATATCACGATCGAACACTGTTTAATTTTTTGCTGCTCCAGTATTTTCTCCAAGTGTCTTCGATAATGCTTGTCTTTACCATGTAAGGAAATGGTAATGACCTTAATAGAGTTTAGCGCCAATTCTCTAGAATTCTATTACATTTATAGGTCACGTAGGGACCAAATGAGTCAATTAAGCCATACTTTAACCTAATCTTAACACGTGGAGCCTACATATTATGAAATTTAACTAAATGCGAGCTTAACTTCAATTGATCTAATTACTTACGAGATCTCAGAAATCTTTTTTTTTTTTTTATGTAAAATGGGCTTGCGTTTGACCTTCGACTGACCCCATGAGGAGTTATGACGAGGCCGAGGATGTAGCACGCTTACCCAGAAAAAGCCTATTCACTCTGGCCTTGAATACATCTAGGTTATAGGTATCATGAAATATTTTTTCATTCTGAAAGGTCTTACAGGGTATCGGCACTTGCATGTGGTCTAAATTCAACTTGAAACACCCTATAAAACCTAAAATGATTCGGCATTTACATCTGTGCGACAGGTTCCGCTTTTAGTTGACATGAAAGACAGAGTCGGCAGGTTGGGCGCACTGCACCAAATTAAGTTGCCCATTCGAAATTTGGTAAAATGTACGTACGAGTTACGAGAGAGATTGATGGATTCAACAAGCAGTACCGTAATATGTCACTTCTGACAGCCCATATCTAAACTTGAACCAAAGAGACACATGAAGCAAGAGAAAGAGAGAGACCCTCATGTCATGAGGATGCGTCGGGCGTAAAATTATCCTGGACTTCAGCAGATCCGATGACGGGGAATGCACCGGTTGTTATTTTATGCTCTTCTTAACCAAAATCATAGAGGGGAGATTCCTTCTCGGAAGTGGTTACAGCAGCCATGTTTAGTTTGCATAGCCTGTTGTTGTGGCAGCAGTTTCGATGTTAAAGTTGGGAATTTACTCAACGCTACTTATCGTAGGAGTAGCCTATTGAGCTTTGTGAATTGTGAAATGTTGAAGTCACTTTGACGCTGAACTGCTGCACATGGATTGTTATTAGAGGTAGTCGGTCGTAAAAACAAAAGTCTGATGTAATTTAAAGGTTAGATTAGTTGGTTACATAAGATTAAAGATTTACTAGAGGAGCTATTGTTGATACGATTGTAGTAGAGAACAGTAATACCTACTTTGATACTTCGTCTTTGCTTTGACGCCGTATGCCCAAGCTAACATACCATGAATCCGACACTGTCATTGACTCTGATCGCAAAACGCCAATCAATCCATTAAGCGAACCAATTTGCGCATTACTATTTTAGTTTGTACCAACTAGCAACATTATAAATGGCGTTATTCACATTTGCAATGAGATACTTCGCAGGGTATGTAGATGATTACCTTTATTAGAGCGTTAAAAGCGTTATCCCAGTTCGTAGCTAGTTTGTGATTCCATAATTTGAGGATATATGACTAAATAACAGTGTTCATCTTTTGTCTGGAAAATGACAATCTATTTATCTCTGGATACTTACAGTTAACGAGAACAAAAACTAATTCTCTTTATGTGCACACTCCAATGTTACTCAGGTAAGAAACTCCATTTAATCTCAGACATACGGTAACGGTTCTGGTGTTCCCTTACGAGTTATGCCGACAAAACCCCTTTAGCACCCTGAGTAGGGTCCTCCAAACTTTATGCCTGTCAAGATCCTGATTAGAGGATTGCCATCCTAAGTTCAGACATCTAATTTACTTCCACGTCGTTTTAATGTTCGCGTGTGTAGCTGCGAGAAGTCCTTAACGTAGTTCCAAGTAAAGTTCAGTCTACGCTACTACTTTTTGCTATGAGACTGGCAATGCTTTTCCTGACCATTAAGAAAATTCAAAAGCACGATTTTCCATTTCTCTATGATGAACCAATAATTCAAAAACAGTTCAATTTCCAGTACCCTTGAAGCGCAAATAACGTAATTTACTGTGGCGATGCTATAAATATTTAAGAGATACTTTCGTTCGCGCTATATCCTGTCTACAATATCACATACAACTTTTAACTTTATTGCGTTATATTATTGACTAAAATTTCTATTTTTACCCAAACGTAACAGCTGTCACTGCTATCGCCGTTTATAAACTTTTGGGATTTGACGAAAAAATCTAAAATTACGAGATATA
Source organism: Polyploca ridens (assembly GCA_951394255.1). NCBI lineage: Eukaryota > Metazoa > Arthropoda > Insecta > Lepidoptera > Drepanidae > Polyploca > Polyploca ridens. The sequence continues at coordinate 12,344,617 of OX596255.1, read as the reverse complement.
CCGCCCTGTAGATACTTAGTGATAAATGCTAATACGTCTGATATCTGGATTTGCATTATATTTATAAAGTTTATAAAATACGAAGTTTTTAGGAAGCTAAAATTAAACTAACAATTTGAAAACATGGCTTGATAATTTTATTAAAACTTTTGAAAACCACATTTTATTAAGCAAAATATAGAACAAAAAGAAGTACATACGAGAAGTAGACCCAGAGGTTCATTTCAATATGGATTGTACCGTAGAATCCGTCTCAACCCCCTTGATCCGATTCTGTCAATGTGAATTAGGCCCAGGAATTGTGCAGGAAATCGCCCCGTCACATGGCCTCGATCATGAGCGATATGAATATACGTACCTGCAAATCTATAGGTTAAGCAACTCAGGAAATTGAAGTACTCGCCTAGCTTCCTGGATGCTCCGAAGACACAAATCGATTGCCTTCGATATTTTGCTTGATAATGTATTATTACAAGCTACAACAGGTACACTAATAATGGTAAATTTATTGAATAGAAAATCCATTTATATGAATATTTTTAATGTATGGTAATACATATATTATGGTACATGCATATGTGAATTTCTTGACTGTAAAAAAATATAATTTTATAAATTTTTTTGTGCAAAGTTGTTTAAAGTTTTTGTGTCAGAGCTTTTAGTGAAAGCATTTTCATAACAATTTTGCTACGTCGTCAAACCAAGCGAATGTTACTCGTAAGCGCGCAATCTCGGAACCACAGCATAAAGCGACATTTCGAAAAAGGGCTTATTTATTTGCTCGGTAGAAATCTCTGTGCCCTGGAATAATTTGTCATGCACCTTGACCTACTTTCTCTCGAGCCGCGCATAAAAAAGGCGGAATAATTTTGGAAATCAACTCTAACTGTTTGCACAGCGATTTTGAAATTAAGCTTCCCAATAAAGGTTGAATCGGTAATAATTTCCAGATTTTTTTTCGTGCTTATGATTTACTAGACGAGAGCAGTGAATAAAATACTTTTTTTTAAACCATACAGAATCTACATGCCCATTTGGACCCACCATGTAATATCTTCGTATTGGAACAATAAATCAACCAAAAAGACGTAGTCCAAAGTTGAAGAAAGCGAACAAAAAGCAGACATACAAAACTAGCTTATAAGTTTTCGAATCAATCCTAGTACATTGTTTAAGTTCTTCCAACTTGTGGATAGATTTCAATTTAAAGACCTGAATTACTCGTTGTTCAAGTTGGCTCCGATGTACCATGTGCAGTTAAAGCAAACTACAGATTAACCGCTTATACCCAGACAAGGGTAGTTAAGTTTATATTGCATTTTGAGTATCAGATCGCAGTATTGAATTAGCTGAGTAAATTTACTGCGCGCCAACTATTTAGAGAGATATTCTATAAATAATGGTTGGCTTAGTAGATTACATACTTGATTTACGACTAGATAACCCGGAATAAAATAGGAATGGTTTTTATATTTTATAATAACTTGAACTGTGGTACAATATTAGATTTATATTGGGAATATATTTCAATTAATATAAAGAATTGAAAAGAGAATGTCTCTGCCGTCAACATAACTCAATGGTAGTAACCTCAGCCTGAAATGCCGTAGTTTTGGGTCCTATAATGAACTGAGGTTTCAGAGAAAAAAACTATGGTGAAACTGTGGCCAATGTGTTTTTCATAGTTGAAAAAGAAACTATATTATTCTTATTCTAAGGTTTCTTTACAATAACATACCAGTAAAGGAGTGTGACAAATGTGAAGCTTCCTGAACTCTGAAGGTGTGAACTCATAAACGTCAGAATCTTCAAAGTTAGTGTCGTGACCACGAAAAGGGCGAGTAAATATTTTGACGTTTCCACTGAGACGGTCATTAATCATCTTGCCTAGTGCGTTATTACTACTTCGGAAATGCCTTCGTTTACCTCAACGATTTCTCCATTCATGTGCAAAATGTTCAATATTAAATTTCTCAAAAGCTGTGTTTGATATAGGTTCGTCGGCGGACAGGTGCGGATAAGGACGGTTCGTTTACAATTTATAGCAAAGAATGCGGGACACACATTTTTTATCCGTTTAACTTTAGATAAAATATTAATTTTGATATTTTTAACAATATCCGAGCCATTCAGTTACGGAGTGTAGGAAAAAAGACGATAAAAACATGTTTTGCACGAAATCATAATACAGCAATGAATAGAATTCGATTCAAGGGATAATTTCCCGTATTTATGTTCCAGAGGATAAACTTCGTGAGTAACCAAAGTTCTTGCCACATAGCGGAATTATCAGCAAGAAAACAAGTGAAGCGTTAAAAGAATTAGGTTGATGTGATTTATTCATATTAGGCTAAGAAATTACAGTACTAATTCGTTTTAGTGTGAGTATAATTATTTGTGTTAATTAAACACTTTGTCCCAAAAAGCATCGCAGGAAGCAAAATGTTAATCTTACATTACAAAATCCTCAGAATAGGGAAGAAACGTAAATTAATCTGCTTATTTCCTATTTGTTATTATACGAATATTCTCTCAAGAAAATGCAGCCTCATCTCACATCTGTCCATTATTATTTGTAAAGATGACGTCGGTACGTGCCATTTCACAGATTCCATTATGGTCTGAAGCCGAGGAGGCTTTGTTTGCCACTAGGTTTGTCTAATTAGCGTTATCAAGGCGACTGCCTGTCTCTTTTGTACAAAAGCTCTTGCGGCCTACGAAATAATTCACTTAATTGGTACTTAGACTTTCAAGCCCTTGCGGTTAATGAAGAATTTAAACTATAACAATTTGTATCCAAAATTTAGATTGTCCATTGTAAAATGCAATGAAAATTAGCTTATTTTGTGAGAATATTTAAGTAAATTATATAAATTTTAGTAAATGACGGGCCAGTTGGCGCAGTTGGTTAAGATTCCACCTATTGCGCCGTAGGTCGTGGGTTCGTTCCAGGGTCCCAGGAATATAAGTATGTATTTACAAACAAAAAGTAGTATTGTATTATATCAGTTATCTGGTTTCCATAGTACAAGCTCTGTTTAGTTTGGGGTCAGATGACCATGAGTGAGGAATATCCCAGGATATTTATTAAATTAATAAAAAATAACTCTTTGTTACAGTTTCTTGCATAAGCGATACAATCAATCGACGTTATTTATAACAAACAGACGTAGGCACAGCTATGATCAAAAACGGCTATGAAATATTTAGGAATGTTATGTTTCTATAAATAATGGCAATTACAAAATAGCAGAAATATAACAAGACCAATATCCAGAATTTGAAAAAGAAAACCAACGTAAAATGTAAATGAAATCTCATTTGGAAACGCCTGGCACTTTGACTAAACAGCTGCGTTAATTTGAAGGAATAGAATAAATTTAAATATTTGTTATAACAAAATCGCTTTGTTTCTGTTTTCCTTCTACATCGCAAATACGAAACTACATTTAAATTAAACAAATAACATCATCCTCTTTGCTTTCTTCTTATATGGGGTCAGTTTTACATTTCTTGTCCATTCATTAATTTAAACTAATAATTAGAATATGACTAATATGTATATTCTTTACTATTTTAAATTTATTATTTTACTCCACAGCCAAAAAACCTTGAAAAATTCTAAATCGTGGCTTAATTGTGGCCTTCACTTACGGCCTTAAGTAAATTATACGATTATCCATTTAAATGCTGATCATGCAAGCTTGAAAATCTATTGATCCAGGTAGCCGGGGGATGATATGAATATTAATATCGTGAAATTTTAGTTGAAGGCCTGTAATATTTTATTAATTTAACTTAAAATTTATTGGTTAGGAACAGGCCTGGCATAATGAAGCTAGAGTGAAAGTGATTGATATTGGTCTTTGAACTATAATGCTATGACAATTGGTTCTAAAATCATTGGCGTTGGGAAACTGAATAAATCCGATGTTCGTAAAATGGTTGCGGAAGAATGGTTATTGCAAATTCTGGAATGCAGTGCTTGGTATTCGGGGTTTGCAAAGAATTTAGGTCCCACGAAATAAACCGAGTTATTTCTCAGCATGTGAATATATAGCTGCCTTGGAATGAGTAGAAAAAACATATCGAGACACTGGGTATCCAGAAAATGCTGGCTTCCATCCATATGGCGTTATTTTTATTATTTCTTGTATGTTCATGAATTTAAGTTTTTTTCTTATGTTGACGCCAAAGGAATATTGCTCGTTTTTGCGTATTTCAATTTAAAGTATTTACTCTAAAATTAAGAACTGAATGAATACTAACTTACATGGACTGTGAGATAAACATAACGGTTATAACGAAATAAACATAAGATTTAAAAGAAGTACCGTTTTTCATTAAAAAAAAACACGTAGAGTTTCTTCGCAAATGTAATAAATACTCGAAACATCCAAATAACAGTAAACGTCAGTAAATAAAGCGTGCATTTTACTACCTTCAAGTGTAAAGAAATAAAGGTAGGAAATAAATTACATTGAAACAATATACGTAATAGAATGAATGTTAAATGTAATAATAAAAGTATAGGAAATGTTAAAGCGAAGTACCGAAACATTTAATTCCAATGTTATTAACTTGGTTATTAATTCTCAATATGTAACTTAGTTTGATTCTGTTGAAGAATCAAACTAAGTTTATTAGACCGACTATTTTAAGTTGTATATACATATAGATAAATAAAAGATAGATGAAGAGAGAAGAAACTTGATATGTATAAATACGATGATGAAATGTAAATAGGAAGTAATTTTAGTCCGCGATATGATGACAAATGTGTAAACTGGTGTACGATAGGGCTTATTCGCTAAGATTCTGTCAAAAATCGTCTTATAACTTATGGCATAAAGCTTGTTTTAATGTTAATACAATACAAAATTGTGAAATTCTTATGCGCAGTGAATCCTTTAACTCTTTAAGTTACATGAATTAATTTACGACGAAACGAAATGCCAACACCAAAATGTTATACAAAATACTCGTAAACGAGACAATTTCATCTGTTCCTAAACAGTTTCAAAATGTACATTCATTCGAATATGTACCCGTTTAGAGCTTGGATTATTGTTAAGAGTTGTCAGGTAGGGAGCACATTGTGCTCCTAAATTGGGTCGAGGTAACTTTGTAAGTACTACGTTAACGTACTCGATAAATTCTCGCATTAAAATCCATTTAAACTGCTTCAGAAATTGTTCACTGCATTCTCTTCAGCTCCAAAGCAACTTTAGTTTAGAAGTATAGCGTACCTATACAAATTAGCTCTAACCGTCTAAAACTTGGAGAATTAGGTATTTGTGGAAACAGAAGTAGGTAACTAGCAAAAAACAGTAGTGTGAAAATATTAAAATCTGATCCTGTTACCTTATCGAAGTATTTAAAGCACTAAAATTATAGAGGGTGCATCATGAAAATGACATAATAATGTTAGAGTACAAAACTTTTGATGAAAGTATGAGTTTGTAAAATACTGAACCCTCTCGTTTATTGGAATATCGTTCGGTAGGAGGTCACATTTACAATGGCGATGTAACAATTCAGCAGGAATGGTATTGTCGTTTATTTCTGAAAGGTTAGGGCCTACGAGAACGTTTTTTGTAAGAGCAGCTGTTTAAGATATAGTGTGTTCAACGTCTGCTGGTATGGAAATTAATCTATTTCAAGAGTGATAGGCTAGGCGTTGAGGGACAGGTTGACGTTGAGAGACTCGACGTAGCGGAAATCAACGTAAGACCGACATTCGACGTAATTGGAATAAGATCTTCGCTTTGTTAGTAAAACTTGAATCATGAGTAATTTTAGCTATACTACGCTGAGAATCTCATCTTCTGAAAACCAAAGATGAGATTATCTTGCTGAACATCATAAAATGAAACGTAAAGAAGACTTAGATTAAAGACTTTTTTATTGATCGATTTTTATGGTGACAAACCCAACTTGGGTTCCGAAAAGACGGCATCTGAAAGCACCAACTCGGCATATCTTGCTGAGTTGATGCTTTAACTAATACGAAGAGAAACATTTACGAGGTTGGCCAGGTAGAAAATTCAATGCACTTTGCAATCTATATTGTAACAGAACAGATAAGGTTTAAGTAAATTCTACGGAGAAAAGCACGAAACTGCCTTCCAAATGAAAATCTAAAGACAATAAAAAAATCAGAAGCGTCGCTGCGAGAAAGTACTTATGCACTCGCTGTGGAGACGACGCAACAGTTTTATTTTGTTGTAAAGCAAAACAAAATCAGGTCGCGAGAACAATGAATGCCGCAGGAACAATCCGATTTTCACCCGCTAACGTTAAAAATAATTTACTCGCTGTTTTAGCAGTTTTTCTTTGCGCAAATTGAATCTGAATTCAGTTCTAAAGATTGGCAAGTGAACGAGAAAGTGGGGAAAAAACTCAGAATTTCTACGGGCGGATTATACAATCACGCGTTGCATTATTTGAAAAACAAGATAGGGCTAAACACTGAAAACAAAGAAATAAAAATACTATATAATAGTTCATTCATAGCATTTCTGCTAATGTTAAGATAAAAACTAAGCAATTCAAACTCGAAACCTTTTTAGCGTGGGATAAATACACTCGGTTTGCAGCGTGCAAAGCTTTACGAATATAAAAGCTAACAAAGAAAAATAAACAAGAAACAAAGCAATCCGATTAAATCTGACATATCGAAGATATCGACAAAAGAATGTTCCTAAACTGATAAGAGACTTTGGACCCAAGCTTCCTCAAAGTTATCAAGCGGGAAATCTAATTTATATTTTTAATTTTGGTGTACGTGAAAGGAAATTGGCCGTTTACTTTGGAGCAGTAGAGCATGGTAAGAGGTCGTTGGACCCGAATTATTAATGAGCGAGGCCCGTCTGCACCAGTTTCAGGGACGCTTATTAAATGCTGCAGCAGCGCCGAGAAACAATAGTTCGTTAAGTTCAACGTGTGTACCTAAATTAAATTATGCATAGGCACTGGTGAATATAAGATTTCTTCATTTATTACCTGCATATAAGAAATAAGTTTGATGAAATAATTCATTCCTTTAAGAAAATATATGTAGTACATAGAGAATATACTTATCGGAATATATATAGAAAAATCATTCAAAATAAATCATAAAACTAGATTATATAGCTCTCAATGACCTATAAATAGTAAATCTAGAATTCAAACCTAATAAAATACAACGAACGGTCTTTGAGTCCTCGAATTTAATATGCAAATCCACCATTAAGCAAAACACTTTATGACTGCTTTCAGATCCACCGTCACAATAACTCAGCTCAGAATTTTGCCGTTTAATCAAGTACACTTTGCAGTCGTTAAAGCCAGACACAGTTCCGTATCATTAATTCACAATTCACTTGGTCTTGTCGCAGGAGACACTCAAATGGAATTATTTATGACCATAGATGCATCCTCTAAAGTTACTTTAATTAACATGCTATATGTATATTTTAATTCGATATTTTCTTAAGAATTATGTGTCGAATGTACATACTAAAACTTAATGCTGAAATCTCATTAGTTAATACTAACTTCAGTTAAGAAAAATAAAAAGACTGTACACAGTGAAAAGCGGGGTCATGAGATTAAGGGACGAGCTAGAGTGAAGAATCGCAGGATCTCTCAAAAAACAAAGATTTTACTATAAGTATTCCAGTAGCATGAAGGAGCTTATGATTTTACCAGGACTTTAGCTACTCTTGCTCTGAAAAACAAAAATACGGATTGTTCTGAATATTCCTCTCTTGTTATGCCAAATTCCTCAATGCAAAACAAAGAACAACTGACCGACTTATCTTGTTCCTAAGTTGGGTAGATAATATAGGATCGTGTTACAGTAATCTGATGGATTTGGTTCGTTATTTGAAACTTCGATCTTGTTAATACTTTTTCCACCAAAGGTCTGCATTTCTTATCTTTCTAATCTTCTTAGCATAATATTCAAGGATCCGTTAGAAAAATCGCTCACGAAATCTCAGGTAGGTACTATAAGAGGCGTACAAACTTGAAATTTGGCAAGTTCTTATATTTAAGAAATTATCTAGTGGGGTCAAAAGTCATTTAAATTGTGTATAAACCTTATTTGAAAAGTAATTTAATTACAAGACGGTGTTAATATTATACGGACTAAATTATCAATTCTGAAATTTGGAAGACAAAAAACTGATACATTTTATCCCAGGAACGTGGGTGGCACTGAAGGAGACAATTAGTTCGGTATAATTTTGTTTGCTTTAATTACAGTTTGTTGTCATAAAGAATTGTCTGCACACTTTTCATTTTCCACTCACTGTGAAGATGAAACACCTTTCGCAACGTCAACATTTATAAGTCTTCATGCACCTTAATTTTTACGAAACTTTCGAAGATATAGTTCTACGGCTATCGTCTCTTACATTTCTGTTTCGGCCAATCTTCTTTCATCAATTCTCTTCACATGTTACATTCATGAAAACATACCATTATTTTTAATACTTACGTTACCTATAAATATTTTACGTAAAAAGAAATAGGGCTAAGTGGAAAGAACAATTTTCTTAGCAAACACGGGTAAAACTAGTGAATTTAATATGAAATATCGGATACCAAAACGATTTGTTGTAAATAATGTAATAATATTTGATCTGACCGATCGAAATCGAGGAAGTGAATGTGAATGATATCCAGAGCAGAACTTACAGATAAGGCCTTTGGGGGGTAAGGTAAAGTTTTTTTACCATCGGCTCTTATAAATGCTACAAAAGTAGATACAAACTGCTTGGAGTTACAAGCAGTCTCTATTATAAAATGAGTCAATTTTATTCAACTGTTTGCCCACTTGCCCTATCCTGCATCTGTCCCTCACGTGTATTAAGCCCAAAGTATTGACACGGTAAATAGTAAGGTTGATCCAGTTGATAGCTTTTGTAATTCGAATAACGAAATCGATTTTGCAAACTGTGCTTTATTTAGCATAGCCATTGCCTCTGAAATACAGTTATTGTTCCCCAACTCTGTTTGTTACCTTTATGTTAATTTGTTTTTCTCTTTGAGAGCTTTCCTTTAGAGCCTCCAAAGCTTGATTATATGAGACAAGTTTAACAAATAACGTTAAGCTGTACCTTGTCTGTTGTGATTACGTTACTTTTAGTTGATATAAATTGAGTTTAGTTATCGGTAACATTGTTTTTTTAAGATTTTGTTTTATAAACTGTAGAAAATCGAGATAAATACAGTTTATTTAATACTTTCCGCTTCCTTGATATTCCGACTTTCTTTTTGTTTTCTTCCAGGATATCTTTGTGTTTGTCAAATTTCATCCAATGCCGTCCAACCGTTACAACTTGATTAAGCAACATACTCCTCAAGTTTGTAATTAAAAGTATAAGTAGAATCACCATACTGTCTCATTGAAAATAAATCATATCCTTCCCACCACAAGATTCATTCATTCATATAACTCTAACAAATACCTAAATTCAATAAAATCAACCCAGTTGAGCTTCTCCAACTAGTAATATTGCGTAACTCATAACTAAAACCAAGCTCGACGTTTCTGTACACACCATAACAATCCACATTATATTCTACGACTGGAAACTTATCACATAGTCGCAGACCTCCGGGCATTACGCGTATTAACCCAAACTTTATGCGGCTTCATATCACACGGTACCATAAAAGCCACGTCCATATATAACGTTAAATTACAAAGCGTTACGTTGTTCATAATCATGAATAAGAAATTGGATATTTTATTGCTGTTTGCGTTGATATTGTTTCCGCTGTTTGCATTCGATATTGAACTTTGAATCTAGTGGGCTAAAATCTAAAAAGGCATACTCTGAAGCATGAGATGATACAAACTGACGTCGATGTCATAAGGAGATGGAATGTTTTCTCGTATATTGGTAATTTACTCTTTTTTCTTGTTTGCTATTTAGATGCTTTGAGCCTTGTGATTGTGATACATGGAAAGTATCTTATTTGTGTAGGTACAACGAAGACAAACTTTATGGCAGATTGAAATAATATATTTGCTACTGTTTCAGTAGCAAATATTTTATGAATCTTAATAAAATAAAAACTAAACTGTAGCACTTATTCTACTGGACATAGCAGTTCATAGCACACGGTTTTTGTTGGTTACGAATACCAATACATTTTAATAGAAATAAAGCTGGATTTAATTTCAGCGCCAGCATATTTTAATACCGTAGAAATAATTTCACTAAAATAAGTATTTACTTTGCATTAAATGATACGTAAAATTCCATATGAAAAATATTATTCAATGGATGTATCTCGCGCCGCAGTTAAAATATGACACAAATGTAAAAAAAAACACGAGTTATTTGAAACGTGCGGTTTTCTGCAGGAAATTAAAGCACGTAGCTATACGTACATAAATCACAAGTGAGATTTTTCACGCGCCATTACCTGAAACAAACAAACAAAAATATTGTTTTATTTTATTTCAACACACAATAGACATAGAAAAGGTTTCACAAAGATATGTTTGTTTACGCTTTATACTAATACTATTTGTCCCCCGCGGTTGCACTCGCGTTCCCGGGATAAAACGCCTATGTCCTCCATACCATAGGCTATCTGCATGCCAAATTTCATGATGATCTGTTGAAAAGTTGAGGCGTGAAGGCGTAACAAACTCACTTTCGCATTTATAATATTAGGATTAGGATTAGTACGATTTGTAGAAATTGTTGCAATTCATAAGATTGAACATTGGCCTATAAAAAATATTATTCAGACGTCCTTTCAATAAAAAAAACTTCTTATAACAAGATATATTTATTTGAAGATCAAGGCATACGTAAGTTATTCTCATTGGCTGAGTTTTTAAAACTAGTCAGCTATACTTTATCTCATGTTTCAGACATCTTCCGTGGTATAAATGATATATTTTTGCCAGATTAAGGGTGAGTGTAAACTAGAGCGCAATGTCGTCGCGGTATCGCCGACTATGACTCGCTAAGAGTCAGCATTTACTACAGGCATCATAACGTTTTTTGCGGTGCATAAAATGAGCGGGACGAAAATTTGTCGACGAGAGACCAAATTTTATACAGGATGTAGTCGCCATTTTATATGATATAAGCTCTTGTTTTTAATACTCAGTCCATCTTTATCTCTATATATAAAAATGAATCCCTATTTCCCTTGGTCACGCCATAACTTGAGAACGACTTTATCGATTTCATCCATCTTTTTTTTAAGTTTTCTTATATTCTGGAGAAGGTTCGGAAAAAAAATTAAGAAAGTTGCGTAGAAAATTAGAAATTTAAGAAAACTGCACGGCTTTACCGTTCAGTTATCTTAAATTTCTAAGGTCGGTTATCCCTCGGGTACGCGGGTGAAACCACGGGGAGCAACAAGTTTATTATAAATATTATTCAACGGATTTTGAACTTATAACTTATCAACCTGTATGTTATCTTAATGATAGATAAGATTCTCAGAAAGTCAATCATATTTTTTTAAATGATTCATCAATTGAATTTATTGAAGGAATATTAAAAACTGGAGTAAAAGTATTTGTCCCAGCAAGCTCTCATGCACCGAAGGTCATCACTCACTAAAACAGCACCGCTACGCCTCAGTTTGCAAGTTCTTGCTGAGACGTAGCGGTTCTATTATAGTGAGATCTTGTGTTACACCACTAATTTATCAGAGGATTGCTCAGTTGCTCTTTATTTGGAGATTATGCTATTACCCAAATACGTACCAAGTCTTATACATGTAAGCGGAATGATCCTTTGACAGCCTATTTGGCTACTAATTGGATCCCTGGATCTTAATAAGCCTCTATTATGGGATCTGATGAAATTGGAACGTAATATTTTGCTATATTTATTACTAATTAAAAGGTAGCGTTTGATGTTAGATAACTTAATAATGTCGTGCTCTAGGTGACGTTCGCAATCTGTAAGATTATTCATTTATATACGGAAAATCTTTTAATTTGAAGGAAATTAAGGTAAACGATAAGATTATAAAATAAAGTAAGCAAACGTAAAAAATACAAACGATTTTTAAAAGACATTTTATTAAAAGTTTATTTATTGCCCCGCTGCCGGTCAGACTAAATAACCTGTTAAAATTTCCATAACATTGCATAGTTCAAAATAGCCGTAGAGTCATTTATTTTAAGACAAACGAGATTTCACAATTCACTTAGGTCAATATAACTTACTCCCAGATTAATAAAAGCTTGCACCAAGAAAGGTAGATAATTGATGTATACACATTTACACCCTGTCTCACAAATGTTTATCCATAGGTATCGAAACTCCATAACAACTGTCCCTTCGTCATAATCAAAGGTTATTGTCAAAAGTTTATGAAAATTTCAAAGCCCACAGTAAACTGTATCATAGTACAAAACATACATCTATATTCTGGATCTGACACCTACACAGGTCTGAGTTGCTACAGAACGGTGGATCGCAAAAAAACATCGCTCGCTTCAAAAGCTGCGGAACCTCGTTAAATCCGATATGAATAATTCCACTCTTTGTGCATAGCAGTGCTGTTTCTACTAGGAGAATTCACCTGTGGACCGAAAATATCATAAGGGCTAGTTTTCACAAACACTGATGCCAATTTCAGAATATTGGTCGATGAAAACCTCTTGGAGGTTCTAAGACAGACGCGCTCTCAAAATTTTAAATCATTTAAAATTTTGAGAACGTGTTTAATTTTAGAGTTCACGTTACAGTATTGTCAATCAAGTTGCATGTCTATGAAAAGTAATAGATGCATGTAGTAGATAATTTAAGTGTATGTACCAACTTAATGTTCATAAGTACCTTACCAGCGCGAGCGCCTAAACTGAATAAATGATTTTTTGATTTTGATTTACTCGGAGGTAGTTGCTATGATGTTCAAAGAAGATAAATTTATGGAAAGCGGAAAAGAGTAAACTGTATTTTTACAATTTATACCTAAGCCTGCCCCAGAAAAAAAAACAATTATTAAATGTACGTTACTTCAGTCACTTAGTTGGTCAACTAGCATTCAGCATCGCTTCCAGTAGCCTCCTCTCCACTTTCAATCTCAACTTTGGTGTAACCCGCACCTAAATCTCCGTGCACTGAATAAGTAAACCATTGCATTGTGGTGTCCGGCGCATCGTGGCCACACGTTAATGAGCGGGAAGTGGGTCACAGCGGGAGTCAGCGTCCTCGTGAGTAGCACGCGGATTCATTAAGCGGTAAGTCGCTGCAGAATATTCACGTGTACCTGTTACTTTGGGGAACTGTAGATTGTTTATAAATTTTTGGAGCGCATTAAGCAGCAATGGTTTCATAACCATTTACGGGAGGTATCCTAAAAAGTCTCAGTAAAGTATTTTTTTGCCAATTCGTGATTTAAATTGTAACAATCATCCATAACACTTATACTCTTTTGTTGGTTTCATCAAATTGTGTGCAAAGCTGTTGAAACTTACACGTCAACATCTTTCAATAAAATGGCACCAGCACTTTAGAAAAAATCTATGTCAAGCTTTTCTCACAACTTTCGGTTATATACACACCGGCACAATTAGCGGAACAGAAAAAAAAGTGAGACTATGAGATAATAACGCATATATTTAACGAAAATGTAATTAGACACAAAATAACAAATTGATTAACATCTTTTGACAACGACTTTGAAAAGTCTTCGTTATTTTTTATTGAAAAATAAAGAAATTTGAAATAAGTGAAATTTTTAGATGATTATGAACCATCACAAAAAATAAAAAAAAGTAAGCATTAAATGATTTAACAATTAAATTAAAGCAAAATTAATAACGAGTGTTTCCCCCTCTTGCTCTGATTACGGTTTCCATTCGTCTGGGCATGCTACAGATTATGTTATCGATGATTTCTTGAGGCAACCGCTCCCACTCCTCAAGTAATGCGTTTCCAAGTTCATTCAGATTGTTGGGGGGTGGCATTCTGGATTTAACCCTTCTTTTTAGCAAGTCCCAGACATGCTCTATCGGATTCATATCGGGGGAATTTGCTGGCCACTGCATCACCGGTATACCTACGTGACTCAGATATGCCTGTACCGATTGTGCACTATGAGCACGAGCATTATCTTGCATTAGAATAAAGTCGTCACCAATAAATGGGGCAAATGGTACAACATGTTCTTCTAAAATGTCTCTGATGTATCGATCTGCTGTCATGGTCCCTCCTGTGACTATCACTAACTCCGTGCAAGCTCCCATACATATCTCTCCCCAAACCATAATCGACCCGCCACCATAAGCCACTGTGTGTTCAAAATTAGACTGTATGTGGCGTTCTCCTTTGCGTCTCCATATTCGCTGTCTCCCATCGATCTGTTTTAAAAGAACTCTGCACTCATCAGTAAAGAGAACCTGCTGCCATTCGTTCAAATCCCAACGACGATGTTCTCGCGCATAGATTAATCGGTTTACGCGGTGACGTCTCTCAAGTTTTGGGCCTTTGGCAGGTATATACGACCCTAAACCAACTTCTTCAAATCTCCTGCGAACTGTACGCTCACTTACTCGTACTCCTCGAACGTCTTCCAGTTCATTTCGAGCTTGTACAGCCGTTAATCGCGTATTCCTACGAACTCCAAGTTGTAAAAAACTGTCATCTCGCCTCGATGTACATCTTTTTCTACCTTGACCCCTCCTCCTCACAAGAGAATTAGACGATCTGTACCGCTGGATGCTGCGATGAATCGTTGATACTGGTCGACGAAGCCTTGAGTCAATCGATCTGTAGGTATGGCCATTTCTTCTCATTTCATCAGCCCTAATGATTTCCAGTGATGTTAAGTCAGGCATAATAAAGAGCTTTTAATAAACAAAATTGCCTATAGAATAACAAATTTATAAAAAACAATTAAGTGCAATTTTTCAAAAAAATTACAATTACGTAGTTATTACTCGAACAAGTTGACAAAACGTATTGTTCGGGAAAATAAAACAAATGAATGAAAAAAGTGTATGTCATCTAATTTTCTATTTTCAAATTTGTCAATAAATTAAAAAAATATCATAACTGGCCAGTTCCTCAAGTAAAAGATTTTAAAATCCTGCTTTTTTTGTGTTCCGCTAATTGTGCCGGTGTGTATATTATCATATACCGTGGTAAGGTTAGGTTAGTATATAGTGTATATCGTGGAGGGCCGTAGCCTCCTTCTGCGAGACCGTAATGGTCCAGAAGGAGGCTGCTGAGAGGGATCGGGAGAGAGCCGATCCCACCCGGAGACGACGCCGCCGAGGCGCAGCAGTGCCTCGTGGCGGCCCTCCTGCCCTGTAGCTGGGGCGTAGAATCACAGCTACGGTGTTCCCCTGCCTGTCGTAAAAGGCGACTAAATGGGGACCTTCGGGGTCGTGGGCAATCGGGGCGGGGGCCCTGAACGCCCAGAAGCGACCCCGAGGAGGACGATGGGTCGTTGTGGTCACGACTCATCGTGCGATAGCACCGCGAGGGTGCTGGGGGGAGGCATCACACTTCCCCCGGGACGAGCTATCACAGCGCCGCGCGTGGAGGGGCGAGCAGGTACGCGATCTGCACGAGAGCCCGCCCCCCTCTGTAGCGCAGGTGGTGACCACCGTGGGGTTTTAGCCGGTAAAAGTCCGGCATAACCTGGCCGCTCCCCCCAAGGGCGGTCGGGTATCCTATGAGGATTTCCCCACGCTAATAAAAAAAAAAAAAAAAAAAAAAGTATATAGTGTATATACTACCGAGAAAATGCACCGAATTACATTGTGTTAAAAAGAGAACAGGTTTCCGCTACAAAGTGACTTCAATCTTCGATAAAGCTATTAAGCACACGTATAGCGATAGCGACCTCTGGAACTGGTATGCGGGAGAAATGTCAGTTTGTTTTACTTTCGTCGGCGAGAAATGTACGAATGTCATAAGATTTCAATGAGCGAAATTATTAACTTTACTATATTATAAGCACTATAGAGGCTGACTGGTGTTTACCATACCCTATAACTTACACGCTATGAATTCCATAAAATAAAATAAATAAAGGAGCTTCTAAGATCTTTTTAATCGTAGAAATCACTCAAAGCTCCCAATATGAATTCGCTGGTTCTCGCGAGAGACGCGCGTCCTTTAATAACAATTATACTCATTGGTATTTTTTTAACCGCTATCCAAAGGATTTAAATTAAAGTAGACGAAGAATTAGTTTCCGATACTACGGAATTGGCAACAGTGAGAATAATGTCTCATCAAATATTCTACAATTATTGTAAAGAGTGTGTGAAACTGTGATTTGACGACGTGGTATTTTAATCAGCGAGTTATTAATAACATGTTATAATTCATGTTAGTTCACTAACCTGATATTATATATATCTCACAAGCTACACTAGTCACCGGCCTAACAAATGTTCCAGTCTTCCCAAGTACCTACTAAGGTATTACAAGACCCCGCCTTTTCAATAATGTATGTCGTGGGCGAGTCTGCGTACCAATCTCCCAGGTTTAATCGAATAGTTTGTTGCCAACTCAATTTACTGGTAATAGCTTTGTGTGTCTAATTGTACTGTACTGGCAAAGACAGAATTGTGATTTATTTCAATACGATATTGAATGTCAAATGATGAATCAGAAAATACGTTTTTTATTTGAATTGAGTTTGGGATAATTGAATTTCTACTAATCTCGGAGATAATGAAAAAAGACAGAACATTTATAACAATACATAAATATCCTGGCATTGTGTGGGATACCAGATAACTTGATAATATCAAGTTATCTGATACAGCTTGTATACATTTATATCATAGATATTTAGAACCAGACTCAGTACAATTAATTATTATTAATTATTAGTCTTAAGGACCTTAATTTAACGACCCTGCAGGAACGAAGACAACGCGGAGACCTCATAGAGACATATAAAATACTATCTGGGCACTATGATGTGCAAGAACTTGATAAATTATATACAATGAACAAAAATCACAATCTCCGAGGGCACTCCTTTAAAATCACGAGATCAGTTAGCAAAAGCAACCCCCGCCAACACTTTATGCCTAACCGTGTCGTTTGCGAGTGGAATCAATTACCAGAGACAGTTATCAGTGCAAAAACAGTGAACTCTTTTAAAAATAGACTCGACAAGTACTTAAAGACTAAAGTGCAGTGATATACACTCAAACAGCTTCTAGCTGCATGTGTATCATAAATAAATAAATAAAATTAGGAATGTGACAACAACAAATGAAAATTGTTTTGTCAATAAAGCTGTTGTTGATTACAATTACCGGAGTATTTTAAAAAAACTAAAATTGAATCTTCCTTAAAGGAACACTTAATACGTGGTTAAAATATAACAATGACATCATTTGTTATAATAGGACGCGCGTCCCTCGCGAGTACCACCGGGTTAAATTCAATTAAAGATCTTATTGAAGGTAGAATAATTACACAGCACAGTAACATATATCTAGCCAGTAATAACGTATGAATAAGCAGTGGCGTGCATTCCATATAGGCAAATAAGCAATGCTTACCTCATAAGATTCAATAATATGATATAGTGATTCAATTAAACTACATAATCATTTTAAATAAAAATTCTAACCTAACATTCAATACAGAATTTCAAACTTTGCCGTGCAGGCACTCGCGAGTTCGTGTAACAAATTCACGCACACTAAAACGATTTTGGCATATGCATACACGCACACACACTTCTTTAGGATAATACGACGAAAGCATAAATCACGTTTTTACTATGCGTAGCACACTGACATTTGACATTCGCGATTTATGGACCAAAAGTAACCATACCTACTCTGTTGTGACACTAGTAACCCAGCCAAATTAAAAAAACTACAGTTTACCAACGTTAGAGCAACTCAAATATAACTTCGCAATTTATTTGTATTGTTTTGTTTTTTTTGTTTGGCTGGCATTGCAAAGGGTTACCGTACTTTGACAAAATTTATTATCGATAGATTCAAATCGAAGTGACTGATATCGATTAAAAAAAATATATAAAAGATCGATCCTTAGAAAATCAATATTTATATTTTATATTATATTATGATATAAAATATATTTCTTAGTTAATCAGTAGCAAAAAATATTTTTAAAAATGCACTGTTTATTAGGTCACTAATAATAATATAATTAAACGAATATCGTTATTCGATTAAACTTACACTGTCGAGATTTTTAGGAAAACAACGATTTAGACTCTCTCCGATCGATTTCGGCATTGATGAGAGAGAAAGAGAGTAACGTGTGCTAATTTATTTTAAAAACTTTAACATTATACTGCAAAAAATATCGATTCGAAATGGAATATTATGGTCTCGTTAAAATCGATTTTCGATCTTTTAATTTCGTGGCGATCTTAAGATCGATCCGTATCTCCAAAGACGATTTAAAAGATCGAATATTGATTAAAAAATCGATTGATTCAACCGAGGCTGGAAATCCTAGTTTGGCTTTTTTTTTTATATTTGTTCATGACCATGGACACAAAGTCCTTCAGTCGCATACATTATATTTATAATATCACTTTCATATAGTCCGCACATAAACTTTTACATAGTCCGCATTATCAGTCACGTTCGTCCGTTCAGTCGTGTTTTAGTAAAATGGTGGTCACTGTACTAAAACTTTTCACGAACTTTTTGAGACAACTTGTAAAATCACGATACACATAATTCATTTCATTTCACTAGTGCACGTGGATTGATCTTTATTGGATAAAATACCACCGATAATATGCAATAAAACTTTCCTAGTACTTGATTGCCTACCTCCTCCAAAAACCAATGCACGCCACTGTGAATAAGGAATACATTCGTAAAAAGTTTTACGCCAATTTAATTAGTATAAAGCACAAAGGAAACCTGTAGTTTTGCCAAACTTTGAAAACAGAAGATATATTACTGCGGTAGTCCTGATTGTGCTGCTTATATTTTTATGTCGCAGACATTCTGTATAGTGTCTTATTTCTAATGAGTAACTAGCTGGTTCAAAATAAGAACAATGCAAGGAAGAAGAAAGCAGAGAGTACCTAGAATAAAAGTTATTAAGGTGGTTGCTCTGATTGCCCTTTCCATACATATTTAACTAGCTGAGATTTCAATACACGCATCGTATTGTTTTTATTTGAGCTATTCTTTCGACTTCACACTAGTTACCGGTGTGGCTAATTTTAATTTCAAACAAAAATATCCAACAGAATAACAATAAAACTGGTTTAAAAAATTGAAAATTTTGTATACGTGTGAGTAAATTTTGTAGCGCAATCTAGGCAGGCAATATGGTTATTAGTAAGGTAACTAAGAACTAAGATGTCAAAAAGGAGCCGGGGTTCGAATTAAAAACTACACGGCGTGAAATAGATGGCGCTTTCAGTAATTTGACTCTATAGAAATCTATGCTTTGAATAATATAGGTCAAATCTTAGCATAGCCGAAACGGGGCGTTGCCGTTCCGACTAGGGTAGTTTGTTGTAAAGGAAACGCGATGTTGCCAATCATCGTTGCGCGCTTCTTTCGTAGAGATGATTTCAATAATTTTGAAGTTGAATTTGAAATTAGCTTTTGCGCGCAGCTTTGCCTGCATGAATTTTTTGTGTAATATTATGAATACCAATAAGTTTTACCACGTATAGTTTTTATGTTTATTGAATATATATATATATCGAATGTATCTACATACGTTAGTTTATGCTGCATAAATGATATCCAAGAGAATGTTAAAATATGTCAATATACGAATACCAAAAACATTCCAACGTTTAACTATGACCGACCTAATATCTACTTTTAAAGTAATTAATAATAATGCTATCCGAAAAAAAACAATTTAAACAATTTTACGTTTTTTTACAAACAAACATGTTTTAATTTGTATGATATAGGTATAAAACCTATACATAATACCTATACATATTATAATATAGGTACGAAACTTCACCGTTCGTTCGAGGACGGTTCAAGGGATGCGTTCAAAAACCAATACTATTGAAAAAGATTGATTGCTTAGATTATTCATAAATAATAATACGTAGAAAGTCAATATGTAATATACTATGTATTATACATACCTACTTATTTTATTATATCATGGTAAATAATAAAGTTAGGTACCTACCTACTGATATATTTCAATATTTATCTTGTCTAATAAGTAATAATGTAATTAGTAAGATTCCGAACATGATGTTTTTGCAAATACCTAGTAGGTAGGTACCTACTGTACAAAAAATAAATGATGTTTTGAATCGATTAAAATATTAGGTGGTATCAATCGACTTTAGGGCCGATTTTTCCATCGTCCGATATAAGAATTTTACTTGAGGAATTAAATTCACGTTTGACAGATTCTGTACAGAAAGACTGTCAAAATACAAAATTCCTCGAATAAAGACAGCTGACGATGTTAAAATCGACCGTACGATTTTTTTATTGGGATATCGAATCTATACTTCGATACCATAATATAATAAAGCGGATGTTTTTTTTTGTTTATTTAAACGGGCTTATCTTTGAATCGCTAATTTTTCCAATCAGATGGATAGTGATTAATCCATCTGATTGGAAAAATCATACACTAATAGGAAGCTACATTATCCCCGAGTTTTACAGGCTACTTTTTATTAAGTGTATTCCGAACCGGTGGTGGTAGATTCAATTGTATGTACTTATACTTGACGTGCATAAGTGCCTTACCTGGGCCTAAACTGGATAAGTAAATAACTTTTTGAGTTTATTTTGATTTATCCCAGGAATGCGGGAGAAACCGCGCGGGACAGCTAGTGAAAAAAAAGTGATAATCGGTTATCAACAATGATGGAAAATACATGTAAGTCGGTAAGTACATGTATTTTTTTTTACCGAACGAGCTCCGCGATCGAAGCTTTTCTATTTCAGCTTGGGCAAAAATGCTTTCGTATGTATTTTCGAAAAATCTTCATTATAAATTAAGTAGGTACCGAAGTATTCATCTTATAAACTGTAAAACATCGATTCAAAAGATTGAAGATCGACCCATAAAACCTCTTTTTTGATTAAATCGAATCGAGATCGTAAATCCCAGGTAAATCCTAGTTTGCCGTGATTTGCCTAACGTTGACACATCTTTTTAGACGTGTCACGTTCCTACGCAACGAAATTTATGTGTTTCCCATGTGTTTCCTACGGCTAATATTTTTTACAAATTATTTTCTCTTATTTGGATACATTACATTAGCTTGATGTTTAGCCGAGTGTACCTTTAAACAGGTATGTAATAGATATATGCATTGATGCTAATAGTATAGAGATAGATAGATAACACTTTATTGTTACACCACATGAAAAAAATTACATCCGTCGGAACACACCGATAGGCGCTTGGCGACAGATTTTCAACTTGAGGGTGGTAACCACTCAGATGAGTACTAAAAAGTACTCTACCACCTGCTATGGTTTCCTCACGATGTTTTCCTTCACCAAAGTAAAGTTCATTTTGTAAGGTGGAGGTTTGAAATTTGAAAAAAAAATTGTTTCCTAATTATTTAGGAACAAGGATATTGTTTGGTTTTAATAAGTCGAGAATACTTCTGTACTTATTTTCTGATATTATAAATTACATATTCTTTGTCATAACAATTACGCATTTTATTTCAGGTCCAGGGGCAATTAATTATGCATTACCAAAATGCATTATGCTTTTCATAATACTGTTTGATTTACATCCATTAAATCTTATAACAGTCGTAAAGGTTCGCCGATATGACAAGGTCATCAGAAATGTGAAGTCAAATGCTAAAGCTAGCAAAATTTTCAAAAATGCTAATTGCTAGATATTATGTTGACTCAATTGGAAAAGAAATAACTGTGCAGATCAAAATTAATTTACAAGTAAAATGTCAACTATATAAAAATCGGTATTAAAAATAATTATACAAAGCAAACCTAGTAACAGGTATTTTTTTGTTCTAGTAGAGGATCATGCATCTATAATGTAGATTCTACATAATCATCAGAAAGTCAGTTTGTTATGTACCTATAATATTATGCTTGATTATTTTTATCAAGTAAATAAAACTTTGAAAATGTTTTGTAACAGTAGGTATTTATTTTCAACTAGTTCACCCTTCTTACTAGAAGAACCTCTTGAACTAGGTGAACTTCGTAACACATTTTTTTTTTTATTTTTACCTTTTTTTAAACCACTCCTGTATCACAGCGAACAAAACAGAAAAAGAATTATTCAAATCGGTCAAGCTGTTTTTGAGTTTTATCGAGACTAACGAACAGCAACTAATTTATATACCTATATAAATAACATTTATAAATATATTTCAGGACCAAGGAAAATTTAACGTTACCAACATGCATAATATTTTATGTTACTTCGTTTCGATTACGCACAACGGTCACAGTCATGATGGAGAATAGATGCGTACCTACCTCGGAGGAGTTTATCAGCAAAATGCTTTTTAGATTCTACCGAAATCACAATTTAGATGTGAATTTTTTGAGTGTTTATAAAAATATGTGTAGACCCCAATGACATTATACCACATTTACTTACGTCATACATTAATAAAGAAATATACAGAGAATCTATTTTATTATACCTACATAATAATCAATATTGACATCACATAAACGTACCGGTGTAGAGCCTCCCCTAATAACAAGGGGGATTGGGGCCATAGTCCATAACGTCACGCAGGACAATGTGGTTTGGTGTACTTCTAATGCTTTTCAATTTGACTTTTTCGTGTTGGTTTCCTTACGATCAAGAACAAAAACATATCATCGGCCTGTACTTTGTGAGATTTGAATTTACGTACAAATTCACCTTTGGATAATGGTGAAGGAAAAACATCATTAGGAAATCAAATAAGTACATGTACAATGTACAAAATTTTAATAGTAAACATGTTTTATATTTATTGAAAAAATAATATAAAATATACCAAACCTAATGAATATATAAAACACAATTTACGCTTAATACATGAAAAAATACTTAACCAATTTTAGCACACTCGCGTAATTATTTAACCGCCACCTAACGGCATATAAAACAACTCGATACTTATTTTAACGCCATCTAACGGTCGAAACAAAACAAAAAAATACAATGTGTGCGTGTATATATACAAGGAATAACTTGACAGATATTTTTCTGGAGGAATTCTTTGTAACTAATTGCCGTGGAAGTAAAATTAATGCTTCATAAATACTTCATAAATACATATTGCTCGCCAATCACTAAATTACGCACCAAGGATGCTTGAATTTTACATAAAAAAAGAAATAACATATTTTTGCGATACTAACACCATCTAACGGGAATATAGCTTTTTGTAATCGTGAGCATTCACCTTAATTGAAACCATTACTTAAATAAGAGACGGAAAAGAATTTAAAACTTAAAATGTCCTTGATTTTAGATTCAATAAAAATAGCGTGACATGTGTTTATTACACCCATTAATATTGGGTTAATCTCGGAAATGGCTATTATATTATTATTCCATTTATTTTCTTGGTAACATATTATTTACATTATTAAATATAATTATAAAATAAGTAAAAACATTAAAAAAAATAGTAATCCGCCGGTGTCGGGAGCAGGGTCCAAGCTACCGGTGGTTAGGGCTGTAGACAGGAACCTCTTTACAATACGAGCCGTGTGGAGAAGCACTGCCTTCGGAAATTAGGCTCTTGATCCAACCGCCTAACGAGAGCCTCGAGAGATGTTGGTCAAGGCTTTCGGCCATCAGGCCATTGGCCGATACGACAATCAGCACAATTAATGCCGAGCTCACATTCCATATGTCGACAACCTCGTGTGCTAAGTCCAGATAATTTATTTGTTTCTCTTTCTCAGCTTTCACGAGGTTCTCGTCATGTGGAATGGTCACATCATGGTCATGGTTATTATTATTATTATTATAGTTTAATGAACTGGTGTCAGAAACGGCGGAAAACATTCTCTCGGCGGCCGAACTGTAAACTTTCGAGTTCTTACCACTTTCGCCCGCATATTTAAACACAAACCTCATCAATTCTTAAGGCCAGGTCTAAGCTCAAATTCACAAAAATGGGTTTCTTTGAGAGTCGAGTATGACGTAACGCAATGAAAATACCTAACACAAAAAATAATGTGGACAGAAGAGGGTTTTGAGAAAAATGTTAACCGAATAGAATAAAAAGTGCTTTGATATTCCCAATAAAAAAATCGAAAGTTACGTCTAAAAAAAATCTTTTGCGTCGAAATTCTCCGTATTTTCAGCGATGACAACAATTTTATTTTTAAGAATATATAAGATACAGAATTATACTAGAATGTTAACCGGACACTTATTCAATTTAATGTGTATATTCTGTATAATCTAAATAAAACCCGTAAATAACAGTCCATTTCATAGAGTCGACACATTTATGATTTACCATTTTCAACCCTATTCCAGTGAAGAATTAGTGCTGTCAAAATCGTAGTCAGTCCGCGCCTTAAGAAAAGACAACACATAATGCTTACTTTTTTTAATCCAAAGAAGATAAATAATGTCTATATACCACGGACAATAGGCCAGAATCAGTCGTGTATGTACATCGAGATTCAATTCCATTAGATAGACCCAATATTTGTACATTCTGTGTGCATCGCTGGATTGTGAGGGAAAATGGGGTGATAAATCGTAGTGTGTCACGGTTGATAGAAGTCTGCAATTGTTGAGTGACGTCACATGGCTTGTGAATTTACCCTACAAGCAGTCAACTTCGCTTCATATTATATATTATCCGGGTTTGCTATGTTTTTATTACACTATTTATTTTATCCTTATGTGTGTTCTACTGCTTGTACAACGGAGTGTTCGATAGAATTGTTCGACTTGTTGCCCACGGCTACCTTCCACCATGGCAACTCTCGCCATCGACGGGGAGACCATCCTCACACATTGAAACCAGAATTGTTTCGAACTTTGCGGGCTCAAAGGAGCTTTCTTCCGCGGACGCTCAGATTGTGGAATGAGCTCCCCGTCGTGGTTTTCCCAATGGAGTCCAGCAAGGGGTTCTTCAAAAAGGGTGTGAAGAGATTTCTTCAGGGTCGGCAACGCGCAAGTGATACTGCTGGTGTTGCAAGCGTCCATAGGCTACGGTAACTGCTTACCATCAAGCGGGCCGTATGCTTGTTGGCCACCTTAGTAGTATAAAAAAAAACACTAAGAAACGATGACGTTATCCTATCGATCTAAAACAACCAATAACCGGTAAAAGATAAGTTCACATCAAACCGAGATCATGCATTGATCTTTTCAATTTTCAGCGCTTCAGAGTGCACGTTAGCCATTCATAACTGTAAGGCGGTCACGAGGGCAAGTTGGCAGCCGATAATGTTGAATAGCGAGGTCAGGAGGTAAATGCTTCACTAATCCACTGCTACGTTCAGTTTAGTTTAGTTTTGGATTAAAAAAAATGTTAAATTGAACGATCTGCAATGTTTGGTAAAATTGGAAAAAAATGTGATGGAGTGAAAACACGGCTATGATATAGTCGACATAACTAACTTCTAAGCACTTAAAAACTAACACGTATGACAAGTTTATTCGCTATAATTATATATATCTATCTATATATATACCATTCAAAGTCCTGACTGACTGACTGATATATCAACGCACAGCCTAAACCGCTGGTCCTAGAGACTAACTAAACTTAGAGTGTATATTCTTTGTGACGAGTAGGTATCCACTAAGAAAGGGTTTTTCGAAATTCCACCCCTAAGGGGGTAAAATAGGGGATGAAAGTTTGTATGAAAGTCCGTCAGTTTCGAAGTTAGGATCTTCAAATTTTGTCTATAGGCTGAAGATTGAAAATTAATGTATACGTGTCTCAGCGTTTTTAATAATTCCATCGTCGAAGCTGGATGAAGTAGTTTTTTTTCTTTTATTGTTGTAGAAAAATATGAAATTTATTTCCTGTAGGCCACGCGGGCGAAGCTACGAGCAGAAGCTAGTATTCGATAATATTAAATTAGTGATTCATATACTCTCTATGTTTGATAGGAAATATACGGCATGTGGCAATTTTATTTCATAATTAAAAAACTTTTCACAAGTGACAAAAAAATCTTGATAAATTGTAGAAAGTCCAATATTTTAAACGATTTTCCACTTTCTCATAACGCTATCGATACAATCTATAAATACCGACCTAGTAACTAGTTCCAGATGAACGATAAAGTACAAGCACTATACCTACATACAATGAATTTAATTAAGCTTTCCATCTCCAGACCTAAGACACTAGCAGTCAATGTCACAAGTCTAATAAATGTTGGGCTCTTAAACGCGATAACAAAGGCTTGCCAGGCTTTCAGTATTATGTCTTTGAGACGCTTCAACACCTGTGGTATGGTACAGCGATTTGTTTAAAGATATTAAAAAGACTACAAGTTTTATTACGAAAACAAACATAATTTCCATCCATTTGTCGTGCTTCTATTTCATTGCCTGTTTTTTTTATACGACGTTTTCGGTAAGCGGGAACACTAGCTATATGGACGCTTGCAATACACAGGGCATCACTCCTACGTTACCAACCTTTCCCCCCACCCTGATGAGCATTGTATATTCAATCTTAGAACCGGTAAAATAAAAACCAACGATGAAAATTGAGGCACTTGACAATGCTTGAAAGGGATGGATTGTTCTTCTAATTTGCAATAGAACATTATTCTTAAATATTTAAGTTCTCATTCAAAAAGGCTTCTAAGCATTTTAGAGTTACTTCGGCAGCGCATTAAAGGTCAGTTGGCGAGTAAAGACTGAATGTGTGAATGAAGCACATAAAAATAAATAATAATAAATAAATATCCTAGGTCATTCCTCACACACGGTCATCTGATTCCAAACTAAGCAGAGCTTGTACTATGGAAACCAGATAACTGATATAATACATATACTACTTTTTGTTTGTAAATACATACTTAATATACATAATTACACCCAGACTCAGGACATACAGACATGTTCATGCACACAAATGCATGTCCTGTGTGGGAATCGAACTCACGACCTGCAGCGCGTAAGGTGAATTTTTACCAACTGCGCCAACTGGCCCGTCAAAAAAACAACGCAAATTGCTCATATTGCGAATGAAGTCATACCTTGAGAAAAGAAAACGGGAATTTACTACATACATTAGCTACAGCTAAGTACATATTGAATTGAAATGTTTACATACTGAGAAATCAAGTAACCTTCCAAATACGCTCATACTATATAATATTGAAGCTCCAGACCAAATATTAATATTTGTACAACCATCGAAACAGTTTTCTACGAATTTCCTCGATATCAAACTGTTAACTCAAGCTTAAGAACTCATATGTCAAACAAATCAACATCAAATTCATTATGAATGTCCTCAAAGTACTTACGAGGTTACACATACATCCCTGAACGCGACATGTACCGAATGAAATTACTTTTATGTTGACTTTGCTGTGAACTTTGAACCTTCTTCAATATATGCTTAAGTCATGTAGTGTTACAATAAACCAGTTGCTCCTTGAAATTGTCGTAAAGTGTGAGACACCGTGTCGTTGTTGGAAAACGTTGTTAGTCTAGGGAGCATATTGAATTAAGTTGTGTCGAGTGTAATAATATTACTTTGTATAGGGTAGGAATACGCGAGCAGATTATTCAGGTAAGCGCTTACCATCAAGCGGGAAGTATATAATATATTCAAAGTGATGATAGGAAGGAAACCATAGCACAGCTTGTAGTACCCATCTGGCTGGCTACCACCCTCAAGTTGAAAATCTGTCGCCAAACACCTGTCGGTGTGTTTCGACTGCACTTGAGAGTTCCTTCTAGGCTTTGTGTGCTTACCACCTTCGGCCGCATCATCACAGACCATGGTGAGATTCATCAAATACAGGTCCATAAATAGTAAAAAAAGTTACCTAGATTTTCAGAAGCGTTTCAGTAGTTAAGTAGTCCTTAGTAGGTAATACCTATATAAAGAAAACAAACATCCCACCAAAAACATTTTTATATAATATGTTGCCAAGACATATTGCTTCACTGTCAAAAAGTTATCATATCTCATGTAGAGCCAAGCTTATAACTTTACTTGCCCTTACTCTACAAGCCCTCACTTCACAAACTCTACACATCGTAGTCAAAATATGTGGCTTGGCCGTTTCGCTACAGTAACATGGGAGTAAGGTGAAAAATGTATTCACTGTTACTTTTTTGTTATACAATAGTTCTTGTAGTAGTGAAACGGCCAAGCCATATATTTTGACTACGGTGTCCAGAGTTTGTGAAGTTAGGGCTTGTAGAGTAAGGGTAAGTAAAGTTATAAGCTTGGCTCTACATGAGATATGATAACTTTTTGACAGTGCAAGCCATATGTCTTGGCAACATATTACATAAAAATGTTTTTGGTGGGATTTCACTTCTTTTTGTAAGTTAAGATTGTTTTTTTTTATAATTTTATATTTTTTTTTGTTGATTATTTACTAATACAAGCTTACATACCAAATTTCAGCTTACTAGGACTTTCGGAAGTACCCTATGAGTTTTGATGATCATCAGTGAGTCAGTGACGAAATCGGGGTTTTTTAGATATCAATAAAATCTAAAATATAAGAGCTACGTTATTGAAACTTAATATGTTTAATAAGTTCACTATTGACATCATGTTCCGAGAATTTTGTTTATCTGGTATAATCCAAATCCCTAGTTATGAGGCTTCAAAAAAACGACGAAGCGCTTCGAGAAAAGGTAGGTAGTGCCCTTGCGCTTCGCTTGGCTGTCTTGGCGGGGGGCACTCCCGTGCCCCCAGATCTTAAATTGTTCTGTTTTATTTTTTCTAAAAATTTGCATGCAGCTTAATTTCAGCATTTAAATTCAGAGAATGACAGGCTTTCAATCAAACAAAAGAATAACAGCTAATTTTCAGGCTACGAATTTCTTTTACTGTTTCGTTTTTGTAAGAGTAAATATGCTTACATTTAGTACAGGAATATTTATTTCAGTTTCTGAGTTCGGACAAGGAAATGATTTAGAGACTTTTATTTGCACATGTTTTACCTATGAGTAAAATATTGAGGTTCGATATAAAGCCAATAAGGTATTCGTGCGACGTTCGGAAGTGTATAGATGGAGCAATTTGAGTATTCTAAATATCAAACGCTGGCAGTCAGCGATCCATTTATGAAATAATGTTAGACCAACTTTATACCTAAATTATTTTTTATATTATGAATAGTAAGTAATGTTGTAGCCGAAGGTGTTGAGCTCACAAAGCCTGGAATGGAACTGGTCATCAAGTGCCGCTGTCGGAACACCGATAGGTGCTTGGCGACAGATTTGAGGGTGGTAGCCAGCCAGATGTGTACTAAAAAGTACCCAACCACCGTGCTGTGGTTTCCTCACGATGTTTTCCTCCACCGAAAGCTCATGCTCATTGTAGGATTCGAACCCGGGATTTTCGTCAAGGCATTCGACGTTGATACACTGAGCTATGAAATGAACGAGGAAAGCAGCTTGAAAAATATAAACATCCGAATTGAGAACCTCCTCCTTTTCTTGAAGTCGGTTAAAAACCACCAGCATAACTAAGAACTAATTCATAATAGTCATGTGAAGGCCGAGGACCCACAGTTGGCAAAAAATAACTTATTTGGAATAAATGTACTGCTCTTCATTTTTCTTTTTATTTGTAACTAGCTTTCCCCCGCGGTTTCACCCGCGTTCTCGGGATAGAAAGTAGCCTACGTCCTTCTACATATCATAGGCTATCAGTATGCCAAATTTCATCGTGGTCGGTTGAGGCGTGAAGGCGTACCAAACAAACTCACTTTCGCATTTATAATATTATAGGATATTACAATGAATTTACATGTAACTTTAAAATCAAATATCATAATTCCCATGGCGATACCTAAAACCTTATTGACCTTGTTAAAGCTAAAATTCCAAAACTACGATACCAACTGAACAAAATTCAATAGGTAAATTAAATGAATAGTAGAAATCAAACCTAACGCAGAGTTTCAGCGAACATTTACAAAATAAATAAAATAACCCTGCAATTGCAGTGGTCGGATAATTAGAGAGTGGACTATGGAATTTGTTGGAAACGAGCTAATAGAACGCCCATTGGAGTTTCGGATTTCGGTATGTTATTATGCACCATATCGATTTCTGTCATGAACCGAATTTCAGCTTGGGGTTTCTCTCATTTCTCTCAGTTTTATTTTCATTCACGAATTTATTTTCAATGGATTTTTCTTGTTCAATATCGACGATTTAAACACTTTCTTTAAACATTGTGGATTATTTAAACTTTACCACACTCACTATTAGGACGTACATATTCACAGAAATACCGTAATAGTTTGTCATTACTAAAATCTTCAGATTGACTGAATGCTTCCAGAAAACAATGACATAAAGCTGTTTTTACTGCGTCCTTAATGGTTACATTGCAAAAACATAACTATGATTATGACCTCAAATATTCATAAAACTACCAGCGCCATAAAACTTAGTTTTTATTATTTTTTCATAGCCCGTTTTACTTACATATCGTTTTAGTTTTATATGTAGATATGAAAAAATATAAGTTTTATACTTTTTACTACTTACTTTTATACTTTACGTTTTTTTATGAATAATATGTTTCTACATAACTTTTTCATGGTTGCCTTTTTTCATAAAATACATTGAAATCCTTATTAAGGGCCCACTTTTTTACGATATAATAATAAGTAACAAAAAATGTATATGGATTTTATGAATAATCATGTTTTAACTATGGATTCAGAAAATGTTAACATAAAAAACACGTTTAGAATTTTGTAGAGCTAACACACAAAACATACTGACTGAACAATAAAATGAAACATTGCTTGTAACATTTGTACCTTGTTTATCTGAAACAAATTGATGAGGTTTGTTAGTCCGTAGGTAAGTTTTTCTCTCGTACAAAACTCAATTGTCTCAAACAGTGTAACTGTGTAGTGTCTACATTATGATTACTTTCTAAATTATGGGAACTTCTAGATTTAGAATTGTAGCGTGTTCCTAGCACACTGACCATTGAAGATGCTTTAGTTTAAGAGGACTCAATTCGTCATACTTTTTATACAAAACCTCTGTACTTATTATGGCGTTGTTAAAAATTTTTCGTTAGATGTTTTGAACAAATTAGTATTTTGTGCACTATATCTAGCCGAAATTCAGTCAAAGCCTCCGAAAAACAGCGTTTTTGCCTGAACTTTGGCCATATCTAATGTACCTATAAATTGTAAAAGTAAAGAAAACATTTAGATACCAGGCTTGCAAATGTATTGGAGATTCCAAATAACTAACTTTTTTCGAATGCGAAATCATAAATGACGACCTAGCGAAGCGGCCGCAAGTGATCAGCGGAATTTACAGACTGATAACCGAAGGCTATGACGCTGTCTCTCTTTTTTCGCAGTCAAACATTACGTTGGATGAAACAACAAGCTTTTAGACTATGCGTTGAAGTTGCGCCGGCCACAGAGGGCCGCCTTAAGACTCCTAATGAATAATTATAGGTAATCTTACGATTATTTTTCTATTAACAATAGTTGTATGTAATTTTGATCATATTTCAGTATAAGGTACACTGATGGTAACAATTAAAATTGACAGTGTGTTAGGTACATTAGGAATCATGGTGATCAGTCTCAGGAGAAGTAGATTCAAACCGAAACCTGCAATCTAAACGGTATATTTATTAAAACAACATTACAAAAAACCAGTACATTATCATATACCTCGTTTACTTTCACAGTGTATTTTACAAGATGCTTCACTAGTAAATCTATTTTCATTGCCACCACAACCTGAGTATAGCATCCGCATACATTTCCTTCTCACTACGTCGTAGAACCAAACGAAGTACCTTCCAGTACAGGGTCCTATTGAAGGTGCTTGGTAACAATAGTAAGGTACATTCTTTAAAGCTGGGAACGGTCCGTCTACCGCCCCTGAAAAAAAAAATACACCTATTATCCTCGAAGAGGTAGTGAATACACACACAAAGTCCTAATTTGAAAAATGTGACTGTATTTCATTACTTCGAAAGTCGAAACGCCGATTGACTATAGTGCGAATGTTCATGAGTTCGAAATACGTTTACTCGAATGTATGCTATTGCGAAAAACTCCAGTTCCAATATTTTTTCATCGCGAAGTACGTTTTTTCTACTGTCGAAAAATTTATGCCTCTCAACATGTTTTACAAATCCTTGATAACAACATTTTAAAGGACAAAATCGTAATGTTTTCTAACTTGGGAATCGAACCCAGGCTTCTCATTTCAAGCCTAGTTCAATATCAACCTTAAATGAAACTGAAATGTGATTGAAAGTGTAATATCCGATGTCGGGAGTCAAAAGCAATTAAATGCCATGTAACATCTGGTCAACTTGAAACATTGAATGGAACGTAATGGTTTTTATTGGATAAAAAAAAGATTTAAGGTTTATACGCTCAGCCGAATGGCATTAAAATACAGCCATTATAAATAGATATATACTATACAAAGTGTGGTTTTGCATTCTTGTAGTATTTTGCTTTTCTGTTCTTTATTTCCTTTTGAAAGTAAAGTTTTTATTTTTATATTTCATTTGCTATAAGATAGGGTAAGCAATATTTAAACAAATCGATATCAAGTTTTTGTTAAAAAACAAAAAACATTCTTAATACAAGCTTTTTACGGTGACTGTATTTTTGTTGTCAGTAATGTGTACCTTTCAGCTCAATCGGACACTGGAAAGTGGGTGAAATTTAACTTGCAAGATTCGATTACATACACCGAACAGATGAAACTAAATTAATGCTTGTACAAACAATGGTTGCTGAAATATAACGCTGTGACAGACAGATAGACTGACGGAGGGGCACCATAAGGGCTCTTACCTCTTTGTTTAGGAACCCTAAATATCATCATAAAATTACATACATCATATATAATTCAAAACCACATCCTGTATTAAGATGTTACGTTGATGGTATATTCTGCTAGATGTAAGGGTTTTGCCTAACGTGCGCTAACTTGACATAGTTACAATGATTCATTAAGATGAATGGATGGCTGCAAGAAATTTGAAAGATAGGTATTTAACAAATCTATTGCTGTCGCGCTGTGGCCCGGAAATCAATGTGTGAGTGAACAGACTGTGCATGGTGCAAGTGTGCGTGCCGTAGCTCGCACCGCTCCCACCGACCGCCCGCCCCTCGATTTTACTTTACTTGTAATATTATATTTCTGTGATTCGGCCGGCGACTGGCAAGTTGATATACCTTTCAGCGCTTGCAGTTCTGTTGTTCCAAGTGACATTAGGGATTTTGAAATTAGAACAAATACCTAACCATACGTTATTTTATTTGTATTTTGAGTCGATATAAAAAAATAGATTATATATTCGACATTTATGTATGTAATATTATTGGAACTGCATTATATTCACATAATGATAATCTATTAGGGCTTCCAAACAAATACCTATACAACATTTTATAGATTTATATTTGTCCACAGTCCACGCATTTCTTCGAAACTATTTATCGAATTGTGAACATTCTTTTTTTAATGCCTTATATTTACTTCAACTTTGGGAACAGTGCGAAAGTAAAAAATAACTCTAATCTGACACTGTCTTGATGTCAGCTATAATATTTTTAATTGAATATATACGACGTGCTCTTTCGTGACTTTAAGATATTTTCAGTTTACAGTTATTTCATATTTTTTTGTGTATTATGAAGTAGTTTTTTTTACTAGTGAAAGAGCTTATTTGTACGTATAAAACAAGCCCTTGAAATAATATTGTAGAATCATAATAAAACGTAGCTCGTATCAAGCCAGGCCTTCACGCGTATTACTCCATATCTTGAAAAAAGCTGAACCGATTTTGATGAAACTTCTTCACAAAATATTAAAAATAACTCTAATCTGACACTGTCTTAAAGTCAGCGAAATATTTTTACTGGAATACGTCGTGCTCTTTCGCTGACTTCAAATCAGCGTTAGATTAGAGTTATTTCATTCTTTTTAGTGTATTTGGAAATTTTGGAAGTCGATAAAAAAAGTAAATTACTTTTTTTTTGTGTATTTTGAAGTCGATTTAGTTTTTTAAATTACTTTTTTATTTCAATTACCAACTTTTTTATTTCGTATTATTTAGAATTTGACCAAGCTCAAGCCAAGCCGCCGCACGTATTACTTATTCCATATCTTGAAAACAACTGAACCGATTTTAATAAAACTCTCACTGAGTTGAAGTAAATGTAAACCAATAAAAAAATGTCACAATCCGATTAATAGTTTCAGAGAAATGCGTGGACAAACATACACCTATGAAATTTTGTATATTAGTTTGGAAGCCTGAAATTTTGTGAGGAAGTTTCATCAAAATCAGTTCAATAGTTTTTAAGATATGGAATAATAAGTGTGTCGGGCTGGCTTATTGATACGAGCTATGGGCGTTGGTTGTGTCAAAGGGAAAATATCTGAAAACTTTGGTCAAATCCTCGTAAATGTAAGAAAAAAAAAATTACAAGTCGATTTTAAATAAATATACCAGCCAAGTGAGAGTCAGACTCACACACAGAGGGATCCGTACAATATTAAATAACTTATCGTTGCTATGACAAAAAAAAGAAGTTTCTTGTATGAGCGGCCCCTTTAATTACAGTAGAACTCCAATTATCCGAATTAATGGGGACCGGGACCCATTCGGATAATCAAATATTCGGATAATCGGATTTTTTTAAAAAAAATTGCCATTGGAGAGAATAAAAGCTACGTTTTGATATTGCACTATTTTTTTATTGAATTAAATGAAAGAAACATGAAATTTTCACATGTTTTAAATATAAATAAAATGTACTTATGTACAAGTTTAGAAATAAAAATCATTGTTTTTTAAACATCTCCGTCAATGTAAGCTGTTTTGCGGTCTTCAACCGTTTTCGGGCAGCCAGGTCACGCATTCGCTTGACGGTGAGCAGTTGCAAGACAATTTTTTGTGATTCGGATAATCGGCGATTCGGATAGTCGGAGTTCGGATAATTTGAGTTCTACTGTATTCTTTTTCATTTTTATTATTTTTTGTTATAGCGGTCATAGAAATACATATTCTCTGAAAATTTCAGCTGTCTACCTATTACCGTTCATGAGATACAGCCCACTGACAGACAGACGCACGGACGGACAGCGGAGTCTTGTTTGGCACCCTTCGGGTACGAAACTAAAAAGTATAGTCACAATCCGATTAATAGTTTCCGAGAAATGCGTGGATAAATATACATACTTACAACCATACATACGCCTATAAAATGTTGTATATTTGTTTGGAAGTCCTAATAGATTATCATTTGAATATATAATATTGTTTGGCAGTCCAATAATACATACATACGTGTCGAATTGATAATCTCCTTTTTTTAAGTCAATTAAAAATAGATATTTTGTCCTGTTATTTTGAAAAAGGTTACTAAATATTAGATATTATGATAACCTTTGAACGATCACATTTCTTGTTCTTTAATCCTTCATCACTCAAAAGTATAAAAAAGAACAATCTTGGTTAGGGCACACTATACCTTACATGTAGGTTACCAAAGACGTAATACTATATCGATATCGATGAACAACACTAGAGCAGGTATCGATAATATATTATCGACTACTACGCGACACTTCTTTGACTGTATATGTATTTGTCCAAGCCTCTCCTCCCTCAACCCTGCCTGAATACAGGCGATAGAGACAACTGCAGCTTGGATCGATTATACCTATTTAAAATTGACGAAATCGCTATTTCGTAATCCCCAGTTTCCTCCTCCAATACTGAATCGATTTTAATTATTTTTCAAGAATAGTAATAAGAAGGGCTTTGGCTATGTCGGTCGGTTTTCCTTTTATTATTTATATTCGTCATATTTGTTTTCTGGACGTCTGATAAGGGCAGTTAAAAATGATGAGTTTTTGTGATTTTAGAAGATTTTTAGTTTTTATAATAATTAATTAATGGAGAAAAACGAAACCGAGGGACATACAGTGGCACCTACAGATTGCATGGTAAAATAATCATTGCTCTAGTGTCATTATCCAGAGAGGAAACTGAGGATTACGTTTGTATGGAAAAAACACCACCAGTGTTTCCTCTTAACTTACGTCCATCTTTAACATAATTGTGAAAATGATCACGATAGCCACTGAAAACACTGGTTGCCATCAAGCAAAGAAATATTAAACACGTGTACATTATGATCTACTGAAACCTTTTGTGTATTGTCTCGTAATGAAACAATTTCAGTTTGAATTAGCTGAAACAATCAAGCGTTCCATCTGAATTATCAGAAACAATTAAACGTACCGTTGATGTGTGGTTTATTGCTGCAATCTGTATGGATTTTGAAGTAAAATGAAATGTTTCTATTTTGATTTCTCGCTAGCTGTTATAGTTGGGCTCATTTCAACAAGAATCCTTAAGTACTAATAATAAGGAACTATTTTTTATTGCGATTTATAGTTGTACAATGATACCAGAGCAAAGCATATTGAAATAATAAGAATTGAAGAGTGGTAGTGCATAGCGTTTATTCGCTCAAAGAGCAGCTAGACTGGGGAAGTAACTTTATGTTGTGTTTGCCACGTGTAAGGTCGCCAGAACTCATTGGGGAAGGAGGAAGGGTCAGTAGCTCGAGACTGATACCCCATGCATTGCAAGCTTCTATATGGATACGGTAACTGCTTACCATCAGGAGGGCACCGTATGCTTGTTTACCGATTAGGTCATAATAAAACAATTCATGGTGAAAACAAAACTAGTTTCATGTATACAATGGCTATTTCCACTGCATAATATCCACGTAGAGATGAGGTAAAAATCTTTAAAATCTCTATCTGCAAACCGAACCAGGCTTACAGATGCATTTCATTTTCCCCGCAAACTATCGAGCGATTGCACGACTTTTATCTAATCGTCTCCTGTAAGACCTTTTTAACGCTTTATTGATGTGGCCAGAGGGCGAAGCACAAGCTCTTAAAACAATATTATTATAACCTTACTTGTCTTTTGTCCTTCTTTGACATCTGACGTCAAAACGGGACAAAGACAAATAAGGTTGTAATAATATTGTTTTAAGCAAATGAATTAAATCTCATATGAAACTACAGTCAGTTAGCATCGAATCTAGGTATTTGAAACGCCTGCGTAAGCATGTCACGAGAGTTATCTACAGAGGTATTTTATAAAATCCTTTACTTGTCACTTATCTTGTCAGATAAGCAAGCTGTTGTCAGTCGTATTATATGACAAATGTACAGCCGAATTTATGTGCGTCAAATTTCGACACAAAGTTTCTTGGCTCCATTTTGTTTGAAGGATGTTACATAATGTCGTATAGTCAAAGCCCTAACAAGGCCGTTTGTAAGGAAATCCCGTCTTCAAGTCAAATAACCGTTTACGTATGAAATCCGTTTTGCAGATTTTTAGATCAAAGACAGTAAATGCCATGTTTCTGTAATTATATACCAGTTTTCAGGATTGGGGATTACGGAAATTAAGACGCATAAAACATCCCTGTCACATTGTTTGAAAATTACAGTAAGGTGACGTGACGTCACTCATTATAGCAGCACCGCTTGGACACAGCAACGGCCCTGACCACGTCAAAACAATTGAGAGAATTTTTTTATACCACTAAGGTGGCAAATAAACATACGACCCATCTGATGGTAAGCAGTTATCGTAGCCTATTGACGCTTGCAACACCAAGGGTATCCACTCGTGCGATGCCGACCCTGCAGAAATTTCTTCACACCCTTTTTGAAGAACCCCATGCTGTACTACATTGGGAAAACCACGGCTCATACCACAGTCAGAGCGTTCGCGAAAGAAAACTATATATTTATATAGTAATTGTGAAATTTACTTTAATGCATACTATCTAAAGGCCTCACTTAGAATAGCAAGGTATTTGCCGAGGCGTAGCCGTGCTGATATACAGAGTGGTGACCTTAATGCCGATTATGTTTATCAGGTGCCCCTTCAAAAATGACAATGTCATTATCTAGGCTTTGAAAAGGTCGGCAGCAAATTGGCACCTTGTATTGCTGAGGTGCATAGGCAACCATAGCGCTTTCAAGTGTTTTGAAGATACCTGCTTATTAGTTAGACATAAGGAGAGAGAGATAGTGGAAGGACAGAGTTGCGACTCCAACAGGATACATCTGGTTAGGAAACCCAAAAAAATACCAATTCACTTTCAGTTTATTTATTCAGATTAGTTAAAGATTAATTAAAGCAGCATTTACATTCTTTTTAATTATAAAATTACAAGGAATCCGTGGATGTAGGAAAAGTTACATAAAACAATTTTCATAAAATCTCATTAGGTTAATGTAGCATCGTTAGAAACGTTACAGACGCTTTTATTAAATTGTCACAAATACTTACTTTAATTAAATTAGACCCATCATATATTACAGGGCTTCCCATTATTTGGATTCCATATGGTGCCTTGTTGTTTAAGATTATAACCTAATAAATTCATACATTTATTCATATCAGCTTTCACCCCATAGCAATGCAATTAATAACTTTATTATTTCACCTCTAAGACCATCTAAAACCCTTTCAGAAGAAATATAATACCTTGTCTAAAATCTTTATTTGTAGTACTATTCCTGCCATGATTACTTTCGTACTCAAAAGATCGCACGCATATATATACTCCGCCGATAATTTACCATTAGTAAATAAAAACTATTCTTATTACAACTTAATCACATCTGACTAATACACATAAGACCTACTCATCTGAAAACTTCGTACACGCATTAGATACAAAATCCCAAAACCGTTTATCAAGGCTAACGTGTACAAGCAATTAATCAATAAGACAGCGGATCTGGAACCCTGTGCCGTTGTCATGACGACGGCAGTTCAGCTAAAAATAAAATGTACAAATTAAATCGTACAGAAGCTGATTATGTTACTTAAGTCGCAGAGAGGTATTGCGAATTCTATAAAAGAGCACTTAATTGGTTCGTTTGAAGATCTCCAACATATTTTTAAACCGTACCTAATACGATTCGGAGAAAAGAGATGGAAGTATTACTCAGTTTTTAGATACAGGAAGGGTTACGTCTAGGATTAAGTCATTATGATAATTTTATAGTTTGTAATGATGACTTTTTAAGGTCACCACTCAGTATATCAGCACGGCTACACCTCGGCAAATACCTTGCCATGCAAGTAAGGCCTTTAAATCGTATGTGTTAAAGTAAATTTTACAAAGACTAGATAAAATAGTTGACGCTTCGCGGCAAGCGCACTTGCCACTACAAGCCACTAGTCCTGCTGACCACACGCTTCTAGCGGTATATCGCCACCAATTTCACCGCGCTGCGCCGCCCGCGAGCTACCACCTCGCAGGCGGCGCGCGGCGCGCTGGCAGCTAGTGCTGATAGAGTGAATGATGACCTTTATAATGCAGATGTGTTTGATCACAATGTCACCGTGTTTAGTTATGTGACTGAATGTGGTAGTCAGATATGGCCTTTAATTTCAGCTGCTGGAATTAACTAATCGGTGATTGACATGACTTGATAGAATTGTGTTACAGAGCCAGACAAGTACATCACAGTACCAACACCGTCCTATGATTTACCGAAAGCTTAAATTCATTTCAGTGTGATTAACTCCTTTAAACTCTTCCATAATATTTAATGACACCTCTGAGGTATATTATTTTAACATAAGAAATAATTTCAGCTACTTCATGTTTTATTCTAAAGCTTATCAATATTAATTCGAAGAGACTCATCAAAGTAAATGGCCTTATCATTGTTTTACCTTCCGTTGTCATTTATTTGAACAATAACAATGAAACAGAAGGTAAGATCTGATAAACAAATACAATACGAGCAAATTATTAAAGGAAATGTGTCATATTTCTATAGCTCAGGGGTTATAGAAACGTTGGAGGCCTAAGTTGCCCACAGCATCAATATAAACCATAAGATGGCAAATGTTATGTATGATATAATCACACAGCCCAAATATTCAAGCCACATTAATTTTCGTCCATATCGTTATTAGGGTTGACCCAACTGTTATATAATGCACCTATTATATCGGATCCGTTAGGAATTAAATAATTACAAAGGATATGTGAGATTCGGTTAAGGAATTTCGGTGTTGTGGAATTACTGGTATGTTTGTTTTAGAAAATGAATATTTGTGCTAAAATCTATAGTATTCATGTTTTGAATTTCTGTTCAGTTTAACGTCATCTCTATGTAGTTCACTATTCCTTTTTCAATCGTAAGTCCTTCTCCTTCTATGCATATAAGCATTCTTTGCATTGTTGTTTTTCTTCTTGGCTAATTGGTCTTTGAACCTATTATGATGGCGTTTCTAAATACTATATGCTATCTAACTCCAAATGTGTATACCTATACATAAAATAAACATGCAACTGCTAATATTGAAGATCTCATGAATGCTGAAGCTTCGTAGAAATGTCATATCATGCAATCAATAACAATATCTGTCTGAAACCACTCCCGCAAGACATGTGAGCACTATGTGTATTCAATGGCTTAAACAAGGCACTCTGTACGCCCATTTAAATTTAGTCAAGCGGGTAAACTGATAGGCAAATGTGACATGTAGTGTAGTTCGCACAAATACCAATATACCACCTACTTCTATTAACAAAACAGTATGGAAATATTTGGAATTTTCCTACTCAATTCACTGTTTGTAAAGGAATCTGTTGTGATCACGTATTTTATTTGAATAATCCTGTAAGGCACTATCTACACGACATACTTTTCTTGGCTAATATTTTCATATACAAAAGTCTTATATGTATTGTAGTCGTAAATGAATTGTATAATAACAATAACAATTTTATTTCAATCACAATTTATCTCACACATAAGTTATATATATGAATAGAAATTACATTATTTAGATCCATCAACTATATCTATTTCAATTATTTATTAAGTATTTCATTTAAATTAAACGTGCCTCATGAAAACCTATCGTAGATCGCAACAAATATTTCAAATTCAAAGCCATTTATTGCCAAGCCACATATTTTGACTAAGGTGTAGAGTCTGTGAAGTTAGGGCTTGTAGAGTAAGTGCATGTAGAGTTATAAGCTTGGCTCTACATGAGATCTGATAACTTTTTGACAGTACGAGCCATATGTCTTGGCGGCAACATTTTACATAAAAATGTTTTTGGTGGGATTTATTGTCCAGAACGGCACTTATGTAGGTAAAATTTACTGAAGTTACCATCGGTTCGGAAGTCGGCTTTCAACTGAGAAGAATCCGGCAAGAAACTCAGCAAGGTTAAATTTTTTATATATTTTTTTGGACAAACTGTCAATTTCTTTTCACGCAGTAAAAACATACAATCCTATCTATATTCGTACTTTAATTTTACTCGCAATGATATTTAACAGATTCAAATATGAGGATGCATGTAAACATGGGTAATTTATACGAAATAATTTATTTTACTACCTCTGGTTGATACACCGTGACATACGTAGGTTGTAAAATATTCAATTTATTATGCAGGGTTCATGGAAAACAAGATTTATTAAACCGAAATTCTTTTCGTAAATCAATTCGTTGTTCCTACCTATGTCAGGAATGTATAAAAGAAATGAAAATAATAAACAAGGTAGGTAATATGAAAATATTACCTATATAATATATATAATATATATATATTGTATATATATATATATATATTATATATCTATATTTGCACTTTACTTACCTACTGAAAAGTAGGTAAGTAAAGTGTAAATATTACTAAATTTTGTGTACTTACCTAAACAAATAATTATAACACTAAAAACTAATAACAAAGTACTGATAATTATGCCAACAAACAGTGAACTGTAAAACGATACGACAAGGGAATGTTAACAGACTAACTTAACAAAAATAAAATACCATTGGCAATGGTTCCCTCAAAGCAAATATAATAAAGCAGTAACGATATAAATTTAAACGACAGACATAATGAGATATCACATGAATGAGTGCAATTGGTGAATATTTGCTATATTTTCATGTATGATGGGAATTATTGTATTGTATCAGTTTTTATGTATTTGAATAAAGCAATGATATTTTTTTAATGAAATCGGTTGGTAACTTCGAATCACCAAACAAATTTTATTTCATACTAGCTGTCGCCCGGGGTTTCATCCGCGTTCCCAGGGTAAAAAGTAGCCTATGTCATTCTCCATAAGTATTCCCATTTGCGCACCGATTTTTTGAGCACCGATCCTATTCCCTTTTCAGCACCGATTCATA
The DNA here is from genome assembly GCA_951394255.1 of Polyploca ridens. Lineage (NCBI taxonomy): Eukaryota > Metazoa > Arthropoda > Insecta > Lepidoptera > Drepanidae > Polyploca > Polyploca ridens. The sequence goes on along the minus strand of OX596255.1, from coordinate 12,302,228 downwards.
TTTTGGTTCGGTGCTCAAATGAGGACAAAAATGATGTTCGAAATCATTCCCTTTTGAGCACCGATGGTTTTCTAGCATCTAGAAACACACGTTATGGTGTTTAATAAAACGCATCGATAAAAAATAACAGGTGTATTATAAAAAAAGTATTATCGCTAGAGTACCCGTTTTTAGAGCATCAAAACTATTCCGCTTTGAGCACTTTACCCTGAGTGTTAAGAATTGATGTTAATAAACGCTTACTAATGCGTTTGCGTTAACTATAAATTTGTATGGGAGAAATTAGTACCATGAGTATTCCGCTAGAGGCGCTGTACCAATTCCCATAAAAAAGTGTCGTAAACGCAAACGCATTAGTAAGCGTTGACTAACGTCAATTCTTTACACTCGGGGTACTGATCAATATGTTAGGTTGGTTGTCAATTGCTGAATAAATTATCTATTAGCTGGTTATTAAATTATCTGAAAACTTGCAAGGTTTATGTATGTTGTCCCATATTTTATATGAACCTTATGGGTTTTCTTCAAATAGTTTGCGTTGATGTGGTGTTGCATCGATTTCTCTTTTCGATTTTCATACTTAACTTATATTATAAAGGCGAAAGTGAGTTTGTTTGTTTATTTGCTTGTTTGTTTGTTACGCCTTCACGATTCAACTACTCAACGGATCATCATGACATTTGGCATGCAGATGGCCTATGGTATGGAGAATGAAGTATTCCCATTTGCGCACCGATTTTTGACAACGTGTAGTGTCCATAAAAGCAACAAGGTATGAGACTATTACCTACTGTCATACTATATTATTATGTGTACTGACCTAAACAACACCCAAACATCGTGCATCGTGAGGAAATCATTGCACGGTGGTAGGTTATTTTAGGACCCAAATCCGTATTTGCTATAATCAATGAATTTGCGGATGCGGATGTTGTGCAAGTCGCGAATGCAGATTATGTGCAAATAATTGTAGACGGGTCTAATCTATGTGAGGGGACTGATCTATGAGCTTATGCGATACAGACTGGAAATACTTTTATAGGCTCTGTGTTCCTCACCCTCACATACCAAAAAAAACCGTCCATTAAAGTTGTGAAATAAATTTAGGGATTAAATTTATAATTACGAAAATGCTTGAAGTGATTAACGGTTGGACAAACGCTTAATTAATGAATAATTTGTCGATGAGCAAGGTATTAAAAGCTGTTTTAAATCCAGTTGTGCCTTAAATTTTAAAACTATCTAGAATAGGTTAAATTAAAAGAATCATAAAGAAGATGGAGATAACTCATACATAACAAATATCATTATATATTCGTGCAATTATGTAGCTTAGCGAACAATTTACAAATTAGGTATTTATTTTAGTTAAGAATAAATCAACTGAAAGTGACATAAATACTAATTCTTTTGGTTGTACGTAGTATATTATTAACTTTGTGCTTTTGGTATGTAAGCTCAACTCTTTTATAACTTGACCTTGTTTGATATTCGCAATTTGAAAAGTTACGAGCTTTCTTGGTTAATCCAATTTAATCAAAGAACTCCAACAAAACTAAAGTGATTGGTGATATATAAAAAAAATATAAATGATGTATATTCATTAAATAGCAATAGGTCTATTTATAACCATGGCAAATCATAATGAACACAAACATGCACATACAAATGAAATTTATATTGCCAATTCATTCCGAACACGAAATTGCCAGCGTTTATATTAACTCGGGTAATTAAGTCATCAGAAATGCTCATAAATATGAATTAACAGAAGCCACTTTCCCAAGACATATTACAAACGACTGAAGCAGAAAAATGACTACAACAAGACACGACACTAATTACTGAGAAGATTCTTGGACTATTTGTCTTGAAGCAACTTGGTTATTCGCTTCACTTCACATTGTTAAATCAGTGAAGATGAGCAAAATATTTGCCAAATTAAAGTCTTGGAAATAGTTTTAAACTTTCCACTGCTTGCCAATTTCTGTAAAATGGTTAAAAAAATCATTAAGCTGTAATTTTGAGCTTTGATCTGACCAGACCACGTTTATTATAGATTGTTTATGCTTATTTATACTTTGTTCCTGTGTTAGTTATCAAAAGGCAAAAACAGGTTGTTAAAAGGCAACTGCTCACTGAATTCCAATTTACTTAGAAATGCCAGCTTATAAAACTATGGACGCGAAATCCGAAAGCAATATTCCAAAATTTCTTTCAACATGAATTATGGGAACACTGTCTTGCATGTTCCGATGCTAAGCCATTGTTTATTTCATCGTCTTACTCTGGTGACAACTAGGTCAAGCCACTTGTTTTGGACTCAAAGCTGCAGCTTTCACCTAAAATGGCCGAAACTTCTTATACAACATCTGGAACTTGCATACGAATACCAAGACTACTGACATTATTTTCCATTGAAGCTTTTATTTCATCGATATTCAGGATGAACTTCAACTCTACCTTAGAAGGTTGAAGAAAATGCTACGTTTTTCTTTTTAAAGTACCTAATCCTTGACGAAGTAAATAATGCTAAAGTTCGCATTGTTTCAGAGAAAACAAAAGTTAATTAAAAACTTGAAGACAAATTGTTTTCTCTTAATGAAGTAGAAAGATATCCTGAGAAAATAAAAGTTAATAATACTGAATAAGTAAGCTATTGTTTTGGATGCGGAGATAACTTTGATGTGCTACAAAAATCTATAATTATAAGTAAATGCATAAAGCGAGATAAATTAAGAACACTGAAAATTATTATTACTAGATACATAAATGTTAAAAAGAAACATTATTAATTTAATAAGCAGATTTTAATTTATCATCCCTCGCTCAAATCAGTGTATATCATTAAATTTATAAACAACTTTTATATCATTTAACGTTACATTGAAATGAAAGCTCTGAAATATTGCCTTTTGATATAAAATCTCATTTTATAATGACACCATATTTCAAACAAAGTGAAGTTTTGGCTCACAATTCGAAAACTTTTTAATAACAGTTTCCATTCTTCTATTGTCATCATAAAGTTTGCGATGGTGATATGACTTTGCCAAATATCTATCTTATTTTCAAAGCTATCTGAAAGTTGTAGCACAGTAGCTACATTTGATTTTGTTTTGACTACTGCGGCATCTATTAGAGTGCTCATAGCAGTGGCGGCTATCATGGCAGGGCAGCAGCTGTGGACTTCGACTTCACTTTTGTATTTACACATTCACGTAATTAAGAACCACCACACATTTTTCTACGGTTCAATATTGTATAAATATTTTTTTTTTACAGTTTACTGTTCATTAAATTGTCCCTACGTAGACAATTTTGAAGTAGTTCATTTCGCACATCACTAAGATGACTTTGTTAATACAACAAGAGACTAGCAGAAAATGTTTATTTTATGTTCGTTTAGGTATATTCATAAACTTTTCCTCATCTTTTTCATTGCCATTACAATTTTTTTATTATATATTTTCTCCATTATCAATACAGGTAATTTAGTTCACTATACACTATAGGTGCTTCGACACTTTCTCAATTGTAGTATTACTTGCATTAATTTTGATATTTAGTTTCGTACTCACAACTCTCACAAACTATTTGAAGCAAGTTACTCTATATCGTTTTATTAATTCCGCTAATTTCTCAAAACTACAATACGTTAATAAATGGCAACCATTAGAGGCCCGTCTGAGATAATAAGGTTACTTAGTTTAACTAGGTCGATCTGTTCCGCAGTTCTGAGTATAATAGATCTAACTGCATTAAACTGATACGGTGGAGTGGTGTCTCTAACTAAATTGTAATTCTCTTGGGCATATTTCACTTAAAATCATGCCAGAATAAATATGATGTCTGAAATCAGAAAGTTTAACACTCAAATGGCAAACTTGAAATATTAACACAATGAAGATGGTGGCATCGCCTGCAAGATGACTTTTCTTAGCTTTGAAACGAAATCATATGCAGTGCAATAAGCTAATATTAAAGAAGAGAAGAATAAAGGCCATGAAATCATCATAAATCAAAAATACTATACCTAGCGAGCCGCAAGTCATTTGGCCATCAGCGCACAAATTAAGTCAAAGGGTAGTCGGTGCGATATATAGGAGATGTAGTAAGTGCCACAAGCACAGCTACGAACCACAAGTGAAAACTAAACGGCAACGTCAAGGAGTCGCGTGCTCGCGCCGATCGGTAGCGCACACTTTTGTACCGTTCACACGCCATTGTTAGTAAATAAATTATTGGCTGAACCGTTGATCCATGATTTGCTGGATCTAACAATTGCAATCCTTAATCCCTCGGAAACGCGGGTAAAACCGCGGGGTGGAATCTAGTTAAACATAAATCCATTAATCCCACAAGTGCTTACAGATATAATTATCAATTCAACATAAATATTTTGCGGTCTGAGTAGGCACCTCAGTCAACCAACATCACAGTTTATCTGTTAATATCATCAAAGCACTGATCCCTTTTTAATGAATTTATTTATTAAATAAGATGAATGTTATTTGGAGGGATTAACGTCATTTAAAAGGATTTATACTGTATCAGCTAACGTCTGATTTCATTTTAATAGCGCGGCCTTTTGTCCCTATATTAACTTTTAGGAGCTACACAATGACACCGGAGGGACTTTTATATCACCTTCAGGTCGACGATCTCTGCACTAGAAACACCGATTAAAAGTATTAAATAAGAGGAAATGTACATTAGCGGCGACAGCGGGCAGATTTTTAATTTCCCAAGGGTATACGGGCACATTAAAATTTTACCTGACACTCGCCAAGCGTACGTGTTTATTCGAAATATTTTATTCATCATAACACATATTTTGGGATGTGCAAGCAATTTCTCATTATGAAACGCATTTCGGCGAATTCAAAGTACAGAAAAACAGATACAAATTTGTAAGATACGATTTCGGATTTGGAAGTGAGTAGGTATCACTAATTGCCCCTGCTTACCAACTACAACGAGGGGTAATACAGAGAAGACAACTACTTTTAACCCTTAATTTGACTATGTACGCTGTAACGGCCATAAACTTTTAAAAAATCTTGTATGTTTATAAAACCTTTAAAGTAAATTTTATTTCTGTAAAACGTTTAGAAAAACTATAATTTAGTGACAACAATAATATTTGTGTATAGCAATATCAGTATCAGTTAGTATATTGCAAAATGTCGACGAGAAATTAAGCCATCTGTTTTGCTCAGGGTATTTATATTTTTTTGTCATGGTTATATTGAATAACTATGTAATATTTTAGGTGGTATGGCATGGAAATATAACTGGGAGAGCCTTTATTTTCAATTTTCAACGGTTCGTTATCATTTTGTTTTATCTTTTGCTTTCAAATTATTTTGTCCGCCATGACGAACATTGTTAATTACGTACAAATGTAGTTATATGATTCTATGTTCGCCGAGACGGACATTGTCAAATGAAGATTATGTTAACAATTCAAAAAATATCTTACTATAAAATTTTATTTGCATTTACATTTGGTTTTGAGTTGCTGCTTATGTTTGTTTGTCAATAGCAATCATGGGCATGGGCGAAACATACTAGCTCTAGTCCCAAAAGAGCATGCTCCTTGGATACAAGTGATAAATCAGATTCAGAATCTGAACTGCATGATACCTCCACTAACAATTCCTCTTCTCCTTCACCATCTCTTGGATATTCCCTTGAAAACCTATATATATATGGGTCTGACTATGATTATGAGTCCGTGTTACCGAATTCTAACCTAACTACACCAACCGCAAATAGATCTAGTCACATGAAGAGGATAATCAAGACACTGAAAAATCTGAACAAGCTATTTTAGATTCAGTTCTGCTCACTCCGATTCTGCAGACTCTAACTATAAGAATGTGCTATCAACCTTATCTGCAATTCCTTCTCTTCCATCTACTGACTTTGATTCAGGAAACTGGCAAGACTATCCTGCTTACTGGTCGCAGATATTTTCCAAATTAGCTGAGATGAGAATGCCCTTGAACCATACGACCATATCTTACCAGCAAAAACTTACAAAGATACTAGCAATTTACAATAACCTTGAAGATAGATATAGGTACTATAAAATACCACCTCTTCTAGAGAAAAGTAAGGCTGAAGTGCTAGAAATATCAGAGAAGGGAAAGTAAGTTCAGTATAGATGAGATAATGATGAAAGTTAAGCAAGGCCTGGGAAAGAAAACAGTAAGTATATGAAGGACAAGCCAACCAAATGGGGTTTAAAATCTCACGTGTGGGCTGGTGTCTCTGGCAATTTAGGACTTTATTATATGATGTATGGAGGTGAAGACCGTTCCGTTACCACCATTTTTTTTAGGAACAGGCGTTTATTGGGTTTGGCGCCCAAATACTGATAGCTTTGTATTCACTGAAAGCCAGCAATAATTTATTGTGATAATTTTTTTTTCAAATTTCTAGAGCTGTTTTCTGTTATTCAAAGTTTTTTTTTTATTTACTTGAAAAAATATATTTACCCTGTTTTGACAAAGGTCGTCACAGCGAACAAGCAAAACCGAAGGTTCATCGTTACATATTTGGCATTGTCCGCTACAACGGACACGAATTTTCTCGAAAATGGAAAAGTCTAGATTTTTTTTTTCAATTTTTATGGGTGCTTTAGTGACATCTGAAAATAGGCAAATAAGTTTTTTAAAAAAATAATAATAAAAAATTTCGTGCCAAATTAAGGGTTAATTAGGAATTCTTAGATTCAAGATCGAATATATATTTTAATATATCAAGCAGAAACTCTTAGGTAGGACTTAGTTGTCTGCAATGTATTTCTCTCTCAGCTCAGTTTTACTTCAGTTTCTATCTATTTTAGTTCGTATCTACTATAAAGCCAAAATACTTTCAAGAAAAATGAAGTTCCATTTTCACAAAACCTTTAGTTTCAAGAATTTTCTCTCTGAGAGATTTAAAATTTAATATTGATTCAAGGTACGGCTCGTTTATTCCAACTTAAGAGGAGATTTTTAAATTGAAGGGGAGCGCTGACGATTCACATCACCTAATTTGCTTTCAATAGATTGAAAAATCCAAATTTCAGGCAAATTCAATAGAAGATTATGAAGACGGATCTTTACTCGAACTATATTTTAGCCTATATTCTAAATATTCTACATAAGATTAAACTATCATTATCTATGGCTATATCTGTCTGTGTAATTATATAATATCTCGGTAACATCTTGCCATTTTAAGAACATATTCATCCTCACCAACATTTCGCCATCACTATAGCGTAAAATTCTATAAAGCGACCTCCAATAAACTGGCATCCGTTCAGGTTCATTTAACCCTTTTAGGGTGCGGAACACTAAAAATTCTACAATGAAATCGAGGCGGTTGCAAATATAGTATCATCAACTAACTTCCGTAGTACATACACCCTAAAGGGAATTGATTTAGACCCTGGGGATGTGTGAGACCCCATCTGATATATTATTCCTTCTATTTTTGAAATTGATTCAATTACGCATCGGATGCGAATCGTTGGTGGCGCTTCATGCGTTGCGTTTTACCCCAAAAGCAATTTCGGCTTCGCGATTGCTATTGTCAAAAGCGCAAAAGGAAATTCATGAAAATGTTAAAAAGGATTATTTCGGTTAGATAAACGAGCCTTTTTTGTATTCCGCTTCCGATCGCAGTTCAAGTTTTGTTTTTTCACATACAAATATTTTGTCCTCGGTTCTATTGATTCTTTCTCTCGTTCAATGCGTCGAATTTATTTGATGTCACTGTTTGATAGTCATTTTAATATTGACACCTTTCACTTATGTATGGATCACCGAAGGATATATGTATCAATGAATACAAGCAAGTGCCATGAATGAATCGTCGCACAAAGAAACTGTCAATTTTTAAAACAACATTCCGACAAAATGTTTTCATATTTACATCTATACATACATTTATTTTAATTAGCTATGAGCTCGGGTAAACATCATTACAACAAAAGATTTTACTGCACCGTAAAAACACTTTGAAATTTTAATCCAAGCTCCATCCATTCTCATGCAAGTCCGTATGGCTTCCTTAATTCATCAATCTTCACACATTACGTTATATCATGGACTAAGCTTCATCAATCAAGAACAGCTGCTTTATCCCGCTATCGTATTAAGATGATATACATACTATATGTAAACTTGGGAAGTTGCGACACAGAACTTAGGTATAGAGACAATTTGCAGAACTTACTACATCTAGAACCAGCAATCGTCTAGATGGAATTGGCATACGTGTTCGGAGAGTATTTGTCATGAGCACTGATAAATGTGCTGTTATTTTGCGAATCATTCCAAGAAAATACAAGAATATTTTCTATCTCTTGGTGTTTGCTAGACTCAATTTTAAATTATCTTTATCGTTTCTCAGAATGAAAGTATTTACCTGAAAATACGAAATTCTCATCAGTATTCAAAATTTTGGCAGGTTTACTGGTAAGCCATTCCATAAATATAACAATAGTATTTTCATAAGTATGTAAAACAGAATTTACATGAGCGATGATTACACCGACGGCAATAAACAGTGCACATTAAAATTAACGATTTCATAAATCATCAGTTATACTATCTAATTTATCATTGGCACGGTTGACACTACCAGTATACCCAATTTTTTGTCACATCATATATGCTCTTGATTTAAATCGATATCAATATAAATATTTCTCATCTCACGTACTAGGCCAACAGCAAGCGCATACGATGCAAATCGGCGTCATTGAAAATGTGCTCCCTTGAGTTCGACGAAGGCAGCCACTTGAAATAAATTAGGTGCAGGTGTTACCACCTCGTGACTAGATTCTTCAATTCTTGTACCCTCTTGGGAAACTAAACCAGATTTTCTAACTGCTTTTAAATTCATACTCTCTTAATATCTCAACTTATAGAACTCGAGGTCAAATAGTGATAAAATCTACAAGTTAAGCTTGGAGCGAATTATCCGACAAGATCCCAAGTAATATAATACGTACGTTATCGCAAGCGCAATTATCGAGACACGTACAGATTCAACAATAGGACCCGCTATGATACTCATCAGAACATACAATAGGTACATGGTACAATAATACTTATCTTTTCCTATAGAGGCAGATTGAACCATTGTAGCGGAGCAAACTATAATACAAATATTTTATAATCCATACGTTTCGTACCTATGAAAGAATACGTTATCTTAATAGATTAAAATATAAGAGGTAATAGGATAAAAATTCTCTTATGGGCAAGAGCCATTCCTTCAGTAAGCATCTTTGCACAAAACAACTTTTGTATGATTTATAGTTGGACAAACACCTACTTATATTAAATACTATATGGAGACCATACCGTATGGAGATGACACACAATTAAACTATAGTCATACCTGCGAATGTGCCGCACAATATTCAGGCGTCGGTTGTCTGAAGGGGCTGTGCACAGGGCACGAGGCGTGCTGCGCATGTTGGACGTGCGGCGCGTGCTGCAGGTGGTGGTGCTGATGCGCGTGGTGGTGGGGATGGGGGTGGGTTTGGTGCCGGTGCGCCGCCAGCCGGGCCGGTGCCGGGGCGTGTCGTGCACACAGGTGCGTGGCGCTGCCATGGTGCTCAGCGAGCGACAGCGTCGAGCAAGATGGCCGCCAGTAGCCACCCTCCTCCATGTCAGGCCCAGGGGGGCATCGCGCCGCGCCGCAGCACGCGCAGCGCCGCGTGCACGTCAGCGCATGACGCCGCGCCTCGTGCGGGCACCAGTCCTCGCGCTCCCGGCCCGACACCCTTCCCGCTCGCCGCTACCGCTCCCGCTAGCGTCTCCGCCGCGCGGACAACCGCCAGCCGCGCATCCTCTCATCCGAGCGATCGCGCCAGAATTCGCTTTTATTTCATACACGTTTAAGTTAACACGGCTATTTCACTTCACTCAGTTATTTCAATGAGTTCTGTCACTAGTTTCGCATGTTGGTACGTTACACGTGTTTAAGCACTGACAAGACTCCATCACTCGACCGACACTCAGATAAATGTTTCGACCTCTTCGAAAACAAAATGAAATTAGTTCGGCTTAGATTACTTCGACGGTACCTTCTTTATGTACCTAACTGGAATACCCGAGAGGAAGTTCAACCAATTGCTTAAACCCAGCAAACAAAGACCGATAGTGTGCAGGTTCGAATTGCACTGTGAAGGTAATAACCGCATTCCGTATAATATTCGGAGCGGTTTAAGTTTGTCTTTTCACTGTGGAAGTAACCGCGGAAACCGAGACTTCTATACGGATTCCTGAAGTTATAGGATCGTATGATCGAATTTGGTTTAGATATCAGAAGTTGTCGCTTCTGTTAGTTCAACGATTAATATAGACCTGACCTGCGGATCCGGAGTTTATCTAGTCTAGATACGATAGAGATAAACTCTGGAACCGCATCAGGTAAAAAGCTGAGAAAAAGAAAAATATAAATAAAATAACGAAGAACAAAGCGAACGCAAAGAAAAGATTGATGAATATAGTAATTGGAAAAATTTCAATATTTATTTGTATGTGAAGGGAATACTAAAGAAACAATTTGGCAAATACCTGGTACCACAACAATTTACAATTATTAATGTTGAGAATACAGGTGCGCGTGATATAAATGCTTTATACTCAAGCCCCAGAGCAGTACAAATGCGAATTTGGGCTGAGAGTTGGCATCGGATTTTAGTAAATTCGGTTGGGCTTATTTTAGAGAAGTTGTAGTAGGCCACTTCTTAACTGAATCGTTTAGGTTATGAATATCAAAAAACGAGCAAGTCTTGAAACAGTAATATTTATTCAGTTTTAAACTCACTGGTAGAGTAGTACCTCAGTCCTAGTGATAATATTAGATATAAAATGAATAAGTACATAACATGAAACTGTAAATTAAAATATATTAATAATGGTCCGAAATGTGTAGTACCTACATATAGTCCATTCTTCCAATTTGCAAAACCCTAGGTAGAACTAGTAAAAGAGACCTTCATCAAAATTAATTCCAAAACCTCAGTTCCCAGGACACGTCCTTTTAAAATATGCAATGAAATCACGTAGCCTTTAAAAATGTATCGTAGTGAGAGAAAAAGATTGCCTAGCACGTAATACACGCAGAGAATCTGTTGTTACATCAGGTTTGGTCAATAAATAAGGCTCTCACGTACACAGAAAGTGAGATAGTGGAATAATAGTGTAGGTAGTTGCGGGAGTCCCTAGGTACTCGACTAGTGTGCGGTCAGCCGCTACTTAGGTCTTAAAGGGGAACGACTACCTGAATACAATTCCCCATTTGATAGTTTCTCTCTTTGTTCGTAACCTTTGTAAGTACTATTGCATCCAATAAATGATTATGAAGCTATTACGAATTTGTGGTAAACACCATTTGTATAGAATCTGAAGATACTGTAAGTACAACCATTCGGTAAAAAGATTATGCTTAGAATCCTTTCACTGCTTTTCAATGGAAATGGTATTTAGGTTACATAATCGCGTATTAAGCAGAAATCGTTTCTTGAAAAATTTTAACGAACCGTTTTCAAGATAAATCTTAAGCACAATGGTTTAGTGCACCCAGCAATAATTTCCCCCGAGACTGCAGGCATAAAATATTCAAGTCAGGTACTGGCGAAAGAATTCACTAACGGTGCACGTTTTTAATTGGAAAAGGGGAAAAAAATATAAAGCACTAATTCACTATGTAGGCCAACTTATCGATAGAACGAATAGGGCACATAAATTATGCCCAATTCAAAGGACCAGCAAAGCGTAACGGTAATACCGGGTAGCATACCAGCAAAATTAGTTCCAAGCAATTATTGGAAACCCGTGAATGGGCTTTATATGACATCGCAAATGTTGGTGACGAATTGATTTTCAAACGCAAATTCAGTCACCGTAAGTTACAGGAATAGAATACAATTACTGAAATAACTCAAGCGAGAGCTGAATTTCAATCCTGTTAACTAAAGTGAGTGTTGATGCAAATTTAAGTTCAGTTAACTGAAGTGTTGTTAGCACGGTAACAGATAGCCTTGACCTGAATGTGGCTCATTAAATTTCACTGCCTCGGTTATGCCGATTGCTGAATGACAATTAAAGAGAGCCTTGGGTGTAATGGCAGAATGGAAGCAGTTTTTTTTTATTATCCTTCATACTCCTTTTTATGGGGTCTTCAAATACAAATTAAGGTAGCGGCGAAACATCACAATGTTGTCGACGAAAGATATTTGCGTCATTTATGTCCATACCTCAATTCCTTTATAACTACATGTTATGTTCCGTCATAAATGACCATGTTCGAGGATATGAAAACCTTAAGTAGGTATATCGCCCGAATTGGTAAAATATTGGACACTTTTTTTAGACGTTATGGAACAAATAGCTTCCGGTGTATTTTCGTTTTTAAATGAGAAATAGTAAATCCCGTTTTATTAATGCGATACGGATTAACTACTTGTGTGGATTTTCATTACTCAATCACGCCGTAATGACAAAATGTATTTAGATGTTTAGCACATATATAGACCACGCACTGGATTAAAACTTGGATACTTTTATCCCGGGAAATAATTCTAGTCCTCGCGAACGCAAATAAAGCAGCGGGCGTAAGTATCTATGAAATAAAATAGTGCAGTGGAAGTCATATAAACATTGATGTATTTCTAACCTGAATGAATGAAATTTGATGATACGTACAGGATTTTTGGTTCTAAACAAATAAAAAGAAATATAAGTTGATGAAAGATGAGGAAAACTAAACCTGATAACCTAATGGAAAATGCTAGACAGACGTATATGTAATAAGAAACCTTTCACACAATAATAATCATAATTCTCACAATTGTAAGACAAATATTTATCATTCAGATGGACAAAAACAAACATGTTTACACAGATGACTTTCATCATACCTACTTGCAGACACGCCAAAGTAACGTAACTTTATACGAAATGAAATTCTGAAGGTCTTACATGTTATTATGGATTTCCCTGACGGCTTCATACATCAACTATATTGAAGGTAACTTGTCATAATGAGAACTCACTAAAATCAATATATTTAATTTATATTGCAAAAGTTATATTTAGACAACTACATAAGCAGTGCTGGGCTGGTAAGCTGTTCTAGTCAGATGAAATATTAGAATTTTTGATGCGTATTGCAACGCCATGAATATTGATAAGTTGTCCAGAAATCAGTGCCAGAACTCAAAACTAATAGTACACACGACTGCTAACTGCTGCAGTCCAAAATTGGGTCAGTAGGTCATCACTTCGCAGCCGCTGTCATACAATGAGATATCTCTGCAGAGCCGGGTTTGTATCAGACATCCGTAGCCGAAATTCCCCCGCCGTCAAGGGTAGGCGAAGAAAAACTTTTCGATAAGTTTAATGAGTATGAGAGCGGGATATTCTTTGAAACACTGTTGTTCGGAACGTCAGTAACGTTTTATTAATTTTTAGGCACGACACTCGCTCGGTGAAAAAATATAATCCGCGGCTTAGCAAGATAATGAAAATAAATCATGAGAGCAGCGTGCCTTTGCATCGCGAAACCACGATACGCTCGGCAGAGGCGGGCTATACCAATGTCACTGTTCGCCTTTCAAGGGTTAAGTCAACAAGCTCTAATGGAAACATAATACGACGTTGAAGATGAGGTAGACCTCTATTTCTGGGTCACGAAACAGAAAATGATGCGGGAGGGCTTTTGTTTATCCTTTATTTGTTCTACCTCGTGAATGGCGAACCCGGCATTTCATTTCGCATGCATGCTAGTTTCAATACCAGTATAATAATAAGATTATCGTGAATAGATCATAATATTGAAGAAAAAGATAAAATGGAGAACTATATTTTTGGGAAATATATTACCTAGTTGATAATATTATAAGAACAACAAAATATATCTTGACAGAATATACTAACAACATCATGTTGATGACGTATGATTATTCCAGCTTTTATAAATGCGACGCAGTAAAGGAAAAATCATATGTGGACATGATACTACAGTCAGATAATTAAAAAGAATATTCTGTTATAGGGCTTAATAAAAGCACAAGCCACACCGGGATTTTACAACTTCGTTTTAAAAGCAATGCATAAAAGTCACTTTAACCAAAGCGTGTATTGAAATGGGGTGTCACCTCCGGCGTTGCAATAAAGTAGGTCATGGTCCAAGGTACTTGCTGTTGGGTATAGTGTACGCCGCTTTTAAGCATGTACCTCATACGCCTTGGCAAACCTAAGCCAATGCCTTTACGACCCCTTTTCTTTCGTCTTTAACAGCCTTCATAATAACTGAGCGCGCCAGACTTACACTAAAAGAGTTTTAGTCTTTAGCTTCAGATGTGGTTTTGATGCAAATTACTGGATGCCTTTCCGAAGCCTTCTATATAGGTCAGCACTATTATTATCATAAAGAAATAGGAAAGAAAATTACTTTGCAAAGTAATTACGAAGATGTAAAAGGGAAGGATGCTAAGGATGAAGTTGTAAAAGATTCTCCTTGTACATTTAAATTTATTAATAGCTTTAAAAAGCTTTGTGATGATCATGGCATAATACTGACGAGTGTTTCAGCATATTGTGATGAATGTAATGTTATAAATTATTCGCATTAACTCAAATTTGTTACTGACAAATGACATGGAAAACGAATTGCATTTGAAACAACGAGGATTTTACTCAAAATGGAATTTTGGTTTAATCATGAAATAAATCCTCAAATTGATATTAAGCGTGATAAATATATATTTCTTGACAAAAACATTTTTATTTACAATAAAAGATTTTTCTAAAAAAAGGGATTTTTCACCGTAGGGTTCGTACCCCGTATCATATAGCAAACTAAGCCAATTTAATCCAAGAAACGGGCTTACTCGCGCAAACTAAATCCTTTTCAATTTCTCGAACGCTTATCGCTTTGGTTCGGCGTAACATTCGGCTGTGGGCACCGAAGCTCGCGAGAACTAAGAGGTTTCTCCATATAACGATGACTTTAAATCTTTCGCAGTCGATAGCAGTTTAAATATTTCAGCACCCATTTAAATGTCAACAGCAATTGCTCTTGAGAATAATGTTGAACTTAGGTAAAGATTTTTTTTTAAGTCTTTAGATTACTGGTATATGACTAATATCTTCGAAAATTTTACAAACAAGGCTACCTCTTTCCAAAATAAGCAGAGTTTACTTTGTCATATGTGCATGTTTTTTTTTGCATCCAGGGAATTGACCTCATGACCATCCATCACGTAGAAACCCCCTATCCCCTTCCTTATCCGTATCCCCTTCAACCAATCGGCCACCCGACCCATCGTAGCAGTCTGTTTTTTAATTGTGTAACGTGTATGAATACTAGAGTAATAATTTGCAAAACAAAAGTAAAAAGGCAACATTTATAACCGTGTCAAAAACCGGGAAGCTCGCTTTATCTTTGTGACATTGTATTTTGCAGCAAAAAAGGATATAAGTCAAGTCCCGACGAAACTCAACCACCGGCACAGGCTTCGAAATCCAGAAAATGAGAGGACGGGTCAGCATTAGATTATACCTCGGAAACGTATCAACGAAAGCTCCCATGAAGAGGGTAACGTAATGAGGTTATACATTTGCGACTCGAATTAAGTTTAGCCGAAGAATTTTAATTTGAAAATTTAAGGTCCCCCATTTTAATCAAATTAGTTTAAGGGAAACTGTATTAATATTACAAAGTACCTCAGTTTTCATAATTCAATTAACCTGAATGAAATGTCGGTGATTTCAGAATATTTATCAATGCCGACTATTGCTGTTTACTTTGTCTGTAAAAGTTTCTGTATGCAGATATATCATCAGAATGTTAGGACATTGCTAAGTCGCAAATAAAATGGTATCCGAAACGCCTAGCCCTAAGATATACTGAAAGCGAGCTTAGAGCTTACACAGTGGGATTACGATAGTTAACACGGACTTACAGGCGATCCCACTCGATATGTAGACTCGTCTACAAAGAGAGTACCAAATGTCAGAGGCTTGCCAACTGGCAGAATGATCGTGACCGAATGGAATAAATTTCGCTTTGAATGGCGATTTATATGCTGTAAGCCTATTATCTTCGATAAATGGTATGATGGATTGTACATCAGTGAGTTACGAAAGAATCTCTCAGAATTGTATTGGACATTGATGATAATTGAAAATAATGGTTTCAACTGACGTGCACATTGCCATTCACTTAATCGGAATATTTGTTATAGCAAAAGAAACCTTTTTGCCATGACAATACCTAATAGTCAGTTACGAATCAAGAATTGATAAGGCTATAGTTACACATGTTTATTACGAATATGTAAAGATCACGACAATAACTAAGCGCTTAGTTACAAAATGTCAAAGGTTCTATTGATCAAAACAACCTGTAAGCGATACAACAAGTTTAAGGTATGAATTGATAGAGGCCACGTGATTAGCGAGCACCGATGAGTCGAACCGAACTCTAGAACGACCTCTAGACAACTCAGGTGACTACTAACGGGTCGTAAGTACAAATACATCACAACCCGCGACACTGTAGGCTGTAATTGCTATAAAAAAGCTTTAAGAGCTGCCGAAAGCGCCAAACATTTTAACCGTTTTCGAAGAGCTCAATTCCGCTATTTAGTTTAACCCATCGATTACTTACGATGACAAGGTAAAAGAAGTTTCACACACGTTTTAAATTGCCACTATTTGGTCAGTTAAGCGTGATATGAGCGGGTTTCGCGTGGATATTCCCGCTCGGCGCGACGTCGACTGGCAGGAGTCCGGGCGGTACGGAGGCTGCGCGGACTCACCCCCGCCTTCATTCACTCACACAGCCCAGCCTCAGCTCAAAACAGCCGGACTTTTAATGCGGCATGTGCTCTTTTCAGAACAGAGGTCCTCGTGTCAGCATTAGCGATTCAAGATCAGCTGAAAAAAGGATTTATAATGTGCGGTAATGTGGTTATAGCAGACGGTACTATAATGTGCTTCGATGGGAGTATTACTCCCTTGATGCTGGGAACTTTCTGAAACTTCTTATGTATTCACGAATTATTATTTTTTATAACTAAGTCCTATGATTTATATTTAATCTCATATTTCATATGACCAGAACCTAATCCCGCATCATGGGTGTAAGACGACTCAAACAACAGATTTTATGTTATTGTTTAATAAGAGAACAAAAGCATTGTCAAATATCTCAAACATTTTTCCTCATAATTGTCGAGCTTTTTGCTTTCTATTCCATTACGAAAAACATTGCTTTGATGTTCGAATCATATCTTTACCTTTTCAGTTTATTAATGGCTGGCTTTATTCCCACTTTTAGCTTACTCGGCTTCTCTCAGATTTCACAAATCCTTACTAGACATCATTATTTCATTTCATCTTTCCTGAACTTGTTTTTGTTTTGAGAAATATGCTCACCATGGTCAGATTGGTAACAACTGAATGAGGTCAACCTACACATGTCTAACCGTTATTAAAAAAAGTACTTTTGCAAATACATCAAGTTAGAGACAGAAAATTAAGTCCATTAGGGTGTGGAATAAGCTCCCTATTACGGCTTTCCCGCATCGCTGACATGGGGTTCTTCAAAAGGCGTGAAAAGAGCTCTACAGGGTTGGCATCGATTTGGAAATCTCTGGTATTAGTGTCTTGTGCCTGTCAACCCTTTGACAAAAAAATAAAGGTTTAAGAATATATTTCTAGAACAAGACAGAAACGTGATTTTAAGGCGATGTACAATTATTTGATTCATCAGAATAACCTAACCCAAATTAACCTTCTCCAGATTGTGGTGAACACGGCATTCAAACTAAATACATTATTATGTCAACAACAATTAATGATCGTAGATTCATATTATGTTGACTTTTCAATTCGCTAAATGTAAAATTACGGTTTATTTGAAATATAAATAGGTGAGCTTATCAAACATTTAATGAGATTAGTGGAATTGAGTTTGTTTCAAATTTAATTTAACTTTATATAAAACGTTTTATTCCATATAATATTCCCCGTCTATTCGAGGAATGGATGGAGATTAGCAACAAAGTAAAACCTGAAAATGATGCCATTTATACAGGAATTGGACCAGGATACATTGTTCAAATTGCTACTTGTATTTATCTTTATATGTCATACTGGTATTAAAATAATCTATTTAATTATATTCTATGTTACTATGTTTGCATTCTGTGAGAGATGGCACGTTTAATATTTAGTAGAATGAACAAAGTTTGTATGAATAATTTATATCAAATGCAGCACATTACAACAATCATTCAAGTTTATCTTGATCAGTACAATTTATTTAGTCTCTATACGCCAAAATTGTTGGCTAGCCTTGGCATATAAAACAAATAAAATTTGAGTACACAGTTAGAACAGTTGACTGTAGCGGTCGCTCAAAAAGGACAGCATAACAAAAACACGACAAGACACGTCCCGCTCCCAGCTGTTAGCCCAAAAAAGAGAAAAATTACCCCACAACTGACCAGACTACATCCCAGAGAAATATTAGCGAATAAAAGTACGGTGACACTTTGTCTCTTTCACGTCTAAATAAATCAAATTTCCGTTGTCATGTTATGCTGGAAGTATGCAAATTGAATGCTGCGTTCAGGTTCGACATGTAGGAATTTCCCTGAAGGGGGCTAGGCTGGCTGGAAATATTCAATTTAAAGGCCGATCATACGGGCGGGCTCCCACTAACCAACCCCAATTTATTCATAAATAAAACAAGCCAACCGCATGCCCCCGTTTGGTCTCACAAACTTACGTTGGCCAAATGGAGATTTTAGTGCGATTTGATCACGAACGTGAACAATAGCACTATCTAGCTAGACGAACATTGATCGCATCGAATGTCTAGTAATTTATTCCGGCACTAGAATAATATCTTATTCCCAGAGTTAATAATACAGACACCAATGTGTTAGGATATCAATTATGTAGAAGTTCTCAGCCCATTTCGTCTGTAGTTTTCTGGTTCTGGCCAGTTTTATGATTCGGTCTCATAAAACTGGCGTCTTTGGATTTATTGAATGTTGACACAGATATTCTGTACAAATGCATATCATTAGCTATTTATTTATTGGGAGCCTCAATAGGTATCCATTTCCGCTATTTTCCTTCCTGAATGAAACAATTCCATCGAACAACTCTTTCTTTTTACACAAAAAGATGTTCTTTCGGGCAATTTCAGTGACACGTTGTCGATATTTATTTGCCATTCTAATTGTACCATTCTATCCGTTCACAATGACATATTTAAGGTACGCTTTAGATGCTCGTTTCCAGAAGTTATGGTCTTAATAAAATTCCTAGTTTGGAGAACCGATTCCTGAAATTCTTAAGACAATTTAGGGAACAAATTCTAAAAAGCGGGTTCAATAGGGATATTTAGAAAGTACCAAGATCAACTTAGTTGATTTACAACAGAGCAAAGTAGCCGAATTGAATCCTGATAAATTAGACGCGACATACAAGCCGCAGGAAACTTTCCTGAGTTGGGATAACCACATCTCTAGACGTGATTTAAAAGGGAGACCAACCACCTTGGCCTAGTTTTCTTGAGTGACCACCATGGTCGTAACGGTTTACTTGATTTGAATAGGGATGATTGGAAGCCTGTGGATTTACTTTGATGTTCTTTGGACGGAGGAAATAAGGCACAAGGATAAGATGGTATCATTTTAAAGTTTAATTTTCTCGGAAGCACTTTTAATGTATTTTGCTTTTTAGAGCTGTAATATTTCCAGATAAAATTACTTTGATGGCAGTAATTTTATTATTTCAGTTACAAACAAGGTTTCTTCAAGATAAAAGACATTAGTTCTGTTGTTAGCCAACACATTTTAGAAAATGTAACGTATTATTTTTTTCAATTATTATATCTTTTATGAAAATTTGAAGGACATAAAAATATTAAAAATTCAGCTTTTAAGGGCGGTATGTAAGCTAAACGTCATAAACAGGGTTCGCTATTTTAGTGGTTTATGAATGAAAACATGAAAGAAATAGAAATATATGAACATAAACATAAAACCAAGATACTAATTAACAGATCCGTGTTGGCCCTTTTTTTTTAATTTGCTGCAATAACTAGCAAAAACATTACAAATATTACCAAAATCATAAAAATCGAGGTTTGCCTCTTTAGTGATACCATCAAATTTAGAATCCATTTTGTAAAAATTATGTATAACATCGAATCACAAATATACGTACAACAGATCCGTGGGGCCACATTTTCATTTTTTTGTTTAAAAATAATGTAATTTATTTATTTATAAGCATCAATTTTGCGACGCCATTTGTCCATACATTTTTCTATGAAATGTCAAGTGAAGCTTTATATACAAGACGCAATCGCGAAAGCAGTCAGTTCCCCCCAGTGTCCCAAGGTGACACCACGTCGCTTTTTATTGACACCGGAAATGACGTCATCCACATATCTGTATACATGCGCTTGTCAAAAAGAACATGATAAGTGCATTTTTATTTTTTACATTATTAGAGTTATGAAATCTGAAATACACCATGAACATTTTTTTTATGGTCATCAGTATTCATTTCATGACATGTTGATACGCCCATAGTCTTTTTGAAAAAGTCCCGTATGCCAAAATATTTTCCTTGTTCTCCCTCTCAGCTATTGATTGCTTATTTTGTTTCTTGCTTATAGATAGACTAGTCTTATTCATAAAATCATGAATAAGTTTTTGTATCGCGCGAATTTTTACTTGAAGGTAAACCTTAATAATGTATCGTCGATGCTGAAAAAAAGGTTAGGATACGGCCATCGAAATAATATAAGTATTTTATTAGATTTCGCGTTCCGAACAAAGAAACCGTAGAGCTTGGCGACAGCGGGGGTAAGGTGGGGGCCTGTGCGAAGCGAGTGTGCAGTGGACTGACTGTTGCAGTGCTAAATCAAGCTGTGTCTAACCAAATTATAAAAACGATAGATAGATGCTTATAGATTATAGTTTTCTCGCGACTAAAATATCTTAAGCGCCCATGAATTTCATAGCGCCTACGCGTTTATTCAACATGTCGTTCCTATAGAATTACACCGCAGTCGTGGCATTTAAATGAAGAAATATTTTTTCTATTGTGATATTACGATATTATTACCTATTTATTCACTTGAACAACAAATAAGTTTACTTACTTGCCTACTAAATTGTTATTTACGTCCAGGTTTACACTCAGGTTTGATTCGATTTCTTGTATTATTAACGCTGCTCCGTACGCGCCCATCTCACAGAAAAGAGTTCTAGAGTTCCGCGTTCACTACTTTACACACAGCGAGCGAGCAGTCTAGAGTTCTAAAGGTAAATGGGCAAATTTGCATGGAGCTTTTCACTTTGGCGGCCAGCAATAATTTCTGTTTTCTATTAGGCAATAATATATTAACAAAAATATGAAAGCTTCATACTGTGGTGTATTTAGAAAAAAAAAATTATAGATTATTGAAGATTTAAGAAATAATTGGAGATATTATGAAATTGCAAGGTAGTTGCATTAAATGTAATTAGTATCCCGTACCAAAAGGTGTAATTATATACATACAGCAAGCAAAAGTTTGTTTACATTCTTTATCTCGTCTCATTGGCCTTACTTAAGTTTCATTAGTGGCCGCTCATAGGCCAGAATGCCCATTGCCTTTCTACCTTGTGTCACTTAATAAATAAGACAGTGATAGCTCAGACGTGTCACCTCAACTGCTAGCTTTAGATAATGGAACTCCGACAGAACTCGAGTTCTCTTGACCGACGAGTTCTCTGTGTGCAATTATGAAAGGCGCCGCATAGATTACAGTGAACGCGGAACTCAGAACTCTAGAACTCTTCCATGGGATCGGCGCCTAAAGGTGAACGGAACGCAGTTCAGTTCATTCGAACAGAGTGAATGTTTGGAACGCTGTATATATATATATACTAGCTATCGATAGATATCGATGGATACGGCCATTTGTAAACAATTCACTGTTCTTATATATATTATTTTACTATAAAGCTATCATTGTTACTAGATATATTCTTTGTAGGTTTTATTTTATTGAGCATAACTTGATAAGCCCCTTTGCAAATCTTTTCAATTTTAGTATTCTTATAATGGGTTCCCTATCAATCGCCGCTATACCGAATTTAACAAATGCTCGTTAGCTAATTATGAAATATGCAGTACTGAATTGGCCATAGCAGGATAAATGCTACGGCCCACGTTGAATGGCCTGCTTTCGCATATACTAATAATTATGGGAAAATAATTAGGGATAGAAATCGTATATTTATCGGTATATTTCACTGCATGGCCAATATTATTGTAGCGAACAACTACACAACGAAGTTCACACGCCGATAGATAGATGGCGTGCCGACACATTATCCTGCATCGTGCATACATCGCGCATACAAGCCCACTACATCCTGCATCGCGCTTGCAAAGATTTCTCGGCGATCTGCATATATACAACTGTCCGACAAGTACAGTTGGACCGCGGTCCCCAGGCACGATGACCCAGCCTGGCGGAAGATCTTCCCTTTTCAATGGAGGTGTCATCCACCTTGCACCTCCATATTATAATAATCATTGAAAACGATTTCTTGACATACTTAAATAACGCTGCGTGACAAATATAAATGTAATATAGAAAGGCTTCCAAATCTTTTAAAAGAGTAATAAATTCGTGAAATATATCTGCGCGACCATATCTTCTAATCTGAGAGCTAAATCCGCAGATAAACCATTAAAGTAGACAACCTGAACCAAAGGTCCTTGATTACATTTGCTACAGGCCTCGCACTGGCTTAATTAGGCACGGTAAATGAAAGCTATATTGGCTACTAGCTATCTCCCGTGGTTTCCTGCGGTTCCGTTATGAAAAGTAGGCTAACAAATGTGAATTAAAATATTGTTATAGCATTTGAGGATAATGTAGCTTCCTATTACAACTCGAGTGGCTTCCTATCCACCTTCGCCCGAATACACACATATTATCACTCTTATACACTGATTTATTTAATCCTAAAACCCCTCGCTATCTCATGGAACGCTTCGAGTACTACACCTCTAATCATTATCTTCTTCATAGTTCCTTGGAACTTGACCTCCAAACTCCCAGTCACACTTCTCACTTCTTACTCTTATTCCCAATCTTTTACTATCCAAGCTGTACGTCTCTGGAACTCTCTCCCTCAGACTATAAGACGGGCCCCGACGTTAGACTCTTTTAAATCTCTTGTTATTTCACACTATCACACGCTATAAACTTCCTCATTTCCTGCCTTCCTTTCTATTTTACTAGAGTTGTTATTTTCACGTTATGAAAGTGTATTCTTATCTGTTACACCTATCATATTCTCATATATCCTGTTACCCAAAGGTTGTCTGGAAGAAATCGCTTAAGCGATAAGACCGCTTGTTTTGTATCACTTCTTCTTGTATAATGTTTCGTTTTCTATTATATGGTGTACAAATAAAGCATATTTATTTTATCTTATTAGTGAAATAATGTTCAGAATCGGATTAGTAATTTCAAAGCCTCGTACATGCCTCTTTATATAATACTAGCTGTCCTCCGTGGTTTCACCTGCGTTCCCTTGATAAAAGTAGCCTATACCCTTCTCTATACCATAAGTTGTCACGACGCGATGTAGGCTTGGCTATCAGCTCTACTATCAGCCTACGACCGGAGCATTCAAAATAGTTGATAAAGCAGTTGAAGAAGATGAAACTGATGACTGTCTTCCATAAAGTTTATTGCGTAAAAATAAAGAACCCAGCTGGGTTCTAGTATGATAATTCTTTATATTATTGATGCACTGGTAAACGAACTGTATTAATGTATTACTAGGATATATTATTTCACTTTAAAAACATGTCCACACAAGTTGCGTCTCAGTACTGATTGAAATGAATGAATGTCTGATGGGACATTCTTCAATTATGAGAATTAAAAATATTGAAAATTCGAATTCGAAAATTTGATCATTTGAAAATTTTAAACATTTAAAAATTAGAATAATATGTACTAAATAGTATTTTTGACCAGAAGCAATAATTGAAATAGCCAAATCTCAATACGATGGCTTCAGTGGTTTAGGCGTGAAAGCGTAAGCAAACAAAAACAAATGGGCCAGTTGGTGCAGTTGATTATGATTCCACTTATAGCGCTGCAGGTCGTGGGTTTGATTCCCACCCAGGACATGCATTTGTGTGCATGAACATGTCTGTATGTCCTGAATCTGGGTGTAATTATGTACATTATGTTATTTATATATTTACAAACAAAAAGATGTCCATAGTACAAGCTCAGCTTAGTTTGGGATCAGATGACCGTATGTGAGGAATATCCCAGGATGTTTATTTTATTTATTTATTATTTAAACTTATTATTTATTACTAAACTTATTACCATTTATTATTATTACTACTTATTAATTCTTAAACAAACAGAGTTACTATGGATTAGTACCTACCTCTTCAAAAAAAGTTAACATAAGTACCCACAAAGTACTAATATAAAGCATCGCACTGAATTTCCTTTGCTTATAAGTAGTGAATCCATGCTGTTTAATAATTATGTAAACTTTGGTCGTGCCTATTTAAATAAGCCACTAGAAAAGGTATTTAAATAGAAAATTAAATATTATATTACTCAATAATATTGGAATTTTATCGGCTGGTACCACGTTATGCGGTACGTACCTAACTTGACGCAACGTCATGTTTGGATCTGATGCATGTGTGCGTGCCTGTAACACAACTGCAAAGTAACAAATGAATGCTGGTTTTCGCGCGCGATCTAGCCTACATACTACCCTTAAACTTGACCTGAGTTACATACTTAAAATTTTATCAAAATGGAATGATTCTGGACGGTGTTAGAAAAAGATTCAAAGGAAAGGATTTCATTATCTATAATATTTATAATTATTTGTATGGTGAATTGCGTCTTGAATCTGTACTAAGAGTCAGTGCTAAAATGAATGCTATTTCACATAGGCCTTTTTTGTTATTTTTAAACGATACTTTTCTGAAATTATCATAAGATTCTTAACAATATCCAAGTTTTGGACACACTAAAATTCTGTCATAAAAATAACTTGACGCTGTTATTTTACAGCCAAGTTTGTTCAAGCGAAAGTGTAGTCATCTTTATGGTAATGCCATCTCGATATTCAGTTTCAAACTGCAATTCAGATGAAGACAACATAATTCAATATTTACCGCTTGAGAGACTGTGGAGATGTGGCCAAGTTTGTAACAAATATAACATTGAACTTTTGAACTTGGAAAAGTTATGGACTTTTAAATTACGGCGCGGCCGAATAGTTTATAGAACAGTTATAGTGTAATAATAAAACACAAATAAATTTACGAAGCACTGCTAGAATTAATAGATAAGAAAAAACCGACACCAGCGGAACATAACCGGAACCTCGAAGTTATCGCTGTAGATAAAAATAGTTAGAATTTGGAAATTATTTTCATTATTGAATTCGGTCAAAAAGGGATAGAAGAAAAAATATACCCTACTACATAAATCATAATGATAAAGGAAATGATGTGACTTATAATACTCATAGTACTAAAGCCAACAAAGAATATCAGTAATAATGTAAAGTGCAAGTTAAATTGCGTATGTAAATTAATGAGCGATGAAACAGAGAATTGCTCCGAGTTCCCAAGATAATGCCCATTAAAAATTAAAGGGAGATTCAATGTAAGGACGATGACATCTTTTGATAAGAAACCACTTTGGAAGAGGTTAAAGACAATAAAAACGGTTACCCTGTGTGACTGTGTTATTAATAAGTAGATACATCTTGATATACTTTGTTAGTAATTAGAAATCAATTGAATATGTTGATTTCAACACTTTTTAATGCAACTGATACTCGCTCATGTCGGTCGTCAGGACTCCATTGCACTTTTGTGCGTTGTGCGATACAACCCACTACTGAGGTAGACATTTTGCGTATTATCGCAAAAGGACATCCGTTCTCGCGTCCGCTGACATTCTCATTTCATGATACCTACTATATTTCATGTTAACGTAAAAAATTTAAACTAAAAAAAATTTTCTGATGTTTTTGTTTCGTTACGGAGATTTTCTGTAATTCTACAGGTTTTAGTGGTTGGAATCTACAATGAGGTTGGCTAGCTACTCTGACGTTGAAAATCTGTCGCCAAGCACATAACGGTATGCGGCAGCTGCACTTGAAAGCTAGTTCTTGTGCGCTCCCCACCTTCGGCCTCTTATCGTGGTGAGATTGTGTTAACCACAAATTAAAATATATGCGAACCAGCGAAGCGAACAAATATTTACATAAAAAAATGTCTATTTCACCCAAAAGCATTTTAATATTATCACAAAGATAAACAGAGAGTAACACTTAAATATTCCTAACAAAGAGGTTCCTTTTTAACGTGGACCTGAATTTGAAAATGAATTTCATGAAAATTTATAGCAGTCACGTCACTTGAGCTTTAAAATATCCGTTTCTATGCGCTTTTTTGCTTCTACGGCGGAAATTTATTTGTAAAATACAAAAGTTGTGTGGCATATCATCATTATATGCATCTGTCAACAATATCCCTTACCGTAAAGCTATGTTCACGTTACAAACATCTTTGTCAAATTACTCTTTCTTCGCTATGAAAAAATATGAGGGCCTTTTTATTTTCAATAATTTTGTAGGTACTTTCGTGTTCTAATTTTTGGATTTTTTTCGTATGTTTATTCACTAGTTGATTTTATTTTCAATTCTCTTCGGTGAATTTTAACCATCGAAATTCGACTTATATTGAATCGTATACTTGTGGAAGGTTCTTTATGACCCGCTGTTAAAGTGACCGCTGCTTCAATAGCGACATTTACGCCACCAAGCAGCCCTATAAAAATGGAATATCAAATGGAAATTTCTTTCCGGTTCCCCGATTTATTGGGGTCAAGTCCGGAGACTGCACTTGCTTGGCATTTGATGAGTCCGTGGTATCGTAAGATCGCCTGAAATATGGTAAGTAGTCAACTTCATTATTACTAGAGTTGCATCTTGAATCTGTATATGTCGGAGTGAAAAAGAAGATATATCTATCCCTTTTGATAAAGCTATAATATATAGAATAAACATTTTTCTTTTTCAAGGATAGTATCAATAGAAATAGACCTACGATCGTTTCTGTACCTGCGTTTATGTTTCGATCTGCATATAATGCTATTTCTTTTAAGTGACAAGGTTTATCATTTATTTAATTATATCCTAAGCAGGATACCTGGACCGTTGTTATCTGTAAAGATAAAGAATAGTAGGTGCTGAATTCCCAATAAATGTTTAAACATTTGTTACCGTCCAATTCAAAGATTTATAGGTTCCGCCAACGTGTGGAAAGTCGATACATTTTTAATGAAGCCTGAAATCACTCCTAGCCCTGTCCTTAGATTAAAAAGGGGAAAATACGGTAACCAGTCTAAAGCGCATGGGGTACCGAAACTACGTCTAACTCAAGTTAATTGTAAGCGGAGGTATTTCAACTCTGAATCAATTATTTCTTCAAATAAATGAAGACCAGATGTCATCTCACATTCAAATTATGATGTTTCCTTACTTCCATTAATATTGGCAAAAAAAAACTATGAATGTAGTTGAACTTTTTTCAAAAAAGTTCTCTTGCAGCAAAATTTCCTATCTTCAATACTAATAGTACTTTCCCTCAGTTTGGTATTGAGCCGCTCTACGGGATGAATAGTAAGTATAATAGTAAAGTTAAACTTGTATGTAGCTAGTTTTAAAACATCGTTAGTAACAATTTCCACGATAAACTTTGTTATGAAAAACAGACATGTGCTTTGAAGGTTGCTTTGTTCACGGTAACCGCATTTGGACAACGAAGTTAACTTTTATATACTTTGGTTAAAAAGGTTGGCAGTTTCCGAAAGCAGCGGTTGCAAAAACGATAGAATACAATTTTTTTACTTTGTAATGCAACTCAAAACAACCTTAATATTTAACTAGCTGTGCCTGGCGAATACTGACCTTAGTGTGATGTTATTATAGCCTATACTCCCTTGCTTAATAAACAGGTTAACTATTGTAAAATAATTTTCAAATTGGTTTCGTCGTTCCTGAGATTTTCGCGTTCAAACATACAAACTCAGCTTAGTATGGGTTATTTATATACTAATAACAGAATAGATGCGTTCCCTCTCAAATCCTATTAATTCCGATCTCGCTTTTGAGGACTGAAAATGAGTTCCGAAATTTTCTAATAATCTTAAAATAAAAAAGGGATTCCACTATAGCTAGCATGGAAATAATTTAAATTAACTTCAAGTTAATATTTTTTTCAAATGAAATAAATTAATACACCTACGTCATTGAATGAGGATGAGTTAGGTACTATTAACTAATCCCTTAAAATTTCTTCAAGTTTCAGTTCCCAAGTGAACGCTGTAATAAGAGCGATGGACCCAATCAGATCCAATTTTGGGAATGGTATTCGATTACATAAAGTGGCCGTTAAATATCTAGCTTTAAGGTAAGATAAATCTTAGGTAATATTAGAACCTTTCGTTTCGGTTCTTACTCGGGTTGAACGGTGACGGGTGAGGGTGGGATGAGATTGAGCGTGTTTGAACCTGTACCAAGCACTACCTGTAAATCATTGAAAAATTTTCGTTTTATTCCAGGATATTATCTAGATATTTGCCAATCTATTTTTCCCAGTTACCCATGAGCACACCACCACGGTCTGTAATGTGGCTAAGGCTAGAAAAGAACTGGCTCTAAGTGCAGCTGCTGCAATATACTGTTAGGTGTTCGGCTTTCCAAACTAGATGTCAGAAAGAGATCGCTTTTTAGCAATAACACCGTCTCATAATCTACCTGCCCTGTTCCCACGTGGGGTCGGCGTCGGTCGTTCTGCTCTTCTATCCGTCATAACAGCACTCACTCCTTTCTTACCCATATCATCTTTCACACAATCTATCTATCTCGTCTCTTCCTCGTCGGTCTTCCTCTTCCCGTTTATCCATCCACTTTCATATTCATAACTCTTTTAGTCCCGTGAGTTTCATTCATATATCCAGCTTTCATTCATCCTCATAACATGTCCATACCACGAGAAACGGTTCCCTCTCAACCTTTCAGTCACTGGCCCTACTTTCGAGCTTCTCTTATGTACATAGCTTGGATCAGCTGCAGGCATTTCCCAGGCAAACCTTTCTATTTCAATGTCCATCACAAAAGTTCTCGGAGAACTCAGTCGTATGACTTTTCCAGATCGATAAACAGGTGTTGTGCAGGTTCTTATGTGCAATATACCGTAATATAACAATAACACTACCTCATGAACAGTAGTTAATAGTAGTTGTTTGTTGACTGTTTTTGGTCTGTTATAAAGAGATATTTATTTAAATAGTACCACAATAAGATTAGAAGGACTGTCACACACCGTTCACCAGAACTTCTTTATCCCTAAGAGCTAATAAGAGCTTGACAACTGACTTATTCAAAAACTGACATATTATAATTAGGTGATGTTTGCAGCGGTGCCACGGTGGCACCTATTAGTTTATGGTCAGATTATCCGCAGCCAAAGTTGGGGCGTGAATAAATTAGTTCCCCGTTTGTTGTTAGCGGCTGGCCAAATCGAATTGAATTAATGTCAGCCAGCTAAGTGAGCCTGAACGTCAGAGTCGTCTGCCAAGTAATTAGATAATTTTTGTTCGAAAGACAAACAACTGAAGTGCAGTTGTTTGTAATAAGAGTATTTTTTCAGCTTGCTTTTTCGGGAGATATCCTACTTTTCTACTAATTACACTACACACATAAATGGCTTGAATCAAAACTTGACACAGGGTAGACTTGACACCTTAGAATAAAATATAAAATACTTTCCATCCCAAAAAATTATGAGAACCCACGGGAGCTGTAAAACTAGTAATAATATAAGGTCGGATTTGTAATTACAAGAAGGTTTTCACAAGATATTGTGAATAGTCCTGATTTTAATATCGGTACGGAAGGTGGCTAAGTGAAACCTCTGACCCCTCAGGCATATAAGCCTCTTGATGATTTCCTTCACCGAAAAGCCGATGTCGAAAACGAAAAGTTTAAAGGAGAGCCGGACTAGTGATTAAAGGTCATTTCTCACTATATCAGCACCGCCCCATCGCAGCAACGCCTCGGCATTTACCTTGCCATGCCAATTGAGGCCTTTAAATCGTATGCGTTAAAGTAAATTTTACAATGACTAGATAAAATAGTGGACGCGTCGCTGCAAGCGAGCTTGCCGCTACAAGCCACTAGTTCTGCTCGCTGAAAACGAGTGGTCAGCACCCTTGCTGCGTGACGCCAGCAAGCGGTATCTTTCCATAGCCGCGCTACCAATTTCACTGACGCGCGCGCTGGCAGCTAGTGGTTGGATTGAGTTGAGGCGGGGCCGGGTCGCTGCTGCGATGGAGTGGTGCTGACAAAGTGAGCGATGAGCTTTAATCTTGCACAAACACGATTGTAGGTAGAACAATTTGCCATTGTACCACTACAATATGGCTGTAGTGTTACTAAAAACAAACCGCAAATCCAAGTTCACAATACAACACGAATATTTTATTTTTATTCTACATGTAAATGTAAGTAGGTACGTTCGTTCACATTGGCAACGCAGTTTTCCGACACCAAACGTCGCAAATGACGAGGGTACGACCACCGGAGACGGCCGGAAAGCCACGAAGTTTAAGGTGGTAGGAATTATACAGGCTGATTTTGTATAGAGCATACAAACTTGCAGCCAACTCATCAATACGAAGAAATGTTATCATGATAAGTAAATTGTTATTGATTTCAGTATTTTTAAGGCTGTCAAAAAGGATTATTTTTCTATCAGCTCGGTCAAACATTTATTTTGAGTAGTTATTATCTTTAGCAGATTTTTTCGCTAATCCAGAGTTGGTGTCACATAAATTAGATGTTGCAGCCCTATACATTTTGTGTAGTCAATATGCAATCATTCTCTATAACGCGACATTTACCACTGGTGGTTGTAAGGACTACGATTGTTTGGTTGGCTACCAGAAATTATTCTTATATGCTTACAGAGTATGGAAACTTCGAATGGAAAGAACGACTGACATGCAGTCCTAATATGAAGATTTGCTAGAATCAAGCGACACGAAGAGCTGAAGAATTCCGACAGCGTGTACATATCTGGCAAGATTTGTTTGAAGGAACAAGGACCAAACGACGAAACTCGAGTCAAAGTCAAACGAGTCAAGGCGATGATAGCGGTGGTAGTGACGTCGGATGTCGACACGAAGGTCCCGGGTTCGAATCCAACAATGAGCTTTAGTTTTCAGTGAACGAAAACATTATGAGGAAATCATAACACGGTGGTAGGGAACTTTATACTACCCTAGACTTAATAGCCAGTCACTTCCAATATATATAGTCCAAGATAAGCTTTGTAGGCTTATCATCACTTACCATGGTGAGATTGCAGTCAAACCATATACTTAGGATTTCACTACACTATGTCAAACACAGTACAAAATAGTATTCAAAGAGGTCTTTATACATAAACAAGTAGTCGCCTCTAATTGTAATATTTTATAAGGTTATAACTATTACTTATCCTTGACATAAGAATACATAAGAACAGTTAACCCAACTTCTAACAATTCCAACTGACCACTCTCCCACACATTTTTAATGTAGGATCAACAAACAGAAGGACACACCTTGAAAATAGGTTTCTTTGTAATGTTATCAACATCCTTTGAAACAGCTTTTCGTTATTACCTCACTAAATAACACATGTTGTATTATTAAACTTCTGAAATGGAACTTTACGACTGAAAAAGTAAAATAGCGAGCCTCTCTGGGTTTGCGCTGAGATAACAGAATGTTGGAAGCGTCTTATCTCATGGTAATAATATAAATATTCCGGGTTTGTTTAATATTTTTAATGTAGCTTCTTTTAAGGTCTACCGAATTTTTATAGATTTTGTACGTTTAAAAATGAATGAATGAAAAAAATTCTAAAGTACCAAAAATCCAGTCGAAATGTTCACAACCCATAATGGTTTTTGATGTTATTGAATTAGTAGACTACCAAAACTGATAAATCTGTCAAATTTAACACCACTGGTAATTGGAACACAATTGCAATAGCAGTATTGGGCCCCAGAAGATAAGATCAATCACAATGTAGTGGCACAGACATATTGTTTAAGGTTTCTTAGCTCAACTTAGCACTTAAACTTATATAAATAAAGGTTTTGGAAACTTTATTGTCTTAAGCTTTAACTGAAAACATTTAAAAAATCGCATTCAGTTGAAAACACAGTGAGAATAGGTAAGTACCACTTTACTTTCTTTTCGCGTTACATTAAAGTTAAGGTTGTCACCCGACACTCGACTCATTGTAGACGAGACGACCCAAAGTTGTTTCATCTCTACAACTTTAGTTTGTATTTTAGTGTGGATTTAGTTGTTAAGTAAGTACTTACATAATGCGCAGAATAAAACGAAAAGAGAAAGATGGTACTCGTCTACAGCGCGTGGAACGACAAAACTATGAGCCGACGCCGACGCACAGACTTAATTGTTAGCTTAGATTCATACAAAAAGGAAAGATGCATTGATATTTTGGTCGATCTAAAACTAGACCACGGGTACTCGTGCTCGCGAAACAAGAGATTCGATTACAACTAAATGTGTAATGTATGTAAGCTAGACGTACATTAACCTTTTGTTTTAATCTAAGAAATAAAGTAGCACTTGAATATTAACCCCCTTATTCATAATAAAGTTATCAAACGTTGATTAGCTAAAATTCCGAAGTCTTTATCTGACAGGTGACATTTGGTGATCGAAAGAGTGAGACGGGGCACACTATTACACTGATTTAGTTAAAAAGCGATTATGAATAAGGGGGTAAGATGAAAAAGAAAATAATTTAATTTCTCCCTTAAAATAGTATAAAATGCGTAAGTGCCTTTCCCATTTGAGAAACTTACGACAAGGAGAGGCCAAGCTGAAAATACACTTACATTATTAATAATAATAATCAAGGATTACACAGAAGAAGCTGTAAGCAATAATATATTTGCACCTATATTGTATCTCCTCATCTCCGAAACCCTCAAATACCAACCTAACATCAGAAAAGCCCAGCAATAAATATGATTTAACGCCTTTATGCCACCCCTATGGAATTATCAAAGCATAAAAAGCCTTATAAACGATATGTTTATGACTTATTTTTGAGGTGCAAGTTAGCTGAGATTTTGGCTCGTTGATTTTTTATGTGATGGTTCATTCAACAGCTTTACGGATTTGAAAGGGTCTTGTCAACTTATATTTTAATAAGCACGTACATTTAAATAAATAATAATATCTCCTTAGATCCTAATAAAGTGTTGACGAGTGCTGTCAAATACCATAATTATCTTTGTCAGATACTATACCGAAAAAAATATCCGTATGATTTTCCTCGAGTAAAAATAATTATTGGAAAACATGATACGCATTACATAGATACACTCTCCACGCTGTTGTAGTTTTTCTATGAAATTATATAAAAATACCCAAAAAGCAAAAATACAATTTATGTAACACATTTATATGCCAAATATAAGCAATGTCAATTACCAGAATGGGGCAAACCCACAAAATTGAACATCCCAGCGGATTTGCTAAAAGTGTTGCTCGCTCTCTAATGGTCATTTAAATTGTATGAGCTGGCCCCAAATTAATTATTGATGCAAATCGAAACGTCAATGCGCTTTTATAACTCCCAAGTGTACAAATGGTTCTCTAAAAGCAAACTAGCTGAGTTTCTGACCTACATTTAACAAGCGAGGCCATTGAAAAGGCCAGAGCAGTTTACATTCACTCATTACTTGCAAGTGGAAAAGAGATGAAAGACAAAGTGAGTGCATTAGCAACAGTAAATTCAACATGAAAGTACCACAAGTTGTTACTTACAACTTTAATGTAAGTAGAAACAGAAAAGACTGGAGCAGACATAAGTACACACTTTGAAGGTTCCACTGCAGATTTTTATGCGGAAGTGTGTAAGCGACAAACTGCCTTTGCAGTTTTAGCACTCTGTTTTATTGAAACTATTAAAGTGCAGAAATATTTTTATAATTCAACTAGACACTATTCATATCTACTGTTACGCAGAATATAAAAGCTTTTTTAATACAAAACAAACACTATAAAAATCATGCTACGGACGTGATGATTATTTCAAAGTCAAAGTCAAAACCATTTATTCAATTAAGACCACAGAAGGGCATTTATGAAGGTCAAATTTAGTGAAGTTACCACCGTCGGAACTCGAGAGAACCTTCAACTGAGAAGAATCCGGCAAGAAACTCAGCAAGGTTACATTTTGAAATAGTTTTTGGTCAATCTGACAGAATATATAATGAAGAACGATCGAATTTCTTCCCCTGAAGCAAGAGAGCTTTTTTCCAGAAAAGCGCATAAAGACAAATTACCAGGGTTACCCAATCAAATGGTATCATTAATCTATCCATCGAATTTCACTGTTAACACCCCTATTTAATCACTGGCTGAACAGTACCCATCCCGTTAATTCCCCTAAAGGTAGGGTTCCCATAATCACCAGGAGATCGTTTAAGGTGCTGACTTTCACTTTTACGGTTGAAGTCTTTGGATCCCCTAATTTTTTTCCAGTTTCCATTTCACTTATTAACGTTTGGTTAGCATTTATTTAGAAACATGCATGGAAAACCTTAACTCATGGAACCTCAATCTTGAAAACCGAGGTATTCAAAATGTGCCTTCGTTTTATCTCCGATTAAAGTATTATTAGGAGTAATTATGATTTTTATAAGTAAAGAAATGGAGATCCATTGTCAAGAAACCATTATCAAAAACAGTTTAGCGCAAAAGCTGATTTTGGTAAGGTAAGGTAATTTTAAGCAATAAATTTAATAAACATATTCTAAATGCAAAGAATTTATATGTGGTCCCAATTCTCTAGACAAATACTTTTAGCAAACGAGGAATAGGACCTAGTATGACATTTTAAAGCTCCGCATGAAATACAACCGCACTAGCATCATACTTGTTAGAGTTTTACTTTAATGTAAGTAGAAACGGAAAAGGCTGACGGTGGTACAAAACATTACGTAGGATTATAATCTGCATTTCAATAGGTACTAATAGTAACATTATCGTACTCTTCTCAATGTTCAATAATTGGGTGTACCTTTAATAAACGGTATCATTATTTCTTTCCTTCTACGAGTTCGTTTGTTAGTTCTGAAAAGAACCTTAAAAGGTTCAAAACCAAATACGTCATACCTAATGTATCGAGTAACCCACGAGCCGATGAATAGATCCCAAAAAAATCATTAAAGGTCACTGAATAACGAAATAGACTGAAGGGATCCGTAACACATATAAAAATATACCATCTCTATGGATAAAAATTGGTCATGAATAAAATGATTACATATTGGTCTTTATTTACAAAACCGATGGAAAATATTATTCGTGTTTAAACAATTTAAATTAATGCTGAAAACAATTTGCATGCAGACACTTTGTAGGCACTTTAATTCATTTATTTTAAACGGCATCTGCCTAATTGCTTTTGTTTGTGATGCTAGCTTAGTAAAACTCGAGTTTTGTTTCATCAAAAAGGCTAATGTTTGACCTCAGAATCACCCTTTATGACTATATGTTGTAAAACTAAAGAAATCTAAATGTAATCTAAAAGAAGAGAACATTCTGTTTTGTTATAGTAATTTTGGTTTATTGAAATTTCGTTTAATGAAAATGAAATAAAACATTGAAAATATATTATTCTTGCGCGCCATTCGACGCAAATAGAACTAATTGAAACACAGATAAGTATTAACATTAGGTACTTTTACTATTTATAGATTATAATTACAACACAGAAGTTATTGGCTACTATTTTAGCTACCACGAGAATTACAGGTGGCAACACCGCATAAGCCTTCCGCCATCTTTGATTAAGCCAACTTCCAATTTAATAATAAACAATAGAATAGGTACAATCGTGATGCTTCTGTGATGTAGTAATTCAGGTTAATAAAATTTTGTTACTCTTTCATGCCTGCCTCTTAACCGATCGTGATGAAATTTGACACGCCCGTAGCCTATGGTATGGAAAAGGACATTTGCTACTATTTAAGCCAAGGACACGGGTTAAACCGCGAGAGACAGCTAGTCATAAAATTTTTCAATTATGAAAAAAAATTGGGAAAACTGGGATAAGAAATTACTCCAAAATTACAGGGAAAAATCACAGAGAGAATAACTTCCCACAAACAAATCTTCGATTGCCTTGTGATTAACAAATCATAAACATGAAGCAATAACAGATTTTACGTCGTTGAAAAAAGAGGTTTCTCTTACAGGTTACAGCTGTATAACATTTCTAAGTCACTTCGACTAATGTCACCATGCAGCTATCTGCACGCTATCATGCACACTTTAGGCGAGCCCAGGACGTATATTTGTTTGTTTACTACCGCATAAACTTTCAACAGCGCGTATTTCGCAACAGGAAAACATGTGAACTTCAGTTTCATATTTTAGAAAGAGGGAAAATTATATTTCAGGTGTGGCAAAAAATACTGAGTGAGAAGTAAATGCTAGTGCGATATTTTTTGCCAAAATGGTAACTCTATTTTCTTTAGTTAAAACAAAAACAATATAAAAAACGTCTAAAGCAAAATATAGATGTTATAAATAAATAAAACCTCCCTCAGTGAAAATAAATCAAAATAGTATATAGAAATATTTGAATAATATATTTGCTCCCAAAGTTTGGATGTATACGACTGATTTTCATCAAATAAATTCAAATCACCAATCCTAATATCAATTAACAAGCAATTAGTACAATGTCAATATAGAACGTAGCGATCAATTCGCTGACATGAACACAATCACAGCGCTTAACTGTGACTTTCACTTTCCGAACACATCAGAAACGGGGGCAGCACTGTTGCGGGGTTGTCAGGGTACCTGGAAATAGGGATGGGCTGAAAAATTTCGATAGAATATTAAGTAATGGATTTGAAACATAAAATATGACGATAATTTAGAAATAAATATAAATAGAAATAAATTAAATAAATTATTTTTAGAAATAAATTTTCATTTCATTTCATTTCAATGGAATATTCTTTTCAGTTATTGGAAGACTTTTATCAGAACCACCTTTTTAATACAACCAATACAACTAAGGAAACAATAAAATATGACTAAATTATCAATTAGATGAATCAATGCTTATATTATAAAAAAATTGCAACACAGCAATATAAAGAAGTTTATCTAAAATTCTAAATGATATATTGATAAAATTAAATGCAGTAACGGTTGCTTCTTTACTATGTCAATTTTACAGGTTCGGTCATTATTTAGATATAAAGTCATCTCATGTATTATTTATTGCGATAAAGCTGAAAATTTGAAAAATATAAATCCCGTTGTAGAATAGAAAACATCAAAAGCTACTTCACAGCCCAGAGCACATAGAAACAACGTCGGTAAAGTGAATGCCTCATTTACCAGTCCTCAGAACATGATATATCGATACATTTCTCCAGTAGGCCCAGAATGGAGGCCCGTTTGTTTGCCGAGCCTGAATTGCGAGCCCGAGGCTACAGGTCGTCCGTGTTACTTACTAGTTTCATATAATGTATGTTGTGAATTCTAATAGACTAGGAGGGCACGACAGAAATGGTAACGATAAGGTAAATGGATGAAATCGGGTTCATCGGATAGAGGATACCTCTCTGATGCCAAATAAGTCGGTCTGCCTGCGCCAATTGGTTGCGTTATCTAGATATGGCGCCTGAAAAACGGTTTATCGTGACCGAAAAAAAATGATAAGGTAAATGGCTGAGCTCGACGTAGAAAGTAAGTAGTAGTTGTACTGATGTCATTATAAAAAAAACTGACCAAATATTCGGTTGCGTTATCTAGATATGGCGGCTGAAAAACTGTTTATCGTGACCGAAAAAAAACGATAAGGTAAATGGCTGAGCTCGATGAATCATGGAAGTATTAGTGCATACTAGCTTAGTAATAAAAAAACTGACAAAAATTTTGGTTGCGTTTCGTAGTTATAAGCGATCTACGTAATAATTATCAATATGGATAATTTTAGTGTTTTACGGTTTCGCGGAATTTACATTGTCAAGAATATGAAAATTTTATTAGTGCCACCCCTCCCTTTATATCCCCCGCTACTCCGCCTGCACTGAGCGGCATTCACGAGTCAACAGACATAGTATAAGATTATAACATTGTTGTGAAAGTTTTTTTTTTTTTTTTTTTTTTACTGTTTATAGGCCTGTGTTTGACCGCAATCTCACCATGGTAAGTGATGATGCGGCCGAAGGTGGTAAGCACACAAAGCCTAGAAGGAACTGGCTCCCAAGTGCAGCTGTCGGAACATACCGAAAGGTGCTTGGCGACAGATTTTCAACTTGAGGGTGGTAGCCAGCCAGGCGGGTACTACAAAGTACCCTACCACCGTGCTATGGTTTCCTCACGATGTTTTCCTTCACCGAAAGCTCAAGCTCATTGTAGGATTCGAACCTGGGACCTTCGTCTCGGTATCCGACGTCACTACCACTGAGCTATCATCGCCTTAAACCACTGCACTAGTTACCTGCACGAGCTTACAGGCAAGTTCAGGCAATGCTTACTCGCGCTGTTCACGAGTTGACAAAAGTGTTTTATTATAAATATGTCAGAATTAATGTACCAGATTAGTGAAAATAGTGTAAAAATGAAAAAGTTGTGTTTTTTAATGAGAACTCTTTAAAAAAATCATCATCATCATCAGCCTATCCCTATCCCACTGCTGACGCTCCTTTCACAAAAGAGGGTGAAAGGGACTAGGCAATACTCCACTACGCATGCCTACTGCGAATTGGTGGAGGTAGGCTAGTGGTCAAACTACTGTTGGAATTTTTCATGCCGCCTAGGAGGCATCCTACTACCTTAACGACTATCATAATTATGTTATAACCGGGACCAACGGCTTGACGTGCCTTCCGAAGCACAGAAACGCTCGATTCGAAATACCACTAGGCCCATCTAGGTACTAACCACGACGGTGGTAACCGATCGATTAAAAAGGGCTAATCATGCTACACCACGAGCGCATTAAAAAAAGTGTTACAAATTCGAGGTAATCGTATCTGAAGTACGCAAACATATAATTACCAAATAACATAGATTGTCATTGTAGTTATCATTTATCATGTTATAAAAAGTTTACAGCAGTTAAAAGTACGTCCACTTTATATCACTAAGAAAAACGCAGTACCAGATACACATAATTGATTACCAGACACACAGTTGAAGAAATTCTACTTACAGTGCCTAATATACCGAGCACACCTTAATATTTATATTATATAATATTCTTGCTAAAAACAAAGATTTTTTTTTTTTTTTTTTTTATACTACTTAGGTAGCAAACAAGCATACGGCCCGCCTGATGGTAAGCGGTTACCGTAGCCTATGGACGCTTGCAACACCAGGGGTATCACTCGCGCGTTGCCGACCCTGCAGAAATCTCTTCACACCCTTCTTGAAGAACCCCATGCTGTACTCCATTGGGAAAACCTCGGCAGGGAGCTCATTCCACAATCTGAGCGTCCGCGGAAGAAAGCTCCTTTGAGACCGCACAGTTCGAAACAATTCTGGTTTCAATGTGTGAGGATGGACTCCCTGTCGATGGCGAGAGTTGCGATGGTGGAAGGTAGCTGTGGGCATCATCTTAAACAATTCTTCAGAACACTGTCCGTTGTACAAGTGGTAGAACACACATAAAGAGGCAAAGTCTCTCCTCAGGCTGAGCGGCTCTAAGCCGCTTGTGAGCTCGGCATCGTCAACTATTCTAGCGGCACGTCGCTGAACCGAGTCTAGAGGCCCAAGCTGGTATCCAGGTGCCCCTGCCCACAGATGACAACAGTACTCCATATGAGGCCGGACTTGCGACTTATAAAGTTGCAGTCTTTGCCCCGATGTGAAGTACTGCTTCGCTTTATTGAGCACTCCGAGCTTTTTGGATGCCAGCTTAACCTTGTCTTTTAAGTGCCTACGGAACAAAACGTCGCTAGTAACGTCGACGCCAAGGATCCCTATGCTTTTAGTGATTGTCAAGGGCGCGTTCTGGAATTGTGGAGCCACAGCAAATGGAGTTTTCTTAGCGGTGAACGCGCAGGCAAGTCAAGACAATGCAAGATTATCAAGATGCACTAATAAAGTTATATAAAGATGAGCCATTGAACAATAAAACATGAGAAAAATTAGAACAATTTGTTTGCGACATGGATTATGATCCTGTGTCCCCATGGGTACATGGGGCAGAGGGCATCTGTAGAAACTCTGAAGACTTCTCGATCTTCTTCGCTTCGTCAAGCACAGTGCGTCGCCAGGTTTGTTTGGAACGGCCACGCTTTCGTTTCCCCTGCGGATTCCAGTCCATTGCCTGTTTGGGTATATGGTCGGGGTCCCTTCGGAGAGTGTGGCCAATCCAGTTCCACTTGCGACGCTTGATCTGTTGGTCGATCGGTGTTTCGTGGCTGCGTTCTCGGAGCTCTACGTTCTAGATTTTCTCGGGCCAGTGGATAACGAGAATTTGGCGAAGGCATCGGTTGACAAAATCTGGAGCTGGTGCCAGATGGCCTTGGTTACTTTCCATGATTCACACCCGTACAGAAGAAGTACAGACTTCACATTGGACCCGAATATCTTGAGTTTAACTCTGGGTCAGATTCCGAGACTGCCATAAGGGGCGCAAATGCACGAAAGTTGCTCGGGCCTTGGCAATCCGATTGTTTGCGACTTGTATGGCTGCAAAACTATGTCAATTCAGTCAAAGAAGATCGCCATAAGATGCTTTAAAAAAAAAACAAACCTAATAAATAAAGAAAATGAGAAATTTTACAAGAGTCTTATGAATTTTGATGCTTCTTCAATGCCACCTTCAAAAGTAGAATTGGATCAATATATTACGCGCAAGATATGTATGGAACATATGGAGCAGTGCCTGTTGATAAACTCCCAGTAGTCTTTCGCCAGTCAATAAATTAAAGTAAATTGTTGATTCTATAATAATTGTAAAACTATCGACACGTTACAATAAAAATATAAATTCATAAATGTTATGGGAAAGTCCGAATAAAATTTTTGCAACTAACTTTAATGTCTTAAATCCTACTCCTAACTAATATTATAAATGCGAAAGTAACTCTGTCTGTCTGTTAATGCTTTCCCGCTTAAACCGCTGAACCGATCGCGATGAAATTTGGCATGCATATAGCCTATGGTATGGAGAAGGACATAGGCTACTTTTTATCCCGGGAACGCGGGTGAAACCGCGCGGGTCAGCTAGTAACTAATATATTGATTTCAAAATTCCAAACAGCAGTTATTTTTTGCGTACGGTAGATGGAAAATAATTGTTGGCATGTTGCCGCCAACAACATTACTATAGGTTCATGCCTACCAGACAACTAAGCATTTATTTCATATAATACTCAAACTACAAAAGAAGTTGAATATAACCGCTCACTGCTGGCGGAGCGGCGGGAGGTATAAAGGGAGGGCGCCCCCCTCCCTCACCGACATCATTTTCATATTTTTGACAATGCAAATTCCGAGAAAACCGTAAAACACTCAAATTATCCATAGTGATAACTGTTACGTAGATTGCTTATAACTACGAAACGCAACCAAAATTTTTGTCAGTTTTTTTATTACTAAGCTAGTATGCACTAATACTTCCATGATTCATCGAGCTCAGCCATTTACCTTATCATTTTTTTTCGGTCACGATAAACAGTTTTTCAGCCGCCATATCTAGGTAACGCAACCGAATATTTGGTCAGTTTTTTTTAAATTGACATCAGTACAACTAGTACTTACTTTCTACGTCGAGTTCAGCCATTTACCTTATCGTTTTTTTTTGGTCACGATAAACAGTTTTTCAGGCGCCATATCTAGACAACGCAACCACTTGGTGCAGGCAGACCGACTTATATGGCATCAGAGAGGTATCCTCTATCCGATGAACCAGAGTTCACCCATTTACCTTATCGTTACCATTTTTGTCGTCACCTCCTAGTATATAAGGATATGTTGTAACTTTACTCGATGATAACTTGATAGTGTTGTAAATCTGTTGTAAATTGCACTAAATTAATTTTAATCACATCACATCTCTTTCTTACAAACATTATTGAAAAAGGATAGAACATATTAAAAGCTGTCAGATAAGTTTTTTCCGCTTAAATTTGCGAGTAAATAGACGTAACCAATTTTTATGGCGACTAAATTTACGTTGAATGCAAGCATTGGACTAATTTGACAGGACAATATTTCTTACATCCTTTTTTTATGTTATTTGTTAGAAAGAGATATAGTGAGACTAAATTAGTTTAGTTGTAAACAACAGAATCGGCACCAGTGTCAACATAATTAAGTTTGCATCGCTGAATTTGAATGCTTTATCGTTTTAATATAAAACGGCAATTTAATACTTTTATATTGCTAGACAAAAGCAGATAACTTTTGTATAATCAAAAATAACTACTTCATTAGTTTCTAAAGACGTTCTAACACTGCAGGTATATACTGCCCGTATTTTATAAACAAGACAAGTTATCTTATAATTACAACCAAATTAGATTTTCAATCTATTTACTCTAAACACGTTAACTGCGCAATAAAGACTAGCTAAAGGCTATTGTCTTAATATCCCTGACGC
This sequence comes from Polyploca ridens, assembly GCA_951394255.1. NCBI lineage: Eukaryota > Metazoa > Arthropoda > Insecta > Lepidoptera > Drepanidae > Polyploca > Polyploca ridens. The sequence goes on along the minus strand of OX596255.1, from coordinate 12,259,362 downwards.
TCAGTCAGGTTAATCTTGCAGGTTACGACCTCATAAATATGAATTAATGAGCGTCACTGATGACAGCTAACGTCATTTTGTAGATTTACGCTCTGTCAATAAAATTAAGGAATTGTATGAGTCCCCTTTTAGGAAAGAAAATTGCGACGGTTTCGTACAAAAGTAATGATATCAAGTGAAGTAATATGATGTAATTATTTTTATTTGAACATAAAATATTTTTTTATCTAAAAATAAATAAACCAGCTAAGTGAGAGTCAGACTCGCCCACGAAAGGTTCCGTAATTATGTTTCTTGTATAAAATGAAATTAATTAAAATATAAATTAGGTACCCTTTAATTTTTATTTTATCTTTTTTCTTATTTGTTTGTTATAGCGGCAATAGAAACACATATTCTGTAAAGTTTTCATCTGTCTACCTATTAAGGTTCATGAGATATAAGTAGCCCACCTGTTTGGACGGACAACGGAGGCGTAATGGTCCCGTTGGCACTCTTTGGGTACGGAACCATAAAAATGAAGAGCAATAACGTTGCACAATAATTTATGAAATCTACACGAGAATTTGATCGTAAATATGTACAGACAGACAGATAATACAAATATCCTGTAGGAATATACGGAATACGGGTCCGTTGTTAATAACACACAAAGCGAACAATATCGGCAAACCCTTGTAGACTTGTTACATCTGAGGATATTCATATCTTTAGAGCGTTCGTAAATGGAGTAAAAGAAATGCTTTATCTGGGTTATTGTTTTGTTCTTGTTAAAACTTAAATTAAATGATACTTATAAACACATACGTATTTAAATTTACTAAGTGGCGCAAAAAATTCGCAAAATCAAAATCAAAAAGTCATTTATTCAGTTTAGGCCCTGGTAAGGCACTTATGAACGTTACATACAGTTGAATTTACCACCGGTACGGCTTGGATTGTGTTGATATGTCGATGTTGTTTCACAGCTTTTATCGTGTCTATCCATCGGAGATTGTAAATGAATATTTTACTTTATGGATCTCGTCATGTTTAGTGATGGCGTTGTCGACGTTGTTAAACACAAAAATAAGAAGGAACTGAACCGATTGCCAGATTCTGGCTACCAGAACTTCAATATCGTTGCACTTACCAGACGAAGCGAAGTATGTCGACTTACCTGGAAATAAATGAAATATATATCAATTAAAAGTAACACTAATAGAATTATTTGATACCTAGGAAAATAACTGCAAATAATACAGAAAAATAAAAGGCAAAGCTAACGAGTATAAATTGTTTTTAATGAGGTAATACAAAGTATAATATCGGTAGTATTATAGTTTGATTAGAGTTGTTGCTTTCAGATATTATATCAATATAAAAAATCAGTAAGTAAAACATATGTCCAATCTACACCCCGTTAATTATAGTAGGTACATGATCAAAGACATTAGCTAACCTTGATTATAGTAAGACCTATTAATGGTATGATTGACTTGCGAAGCGTCAGAAGATGTCAGATAATAAATTGATTGATAGCAGATTATAATGATGTTTATGCGATAGGATATAGGTCAGTTAACTAAAGCTGGCACGTTCAACACATTTATGCCCGGTTTCAATAAACAAAAACGAATCGTTTTGCTTACCAATGGTAGGTTTTTTTATTGCCAAACTGGGCATATAGATCATTTCGTAAGCTAATTTTACCTGTGATAGCTACTTCCACATAGGAGGGTCTGCTTTGCAAAGCTTTGAGGTCTTTGCTTCATTATTAGTAAAGATATAAGAGTCTTAATTTTAATAAATCTTAACCGATACCGGTCCGTAAATTATTGAAACCGGGCCTTACACGTTACGCTTGTGTAGTTTGTGAATGAGCATGCGGCGTGACGTCGCACTGTATGCGCATCGTGAAATGTCAGTCCATATCTCCCGCGCGCGGTCAACCTTATGTGTATGAATGAGACAAGTTATTGTTTTGCTTTTCCTACTGCTCATAAATATAGCGTGGTCTTTCTTTTGCATTCGTCCATTAGAATTGACTGACTGATTAGAGGCAATAATGTAATAAAACATACTGTAACGTGAAATTACATATGTGTGAGTAATGTGAACGTGCCAGCTTTAGTAAAGCTTTAGTTAGTCGCAAAGAAAGGAGAAACAATAAACGGCTCGTACTAACTACCTACCTCACATTCGTTATTTGACGACTTAACCTGTAAATTTGATTTGCACTACCCCAAGGGGCTTTCTTCTGAGTAATTTTATTTACCGAAAGATGTGAGTCTACGCACGTATCAAGGGATATCGGGAAGATATAGAGAGTAAAAATATCACAAAAATATTTTCTCTATATACACCATAATTTTTTGAACATAATATAAACGTATTATTATAAAAATTAGTGTTAATAGCACTCATAATTTAAGAAAGAAAGAACCAACCTATTTGCCAGCACGAAATGAAACTAAACAATTGTAAATTATAATACATCAAAAAACTAGAATCAAACCTGCAGGAACTGCTTCTAAATGAGAAGCGATAACAAAAGTTTTGGCGTACAATCCTTTACTTCTGCGAAAAGGAACTGCGAATACTCTCATAGCTACCGAACATTCCTTTTGCTCATTTTTAACATAGCGCTGCAATATTTTTTTAGTCCGAACTGAAAACATTCTGGATTCTTCACATCGCTTTGGTGCTGGAAAAGCTGCAGCTTTACACGCAAAGAAAGGCCTCACAGCCTGCAATCGCAATGAATACTGTACATTTTTAAGCCTACATACTTATGGTTATGTATGTGTTTAAAGTTTTACTGACTTTAATACTGTAATAAGAAAAAATAAAAAAGTGGATAAGAAATGGTTTAGGGTTTTTCAATACAAGTACTAGAGAGATAGCAAACTTCATACTTTTTGTAGGTTCAATTGTCAGTATCAACTCAAGACCGCTGTTCTATTTTTTTCGTAGGAATTTAGGTCCCAGAAGGGCACTTATGAAGGTCAAAGTTACCACCCCGATTCGGATTCTACCTTCGCCTGAGACGAATCGGCAAGAAACTCATTATCCACTTTACTGTTTTTAAGGCCATGTGATGATAATTATGGGATTCAAGGGTCATTTTCTCTCCGACAAAAAGTTCTATAGGCATTCAATGTATGACTTGTGCGAGCTCGAAGTGCGAGGGGTGGCTCAATATGGACGAGGCGAACAGTGGGTGCACATAGCTTAAATGATGACGATGGATCCAGAAACATTACATGTATAATCAGAATATCGCAAAATAATGGTTTAAATTTGGAGCAATTTGAATAGTGTTCTTAATAAACGCTCTTTTGAACAGAAAATAATCACATTTGCAAAAGTACCACATTGTATCAAGAACACTGGTTTAAACAGTCAGAGCTGACGCTACGCAATTAGATTGGATATTGCAACTTTATGCGTTTGAATGACTACTAAAATAGAAAAAATTATAATAAGGTTTCATTCGAAGCAAGTTTGATTGATTTTATTGCAGTTTCACTCGAACCAAAGCCGCAGCAAATTGTATAAGATATTTTAACGATATCCCAGATTTAATCAAAATACATGGCTCACAACCTGTATTGCGTAATAGTGCAAGCTTGGAGCAGAAATACACCGGGTGTTCCAATTAAGACGTAATAGCTTGTTCCTTGCAGGAAAGAAGCGGAAAACAAGATTCACTTCATGTTGAACGACGCTAATATGAAAAATTGTACCTATTTATTTCTTGTACGGTTCTAAGTTACCAAATAACTATTTTTATTGACTCAAGCATCTTGGGTGCTGAAGTCATTGGGCATTTCCGTTGCATTCTCCTCTTCATTAAACAACCAAATAGGGGGCTACGGTGCCTGCCGCAAGCGCTGTGCTTCTTGCATGTTTCTTATGACACAAAATTATACTACAGTTAAATCGAGCTAGTTTTGCGTCACTTTCATGTACTTTGCGACCAATTTGGGCCGGACGTGAAGGGTGTGACTGGCATTTCTCTAAATTCCGAGACTTACCGAGTATATCCCGATATTTAACTTTTGTTGAGTACCTACGGCCTTACTCATAAACGCTATTTAACTAAATCTACTGAATAAATGGTCAAATAAATAACGTCACCTTGCTGTCATTGTCAAACAATTTGACGTTATTTAGGTGACCACTTAATCAGCTTATTAGTTAAATAACGTTTTATGAGTAAGGGGGCTAGTATCTATGCAAGATATGAAGCGACTTCAAATTATTTCATTGAAAACTTTTCTAGAGTACCTAAGTGCCTACTAACAAAAGTTACTATGGAACCACAACAAATTTTAATAGATATATTAGTATTATTTAACGTAGAGATCATCTTGCTTGCTGGAACCAAAAATTGGTACCAGCCCTACCAGCTTAACACTTTTATGTCTAAGCCGATTATCACACTGCCACGCGCCTACGCGCGTAGGCGCGCGGCGCATCATCGTGCGGGTTTTATACGCACTCACGCGCGTAATTGTGTTTTGTGGATTCACGGCGGCTCTGACTCATTCCATACAAAATTATGCACGGCACTACGAGACTCGGTGTGCCATACCTTGCGTCTCGCCGCGCACCTACGCATGTAGGCGCGGGATCTGTATTGACGCGCGTGGATGCATTTTCTGTGTGTTAGACTGTGCCTCTTTTCTATGCAAACGTATCTCCATACTTACAAGCAAGAGACGCATTCAAGCGCTACGCTGCGTGGTGCGTGGCAGTGTGTTAACCGCCTAAGTTTCAGTACACAGATAAGATACAAGAACTCAATATACTTGAAAACACAGAATTTCATGGCCTTTAATGAAGGTCACATTCCATAACAACGTACATAAAATAAAAAAGATACAATAACAACTTACCTACTTAGTTGCAAAAATAAAATATTTCATACTCTGCTTTTTTCGGGAAAAGAAAGCCGTGGATGAAGGAGTATGAATAAATGTCAAAGGATATTTATTTGTTGTTATTTCAGGGGCCAAGTCGTACTATTTTAACTAAAAATTTAATTCTGTCACGAGCTCATTACAACTCCATTGTGCCAATGGGCGTTGTCTGCTAATGGTTTTCGATGCTATTGACTATAGGGCCCCAGGTGACCAATTAAATATGACCCTTCTCCCAAAAATAAAATTTACCGGAAATTTATTTATATAAGTATCGTCATACCGACGTTTATAAATAATGCAACCGAAAATTAAGCAGCCAACCTAACAAAATAAAAGAACGGCAAAAATATCATAGGAATAAATTACAGACAACGTCGTTGTAGTATAAAACATGAGGCATTAGGGAATCAATATCAAAGGCTTATATTTGCTCCTCGCATGCCTGTAATCCCATGTCAAAGAGTCGGGGATCACGGGTAGGTATAAGCTAATAACGTCATATTGGCACATAGAGGCTGTTTTATGAAAATATCCCGTGTTTTGTGATATAACTATTTTGGGGATGAAATTTTGAAAGTAGGTCCCGTAAGATAAAGATAAAAATCTAATAAGTACTCTGCTGCAAAGCAAGGAACCGGTGGATATAAGTATGATAATATATTATAACAGGTAGAAATGATGCAGTCATTGAAAATACTAAGAGTCGACTAAGTCGTATAAAAAAAGCAAGCCACTTTAAATATCATGTAATGCAATAGAACTGAAATAACGAATCTAACTACACTAACGAGCAATATAAAAGAGCCACTAACTTATCGTGAAATATTTCTGAAAATACTCAAGAAAGCTTATTGAAGTGAAAAGCAACATTCAAATGTATTTAACGCACAAATATAAACAAAAATAAACTAAGGACGTATCTGAACAAAAATACTCCAAAAAGACGAAAATTAATATTAAAATGGGTTTCCGAAATAGAAACATTTTTTCAAATCATTTAATAATATTATTTTATTTTAAATTTTTATTTAATATTTTGTCGTAAGTCCTATTGTTTTTTTGTCTTAATTAAAGCAAAATAAAACAAAACAAACTTAAAACAAACAAGTTCATATTTTGTTTTATCCTAATTTAACACATTAAATTCTTTTTTTTTAGTCAATTTGGTTTTTTTTAATACGTTACTAAATTACATTTAAATGTTGCTTCTCACTTCAAAGCTTGAAGCTATCTTGTGTGGTTTCGGAAATAAATCATAATATTAAGAGAAAATGTTGGTGGCGTTTTTTCCATACAAACGTAATCCTCAGTTTCCTCTCTGTATAATGACACTAGAGCAATGATTGTTTTACCAACAATCTGTAGGTACCACTGTATGTTCCTCGGTAAAATTTCACTATAAACAATGTCTCTAAAGTAAATCAATATGTAGTTCCTTCCCATAACAACGCCAAATAAACAGCACTATACCACTAGACATAGTTCCATAGCTTTGTGCGTATAATGGGATTTGCGTGGCAGCGTGGTTAATTGATCGTTATTGTAATTAAAGCCAACACCTGCGCCTCTGAGCTACCATCGATTGTCCTCAGACCTTTGATGACAGGTTTTGTTCTGAATTCAGGTGTAATAAATCTGTGATTGGAAATGAAACGCGTATTTTCAAGCTTTATTTACTTATTCAGAAACGGGTTTTAAATAGAAATAAGCTTCCAATAGGTTTTACAACAAAAAATATAGGGCTACTGAATGACCACAGGTCACCAAGATTTTGAATAACTCCGAGAAATCCTTAAAATATTTCGTTATAAATAGCTAAAAAAAGTTACCTACCCGCTTCCTTTCAAAATAAGAATGTATTACAAAATAAAGAAACTCTTTTCGATATAAATACTCGTGAAAAGGGCAAAACTTGAAATGTCTTCCGGTCGATTGAGTTTCCTGTGTTGTAAGCTTCAACGTAAGACTTCAAGTTTCTTGAAGGGAGAAATATTTAAGTGTTTTACCGAGGAAATGTCACGACATGTAGGTTTATTAAAGCTATTTTGAAATTCCTCCTCTTCCACATTATAAAAATATAATACATATTACAAAAGATAAGTCAGTGTACATTTTTATAACTAAGGCACTTGATCCTAAAGTTAACAACGGTACACTTCAATCTTATACTTTTTAATTGAAATTCATTAAATTAATTAACTTTTAAATATTGACAGCAAAAGCCGAATAATCGTATAGCATTTTTTTTATATTACATAAAATCATTCCGAGTTCCAAGAAAAATATTTTTTTCGAAACACCGTCGAAATCCCCTCGTCTATTTCCCAATTTCAATAAAAAGAAGACCGCTGTCAAACGCAAGTCGAAATTGAAATAAAATGGGTAAATCCATTTTCCGATTGACTTCAGTAACAAGATACAAAGAAACTGTTTGATTAAAACGAGAAATACTTTCTGCAAATGATGAATTGAACCTTTGCAGTATGTTATTAGTATCATAATGCAATAATAATAAAATATAATTATGATGCAAATGAACTCAGGTTATTTTAACCGCAACCGTCAAATAAAACAACTGTGCCTTCATAAAGAGGAAAACAATTCCTAGATAAATAAAAAAGTCATATCGATCATCAGTCGATCTGAAATTAAAGAAAATGCTCATAGAATGTTAAATCCAAATTTGAATGTACAGATAATTAAGATAAACAGAAACGTGAGACTTGACTTCTAGAAGTCTAGCACTGTATTACTATGTAAATATCTACATATATTGTACCACTCCAAACACCTTACATAAGCTAAAAAACAGAGCGTAACAAATGAAATCCAACTAACAAGCCAAAACTCATGCTTTTCGGATTATACTCAGTTTCGTCACGTGGCAACGTAGATGGCATAAGTTTTAAAATTTATATTCTTGGTGCGGCGGAAACATGTCGAATGCAAAATAGACACAAATTTATTTACTGGCTAAGCGAATTTGTTTTCGAACCGGGAGTTGTTGTCAATACGTGACTTGGTATTTTTTGACATCAACGTCTACAAAATGTTGTACCTAATGGTTATCTAGTTTCCAGACATACATAAACACGTCTTTTACAAATCGAGGACAACTGAGAATACGTAAGAGAAAGCAAATCGAGTAAGATAAAATATATAGATAAGTGTAAAACCAAGAGATCAAAATACTGTGGGTCACAATCACAAGTATTTAAGTTTGAACCTAGAAGCTTGCTCTATAACTAAAAGAGCAACTAAAAAGAGTTACGAGTGGAGTTATTGCAGACACAAAAAGCAGTGACTCTACTTTTCTGAAAGACCAACGCGACGGTACGAACGACAATATACTATAATAAACAAGGCTGCCAACTTAATAATACACTTCAAAGCTAATATGTTAAAAAACTTATTTCTACTGACCTACTTACGTATTGTTCATCAGCAGTAATATGGTTACCAGTTGTCTCGTGCACTGCATCTATGATTGCTAATGTAGTTAGCTCTCATCTTGGGTACAATGCTTCTTATGTAATGTAATATACTCAAAATGTGTTTGGCTTAGCAAAGAATTCTGTAAGATAACAAAGAACCGGTGCTTTAGCTCCCATCGTTTTGTTCTTAGAAATACATATTATTTTACTTGCAAATAAAACGATGAGTATCATTGATCTGATAAAACAGAAAGAGAGAAGAGTATTTAAACACTTGTGAGCACATTGAAGCTTTAGTTTAAACTGAGGTCAAAGACAATGCCTTTAAAATAAAATAAATGTCACTTTCAGTGATATTATTTTCTAGCAAGAAGCATTAATGCAACACAGTCTTGAGCGCAATTCAATGTTGTACAATCATCCAAGCATGTTTTCCCCTGAGAAACTTTGTATGTTGTCTGTCTGTAACTATAACATTGAGCTTGAATTGAAGTACATTAAACAATGCATTTAATTATTAACTGGAATTGTGTGACGTATTTACTTCTATAAGGTTCTGTCTAATCCTCGCCTATATAAATCAATCAATGGTCAATTTCATGGACTCTTATTATAAATTCGAACAGCTTTTTATATAAAAGTACTTCATACTTCCGCCATAGTACTTATTAGATAATGCAACAAAGAAGTTCCCAAAATCGTATGATATATGATTCCGAGTTGCTTTCATATTATGTTCCGCACTCGACATTTATCATGTCGGATCTAGCAACATGTCTCGAGGAACAAAGCCACCCATTCAACGCGCTTGTATTATGGGAGACCTTGGCACAAGAGTGGTTTTAGAATTTAGGAAGCGTACCAAAATATTTCCATGGACATGGAAATGCATCTCTCTTAAATTAAATTCGCCTGGGCGAAACTGATTTATGTGCTCATTAGATAATTGATTTGGAAATGTTACGCTTATGCATTATTTATGCTCTACAAAAGACACTGAAATTAGAAAATCTTTATCATATTATTACCTCCCTACTTAAAATGATAACTTTAAGATTCACAATCATTTTAAACCAAGAACGAGGCTACAAATTAGAATAAGTAGTTCATTCCATTTAAGAAAGTTCAATAATTTTCAATTTCAAGGAATACTTAGCGCAGATGAAATAGTGACTAAGAACAAAGAAATTCAGGGACTGTCCAAAATAGTTTTCGTTTCTACACCTTTTAAAATGTAATCCCCTTAATATCTGTCTGATATTATATTAGTTATTTGTTATTCTTAGCTTTGTACCTACGTAAAAACAGGTAACTTTTGAAAAGCAAAGATTATTCTTTAATTAAATTCGTTTGTACGGTTTGAAATATAGGGATATATATCTTCGGGGACTATCAGAGTTTTATTGTTGGAATCATTTATGTCTTCCGCTTGTAGTACAATGATAACAGCGGTGTATTCTTGGCAGTTCCCAGGCAAATTGGAAATAAAACAGTGAAGGAAGCTACGCACAGCGGCAGCGGCAGCTAACGGTGACAACATGCTGAACGATTGAAAATCACTACCACTGTCATACACAAAATTCAAAACTTTACGTTGAAATCTTCATAGATTTGCTTTCATGGCCATTCTAATGCCCATAGCACAATCTAAATTTAAAAGAAAACTAGAAACCAGCGAGGTCGAGCTACTGCATAAAATATGAATGATAGCAATTCAGAGTCAATAATTGGTAGACTATACGATTGATCCATCCATCGGAGTTCCAATTCAGTTCAATACGAACAATGACCGATTGCTATAATCCAATTTAAATTAGATTTTAGTTTGTGAGGAAACAATTAAATGAGAGATGGCAGTTTCCCATTATGATATTTCAGTTACATTCAAGTCAAATGAAATCAATTTAGGTATTGGAGGGCTCTCAATGATTATTTACGGTTGAAACTTAAGCAATAACTTGGTTCTAGGAGTTTTAGTTTATAGAGCAATGTCTATGTTCGTCAACATCAAAGCTTGTAAGTTACTACGCTAGTTGCAAGAAAAATATAGAATTAATCAATTTTACGGTATCATCACAGATATATGAGAGATGACGCGAGTGTATGTACTTTGCGTGTCAAAATCTGTGCAAAAATGGACAATGTTCTTCTTTTGAAACTGTTTCGCGCGGACAGGGAACTTAAGGCTGCAATGTCCACCAGAGATGTGTAGCGAGGGATATGTTTAGCTGACAAATAGGATAGCTTCATTTTCACGTTAAAAATCGAATGTCATCGTAACTAAATCAATCTTGTGACATTATGGTAGGTACAAAAAAGTTACACACTTGGTTTTCATACGGATGGAGGGACTTGCGTTATCTATTTAGATTTATGTCTGTGGGTAATTATCTTGATTGGTTACGATCGGGTCAAAGGTGGATAGCTACAGTGTAAAGTACCGACTTTATAATTGGTATTTGTAATCCTGCATAGATTGAGAAACTTTAATATCGCCATCAAGTATATATTGCAGAAAGGAATTTGGTTTTAGGGATTCCCAAGTTTGAGTAACTTAAATAAATGATTAACTTTGTATTTTAGACTTCGCACAAAAAACTCGCAGCATCCGCGTCTCTCTTCAAACTTCTGGAGTAGATTAGACATGCCAACGCCTTATTTGAAGGAAACTTCATCACAAAGTTACATCATTCTTCGAAAGTTATTTTCATAGTGCATTTTTCCAGAAAAACTAAGGACCCGAGCGAGCTCAGCTCGGCACACGTTCAAAAGATACGTCGTGCAAAGTCATTAACGTTTGATTAATGAACTAGGATTATGCGCTAATCCTGCAAAAAAGAAGGCAGGTGTGATCATGATTTTTTCAAGCAGATTCCTTATATACATATCTGTTAATATATTTTAATGTATTCGTAGCCGGCCCACGTAAGGTCTACGGACTATACAGGTCGTTGTTTTGGTCAGCGACGAGCGACTCAGGGTCGATAATACAAATGATACTGGTGCTAAAAAAAATATAAAAAAAATACTTTATTTTTTTTTAATAATAAAAATAAAAAAATTAAAATTTTGAAAATCATGTAATAAGCTAAAGTGTAGACATAATACTCAACGGGAGTACGAGGGAGTAAAGGGGTGAGGCGATGGCGGCTTTTGCCTAGCTCTAGTCAGTGCACGTGCCTAGTAACCGTACTTTGCGGTAATTTTATTTCAAATTGAATAAGGTATTTCTCAACATATTTACAGTATTTCATGGAATTAAGTCCATTTTTGGGGAATATATATTTTGTACTACCGCTCCTGGGTCGCTTGTCGCCGACCAAAACAACACCCTGTATAGTTGTGATGTTAGTTAAGTATGTGTTACTACTTTATTTATTGCTTGCTGTCCCCCAGGGTTTCATCCTTTCCCGGGATATAAGTAGCCTATAATACTCTAGGATAATTTTGCTTCCTATTTGTGAAAGATTTTTTCGAATCCGACAGATAGTTCCAGAGCTCCCCGTTTACTAAAAAAAATCTAAACATAATATTGGTATAGATTGTGTACACAGGTGCTGTTTTCATTTCCACCATTTTTAGGAGGTTGATCCAAGTAACATAGGTACTGGAATTGAACACGAAATAAAAAGAAAACTATTTCTTATTTTGTTCCATAAAAACTAAAAACCAGGAGGCCTATGTATTATTTTATACGGTGCCCCGAAAACTTTGCTGATTGCATGAGTGTACTAAAGAAAACGTTTCCTTATTCGATTATGCTCAAATGAACCCTAAAAACCCTGTCTGAGAGCAAATTAGAGCGGACGTACATTTTTTAAACTTTAAAAAACCCAGAGAATATTCAGAATTCTATGCTTAATTTAGTAGGTGGTGAAAGTTGGCGGAATATTAAATAGTTGGTTTAATTTTACGGTACAAACTATGTCTGCAACTTAGTTCGTGTGCAACTTTTGTTTTATGCGCTCGTTTTTCTCATCTTTTCCAGAACTTGTTAGCCCTTTCATTAAGTCTAGTACCACAGTAGATATATTATTAGCTAACTTTATCATTAAACAATGTCTGCTGATATAACAGAAGATCGTAAAAAAGGTAATATTACTCCTCTTCAAAATGGAACAAGAAAGAACGTTTACCTAACAATCTTATTAAAATCTATGCTCTTAGTTATTTGTAGGCAAGCCTTGTTATTATAAATACACGGTATGATTTTACAAGTTTTAGTTGGTAAATAAGCATAAACAATGCAGATGTAGCAGTGGACTCCAAACTAGGGCAAGCCTGATCTTGGAGTCCGCATCGCGATCGTGCGGAATTGGACTAAGAAAATGGTGTAATATTAGCAAACCACAGTAAACATATCGCTCAACTCGCAGCGTCCAAGGATCACAATCGCAAATAATAATTCTTAACTCTTCTGAGTTGAACTCATGAAGCAATGTTGAACTTATGAAAATGGAAGGATCGATTACACCTCCGTTTAAAAGAGAAAATATTCCGCCAGCAAGAGTCATCGTGTCTGGGCACCGTGGTCCAACTGTACATGTCGGATAGATGCAGATATAGGGGCGCCATCTATCTATCGCTACAAACTCTGCAATATTGGTTAATAAACCTTAACATAATTCTGTTATTGATTCTTTAAGCCACCGACGAGGTTTAAGGTCTAGTTACAGCAAGCGACTATGTGTATCAATTTATGTGAATTGGATTAAATCAAGCTTCGTTTGAGCGCTTCCGTTCATCGTAGGTACATTTTATGGAAGCGCGTCTCGAATCGCTTGCTGTACTAACTCTTTACCAGAATGATTTTATGCAGGAACGAAGCGGTAGACTCCTCCATTGTAGACACATTTTCCAGTAGAATATATTAGGATACTCGAATATATATCCAGTGTTTAAAAAACAAAGATAGCGCGATGTGTTGCAACTTACATCTATACCTACATGTATTGTAGCGGCCATCTATGATTTGGTAATTTTAATTCCTTTGTATTACTGATAGATGCCACTAAAGTTGTAAAGAAAGAGATTCGTTAACAAATTATTGAGTTCCGGGGGCGTTCAAATCTAGTCTGCTTGATAAAAAGGTCAGTGAAATAGAAAATACCTTTCCTTAGGCTCTGTAATGCCGTAAATAAGTACCCCATAATTGTTCATAAAAGATACAAAATATGAAGGTAAGAAAGTAATGGTGGCATACTTATAAATAAATAAAACGATATAAGATAAAATTTGAAAACTGCAGAGTGTAGCTTTTCATTTGAAATGTTTATTATCGAGAAAGGTATCACGAAGTGGCTTCAGGTAAATAGGGGAATGGAAAAGAATGATAGACAGTTTTAAATTTAATAATATGCTAACATTATTGTTAGTTTTATATATGTATTTGTAATGACATAAAACAAAACTAATACTGGATGCAACTCGGGACGAAACGTTGCACTTCACATATAATAGTTATCAAAAATCCATCATAATACACCTACTTCGTTTCAGATGTGAAACATTTTAAGCTACATAGTTTTCAAATAAAGCAAAAGAGCGATTACACCGTCCTATTCGAGTCCGAGAAAATACGGTCCCAAATGACCAATTTGTATCACCGCGTGTGCACTCTTTGCCGTCGCAATTTTTACAGACCAATATTTCTACTTACGTAGTGTTCTGTCCCAAGCAGTGAGAAAGAAAGAAAAAAATCTATAATCTAACGAGGCATACTGCATACTGCTTATAGAACGTTTGAAATAATAACACCAATTCCTTTTGAAAAATTACACGCATTTTCGTCATACTCGGGGAATCGTCGAGTCGGTTCAAACATTCCCGTATATCTCGAATTCAGATCGGTCCCAGTGCAAAAGCGCCCTAAACTCGTCTGGGAATATAAAGTAAGTTTCTATGTTTTTGTATTTTATAGCTATTGTTGTCATGTCGCGTAATAAATTTGCGACGGGTCGCTGAGGGACCAACTGGTCTCGAGTTGGTCTACGTAGAGTTTGGAATAACTCAAAATTTACTACCTTCAAAAATATTATTTGTTATGTCAGTTATGTTTATTGAGTAAAGCAAACATAAATCATTTTCCGCAATAGCGGTTGCTTCAGCTTTTCGTATAATTTTATTTACCTTTCTATTTAATAAATACTGGAATAAAAAAGGAAAAGGGGCGCATATTTAAGATAGCTCCAAAATCCTCTACCAAATCGGTAGCAGAAGACCATTCAATTCCTTTACCCAATCATCTTAATTTCATAACTAACAGACTATTAATTCGAAATCAACAATTTGATATTTGGGCTTAGCATAAGATAGTCTCTATGATTGGTTGACTAATGAGGTTTAATGCAAGTGTACCAGAAGCTCCTGTAAACCAACACCCAGACTGGCAACCGACAACCACAAGCCGTCGAGGCAATAAAGCCCCGAGCGGGAAACCTACATTGTCTTAGCACCCGCAACGAAGTTAATCAGAAGATAATTAGCAGCTGGAAATTCAGTTTCCGACTTCCCATCTAGAACAAGATGGGACAACAGACTAATTAAGTGTTCGCAATAATGGCATTTGACGTCGACAAATGAATTAAATCTCTGCAGTAATTTTAGTGTCTCGTTCAAGCTTTTTAAACAAGGCTAGTTTTTAGACCAAACAGATCCTTCAGTAAGATTAGAAGATGGAACATACGGTATTGAAGTAGTTTGAATGAGGTAAGGAATTAAATTAGCATATTAAATTAACATATAGCACTACACGGTCAGAACCTTAGAATAATGAAAGTAGTATTCGCTGGGGCGGAACCCACGCGCCGCAACTTTGTATTGACGGCCATAGTTCCCATACAACCATAGAGCATAGAAATACAACCACAGAGCATAGAAATACAACCACAGTCTCACAGAGCATAAAAATACTACATACAGCACACGAAAGCTGGTTCTGTATCATATCAGCCCATTCCATGTCCACTGCTGAACATAGGTTCTGTATGCCAGCCAATAATAATTGGGGTGGCGTGTAATATGTGCTTAGTATATTAGTTTTCATCGTGATATTTTTATGTAGTGCGTTTGTGGTATTAAGCCAGAGGGTCGTTAAAGGGCACATGGAGGGAGAAATTGTGGCGACATCATATCTCTATTTAAAAGTATTACCCATAACTTGTCAAAGCACTTTTATTATTCAATGATCAGAACCCAACAGTGATTAAATTTTTCCAAATAATTCGTAAATACAATCTCGAGAATGAATTCACATGACTGAAATTTAAGGACGTTACTTTAGACACAAAAGAAAAAATTCTAGTAAAATTATCAAAGCATGTTTATACAGTCAAAGGTTCGCGAACGAATCTAACCAAACGCTTGTGGTAAACGAAATACACCATTGTGGCCCAAACTTTATCCTATTCATTAAACATATGAGGGTTGACAGTTTCAAAGTTTGTAGAGTAGAGATAAATCATATGCCGACGACGAGTGCAACTCATTAATAATGCCAACTTGGTAAAATACGTACCTACGTATACAAAGATGATAGTGTTTTGTTTATTTTGTAAGTGCTTGCTTCGGAAAAGTCTCATATTGCAGTTGATTTAAGAAAAGAAGTCTTCAAGAAAAAAAAAGGAAAAGTTAGCTAACTTCTTTTATTCTAAGGTCAAACAGACGCCTGTTGGTACTAAAAAAAGCTTAAAATGTTCATAATGTTACAAAAAGCCAGAAGTAAAGTAGCTATAAACCAGTATTTTATTCAGATTTCACGACAAAAGCTAGACTTCACTCGACACATTTCAGCTCATGGAGCTGTGACTCGTGTGACCATGAGTTAAAAGTTGCTTGGATTACTACGGTCACTTCACTCTATTTCTATTTTTATCTAAGTGTACCTACATGTTAAACTGCGATTCAGTGTATAATTTGACAAAAATATTATTTATACAACCTTGGGGATTCTAACATATACAAAATATAGTACTTGTCATGACAATCGAAATGGCACTTAACATTTTGCAGGGATTTGAAGTTCAGCGGGTATCCAAAATTAAACCATACCGACAACAAATAATACCAACATCAGTACAGTACAGAACACCAGTGATTTTTTATTAATATCACCTTAAAAATTGTCTCAATACAAAGGAGGACTATCCGTCATTGTATTCCGATATGGTGCCTCTACTAAAACATGTAAATGAAGAGTTACGAGCACATAACATAAAACTTTTATATCGGCAACCTCACATATAACGGTATATTGGCGAATATACCTACACATAGAATGATTCGATTGGTATCAATTCCACCTGTCCAAGATATCGTGCATACCTTTTATACATCGTGAAATACTTTCAGAACAAAGCCAATCTTATTCAATTACAGCATATATTGTACCGACGCAATATTATAAATGTGAATGTTTGTAAGGATGTCAGATGTTTGTTACTCTTTCACGCAAAAACTACTGAATGGATTTGGATGAAATTTGGCACACACTTAGAATATATTCTGAATTAACACATAGAATGCTTTTTATCCCGGAAAAATTTATATATCCCTCGGAAACGCGGGTGAACCCGCGGGATGGATGAATGGACTTTCATAAACAAGATTGAAACATACAATACAACTTGCAAGGATGTTATCTTCGAAACGCAATGTTTGGTCGGGAATCCTGTTTCATACACAGTTATAAACAACGAAGACTATTTGTATTGAATTTTGTTCGAATACGGCAAATCTCATTCCGTATTCTCAACACGTGTGCACTAATAAAACTTTTGTACGCCAACATTCGGTAAACAGATAAGATAAAATAGTATTAGTATTGGTTTAAAAAAGTTTGGATAGAGTTTTCAATGTTGGATAGAAGCTTATTTGCCCATTACGTTTTCTTGAAAGAATTTTTTTTTTGCATAAAGACATTAAAATACTTTAGACATTTTTTTTGCTAGATGTTGACTTACATGTCAAACAGCAACATTTTAATAATATAAAAATAGTAAGTGAGACAAAAATTGGATGAAGTATAATTAGATAATATTTCTTAATTAATATTGAATACACCAAACAGATTAGCCCATTAATCAGAAGGAAAACATAGTGACGAAACCATATCACGGTTTTCTCCTAGGCTCTGTGCGCTTATTCCATTCGACCAATAAACCATAAAAACCCTGACACTTTGTCAATAATTTGAATAAAGTACTTTGATTTTTTAAATATTGTTTAAATTAAGAACTTATACCATTAAACTCGCTACTATCACAAGTACCTACATGAAAACCGGGGAAAAGCGTTAGCCCACGTTTGTGGGTTGTACTGGTTCCAAAATAGGTCGAGTGTACATAATTAGCAATCAATTGCAGGGACCCACGTACGGTAGTGTTGTTTGGCACATTCAAATACTTTACAGTACGTCTATTTGATGTTTCATGGACAGATGTAATCACGTATCATTAGGTATGATCATCCGTCCGTACCTACCAATTTATGGATCTATGTGTCTATTAATATGACAGTTAACGTATTTGAAAGTAATATAATTCTATATTATTTATATCACGTCATTACGTATCAAATGGCTGAAGAAATTGCATGAAATTCACTTGATACTAATTATCATCCAGCCAAGAATTGCTAACATATAATCAAAAGTATCTACCAACAATACAAATAATATAAAAATCAATTGCTTTGTAAATATATGCCTAGGTACTGTCTTCAAGTTTTGAGAATAAGGTACAGGACATTCAGGACCAATCGGATATAAAAGAGGCCGAATGCTGGGAAAATTCTGGAATTATTAAAATCGCATGAATGAATAGGTGCGTATAAAATAAAATAATATCTATGAAACATGTAAAAATATAGTGTCCTTAAGATGTGTTAAAATCAATGGTGTACATAATGTAGGTAGGCGTTATCGCTGGTATTCGTTTTAGCGCCATCTACTGGCATAGTATAGAAATTTAGGAAAAGGGAACCAGAGTCTACTCTACTCCAAAAACGATACAGGAGTCATCATCGTTTTGAAATATTAAACAATAAAATTGCAGCAAAATACAACGAATTTTTTGTGCAAGTGTTTCTTTTTATTTTATCTTACGTTTCTGTACCCTGGCCACCAGTTGGCGCCACTAGCGAGTGGGTCCTTGCTGTCGTTCAAAAAGTATTTTAGCGCGTCAGGACCAATAATTGATAATAACCAAATAAATAATTCACTATGCCTCAGTGTTGCACAGTCCTGTTTTAATCCGCGGTTGGTAGTCGCATGTATATCTGCCCACATTTTACATTTCTTGAGACTCACGCTACAATAGCGTCTCTCGCGGATAGTTCAAGCGCGTTACCCCTCATTGTATTGGTAAATTTTAATCGGACTACTATTTTTCGTAGTTTAGAAAACACTTTGAAACAGCGCTACCAAGCGTAATTTTGTCACCGTGATTATTTGTCATTGTCGCTGTCGTCCCCTACCCTGCTCACTAACAGAGACAGCAAAGTTTACCTTTGATAATGACATAACGAATAGGAGATAAAACAAGAAGCGATTACTAGATGGCACCACCAACACTAACCGAAAACAGCAACAGAAAATACCTCTAGCCCATCAAGGGCCCCCAATTCTCACGCTTTCGACTTTGATTTCGAATAGACATTTAGCAAAAAACATAGCGGTCTTCTGTTTTAAGATATCCGCCATATTTTTGGTAAATTTCTATGCGACATTAATTGTCGAAGATGCGAGAATCGGGGCCCTGGCTAGCATAAATCTATGGAATAATAGCTAAATAACAAATCATATTAAACCTTGTGTCTTATGCGTCACAGTGACATTCTTATACGTCATAGTGTACTGTGGCCGTGATTAAGGCGCGTCACGGGTTTAGTGGTAAAACATAGGCAATTTTATCTTCTATTGCTTCAGTTAGTGCAACCACAGAGCTTCTTTGTAAAAACTATTAATAACTATAGAGCCTACGCCCACCGTGAAGAGCTACTTCTAGAAGAGCTGTAAACGCGCGACTGGATCAGGCGAAGTAAAGGAAAATAAAAGTGATAGCATACTCTTCTTGTCTACTAAGATTTTCTATAGTGGCCACCTTTACCGACCGTTAAGTTACAAAAGACGGCACACTATACCTGGCAACGAGGCGTCTGGGACCATCTGCGGTAGGTCACGCCGCCAGAGTATCCCCTGGTACACATTTGATGTGAGAGTTGCACTTGCACCGTGATCACTTACTACCATTTGTCCAGAATGGTACCGGAGTTGTTAAAGTCGCTCACCAAGCGCACCCCAGTACGCAAGCGATTCAATCCCCGCTAGGGACGCCAGAGAAGCTATTCGATTCAACGTCTCATAGTGGATCGAATCTTTACTACTTCACTAATTAAGGACGGCCGGATAACTCATCATGGCAGGTCGGGCCGCTTGAACGGGACGAGAGTGGGTCGCGGCGGGGACGACATCGCGGTGATCGGTTGTTGCGCATAGTTTAAGAGCGTGTTACCCAAAGATCACGAGATTTGCTATGACGCTTGGATTTAGCTTAGACCTGATGTCCCACGAAACTCCCCACTTAATATCACAACTACACGTAAACGAAGGCCAAAGACCAATAGTAGAAAATTTTTACTCACACAGCCCAAGAACTCACATGTTCGTAAGCGCTTGTAAATACGCACTACCGCGCCACACCGCGCTCTCGGATCTATACACGCATGCGTGTATAGAGATAGATGGACGAATCGCACGACACGATTTTCATTGCACGTACGAAACGAAGTTAGCCTTACGCTCCCGTATAAGTAAACAGCAATGTATGTGCTCATATTCTTTGTTCCAGTTGTAGCTTGGTAATGACCTAGCTAAAATCATTTAAGGTATTTTTGATATTTACACTTTAAATATGTGAAAAATTTTATACTTTAAAGTGATAAGTGACACCATGATTCTTGTAGTTCACATGTAGGCTTTGATTTTTGCAGTCGATCACTGAACAATACGGTATTTTAATAAATATCGTCTGCTCGCGCACTCACCTCGAACAGGTTACGAGTGACGCGATTTTTGCGGAGTATGCGCTCAACGCGCATTAACTGTCTCGCGTTCCGCGTTAGACAACATCTGTATCGAACTGTTTTTTTTTTTGAAGGGACATGAAGGTCCCGTACCTTCATGTCCCTTCAAATAAAAAACTGTTTATATTTAGCTCAATATTTAGTCTAAGTACCCTTACGCGGACTAGCTGGTCGCGCGCACGACCAGACAAGAAAGACCTGCTAGAGTTAAAATTTATATGGAACAGTAACTAAATGACAGTTAATATTAAACCTTGCGTCTTATACGTCA